>OU015751.1:16655450-16678293 GCA_907169655.1 Acomys percivali | reverse complement strand
AGAAAAATCAGCCAGTAGAAAGAGACTCAAAAATAATAAAGATAATGGAATTGTCAGGCAAGGGTGTTAGAACAGCTGTTAGAAATATGTTCACAGATTTTAAAAAGAAGGAAAAAAACAGGAACAGAGCGAGAAAGGAAATAGAGCTATTTTTGGAAGAACCAAATGGAACTTCTAGAGAAATGCGAACTTAGAGTCAATGAAAGACTTGTTTAGTTGGACCATGGAGGAAAAAGCCAGAAAATTGGGGCAGGTTATGTTGAGATATAGAGGCACATGCCAAGAGGACTCTCTGCTGAAGGTCTATGGGAAAGCCATGCATGTGGAACACAAAGGAACCATTGTAAAGAGTTGAAACTGTAAGTTTTTTAAATTAGAATTTTATTGCCTGCAGAAGAAAAGAAAGTAGACCTGTGGCGGTTAATCTTCATGATCGGCTTGACTAGATTTGCAATCAACTGAGTGACACACCTCCAGGTTAGTCTGTAAGGGCAAGTCTTAGAAGGACTGTCTCATGGGATAAGACACAAAGAGAAAGGGGGGGGGGGGGGGGGGAGACCACTAGACGGGAAAAGGGAGAGAACGAAGAGAGCGCATGCGCTTTTGATGCCTTCTGGCTGTGGCCTAGACTTAAGGAAGTCCAGGAGGAAAGCTGTTGCTATTTGCCTGCTCACCACTGCCCCTTGCTGGTAAGCACATCAGCCCTATTGCACTATTGCACCTATCACTAAGGAAACAGCTTTCCAGCCTCCCACTGTGGACCACAATGAGCAGGGATCTCTCCAGGAACCTCTCAAGTTTTTTCAGCACTCAGTTGTACGTAAGTGCTAAGGCATCTAGCCTCACAGACTGAGCAGCGACCAGGTTCGGTCTCCCCAAGTCTTCAGAAAGGCGCGGTTTGGCTGTCCAATATATAATGTAAGCCAATGTAACAAATCGCCTTTGTAACATACATCCATGCTCTTGTTTCCGGTCCTCTGGAGAACCCCGATTAACACATGAGTCCCTTCAGCTCTATTGTTGTAAGTCAGCAAGCAGGCTTGAGGTGAGCTACGTTGAAGCTCTTCAAGTCAATCCGCAACTGATGCCTCCACAGTGTCCTGGACTGGGAAACAAAGAGACAGACACTCTTGTCCTTTGGCATTAATTATCTCATTATCGGATGGCTGGTATTTCCCAGACACTGTTCTTAAGCTCAAATAGAATTTTGGGTTTTTTGTTTTGTTTTGTTTTGTTTTGCTTTGTTTTGTTTCTCCTTTTTTTAAAAAATATATTTTATTAATTTATTCATATTACATCTCAATTGTTACCCCATCCCTTGTATCCTCTCATTCTTCCCTCCCTCTCATCTTCCCCTTACTCCTCTCCCCTATGACTGTGACTGAAAGGGACTTCCTCCCCCTGTATATGCTCATAGGGTATCAAGAATTTTGAACAAAAACATCCAAGGGCTGAAAGCGTCAGGCATTTATAACAGGGAAGAGGGCTTTCGGGGGGCTATTTTCTTGTTGAGAATTGGCTCCGTGCATGGAGGCATTTTCCATCCAGGATGCAATGTATTTTGAAGCCCATGAACTGAGAAAGGATTGCACATGCTCGTGATACTTAGCAAACTAGGTGGTGGCATTTAAATGGAAATTTTTCAATCTTTGAAATTTCATTATCTCATGAACTTGAAAAGCCACCAATTAAATGGTTCCATTTTTCAATGAACAACAACAAAAATAAATAATAAATAAATCAGGCGCCTTTGATCTGGTTCAAGCCAATTAAATTTCACCCAAATAAATGAAGCACTGCCCTCATTTGCTCTTTCTGTTGCCTCAGGCTTTTGGCACTTGGCAGTCCCTTTTGTCTGAAGGTATTGATTTTTATATTAAGTGATTGCAAGTACAGGGTCATAAGCAAAAGTTAAATGTCCACATATTGTTCTCAGAGATGTCTCAATAAGAACTGATATCAGGTAAAAATTTAGCTGTGAGCTGTTCCCACAAGACACCACTCTGAAACTGTCTGCCTTGGGATGGCTTCAACAAAGAACATCTTTGTTTAGCAGCTTATCTGGTCTGTCTCAAAGGCAGCAGTTTTCCAAATAACGCTTACTCTCTCTAAACCTTCTAAGTTCGTGGCAGCATTGGAGAAAGATGAACGCTTAGCAACTCTTAATTATTCGGGCTAATGGTAGCCTGCAGCGTGTGAAATGAGATGGGGCTCTCAAGCCAAGTTCAAAAACATCAGTCGGCATGTCACAATACTTGACATTCTTGTGACTGAAACCATCACTCAGAGAGGCACAGAGGATCCACTGACAGTCAAGAGTGAACCATGTCTTATTCTTATTAGGTGGACATTGATTTGAAAAGAAAAATGTGGCTTTTGAAAGAATGGTTCATGGTCTTTTTAAAGCCCCTTTTGTTTGGAAACCCCAAAGCTCTTGTACACTGATCACCAGCAAAACTCCATCTGAGAACTGAAATCAATAAGGAGGTTTGAGTTCATGATCTATGAACCATCGAGGGATAAACTATGATGGAAATTACATTTCCCTCTTCAGATGCGATCCTTATTGACTCTAATTTGACTACCTAGTCTGTCTAGATTGTGGCAGTAAAAAAGAAAGAAAGAGAAGAAAAGAAAAAAAGAAAAATCTAATAATACATCAAATGCCAGAAGTTGATAAATATGTAAATTAATTTATCAACTTTAAATTCAACAATCACCATAGCCCATTGCACAGAAAGCTATTGATTTTCTAAATGTGCCAGACACTACATTAAGTACCGAAGCTTAAGTGCCTTCTTGGAAGGTATGCACAGGTGAACTGAAAATTAACAAAGCTACGGACTGTAGTGTTTGATAGGTGTAATAAAGAGTATTATGGGACCACGAGAATAGGAAAGAAAAAAGATGATCTGCATTCTGATCAGGGGCATGAGAAGGTAGAGTCCTGTGAGCCGACAATATGGAGAGATGGGGTAGGGATGTGTGACAGAGTGAGCTGAGGTTGAAGATGAACACGAAGACAAGAGGTAAAGGGTTCTTTCTACATCCAGGATGACTTTCTACTCCCAGTAGTGCTCAGAACCCCACACCAAAGCCCCTGTACATTTCTAATGCAGGAGTTGCATGGAACGCCTGCCAAGAGCTCCACGGCTAAGTGGGGCGTTAGAGGACTTTCCCCACACTGAAATCTCTTTGGGTTTGGGCTTGCACAGGTTTTGTGTGTACTATACCAACCACTCCAAGTTCATACATTCAGCTGGAGTGCTGTGTCCAGATGTTTCCCTGTAGTCACCAACTGCCTCCGGGCTCCCACACTCTTTCCTGAGCCTTGGAGAAGGGTTGCAGTATATATTGTTCTCTTTAGGGGTGGGTTCTGGGAAGCAGCATGAATGGAATCAAAACACGCTGTGCAAAACTACCAAAGTACAAACAGACTAAAAAAAGAAAAAAAAAACAAATACATGAAGGTATTTAAAAAGAGAGGGGGTATGCAGCACATGCTACATGAGAGAGTGAGGCTGGATTTATCTCTAATTTATGTAAACGGTGAAAGTTTAGCTGCATGGATGAAAGAACCTATATGCTGCATTTGAATGTTTCAGATGTTCTACCAAATAGTATATAAAAGACGCAGATGGCCAGGCGTGGTGGCGCGCGCCTTTAATCCCATGCCCTTGGGAGGCAGAGGCAGCTGAATCACTGTGAGTTTGAGGCCAGCCTAGTCTACAAAGTGAGTCCAGGACAGCCAAGGTGACACAGAGAAACCCTGTCGCAAAACACAAAAACAAACAAACAAGATGCAGGTGAGCTGGCAATATGACAGCACCACTGAAAGTTTCAATATTCAAATTTTACTTACGAATCACAGCATCTGCCATTATACGGGACCTTACAACACAGACCTAACTAGTCAAAATTTGTAGTTTCACAAGATCTCAGGGTGATTCTTGTGAGTGCAGGAGCTGAAGCGCCAATCTACAGCAGAGCCTCAGGCCCTAGGTGTACATCATCAACACCCAGAGAAACTGTCCAGCCACCATGGCCAGGACTCCACAGAGACGGGTAAAATAAGTCACCAAGCTTTTAAACATGTCTGACCAGGGAGACAGAACATTCAAACATCATACAGAGCAGCAGTTCTCGTGATCCCTTTGGCAAACCTCTATCTCCAAAACTATTTACATTATGATTCGTAACAATAGCAAAATTACATCTATGAAGTAACAACAAAGTAATTTTATGGTCCAGAGTCACCACAACATGAGGAACTATATTAAGGGGTCATAGCATTAGGAAGGTTGAGAACCACTGATCTAGAAGATGGTGGGTAAATAAAGTGTCAGGGACAGAAGAAAGAGTTTGCACATTATATATTTATGATTTTGTTAAATACACACACACAAAAAAAAAACAGTGGCAAGTGAATAGATGAATGAACAGGACTATAGTTTTGAGTTTTCTCTTACTGACTAGATTTAGAGGCCTGGAATCTAACAGAAAGTTCTCAGATGAAGCATAAACAGACGTAAGATTTGTAGAGCTGACTAGGGAAAAGGTGAGAGGAAGGGAGAACGTGAATGGAGTGATGGGGAAAAGGAAAGATTAGAATCTCCAGCATCATCAAGTTTTAAAGGTGAGGCCAAGTAAATTGAGCTCTGTAAGGAGGTTACCATTAAGCATCTAGATGTTGAATTATTATTAATATTTAATGTTGAATTATTATTTTAGTAAAATCAGTGGTTACTTCTTAACCAGCTTCATACCCAAATAACCACACAGAGAGTCCAGGATCTATTTAATTAGCCTATAACACAATGCTGTGCAATAATTACTCCATTCTAAACTTCCATGCTAGGATAGTTTCTTCTCATTCAGATTTCCCACATTACACTTGCTTTTAACTCATCTCCTAGACCCGGTTCATTTCTCTTGATGTTTCCTGGTCTTCTCCTCCCGGCTCCATCCTCTCCTTCTTTCTCTCTCTCTCCTCCCCTCACTGAATCAGGATGTCCCATCCTATTTTCTGTTATTGCTCAGCACTGGCTAGTTTGTTTTTATTGACAACACAGAGAACAAAGGGTGACGTGCTTGTGCAAACTTGAAACTGGAGATCCTTAGAATAAGCATCACAATACAATGTCCAGATTGATCCAGAGAGTAAGGTGTAGAAATCAGCACTTGGAGAAATGAGAGTAAACTGTACACAGTCCACAAGGACATTATGCCAACATCTAGACAAGCGAAGGGCAATACCCATACATACCAAGGGGAGGATGACTGAAGGGCACAAATAAACACTGATAAACCTGAAGAACATCAGAAACACAAGGAGACCATGTCATTTGGCTTTACAAGCTAAAGGTCCACTCACAACCTTGTCAGGAGAAAGAAAGGGTTTAAAGCCAGGGTTGTAACTCCCTAGTCCATGGGTGAGGAAATGAGACAGAAGAAACACTTTGCTTTCTACTTCCCTTTCAAAAAGCTGAGTGCCAAAGGTGATATGGTGATAGCCAGAGAAAGTATAGAATTTTACATGTTTTTAAAATGCAGTTGGAGAATGAAGAGTTTGAGAGGCTCAAGTTGTCCTCGGATCCACTGAAGGAGAAAGAGGACACAGAAACTCTGGGTCTAGAGTACAGAGAACTGTGAGCTGCTTGTTGTAGGGACTGGAAAGTGAGTGTCAGTACTCAGCAGGAGCAATGTTTGTCCTTAACCACCGAGCCACCTCTGCAGACCCTGTATTTTTTTCTCTTTTTAGTTCTTTATGATACTAATATGTTGTGGGGGGGGGAGGGAGCCTAGTCAAAGGTGGGTTCTGTGTAGGCACCGTCATCATGACATCCCATACACGCAATCTGAAAAGTAATGTGATCCCACAGTTTTAGCTCCTCATAAATTGGCTAGCCAATTAAATATTTAGATGAGAAGAAACATGACACCCAGATGGTATTTTATCATGCCATATAAACACTATGGTTTGGTCATAACATTTTATGTTCTGAAGCTCTAAGACTTAGAAAGCTATTATTTTGGTAGATCCTCCTCTGTTGTAGAAAAACAAAGGCAAAGAAAATGAAGAGCAACAGAAAGCCAAATCAAATTCATGATTCAAAAATACTTAATTCTAATTAGAGAGTCATATTTGCGTATTAATTTTGACTAATTCACTTGATGGCAGTCACCTGATTTTACAATGTACTTTTAAAGACAATTTTACATTTATTTATTAATTGTGTTTGTGTGTGCCCATATGTGCACACATTCCACAGCACATAAATAGAAATCAAGTGACAACTTGTGAGCATCAGTTATTTCCTTCCACCAAGTGGGTCCTGGGCATTGAACTCAGGTTGCCAAGCTTTATGGCAAGTACCTCTATCCACCAAACCATCCCACTGGCCCAGTCGCCTGGCTTTAAGTGGTAAGAGAATGTGTAGGAAAGATGTTACCAAACTTTTATGTACTAGGAAAGAGAAGGATCGTGTGGTTGAGAAAACTGTGGAAAGTCAGTCCTTTTATTTTAAATTTGAATTAAATATACAACTTAGTGCTGGTGAGTTGTACACACTCACTGAACAATGTAAACCTCTGAAGTATAATTTGGTCTAAGTCCAAGAGTCATAGTTTCGGCCCCAGGACCAGAAGCTGACACCAAAATGAATGGCCTTGAACTTTAATAGAATGTACATCTAAATAAGCACCAGGTGACATTTGTACTGCTGTCCCTTGAAAAGGACAGCAGGCACATCTTAATTCCTCTTCAGCCTTCCCTCATAATTTACAGTGTGCGCAAACCCAGGTTGCCTAGGCGAACATCCTTAAATGAATGGGGTGACTAGACTTGACTGTCAACTTGACTGGGTTTGGATACCTGTAGGTGTGTCTGCGAAGGCATTTCCTGAAGGTTAACTGGGGAGGGAAGAACTCTCTTGAATGTGCGTGTCACCAGCCCTCTGGGGTGGGGTTCTGGAATAAATAAAAAAAAAGAGAAAATAAAGGGAACAAACTCATCCCTGTTGTTCATGTCTCTGCTTGCCAAATGGTGCTACAATGTGGCTAGTTACCTTGTTCTCCTACCACCATGATGGTGGACATGATTTGGGGCCAGGTATCTAGTCACAGCAATGAAAGAAAGAGGCTAGTAGAGTCAAGTTGGCTGGGACAGTCTTACCTGGAACTCTTTTTCAATTTCTACGTATATAATCAAGAGAAGGAGCTACAATTGTGGCTTGGATATAGAGCAATTGCCTCAAATTCATGACGCCTTAGGTTCAATCTCCAGTACTAAAAAAAAAAAGACTTGGTGGGGGCGGGGCATGGTGGCACTCAGAGGAAGGGGAAACCAGCTATCTAGATGAGACCTGATAGCTATGATCATATGGTGGGGGAGGAGGTCCCCTTCTGCCACAAGCCTAGGGGAGGGGAATAGGGTGAAAGAGGGAGGGAGGGGAACAAAAAGATACAAGACAGGGGATAACAATCAGCATGTCATCTGAATAAATTACTTAAAGAAAAAAATAAAGAATATACACAGTAATCAAGAGGGTTTCTACATAGTTTTTGAAGTAACAGATCCTTAATGAATTATGTCAGCAACCAAGTTCAGTCTTTATCCTCCAAATTTACACTTGATTCTCTTTCTCTGTGTGTTTCTGCTATAAACTACCCCATGGGGAGGTGTGTTGCTTGGTCTCCATGAGACCATGTTTCCTGAGGCTCAGACACAGAACTGCTTCAAGTTTGACTCGCCTATTAGTCACTTTTCTTATCATTGTGACAAATGCCTGACAGAAGAAACCTGAGAGAAGAGCATGCTTTTGACTAATGGTTTTAGATTGCCGTCCACCATGACAGGGAAGATATGGCAACTTGGGCCATTCTGTCAGTGGCCATAGGAGCTTAGACAAGTGCATCTTGTTTACATGGAACAAAGTTTTTAAAAAAAGTCATAAAACAAGAAGTGGGGAGAGGAAGGAGGGGCGTACAATCGGAATGTTGAGTGAATAAATTTTTTAAATGTACTGTATGGGGACTGGAAAGATGGCTCAGAGGCTAAGAACACTGACTGCTGTTCTAAAGGTCCTGAGTTCAAGTCCCAGCAATCATACGGTGGCTCACAACCATCTATAATGTGATATGGTGCCCTCTTCTGGCCTGCAGGTGTACATGCAGGCAGAGCACTGTATACATAATAAATAAATCTTTTTTTAATGTACTGTATGAAAAAAAACTTTAAGTTAAAAAAACACTTCTTAAGAAGAACAAAGAGTTTATGTTGGCTCACAGTTTGAGAGTTCAATGCATCAGGAAAAGGAAGCCATGGGGCAATAACGTGAGGCAGCAGGTGACATTGTGTCCACAATCAGAAGGCAGGGAGAGATGAATAATTTTGTTTAGTCCCTTTTCTTCTTTCCAGTTCAGTCTTGGACCCCAGCCCAAGGAATGGTGCCACCTGTGTTTAGCATGAATCCTCACCTCAGTTATCTCAATCTAGAAACTTCCTAATCAATTCACTTACCCAGAAGTTTGCCAAAGTATCAAAGTGACCATAAGAACCACCACAGGGCCATCTCTTATCCAAGCTGTAGAAGTTCTACAAGCAAAACCCAATTAACTATTAAAATCACGTGGCCTCTTTCATGAGGGCTATATTTTCTTTGACCGCCTTGAAATGACACCTGGGGTAAATATGGAGCCTTAGATGAATTTTGTCTACCAAGTGTTGCTTGCAATAAAAAAAAATTTTTCACTGCCTTCCACATTCCACTAATGTCCACTTCTTCTAAAAATCTATCAAAATGTACCAAGTGGAACTACAACCATGTATATGTTCAATATGTATATGACAGAGAGAGAAAAGCTTAAGCATTAAAGTCAGATAGAACAAAGAACTGTATTTGGTGAGGGGAGGGGAGAGGAAGGGAGGAGTGCTTGGGATTTAAATCAGATAGAACAAAGAACCACATTTGAGTGCCCTGGCTGTATTACTAACCCTGTGAATTAATGTCATGTGGCTTCTTAACTCCTCCTCTGAGTCTCAGTCTCCTCATTTAAAAAGAGTTAAATGCATTGACTTCTTGATATTGTGGCAATTAAATGACACAAAGAATATACATCACTTAGCGAGGTTCCCAGCACTCAGAGCACTCAGAGCCTTGGTACTTCCATCACCAGCCTGTCTGCCTTCCACCCCGGTCTCAGCTGCTATGAAAGCTGAGTACATACTTCTGAAGCACCACCCCAGGGCCACTACAAAGAATTATGTGCCTGACCTACAGGTCATATTTTAAATTGAACCATATCTGACATCTACATGTTTTCACAAGGGAAAGTAATAGACAGCCCTAAGCTAATTCTTATTCATATGGAGTCTCATAAATTGAGTGGCTTTGGTTGCTGCAAGAGTCCCCTTCAGACCAATTCAGCATTTCTACGGCATCAAATTCTCCATCGCCATGTTATGGGAGCAGTTAAAAATCTAAAGTCCCGCCTCCGCAGGTGACCACGCAACCTTGATCAGATCACGTCAGATCACATGACCTTCCCTGCTTTCGAGCCTCTGTAGTAGATGACAGTATTATGGGAGATCATCAGCCTGTTTCCTGCGGTTATTAATTACGATTCGGGTGTTCTGTTTGTTTCCTTTCTCTGACCAATAGTAAGTGCGGGTTTGTATCTGGAGCCACCAGCGCTGAAATCAGCTTCATGAATAAGATCCCTGCATAAAGCCAAATTGCTTCCTAATCAGGCCACTGTCCGAGGGCCAGCAGCTCCTGAGGCTGAAAACCTCTGATCAGTTCTTAACTCTGTGAACAGAAACACAGAGGAGCATCTTCAATTCCTGTTCACAATGAAGGGAATTATGGCTTGTTATACCTGAAGCAAGCAGCGACTTCTAATTTAGAGAATATGATGGAATTCATACAAATCCCTGGGTCTGATTTCTGGACACTTGAGTAACAGCAAATTCACAGATAAAACTGGTGTGGCTGCTGTCTGCCTCAGCAGGTGGCTGGCTCCTTCTCCCAGCAAGCCTCCATCCCTTGACTCAGTGAGCTTAGGCTGTCCAGAACTGCAAGGCAATCACTGAGTGACTTCATAAGCCACAGCTTCGGGAGGCAACTGATCCTCAAAACCCTTGACCAACCTCAGAACCTTGGGCTAGTGGTTGACCTACTTAGTTCTGAAGCAGAATGGAATGATGGGAAATTAGGGAAGATGGGAAGGAAAATAGAGCCTTGTTCCATCCTGGCTGAAGCATCTCTCCAGCTGAGAATCAAGAATTCTAACATACTTAACATGACTTGTTGAAGGCCTTTCTCCCTTCCTGGCTGGAAACGTGCAGTTCTCAAGGCCCCTTGCCTGTTAAAGGGCATGCCCATCCTCCCTTGTGCAGCCCTCCTGGCTCCTGGTCTCATGAGATTATAGTCCCACCCAAGGCACCTCCACAGCCAGCCTATATTATCAATTATTGAAATAGAGGATGGAAAGTTACCAATTAATTGAATAACTAAGTTCCAAATGTTTCCAAACTTCTATAAGCAGTAACCCTTGGGACACGGAAGCACAACCCTTCCTGGAGAAGTCTACACTCTTAGGTGTGGCACCCTCACTTCCTAGGTACTTCTTCCTCTTAGTGCTGGTCCAGGCTCCATTTTTATCGCTGTGATAACATACCCTGGCCAAAGTCTGTTTGTGGGGAGAATGGGTTTATTTTAGCTAACAGTTCCTGGAAAGTCAAGAGTATGAAAGAGAAAATCTGCTTTATTCTCAATTCTCTGCCTCCACAAAAGAGGATTCAAACCCAGGGAATGGCACCACCTACAGTGGCTGATCTTCCCCTATCAATTAGTACAATCCCCCACAGATGTGCCCACAGGCCAATCCCATTACCTCATTGAGACTTTCTTCCCAGGTAGCTCTGGATTGTGATGCATTGACAATTAAACTAACCATCACAGCTCTCACAGTTAAAATATATTCTTAAATGTCTCTTAATATACTCTAACTCTGCCTCATACTGGCTCATCCTGAAATTCTTTTCTGCAATAAAAACAAGGTCACAGTTTTACCTGTCTCAAGTTCCCTCAAAGATTAAGGGAATTGTTCAGGAAACAATGCAAACTCTTGCCTCTGGACAGTTCCCACTTTGCCCACACACAGCTCTCTGCAGTCCCAGGAACATTCTCCAGACTTTTCCTGATTTTATCCTATTGTAAGAGGTAGATTCCAGCCTCCCTCTGACCCTCCCACATCAAAGGCTGACTCTGTGAACCCTGAAAGCCTCTCTCTTTCTTCACACTTCCTCTTCTTCACTGTGAAGAAGTCTCGCCACAGTGGCAAGCATTAAACTGCCCTGTCCTCTGGATAAAAACCTCACCCCTGGGTCTCATGTGCTGCTACTGTGTTGAAAGAGCACATGAATGAATTCACAAGGATCAGTGAAAGACTACTGAGGCCGAGCAAGAGACACTTCCCAGAAGACTTCAGAGTTCTACTTTTCTAAGGCTGATCAGCGGTCAGGGTAGCTACTTGGCTTCAACCATTAGACTTCAGTAATCACCTCTCCTACGCAAAGTTCTCCTGTTTCATTTTGTGCACAAACTTATCCAAAAATTAAGGATTTAACCTCACTTTAACGTAAAGAAACTAAATTTTTACAGGTGGTGGAGGTGGTGGTGGTGGAGGAGATGGTGGTGGTGGTGGATAAGGAGGTAGAGGTGGTGATGGAGGTGGTGGAGGTGGTGGTGGTGGTGATGGTGGTGGAGGTGGTAGTGGTGGTGGTGGAGGTGATGGTGGAGGTGGTGGTGGTGGTGGTGGTGGAAGTGGTGGTGATGGTGGTGGTGGTGGAAGTGGTGGTGGTGGTGGTAGTGGTGATAGTGGTGGTCTGTGAGTGTGTTTGTGTGTGAATGTGCCAGAGCATGTATAGAAGCTAATCTCCAGTGTTGATACATACCTTTCCAATTTATCTGAGACAGGTCTCTTCATTTTTTCCAATTCCAGTCCTCTCACGATATACTCTCTCCCTCCATCCCCTGCTCCCTCCAGCACCCTGCCTGGCCTGCAAGCATCTGGTGACTCTTCTGGCATCTGGCTTTTACATGGTTTCTGGGGATGTGAACCAAAAAGTCCTCACCCACACTCACACAGTTAGCACTCCACCCATGGAGCCAGCTCCCAGCCCGCAGTGTAATTTTTAAAATGACCAAGTCAAAACAGACTGTGTTCTTGCCGGCTTTAGCTGAGGGAGCTAAAGTGCCTGGATCACAGTGTCGGTGGCTTCCAGCTTCACCTGTGGCTGAGGCTGACCCTGTAAGCAAATATAATGAGCTGAACACAGACAGATTTTCCCTTCTGAGTAAGAGTTTCTCATCTCAGTGGAACCAGGCTGCAGAAGGAGGCAGCAGGCTGAGTCATCCCAAATTTCATACGATTGCAAAGGGGAAAGAAGAAAAGGCAACTGCAGTGCTAAATATAAAATAACCCAGTGAGCCACACCACCAAAGTCACTCTGGCACTGCTGTAGGTAGAGACCTTCAAAACTGCAAAGAGGTCAGCCCACAGAGACAGAGACTTTTCAAGTTAATTGACTAGACAAAAAAGAACTAATTAAATGCCAGGTTATGTGTATGTGTTGGGTGGGGTGGGGATGTTGTTTCTTGGGTTATGTGGTTTTAAACTTGAGGGTTTTTTTCCTAACAAATAACCAAAAATGAATCTGTCTGTCATAGCACATATTAGAGAAGAACTCAGAATCAACAAAGACCACAAATGATATAATACATCAAATCTATGCAATCAGTCTCATTACTGATGAGGAGAGGTTCACGTTTGCTCACCTGCATCCTTCCTTGTAGATGCTGACAAATGGTGCTAAGAAAGATTTTTCATCTCTGGGATTTTTCAGGCAGTGTTCTTTATACTCCCTACTTAGTGTCTGTTTCATTAATAAAATACTGAAAATAGATTTACAATAACAAGAAGTAACTGAGGGAAAAATAAAGTGAAAAATTGTTTTTATTTTAGAGAGTGAGCTTATATTTTGTTTTCTCAGAGCCAATTCTAGTGACAGGCGTGTGTGAAGTGTAATCAGGCCACACTTGCTCACATATTACTGCAAAACATCAACCCAGACAGGACGCTTGGGCTTAATGCTGGTGTGTGTATGTCTACTTTAGGCAGCTAGCCAGATGTTAGCAGGCTGAAAGGGCATCAAGGCCAGACCTCTCACTTATAATCAGAAGCTTATAAAGCCAGGAGCTAAATCTGCAGAATGTCTGGATCCAGCTGGAGAGAGTTTGGTGAAGCATCAGGAAGAATGGAAGATTATTAGCTAGAAAGCAGATTCCTGTTTTTTTAAAAAAAAAAAAATGCTCATCATCCTCTTTGAGGTAGGCTGGGTGTTACCAGGAGTTAACCTGCCTCATTGTCTATGAATCTTTAAAATAATAAAAACATTTTTAAATGCCATATTTTATATGTCTCTGAGGTTTTTGAAGGCCTTATCTAACCATTTTACCTTATCTTTCTATAGAATCCTATCTATCCGTTGCACCAAAGATGTATATTCTTGTGATAAAAATAGACCAGTAATTGATATGACCATGATTTGATCAACTAACAATTAACTTGTATAACTTATTTATTCTAAACAGCCTGCAATAGCACTCAAAGTATTAGAATTAAACTTTGTACTATAATTGAGTTATATGGGTACAAATACCTCATATTAGAGTAGAAATATATATAATGTATGTGAAGAATAATCTTACATTTGAATTCTACACCACTGTATCTAAAATTAAGCTTATTTTGAATCTATATACAGAATTCTATACCAGTGAATTAAAAATAACCTTGTGAGTGACAATTAAGGCATTAAGTTGAGGAGTAAATTCACTAATATACTTTTTGTTCTATCTTCCCTATATATTTCTATATTCCCCTTTTTTCTCTTCAACCCCTATCTCCAAACCTAAAAATGGAAGATAAAGGGAAGAGACATCCTTGAGTCCAACTTTGTTTTCTCTCTAAATAAGACCAATAACTTATAACCAACTCCCATTGAAAATAACCCTCTATAGCTCAAGAAAGCAACCAAAACCCTACCCAACCCCCCTAAAAGGAAATAGGGCATCATTCTCTTAAGGTTTCTTTTGGCTGATTTGAGATTAATAATACCTTTTTCTTTTTCCTTTTTTTTTTTTTTTTTTTTTTTTTTTAGTTATTCACTTTGCATCTCAATGGTAGCCCCCTCCCTCTTCTCCTCCCCTCCATCCCTCCATCGCCCCCTATCCCCCTCCCCTGCCCCTGAGAAAGGCGAATCCAGCCCCCCTAGTCCCCCTAGATACCCCCAAACCTGCCCCAGCACTTTCTTTTTCACAGTGTCCTGGCAATGCAGCCACACCAGGGTGAAATGATCAAAAGGCATGCAACTAAGACCATGTCAGAGACAGCCCCCATCCCCTTTCTGGGAGACCCACAAGGAGGCCAAGCTGCCCATTGGGTATGTTTGTGTAGAGGGTCTAGGTCTAGTCCATGCCTGGTCCTTCATTGGTGCTTCAGTCTCCAAAAGCTCCTTGGGACCAGGTTAGTTGGGAGGTTGGTTGGTCTTCTTGTGACACTCCTATTCCCTCCCAGTCATTCTATCCCTCCCTCCCCCACCCCACCTCTGCACCTCCCCCAGTCTTCTACAAGGCTCCCTCTGCTCCATCCAAAGTTTGAGTGTGAGTCTCAATTTCTATTTCCATCTGATGCTGGGCAGAGCCTCTCAGAGGACAGCCATGCTAGGGCCCTGTCTGCAGGCTCAGTAGAGCATCGTCAATAATGTCGGGCCTTGGCTCTCTCCCACGGAGTGGGTCAGAAAAACTTCCATCCAGAATTTACCCTGTCTCCAGGATATGCAGGAATTAAAATAGAGCAGAGATCAAGGGAATGTGCAACCGATGCCTGGCCCAACCAGTCATCAGTTTTTTAGCCCTGTCTTGTTAGGGCTTTAGTGCTCAGAACAGATAGTCATTGAGAGTCAGTGTGCCTCGGAGTATGCACATCTCTGGCTTCCATTCCAAGTGTCTCTTAGTTTTCCCTGATAATTGCAGAGCAAGAGATGGGGGTCCTCTTTTTCTGCATCATCAGTGAAATTGCCCACAACCCGGACTGGTTGAATGTTTACCCAAGAGAGAAATAAGTTGAAAGAAAAAAAAAAATCTTAGAGGAGCTTGAGATTCATTTTCTATATTTTATTTTAAAATTACCGCTGATAAATTTTTCTGTTCTTTGAGGTTTCTGCTGTTATCCCTGTGCCTTGTCTTTCTGTTTTCATTTCAGCAGATAATTGCTTGCCTCGGGATATTGTCCTTTTCTTACAGAGAGAAATTTGCCATATCAGATTTTAAGTGCTTTCTGAAGTTAACTCTTGCGTTCCCATCTTGATACAGTCAGGGGTCACTCTGAAGGCTGTGCTCAGGGTGTTACAGTGTCTCTTCTCTTGTCCCTTTTCACCAGATGTAAACAGGAAAAAAAAAAAAAACGAAGCTGTGTTCACAACGTTGAAACAGACTGTTTAGGTGGACTGTGAAAGACAAACACGAGATAAACTTCAATTTCTGATATAACTGAATGAGCGCATACATGCATAATGGGATTTTATTCACAGTTCTTTTTTTGATTAATTAAAATATAATTACATCATTTCTCACTCCCTTTCTTCTCTCCTACTCTTCCCAAGGCCAGTCCAAACTAACAGCCTCCTCTTTAACAATTATGACACACGCGTGTCAATGAGTAAACACACAGTGATGATGACCCGCTGAATCCATCCAGTGTTGCCTGCACGTAAACATCTCTTGGACTGACATTTGGTAGCCAATCTGGGGGCCCATCCCCGGCAAAACCTAATTCTTCCTCTCTCTGCCATTGGAAGTTGTTTGTAGGTCTTCATCTAGGGGTGGGGAGCCCTGTGAGATTTTCCCCCACCTACACTGACGTTGCACTTGGTCAGGACTCATTTCCAGCCTGTTGTTCACATTTCATGGGTGTAGTTTCGCTGTCATAGCTAGAAGGCACAATCTCCCAGCAGACTTCCTGGTCTGCTGCCTCTTCCAGTCTTTCTGCCTCCCCCTCTGATGTTCCCTAAGCCTTGGGTTCAGCAGCTGTGCTGTAGATGCATCAATTGGGAATGGGCTACCCACCCCCATAGCCGCTTGTTCTTTGTGTCTTCACTAGATGTGGATCTCTGTAAAAAAAAAAAAAAAAGAGGTGGATCTCCATCTGCTGGGGGGAAGAAAAAAGCTTCTTTGATGAGAGGCGAGAACTAAACTTATTCACATCTTTAATTCTCATCTAATGCTAAGAAAATATTCTCAGTACTCCCGTGACCACAGCAGGAGCTATTTGGTCAATCAAAACAAAGCACGCTTAGCTTCCTGCTTTAATGGTCCTTGTTGGGACTATCAGTGTGTTGGCTTTCTAGAGCTTTTCACATTAGGTACCTAAACTTCGAGGAGGCTTTCCTAGGAGAAAGCACCAAGGGCGATTTCAGCTCGCAGGAAGAAGGCACGCTGCAGCTGAAATGGATCTTAGACAGCCCTCTACTGCAAACCTTGTAAGCCATCACCCGAGGGTCACGTGTGACCCAGACACGTGTGTATTCTCAAGTGCCGCTGAATCTTCTAATCCAGTCTCTGGCTTCAGCTGTCTGCAGGTCGCTCTACAGTTTGATGTCTTCCGTATCTGCTTCCTGCCTGGCTCTGCCCGCGATGCCTTTGTGAGTTTTGTTTTAGTTCAGTGCCCACAGGGCTTTCCAAACAGCTGGAGGAGAGAGCTAAAACTTTTGAATTGCTCTCTTATTTCGGCGCACGCTAGGAATGTGTATTAGATTCAGAAAACAGAGTTCATTTAGCTGCAAAGGAAATTAGGCCCAGAACGGCTGTGACGTGCTTAAGATCACAAAGGCACCGACTCAGGGCAGAGCTACTCAGCTGCCAATGGTGCTGGGTAACACAGCAAGCACAGAAGTCAAAATTACTCAGAGTGACGTCTCAACAGGGAGAGGGGATGCCAACAATGGGCATCAGATCAGGACATCTTTGCTTGTCATAACTAGAGAGAAGTAGGCAGAAGCCAGCAATGCTATTAAACACATATAATGCATCAAATAGCTCTTCCGTAGCAATGGTGCAGCATCAAGGAACCAGGCTACAGACGATAAACCAAGCAGAGACACCAAAGCTGGTGTGCAGAAACAGAGAGGCTGGCAGGACATGGTAAACAGACCCAAAGAAGTCTAAATCTGGCTTCATTCTCTGATCGCTAATGTGTGTATGTGACTGACTGCCTATCTAGCGAGTATTTTAAATAAATCTAATGGAAGATGATTTACTTGGGGGTAACATCACATTTCAGAGGTCAAGGGCTCTGGGATCAAACTCCTCGGCTTAAATTCTGGCATTGCCATGTACCCGGTAAGGGGGAAATATTTAACCTTTCCCATCTCAGGACCCTCCTCCCCATCACCTGTCAAATTAAGGGTGGAACATTCCTCTTGGGACAATAACCTGTGTTGTGCCATGCCCCCATCATACTCATAGCACTTGGTAAACATCAGTGCTGTCTCTTTCTAATGTCACTGTCACCCCTCTCCGGAAGGGTAGAAGAGAGTCTGAACTTTATAGACGTGGCTTTCTTAGAGGGTTGCTGAAGGAAGACTTCCAGAGACGAGACAAGGGGGAAGTACCTCTTTGTGTCTCTTTCTATATATGTGTACGTGTGGTGGGCGGGTATATGTGTATATGAGTATATTTGTATGTGTGTATATGTGGTTGTGTGTGCTGTCATATATGTAGGCACACATGTGTGAAAGTGTGTCTGGAGGCCAAATGTTCACCCTAGAAACCTTCCTCCTTCTTCCCCTCCCTCTCCCCCTCTCCATCCTCCCTTCCCTCCCCCATCTCTCCCTCAGCTTTATTTCTTGAGGCACTGCTCACCAGAGCTTACCAATTGAGATATTCTACCAGCCAGTTTGCCTAGAATCCCCATATCTGCTTCCCGGTGTCTGTGCCAGGGATTGTGGGCAAATGCTGTCATACCCACTCAGATTTCAAATGGGTAATCACAGATGGAAGCATAGTTTACTATGAAAAAAAAAATTCAGCACACAATCCTTTAGCTAAATGATCAAAGTGATCACCAATATTAGAACAAACACTGTATATCTCCTAATATCAGTCAGCGAGGACATGATGTTCCTTTAAATTATTTTTTTGTTTGTTTGTTTTTTGTTTTTTGTTTTTTTGAGACAGGGTTTCTCTGTGTAACCTTGGCTGGCCTGGACTCACTTTGTAGACCAGGCTGGCCTGGAACTCACAGCGATCCACCTGCCTCTGCCTCCCGAGTGCTGGGATTAAAGGCGTGCGCCACCACGCCCAGCTTTGCCAGACAAAGCATATTGGGCAAATGCTTACAAACTGTGACCAAAGGGCATCCCCCACAGCATTGCGCTCTGTGTCTCCAGAACATCGAAGTCAGAAAGGCAAAGAATGGAGGAAGCTATAAAAGATTTTGAGATTGCAGATGAAGCCTAGATAAAGGGATTACGCAATGACCTGGATTTCTTATATTGTCTTTCCAGTAGATTACGTATGGAAATGTTTTCATTCTAAGAGGCATATACTATTTGGGCCTAATGGTAATGAAGTATTAACAAATGATCTCTCTGGAAAAATATCTGAAAGCCCCAGTACATGGCATATGCTTATTTTTGTTGTGTCAATCCTCCAACCAAAGTGATTTCAAGCTACCAATGTGAAATGAATGTTTTCACAACAGAAATTCACACCTTCCTATGTGTTTATATATAAATCTATATATGTATAAAAAGGGAAATTTCAAATACTGAAAAACGTTAACCATTAAGGGAGCTGAAGGGGGCTGGGAATACAGATCAGTGTAGGAGTACTGGTCTAGCTTTCACGAGGCCCTGGGTTCAATTCCTAAGGCCACAAGACAAAATAAAATTCAAGAAATTGATGGAATGGGTAGGAATTCCATATAAAACTATTGTACATGTGCCACAGATTTAAAAATGTGCCAAAACATTGAAGTTCAAAAAACACTTCAGTGTTACCAACAAAACATTTCTCCAAATTTCTGGAATGTTCTATGTTCTTCAGGACCGTTATAGCCCCATGTGAAGGACATTTTTATGCCAAACTTCAGGGACACAGAGCAAATTAGTCGATTCCAGCAAATTTTCTCTTATACAGGGGCTAAAAACAAAGTCAATAAATATCTTAAAGAATCAAAAACATTCCTGAGGGCCGAGTTCTTCTTTGAAGACAAGTCAGTCCTGCTTTCAGTCAGTGCACTCCAGTACATTTTTTCTACCAACCTGGAGCAATTGTTTTCCTGATAGAATGTTAGAAGAAGTAGTTTAGGAACTTCACTGAAAGTTACAGTTTAAAAAATTAACAATAACCAGGAAAAAATTGGACAATTTACATCTAGGACCAGCACTTGGACCTGAGATACAGTCAGTGTCAGAGACAACACTTTAACTAGGCTAGTAGCAGTTCCATTACTGCCGCAGCCTGGCAATTTGGCAAGCGTACTGGTTAAATCTCTCCTCCTCTCCTCCCCATCTGCCCCTCACTTCCAAGGCAGAATCTGAAAGCTCAGAACCTCTCTAACTAAGCACACATTCTCCTCCACAACTTCACATTGCCTCTAGTACATCCCAGGGTTAAGGGTCATTTTGAGGGACCTAAGAGTGAGAGAAGAAAGAGAAAGACTGGAAAACACCAGAAGGTGACTATTGTCCCAGCTAGTGGAAGCCACAAAGAACAGAGAATTTGAGAAGTTCAGTAACCGGTATCTATGGTTTTATAAGAGTCAGAAAAATAAAGGACTTTACAGCCAGGCAATTATTTGTTCCATCAAGATACATGTTTTGTCAGTGTGATGATGGCAAAAGCCAGATGTAAGCGATGAGCAGATGTTGGGGACCAAATGCAAGGTTCATCAGCTGTTGTTTGAGGTAGGCAAGCATCATAGAGAAGGCAGGAGGGCTCCTCGGATGCTGCCGGTTCGCCTGACATCATATTCTCTCGGATACTCCGAGCAACCCATCCTTATCTCAAGAGGCTTTGTGATTGTCTATTTCATAATCGCCTGGGTAGTGACATTTCTAAAAATAATATTTTAAATTGCTCCCATCTGGGGAGGACTTTGAAGAAATAAAATAGTGTGTGGATAGCAATTCTATCTTTTCTGAGTTGGAGAGTATAAATGTGTCCTTTACGGGCGTTCATTTAATCTCCGGCTGAATAAATCAGAGGTGGCTCAGCATACAGGATCAAAGCATCACTTGTCTCTTTCCTCTGCAGAAGTCCCTCACACTTCAGCGTAGCATTTGGACTTGCTGTCCCAGGGCCAGCTCCTCCGTGTCAGCCCCTGGAGTGGTTTCTGATGTCTGAGACCGTTTTTTTACGCATGCACTAGCCTGTCCCTTCCACACTGCGCCTCCTACAAGCCACTTTGAACAATCCAATTCCAGCCTGAAATGAGCCGGTTCCTCCTCAGCCCCAATTCAGACCATCAGGATAACTTCCTTATGCAGTTCATTGTTCATGCACTTATGTTTCATAACCATGTCAAGAAGAATTAACTACCCTTATCTGAACTAAACAACAAGCAAAAAGCAGGATGCTTTGTACATAGAAATTACAATATTCTAGCACATGTGCATTTCCACTCTGGAAAATTAAACAGGGAGGTGGTGTTCTCAGTGAGGCTGGCCAGAGAGCTCTGTTGACATGCCTTGCATTGTAAGGATGAACATCTGAGTCCTATCCCTGAGACCCACGTACTAGAACTGGCCATGACCATGACAGCACACTTATGATCCTAGCTCTGGGGAAGCAGAGGCAGGCAGCTTCCTGGGGAGGAACTCCCTGAGCAGCCACCCTAGCATTTTAGGCAAGCTGCAGGCTAGAGAGAAACCTGTTTTAGAAAACAAAGTGAATGGTCCCTGAGGAATAATGCCTGAAGTTGTCCTACCCTACACACACACACACACACACACACACACACACACACACACGCGCACACATGCACACATGCACATGAAGTAGCAGTTAAATTAGGGAAATCTTATTACCCTCTAAAAACTAGACTGGTAAAACCCCTTCCATTTGACAAGCTCCATCCTAAGGAATTTTTCCTTGCCAGACTGCATACCTCACATTGCCCTCCTAAATAGAAACTTTTCTACCAAACAAGAATGTTACTGTATTTTTTGGATCCTGAAAATAACATCAAAAATAAATGGATGTGCATCAAACATCTGATAACCTAGAAATGTCGAATCAAGTAGGTTCTTGCTGAAGTGTTTTCCACATTTATCATGTGCCGAAGGTCAGACGATCCTGAAATGATGGCTAATGCTGACGTCATCTCTAAGAAACTCTGTTGTGTTTCTGCTTAAAGTCTCAGTCGCCGTTGCACGTTATTTTCACAATACGCTTGACTGTGGTATTTGGAGAGCTGGCAATGTTGTTTCGCCCACACCAATGGCTTTAAGTTCTAGTTGGTAACACTCATACTACCCTTTTCTTGCTGGTGATAGATTTGATACCCTAGTTCGTAGGGTCACGAGAACAAAGTTCCCCATTCTGGAACTAACTGCCCTCATTAGTATGCATACATCACCACTACCAAATTGACGGACAAACAACTAGAGACATTGAATTTTTCTTTCTGTGGGATATGATGTCACAGCACAAGGGCCATTGTGCTTTATTCAGCCATCACCGAAATGCTTCACCTGTGAGATATTAAACACTCTCAACAGGGGATGCCCTAAAGGTCCTGCCTGTCTTACTCTGTCATACTTTAAGGACTCAAACTCAAGTGAGGTCTTAGAAGACTAATTTGTATGAAATTTTATATATTATATATATGGCCTTTTGTAAAGCTTCTACATTCTATTTATTTATTTGTTTCACTTGTTTCAAAAAATAGAATCATTGCAGTGGATCGTAGAGCTGTATAATACATGCACGACCAATCTCTCCCATCTTCACTCCTATGCCTGCAAGGTAACCACAGCCCCCCTTCCCTGTTCCTCTCGGTGCTCCTCAATAACTTTTGAGCATGAAAAGTTAAGAGTTCTTCGGCTTCTAGCAATAAAAAGGTATCACACATAATCATTTCCAACTTGTTTTTCTTACCTAATATGTAACTTTAAATATTCATATTGATGATCTTTTAAGCCTCATTTCATCCTTTTAAACATCAATATACTATCACTGAGTAGTGCCAATCCACAATTAATCATTTTCCTAAGCTAGGTTTCCTGAGGTTCCCAGATGTTTCCCACAGAAAATATTCTTGCCTTTAACTATGACTCCCTGGAGTTGAAGCCGATCCCTACATCCAAAAAAAAAAAAAAGTATATTTTATGCAGGCCAGGAAAGCAGGTAGGCTTAGCAGCAGATCTTCACCTCTCACTCCTATCCACCAAATCCAATCCGCAAGTCTCTTCCCCAGCTCTGCAGCGAGTAACTGCTGTGACCTCTCCACACTCTCTGCCCCCATTCCAAGGGGACTAAAAAAATATTGGTGGAGCACCTTGCTTTCCTCCCTCCTCAGTCCCCAGCCCTATATTCCATCCCCATTTCTAACTGTCACTCTCAATACATTAAAAACATATTGTACCCAGAACCCACAGTGGCCACACTCCCTACCACACTCTCACACAGCCACCACACTCTAACACAGCTACCACACTCTCACACAGCCACCACACTCTAACACAGCCACCACACTCTCACACAGCCACCAC
>OU015751.1:16642258-16655440 GCA_907169655.1 Acomys percivali | reverse complement strand
CAGCCACCACACTCTCACACAGCCACCACACTCTCACACAGCCACCATGCTCTCTGAAAAACCAGAGAGGGCAACAGAAGCAAAGAAGCAAACACCTACTCAACAGCGACAAGACCAGACATTATCATCTAGTACCATGTCTTCCCAGACCCTGATACCTACACTTCAGAGTAAAAACAGAATCAACAACAACAACCAGGACAAATGATCTCCACAGGAATCCCACAACCCAACCACGGTAGGCCCCGAGAAACGCAACAAAGCTGAAGTACAAGGCAAGCACCTTAAAATAGCCTTTATATGTATGATAGACGTCCTTAAAGAAGAAAGGAGTAAATCCATTAAAGAATCTATGAAAACACAAACATGGGAGGAAATGAACAAACAATGCAAGACATGAAAGTCAAAAATAGAATCAATTAGGAGAATTGAAACTTAGGAAAATCTGAAAATGAAAAATTTAGGAACTAAAACAGGAACCTCAGAACCAAGCAATGATAACAGAATACAAGAGATGGAAGAATCTCAGGTATTGAAGAGAAGACAGAAAAAAATGGATACCTCAGTTTTAAAAAGTGTTAAATCTAAAAAAAAAAAAAAAAAAAAAAAAAACCAAGTACAAAATATCCAGAAAACCTGGGACCTTATTAAAAAAAAAAACCTAATCTAAAAATTATAAGAATAGGGGAAAGAGAAGAAACCCAGATCAAAGGCCCAGAAAATATTTTCAACAAGATCTTAGGATAAAATATCCCTAACCTAAGGAAGAAGATACAAGATTATAGAACACCAAATAGACTGTACCAGAAAAGAAATTCCCCTCGTCACATAATCAAAACACTAAATGTACAGAACAAATAAAGTATCTTAAAAGCTGCAATGGAAAAATAACAAGTAACATATAGTGACAGACCTATTAAAACAATACCTGACTTCTCAATGAAGACACTAAAAAGCCAAAATGGCCTGAACAGGTGTTCTACACATTCTAAGAGATCACAGATGCCAGCCCAGACTACTAGACCCAGTAAAACCTTCAAACTTAACAATAGATGAAGAAAATAATACATTCTATGATAAAATAAAAGGTAAGCAGTATCTGTCTAGTAACCCAATCATACAGACAGTGCTAGAAGGAAAACTTCAATCTGAAGAGGTTAACCACAGCCAAAAATCACAAGGAATACTCTCTCTCTCTCTCTCTCTCTCTCTCCCCCCCCATACACACACAGACACACACACACAGACACACACAGACACACACACACACATACACACACACCACCACCACCACCCCAAAACAACAACAGCAAAGCAAATTACAGGTATCAACACTGCTCATCATCAGTGGTCTCAATTCTCCAACAAACAAAAAGATCCAGATTAATGGATGAGACACCCTTCCACTGCATCCAAGAAGCATATGTTATAGACTTCCCATCAGACTAAAAAGATAGAAAAATGTACTCCAGGAATATGGACTCAAGAAAAAAAATGAATGCAGCAATTTTAGTATCTGATAAAATAGACTTCAGACCAAAAACTAATCAGAAGAGATTGGGAAGGATACTACATACTCATCAAAAGAAATATCTACCAAGAATACATTGCAACTCTTAACATCTTCTATATCCCAGACACAAGGGCACCCAAGTTCATAAAGGAGACACTACACCAACTTAAGTCACATATTGGCCCTCACTCACTGGGTGGCTTCAATACTGCACTGTCCCCAAAAGATAGTTCATCCAGCCAAAAACGAAACAAGCAGTGCAGCTAGCAGATGTAATCCAAATGGACCTAACAGATATTTACAGAACCTTTCACCCAAACACAAAGGAATATGCCTTCTTCTCAACTCCTCAAGAAACTTTCTCAAAAACTGACCACATGATCAATCATAAAGCAGGTCTCAACAGATACAACAAAACTGAAGTAACACCCTGCATCGAATCTGACTACCACAGATTAAAGCTGGACTTCAACAACAGAAACAGCAGAAAGCCTACAAACTCAAAGAAACTGAACAATTCTGCACTGAATGAAAAATGGGTCAAGAGAGAAACTAAGAAAAAAGCTAAGTACACACAACACTAACTGTCCACATTTTTAAAAAATGGAGAGCTCATACTAGTAACTTATGGGCACACCTTGAAGCTCTACAACAGAAAGAAAAGACCACACCAAAAATAGTAGATGGCAAAAAAAAATAATGAAACTCAGGGATGATATCAACAAAAGAAAAGCAAATAAAAAGAATCAATAAAAAAAAGACTTGGTTCTTTGAGAAAAATCAATAATATTGATAAGCCTTTAGCCAAATTAACTAAAAAGCAGACAGAAAGGATCCAAATTAACAAAGTTAGAGATCAAAGGGGACGGGGGAATCCAGAGAATCAAATTGGAAAATCTAAAAATAATGGGTAGTTTTAGAAACAACCTAAGGCAGCCCTCAACAGATAGATTAAGAGAATGTGGTACATTTATACAACATGGAGGAGAGAGAGAGAGGGGAGGGTGGAAAGATCATCATGAGTGAGGTAATCCAGAACCAGAGAGACAAATATGGTATAAATTCACTTATATGTGGACATTACCTAGTAAGTCAATGATAACCAAGCTACAATCTATAGAACCACCGAGCTTAAGTATCTAGTAAGGGACTGGGGGTGGAGGCGAATAGCTCTCCCTAGGAAAGTGAAATAGAATAGGTCATTATGGATGGACAGGGCAGAGGGACTGAAAGAAGATGATCAAGTTGGAAGCGGGAAGAAAAAGGGGGATGAGGGAGGAAATACAGAGAGAGACAGCTAAAATTAAGGGCCATTGAAGGGACAGTATGGAAACCTAATAGAGTAGAAGCTTTCTCAAACATACACATATATGAAAGGGAATCCTGAAGAAGAGGAGGCAGAGGGGATGAAGGACACCAAGGAAACAAGGCCTTCCAAACACAATGCACATATGAACTCACAGAGACTGAGGCAGCATGCACAGGGCCAGCATGCATCTGCACCAGATGGGGTCCTAAAGATGAAGGTACAAGTGTGATAGATGCCCCACTCCCTAGCCCAGAAGCTATCTCCAATTGATAACCACTTGCAAAGGAAACTTTATCTTCTTTTCCAAGGGTGTCTCTCTGAGGAAACAAATTACTCTTAAGGGCGGGCTGCATGCCCGGTAGTAGATACCAACAGAAAATCAACTCAATGGCATCTTTGGAGGTTCCCTTGTCTCGTAATGTCTTGCTAGTTTTTTATTTTTAAATCTTTCTTCTTTTTTAATGTTTATGTTTATGTTTATTTTTATTTCTTTGCTCTACAGCTTCTTTGTATACATAGTATGGCTACTGGTTTTGTGTTTTTATGGGATCCCTGAGTGTGTGCAAATGAGTGGGTCTCTGCATTTGTACCTATTCATTGTGCCTTTTCTTGGGATCTTTTTTGTTTTTGTTTCTCCTACTCGGATTTGTTTGTTTGTTTGTTTGTTTGTTTTAGCCTATTGTGTTTCATTTTCATTAGTATCCGTCGTCTGTCCATGTTCTAACAAAAGATAGAAAGGGGTTGGATCTGGGCAGGAGGGGAAGTAGGCAGGAACAGGGAAAAGCAGAGGAAGGAAAAAACATAATCAGGATACATTGTAAAAAAATATTTTCAATAAAAGTAAACGTACTTCTTATGAATAATCAAAAGAAATAAAAACATATATATCGCAAAAAGATTTATATTTTAACATTCAAAATGTTGTAACAATTCACATCCATACAAGTACTGTGTTTTTGCCATCGCCAACACTGAAGTCATTTATAGTCCGTTATGAATAAATTTTCTTCTGTGTAGTCTTTCATCAGGGGAGCCATCAATGCTTGCACGTCAAACAGTGAAAATGTGGAGGAGAGTCAGGGGTCATTGCACACATCTTCTAATCATAGGCATCTAATGTCATCACCAGTCAATTCTGGCCCCACCTAATGCTGCATAGGCTAGAGAAAGCACTCTTCTAACAGCCAGCTCTTAGGATACACATCCCATGAGAAAATTTCTTGTGATCCTAAATGGCTCACAAAATACAAATGACCAGAAAGAGTTATTTTATTGATAATCACATATAAATCAATTACTATTTTCTGTTGTTTAAAAAAAAATGAAGAGCATTTAAAGACAGGAGTATTTTCTTCCTTCCTTTCTTTCTTTCTTTCTTTTGAGGGGGGTGAGACAGGGTTTCTCTGGTAGTCCTGGATGTCATGGACTTGTTTTGTAGACCAAGCTGGCCTCGAACTCACAGAGATCTGCCTGCCTCTGCCTCCCGAGTGCTGGGATTAAAGGTGCACGCCACCATGCCAGGCTGACTATTTCTGCATACATTCTGATGGAGTTTAGAAATGATGTTGTGGCCCTTTCAAACAGAAAAGTTTTCCTCTTACCTTTTTTTTTTTTTTATAAAGTCAGGGTTTTCTGTTTGTGTCATTCAACAATATAAACATGACCTGGTATGTTTCCTGATGACAAGAAGAACTTTAGAAGGAAAGTTTAATGTTTTTAACTGAGGTGATCAGATCTTTCAAATCTGGAAAGGATAACAGAACATGGTCATAGGATATTTAAGTCTAATATAAATAGACTTTGTATTTGTAGGTAAATACAAATAGTTGAGATAACATGAATTCAAAAACCTTAGAAATCATAGTTTTTAAAAACTATAGCTTTATGAGGTATAGTGATATTTGAGAAGATACTTAAGATTCTTAAATTTTTCATATAACTGTGATTTCAAAGTAGTTTATCAAAGTCTCAGAGATATCTGTAACTAGTTCCAAAATACCAAGAAGATCCAATGAAAATATACTTGAAATGTAAAATTTGCATAGAAATTTGGGCTTAATATTCCAAAGCTTTTTTTTTTTTTCATTTCTAGTCGCAGCTTTATTCTTAATAGCCAGAATATGGAAACATCTAGTTGTCCCTCAACCAAAGAATGGATAAAGAAGCTGTAGTACATTTACACAATGCCGCCTGCTCTTCCAAAGCTTATAAATACATCGTAGACAAGAAATAAACTATTCATGTCAACCTACAAACATCTATGAAGATGTGGAAGTATTAAATAAAGATGTTGGTTTAACTAACTGCAAGGAAATTTCTAATTTTCAAAGCTGTCTGTGGTCCTTCTATGAATGAAGTGATATGCTGAGATTAAGGAGCTGTTCTTCATATAATCTAAAGTTAGAATTAGGCAGAACTGAGACCTCACTGTTTCATCTATACACAGCAATATGAAACCCCCAAACAATAAATAGCCAATTACATCAATGTCCTGATTGCAAAGTCTGTCTACCTAACCAGATACAAGGGCTTGAACTTGTCAAAGACTAAATGTGTCCTGAACTATGTAGATACATTTCTGAAGGGGACAGGTGTCTTCTTTCTCAGCCATTAAATACCCCCGTGCCTGACTTCCCCTCCATCAGCCAGGAGGGTAAAGTGTGAGGACTGATCAGACAATCCATCAATTCTGTTCTGAATCGAGCAGTAAATAAAGCACAGCAAATTTTACTCAGCTTTTCAAACCACACTGTGTACTCTAAGGTGAAGAGCGAATCATTCACAAAGCTAGTGAGGCATGGTGACGTCAACCACCAAAGCACCCGAACAACAAGAGTTAGGACCAGGTCCTTTCAGGGCTCCACTCCACTGTAGGGCCAGCTCTCACGCAGGGGCCAGTTTGAGATCTGACACCAGCAATCCACACTCTGCAAAGTGAGAGTCTCTCCCTGGCAACACTGAGGAGTAATAAGAGCTCCTTTCACAGAATTCTACAAAACTAGGGTTTTTGCTTTTGCTTTTGCTTTTGTTTTCTTTTTTGCAACTGTCCAGCCAGAATAGAGTCTTCCTCCAACATTCTGGCTGGGACATGGGACATATCTAGTGGCTTAAGCCACCCAGCTGGAATCACCTGCAAAGATGATTCAGACACTGCTGACCATTATAGGACCCAACAGGAATTCTGAACTGCAGACAAGTTTTGTTAAATATTACCTATGTCCATTCTGAAAATAAATTTATAAATACAAACATCTTGGTGTACTATTTTCTCTGCCACCTATACTTGTTTCTCCTGTAAAATTATTATAATTCCTCTGCTTCACGGATTCTCAGCTTTCTATTTGGTGAACTCAATTTTAGCCTTGATGACCTTTTAGGAAAGGTGGGATTCTATGGTTAATCTGGATCCTAAATCAAAAAGCTGACCAAGGATCATCATATAAACTTCACTTCACTCCATACCCCCCATACCACCCCCCACCCCCATCAATGTGGGAAAGACTTACTAGAAAGAAACACGACTTATTAACTCCTTATTTTTCAAGAGTTAACATGACTTCAGTCTGCTTATGGGCCTGTGTGTAAACAGGAAAGCAAGCCCCAGTCCTTGACAAGAGCTGTACTAATGCAGTTCCTGTGGTGTCTTTTAATTCTGCAAGAGGTTATGTCTAGAACTTGAAAGGATCTCCTAGAAAGTATTTAGCCATTGGTCCACCATCTGTTTCCAGGGCCCTAACAGCTGCATCTTACAATGTTATAAGGGGGTAAAGAGCCAAGGTTTCTATGACATACCATTGGCTACCATAATGGAAACATGTAGCCCAGCTATGAAGGCCATTAAAAAAAAAAAAAATACCTCAGACATTTACGCACATATTAGGACCAGTGCTTATCCACTTCTCCCTATCTCTTTCCCGGTATACCCTGGCTATGATCTACAACACAACCTAGGGAGCCTCGTCTGTCTTTACTGCTTTGCATCTGCAGCTGCATTGCTCCAACATCCACATCTGCACCATCCTCAGAAGGAGCAGCAGCATCCTTCCTCAGGATGCTGTTGTTATGCTGCAAGGGCACAGTGAAGGTCCAGGTAGAGTCAGCTTTGTAACCACTCACTTAACTAGAGCTGGTTGGATCTCTCCTGAGTCTTCAAGGGCCTACCACAAAGTAGGAACTGTCCTTGGTTTCTTCGGTATTTGCCCTAAACAACAAAAGGATGCTGACGTATTCATTGCATTAACAACAACAACAAAAAAAAAAAGGCAATGCAAGAGCTTGCCGAGAACTATCTAATATCTTGTTTGTTTTTATTTTAATCCTCTTATCCATTTAGCATATGCATGAAACCTTGATCATTTCCAGCCTGGAGCTTTTAGACAGTGGCAAAGGCAGACAGCAGGAGACTCTGAAAAGCTATGAAGCCAATAAAAATTTAATGGATCAATGCAAAATCTTAGCACCTGTTGGTCTTTACACACTCTTAACAATCCACCCCTTTCTTCCCAGGAGACCCATGGCTAGTATTTCTGCATTGTGTGGGTTTTTCATGGCCTTTTAGCCACGATTCAATGAGTATAATAAAGTTCCATACACATTTATTCTCACACTAATAAAATGCACGGATCGGCGCTTTGTGTGAGACTTGAATTCCAAAACAAATGTTTTGTGGAAACTCGATGCTTAGAAAGCTGATTCCTGCATATTGATTTTATATAAACTTCAAAGGGCATTGAGAGAATACTAAGTGGAATTTTTTTAAAGAGATGCCCACAAGTAGGGTGGACTAGTTGCAAAAGACTTAGAGGAAGTGGCTGCTCTTAGTTTTTCCTGCGGCCAGCAATCTGAGAAAGCAAATTCCTGATGCAGAGATTGTTTTAACCTCTTCCAGGCTATATCTGCATGAAATGTGAATGCAGGTATCTGAGTGAAACTAGACTCCGAGGAATCTTGGGAAGAATGGATGTCTAACTAGTCATTTTCATTTATAGCAGACTTCTTTTCTCAAAAACAACAGCAGCAGCAATAATGGCATATGGGGCATACTGGGCATTAACCATCAGGCTAGCCATCTGGGCAATGCGTGTGTCACTTTTACCCCCATTGCCTGCCTCACAGCTCATCACCACTACCTGAGATGCATTCATTTACAGTACCCCTGTTTTCTTCATAGAGGAGTTAGTTGGGCAAAGAGAAGTTAGTTTCCTGATGTTTACAAATTAATAAGTGGTGCAGCTGGGGTTTGAACACAAGCCCTGTAACTCCACAGTATTTTTTCCTTTGCTGACTATTCGTACCTGTCATTTAATGTTTACTAGAGAGATGTGAGTGAACGTCCATCTACCTCAGATAAGGCACCAACAACAGACCAAAGGAAGAATTCCGCTCAAGCCTAGCTTAGTGAAGCAGTAAGTTTATAGAGGGTGCATTGCGAAGAACAAGGAAGGTATTAGATTGTTTACAAAAGCATGAGTGACACAAAGGCAGCTAGCTACCTCATCAAAGAGCACTCTGTAGTTCTGGCAAGATGAACTCGATGTATCAAAAACCCATCCCAGCATGGGTGACAACTCACTAGTGTCACCCTTCGCTCTGGGAACTCCTTGCATAGCTTTCAGGAAGCCAGGAAGTCACATCTCCCTACACATCTCCCTCACTACTAATCCAATCTTGGTTTAAGGACCTTGTACCTGTAAGTTTCAGGAACTTCCTGGGTATGGTTGACTTCCTGAGTCTTAGGCACTATCCTCTAGAAGGGAACATTTCAATTCAGAGAAAAGCATACCACAGTATCTCATACCAACATTTTTTGTCTGTTTTTGTTGGTAATATTCTCATTGAGGATAGGCATTTCCTAGTGAATAGAGACTTTCTTTGGAAGGAAAAAAAGTTTTATTGACAGAGACCATTATATTCAGCTTTCCTAATATATTTTATTTGAAAAATTCCACAGAATATGAGGGAAGGGGTCTAGGGAAGGGGAACAGGGTGGAAGAGGGAGGGAGGGTGGGAACAGGAAGATACCAGTGAGGGGATAACAATCAGGATATAATATGAATAGATTATAATAAATAAAAATAGTGGTTCTCAAAGAAAAGGATGTGAGGGAAAAATGTTTTTAAGCACTTTCTATTACATCATTAAAATGGTAAGAGTATTTGGAAAATACTCCTTAGACATCCATTTTTCTAAAGTGAAGACTATCAAAAATCATTTTAAATGAGAAAGAAGAAGATGAAGGGACACGTGGACTGAACTTGACCCTCCAATCATGACTAGGTGATGAGGAGGTGGCTTCTTAGCAGACCCCTGCTCCTCTGCCTTGTTCCACTACAGGGATGGAGGAGGAACAAAGGACTTTGCTACAACCTCCTGGCAGCTTTTTCTGTTCCCAAAGTGGGAGTCAGAACCTTTACTTCAAAGTAGGGGGCTACAGAGCAGCACAAAGGGTATAGTGAACACAGGCAGCCTCTCCTAGATATAAGTTAGACCGTATCTTCTGTTTTAGAGGCAGCAACTTAGAATGAGGCACTTAAAGCACTTAAAGGTACATATTTCATCCAAAATAGAAAAGCAGAGAGATCTTCGGTAGAGATATGGTTTTGCTAGGTCTCCCCTTTAAAACATAAACTAGTGCCCCCTACAAGGCTCACTTTTATCTCATCCTCTATATAATGTATTCTCCCCCTCTCTCTCTCTCTCTTGTGCTCTTTCTCTCCCCCCTGACCCTCCCCCTTTCCCTCTTCATCTCTCCCTTCCCCTCTCTCTCTCTCTCTCTCTCTCTCTCTCTCTCTCTCTCTTTTTTCTCCTTCCTCCATTCCTTTCTCTCCAGGGTATCACTCCATAGCCCTGGGCTTGCTTCAAGTTTGTGACCTTCCTGCCTCTGCCTCCTATGTGCCGAGCTTACAGGTGTGTGTCACCACACTCACCATAACAGCAGTGTTTGAAACTAATTCCAGTTTGAAAGCAAAAATATGAAATGGCACATGAGCTGATATTCTAATTCAATCCCGGGAAACGGAAATGTAAATTCCACGACACATGGTGGGGACATGATCATCATATGTCTGTCTGTAAGAAAGAAGTTAAGGATTTGTCTCAAAGGTCAGGCTTCTGGGATGGGCAGCTAATGACAGATTCTTGTGAAAAGTCACAACACATTGTTAGTGAGGTTCCTATTCAGTATCGCACTGCCTTGATATTATCCTCACGTTTTATGGTTCAACAATGTTAATTGTTCTCTGTGTGCATGCAGGGGGGGGGCGGTTTGGGGGGCAGACATAGTCAAGCTTGAAGTACGTGAAAAGAGTCCTGGGAAATGGCGTCAGTGATGGCAAACAATGATCGATGGAAAAGCAGGTGAGCCTCTTCCTTCTGGGAATTACCTAAACATGGAAAGTCTTCCTAACTATCTCAGGTATCCTGTCTTCTCAGTGGGAAGTGACTGAGGCCTGGGGTAGTGCACTGTACACAGTGGAGGCGGTATTCTTGTGGTATCTTTGTGGCCTCCATAAGAGGGGAGTAAATCAACTTAATGCTTAAGTGTTACAAGGTTATTTTCAATTCTCTGGTATAGAATTTTGTATAAAGATGCAAAATAAGTTTAATTTTGATACGTTGGTATAGAATTCAAATTTAAGATTATTCTTCACACACATTATATACATTTCTACTCTAATATGAAGTATTGTATCCATACAATTCAACTATAATACAAGATTTACTTCCAATACTTTGAAAGTGCTATTGCAAGGTACTTAGGATAATTAAGTAATACAAGTTAATTGTCAGTTAATCTAGTCATGGTTATGTCAATTACTAGTCTATTTTTAGCATAAGAATACACATCCTGCCAGGCAGTGGTGGCACACACCTTTAATCCCAGTACTTGGGAAGCAGAGGCAGGTGGATCTCCATGAGTTCCAGGACAGCCAGAGGTGTTATACAGAGAAACCCTGTCTTAAGGGAAAAAAAAAAAAAAAAGAATATACATCCTAGGTTTAACAGATAGATATGATTCTTTAGATAGATAAGGTAAAATAGTGAGATAAGATCTTCAAAAACCTCAGAGACCTACAGAATATGACATTTAAATATGTTTTTATCATCCTAAAGATTCTTTGAAAATAATACAGGTTAACTCCTGCCAACACCCAGCCTACCTCAAAGAAGATGATGAGCATCAAAAATCTTCCTTATGGAGATGGCTTCCAATGTAGCAAAGCAGCCACTGGGCAAAATGTCCTCATTTCAGCCACAGAGAGAATTCTGCCTAAAAATGGGCAAGCTTGAATGCAGGCAGAGTCAATGGTCAAACTCTGCCAAGACAGGGTAAGCAAGTCCTCAATAGTTCCCACCTCACAAATATGACTGTCGGATATATTGGCTAAGAAGGCTGAAGATGATGCTCCAATGTTATAGTTTTGGGTGACTGCTCAGGCAGCAAACTGTCTCTGTCATTTTCTCATTTTGGAGACTGTTAACCTGCACTTCCTGTCTACTCAGACAATTTGTTTTATTTCTTCTTAAGTCTCTCATGGGGTTGAAGATCAGATAGTTTAGTTTTACAATTAAGCTTAGTTGTTTTGATGTTAAGATGTTTTTAGGTCTAGATAGATGTTTTAAGTTGATAAAGATGAGATATGATAGATAGTGATTTACATTCAGAATTTTGGACGTATCAAGATAGGAAAGATGTTTTCTTCAAGGTTGCCAAATACAAATAGTCAAACCACTATGAATGTAACATATATATAATTCCTGATTGCTTCATGGTTCTTCTTGCTGTAGGTATTTTATTATATATTTGTGTAATAATATAAATGTATATGTAAAAAAAAAGAAAATTTGTCTTTTAAAAAATCAAAAAAAAAAGAGAAGGGAGTAAATAACATTCTTCCTAACAAGACAAATACAAAGATAGCCACTGAAATCTAGAAATGGGAAAACAAGAATTCATCGATGGATACCAACAACACCCAGAATTTGTATAAACTGCTAAACCATAGTTGTTAGAAGCAATTGCTTGGTAGAACGTACTGTTCACAGTTACGGTATCATTTACACAATTTACTTAAACTCCATGGCAACACCAAGAGTAGGCACTGTTAGTATCTCCCCATTTCACAGATGGAAGAAGCAGACTCAAAGATATAAACTGATGCTCTCAAGGTCACACAGCCAAGGGATCACAGAGCTCATCCTCCTGTCTCACACTGTCTCTTCCCCCCACAAAGTGTTTCCCAATCATGAAAATGGAAAACACAATAACAAATGCATGGCCGTCCTCCATCTAATAAGAAGAAACCTCACTTCTTGCCTTGCACTACTCACACATTTGAGCCTTGTCCCCTCGACCCCTGGTGCTGCGTGCTTCTCATCCTGTGATGGCTGATTCTGCTAACTTGATTGGGTCAAGGAAGATCTAGGAGAATAGTAAAGCACACATCTGGGTGCCTCTGTAAGGGCCTTTCCCGAAGGACTGCCTAGAGGAAAACTCACCCTAAATGCAGGCTATGTCATCCCACAGGTTGAGGACCAATATAGAATATATAAAGGAAAAGAAGAAAGAAAGCAAGCTTGGGGCATTCCTTCTTGCTCTGCTTCTTGGCTACCATGATGTATGTGGCATCTCTGTCAATGCCCCCAGAAGCCAGGAACTCAAATATATATTTCTTTCCTTAAGCTGTTTTTGTCATAGTAGCAAAAGACCAACTAGTACACATGCTATTGTGACTAAATAAAACAACCTTAATTAGAGTCTTTGTGAAAGCCATTTTGCTGGTTGATATAAAAGAGAACCTGGTGATGCTAAAAGATCCTGATTTAAAAAAAAAAAAAAAAAAAAAAAAACTTACATCCCTCAGCACAGATACGTGACTATTACTAATTTCTGAAACCATGTTTGCTGACACTGAATATTTACCAGGACCTGGTCCAGGTGCTGGGAATGAGATATGATAAAAGCCAGGTACCCCATCACATCATAAGCAATGGAGGGAAGGGGTAGGTGAGAGAATGACTTTGATGATGTGGAACAGGTGGTCTGAGGAGGCAGGAGTTCTCTGTGCCTGCTCAGCAATGCAGGAAGAGAGCAGAGAATGGGAGACAGCAGCCAGGGGGAGGGAAGCCTTTCTGTTCCTGTTCTAAGACCCCATAGGAAGCAGTGGGTTTGCAAAAGGAAGAAATGCAGGTACCAGGACGGGGATTTGTAGGCAAGACACCTTTGTCATCTTAAAAGTCAACTGCAATTCACAAAGAAAGAAATGTATTTTATTCTCTCTCTTTCTCTTTCTCTCTCTCTCTCTCTCCTCTTTGTGTGTGTGTGTGTGTGTGTGTGTGTGTGTGTGTGTGTGTGTGTGTG
>OU015751.1:16612297-16628369 GCA_907169655.1 Acomys percivali | reverse complement strand
CACACACACACACACACACACACACACACACACACACACACACACACGAAAAACACTTCCTACTGAGAATCTTGAATTTGAAGTAAATCCCTGTTAGGAAGATTGAACAGTACACCAGTAAATTGCATATGCTAACCTGACTTGACTAACAAGCCGATTTGTTGAGTAAAACCCTAGACTAGAAAGTATTCTTTAGGTGTAATTAACATTTTAATCAGTAGACTTTGAGTAAGGCATATTACCCTCTTTATTGTCATTAGTCCACCTCATCAGTCAGAATTCTTTCTAAGAGCCAAAACTAAGACTTCCAGAGAAGCAATTTAGCCTCTGGATTGCAGGGTATAAACTGGGGCATGCCTTCCAGCCTGCCTAGTGTGTGTGTGTGTAGAATTCAGACACAAAGCAGCCACCACGTCAGCCTAGCATGGACTGCTAACCTGCTGGCCCGCCTTCTAGACATGAGCCCTTCTTGGGACCCCCTACGATCCCATGAGCCAATTCCATAAATCCAATAAAGTAAGTAAAAATAAAGTATCATGTTGGTGCTGTTTCTCTGGAAAACACTGATCAAATAAATAAGTAGGTCACCTTCCTCCAACCATCGACAGTTCAGAGACTGGAAGGAAGAGAAGACATTTGACCTGGCGTCAGAATGTGCTAGTGGCTGATGTCCAGGGCCACGGGCTCCAGGCACAGCTCCCTGCTCACATTACTTCTAGGGTTTTGACCCTCACCGATTTCCCTGCTGCCGAGCATCTCTTGGATTTCTGTGTGTTTCTCGAGAGTAGTTTTCTAGCTAGAACATAAATTTTGCTCTTTTTATTGCTGTAGTTCTTTTTTTTTTTTTTTCCTGTATGAGAAAGCTCACATGGTCTCTGTTGCTTGCACCCAAAGAAAGCTGATGCACAGCACTGAAGCTGGGAGAGGGAACTGGCCAGCTGACTCCAGTGCTCTCGCTGCCTCCTCTCACATCTCACAGACCATCCCATCTGTAAAGGATCATCAAAGCCAAGGCTAGTCTCTAATCTCTGTCGATAAGGAAACTGAGACACAGACAATGGGTTAAAATCCCATGGAAATAACGACTAAAATAAAAGGGAAGTCCATCTTACAAAGAATTACATAAAGAAAATGCTATGGGAAGGCTGGAAAGAGATGGTTCAGCAGTCAGAAGTGGTCATCACGCTTTTCCAGCAGCCCTGAGTTCAGTTCCTACCACCACATCCTGATGCTCACAAGTGCCTGTAACTCCAGCTCTTGGGAATGAATTACCCTCTTCTGGCATCCAAGGGTATGTGCACATACAATCACACACACACACACACACACACACACACACACACGATAAATAAAAATTAAAATAATATGATATATATGGTTGTCCCTGTGTCTCACAATACCCAAATTAGGATGTGTCACATGAAAAGTAAGAAACTAAAAAGGAGTAGGCCTTTTAAAGAGGGGTCTGGTGAGATGTCTCTGCAAAGTAAGAACACTTGCTGCTAAGTCTATAGCCTGAGTTCAAACCCCAGAACCAGAACTAGAACCAGCATGCTTGAAGGAGAGAACTGATGCTTACAATTTGTCCTCCTACCTCCACACACACTCAGATCATGGCAAATATACTCCCCTCTCCCCCCCCCCCAATTGATTAAATATAGTAAAAGTTTTAATTTCCTCTTATTTTATTTGTATGAGTATTTTACCTGCATGTATGTGTACCACATGTGTTCCTGGTGCCTGTGGAGGTTGAAGAATGCCTCAGATCTCCTGACACTAGAGTTACAAATGGCTATAAAGTGCCATGTGAGTGCTGAAAACTGAACTTGGGTCTCTCCAGCCTTGTAATTAAAATATTTTTACCTAAAATGGCCAGTGGCTTCCTAGTATTTCATCTTAGAGGATCACTTGTCCACCTTCCCAGTCCTACAGGAGATAAAATGGAGGTAAATCGAGACAGAAGGCCTCTGGAAAGCTAAGATGAAGGATACCAGGCCAGGATAGCAGTGCAGGACTCCAGTGTCATTTCTTACCTACAGAAAAAAGATCCAAAGGTCCTCATGAGCTAAAGATGACTGTGGAACCAGACCCCATATGCACTGACTTATTTCCAACTTAAGAAGAAAGCTTCTTCCTGTTTTCTCTTAGGAAGGAATTTACAGCACCTCTTTCATACATTCAAATTGCCAGCATCAATTTTTATCCCTTAGGTCAATTAGTGAATAAAAGAATGCCTTACCTGAACACAAGACTTAATGCTCAAAGAGGTGACCTGATAACCTAGGTGGCAAATGTGCTGGTAGCTTGTACAGAGTGATTACACTGGACAAGGACATGACTCAACCACACTGAACCAGAAGCCACCCAAATGGAGTATATTACAAATTATGGGTTGTTTATTGTTTAATTTTTTTCATTTCAGACTATAGTGGGCTACTAAAACTATAATCGTTAAAACTTCAATTAAGGGAGGCCTACTGTACATTGGAAGTAAAGAGGATTATGTACCACTGTGCACCACATCCTAAGTGCCCCACCCAACTCCTAGCTTAGCTCCTGAAACCTAAGTAGTTATTCATGAAATTAGAAGAAACCTCTCCAAGGACAGTTCTTTCTGCCTACCAAAAGCCCTACTGATAATAGTTCTGAGAGTACCCATACAGGACAAAGAGACCCAATGCTGATAATGTTATCAGTTGAATCTGTTAGTAAATCCTGCCACACCCACAGCATGTCCAATCAGTGTCTCAACATCCAGATGCTAGAGAAGTCTCTGCATTGAATGGAAGAGTTTAGGTCTAAGTAATCCTAAAGGGAAGTCCCATGTAAAGTAGAGGCAGTTGTAAGGATTTTTCCCACTACAAGGGAGTCGGGAGCCAAGGAATACCACAAAGTCACACAACCCAACAAACCTTACACAAGAGACTTATTGGGGTACAGATACAGAACAATGGAAACTTCTGAATGAAAGGGGCTGGGCAGAGGGGCGGGTGTGGGAAAGATTAAGCTTTGTCACAGGTGGAAGCAGTCTTGGCGGGCTTTACCCTTGGGGCACCCCATGAATACCTTGTGATAGACTGAGTGGAGCCATCCTGGGCCCGGAATTCAGGAAGCAGACCTGGGAACCCCACCTGGGCTATTGTTTTCCTAATGGACCCTCAACGGGAGAAGGAGACCGCCCTTCCCATGTGACTCAGGCAGGTGGGGAAGAGAAAAACAACAGATTCAGCCGGGTTTTGAGAAAGCGTGTGGCGAAAGCGAACAAGCTGGACTATCACGTGGGCCAGAGAGACACCTAAGGACTCATCCCGTGGAACGGATACCGGAAGGTTCACTCTTTTGTCCCTTTAACCTTTTTTCCTTCTTGTGTAAGCTAGTTGTGTTGTATAATAAAGTTTAATTGTTAAGAAACAGAGCCAACAGGCGGGGGTTTATAGGGTCTTTGGAGCATGCCCAGTGAGCGAGTGAGAAAGTACCCTACATCGGAAACATTGTTTGACCATTAATGCTGAGTCACAGGGGAAGGAATTTCCAACTCTCGGGAGCTCAGGGTCAAAGCAAGGTCAGGATGATTTTCCACTGGCCTGTTACCCTACAACAGTACAACAGTCATGGCAGCTTTTGATGAAAAAGACTAAAAAGAAATGGTACAATGAAATCTATCACCAAGAGGATGATGCTTGGTGGTATATTACAGGTGCTCTACGTTCAGATCTGACAGGCTTCAGACAGAAAATTTCATGAAGTGTTTGTTTATTTTTGTTGTTAATGATTTTGGTTTTGGTTTAATTTGGAGTCATTTAACCAAAAATGGTGATTTAGGTTAACAATCATCTCAGTGTCTCATCTCACGTCCCTTGGGAGAGCACAGGACAGTAACATTGAAAGACTTGAAGGCTTGCCCAGGGATTGACATTGAAATTTGGCACAGAGAAAAATGAGCAAATAACCTGGTGTCACTCAGAGGAAGGACAGCAGGTCACCGAGAAGAGACTTGATACCCTATGAGCATATACAGGGGGAGGTAATCCCTCTCAGGAACAGACACAGGGGAGGGGAGTAAGGGGAAAATGGGAGGGAGGGAAGAATGGGAGGATACAAGGGATGGGATAACCATTGAGATGTAACAAGAATAAATTAATAAAATAAAAACAAAAAAACAAAAACAAATAAAAAAAAGAAAAGAAAAATGAGCAAATAGTTGCTAAATCCCTATAGGATTTAACCTGATGCTAACCAATGGGCTAAAAATTAGCTTAGCATAACCCCTCATTCATACTTGATAATTCCCATGTCACAAGACCCACTGCCAACCAGAAAGAGTAGCGCAAAGTGAGTCCTTTACCTTCCTCCCATCAGCTTCATCAATTTGTTCATTCGTAAGGAGGCATAGTACCTCTGATGAAGACTTTACATCCCTTCAAAGCACATCTATAAGGTAAAAATCCATTTAATATAACTTCCCTAGCGACTAAACACAGCAATAAATACCAGCCATAGAAGCAGATGCTGAGCATTGAGGTAAATTAGAAAAGGACAGAGGATGGGCCAGACTTCCCACTTTCCATCTCATCCTGCCTCTCAACCTTGACCAGGGCTAAGTCAGGTGAGACCCTCTAAAAGTAGCATCCAAAGCTGGAGAATAAAGTGGAAAAAGTTTGTGGCTGCTCTAGAGATGAACCCAGAATGTGAGATGCCAAGGTTTAGAGCAAATGGGAAGAAAGTAGATAATCATGGGGGAACCAGGAGACATGAAGCTGCTGGGACAGCAAATAGCATTTTAGAACTGGATGCCAAGGAGTACCTGGAAGTGACCTGGCACCACCAGACAGTAGCTAAAACGTGCCTTGTTCATGAATGGTGCGTGCGTGCGTGCGTGCGTGCGTGCGTGCGTGCGTGCGTGCGTGTGTAGGGTGATGATGGGGTCAGCTTTCGCATTGATGAATACATGGGGACAGATGGAAAAGTAAAAGCCCTGTGGCTAACGAGATCCCTGAGACAAAAAGCCAGGAACAGCAAGAAGCCAGGCGGTTCACAATGTCTCAGAGATAATTAACGTTCAAACAAGGATCAGTGAGAGCCTCAAGAAAACTCCTACAAAACCCAAATTGTGTTCTATAGAACAGACTAAATGCAATTTCTACTTTGACGTATTGAATTTATCATCTGAAAGCACTGGACTCCACTTTTGGTTTGGGGGGAAATTAGATAGATCGGGGTATGGGCACAGAACCAGGTGGCATTTTTACCCTTAGCTTTGTGGACTGCCCGCAATTATTTCTTTTCCTTGAAACCTGCAATGTTTTGAAGACACTTGGTCCCAGTGCAGCTGGTTACTTTGGAGGGGGTAATGAACATAGCATAAGAAAGGCTCAGGTTAAACCTGCCTTCTATACTCTACACTTGGCACCATTGTTCATGCTATCCTAAGCATCCAAACCCCAACAAGAAACACAGACATTTGTTCCTGCTTAGTTACTCCCACATAAATAATCTTTTCTCCTTGTGGACTCCTTCCCTGTTTCTTCTATCTCAACAAAGTTGAAGTTCCACCGCCTTTCCTTTCTGACTTTTGAAAATTTGCATTTAAAAAAATAAATTACTATTCCCCCAAGTCTAAAGGAGAAAAATTAGTTCTTTTCATTGGATTATTGTTTACCCTCTGTGTTTGCCTTTCCCTACTCCTCTGTCAGTACATCCAATAAAAATATCTTGTTCAATAACTAGCTGGCTGAGTTCATTTTCACTTAAATGTATTCATCTCTCGGCAGCTACTTGGCAAAGAGTTCTACAAAATTCACTGACCTTGAAAGCCAGCTAGGGATGAAGAATGCTCAAACCCCTCTTAACAAACAGAAATAATATTTACAGCATGGTGGACTGCAGACACGGGAGGCCACACTGCATTACTGAACAGTCGCTGTTGATCACACTTGCCAACCTACTCTCTGTGGACCGTGGGTTTATTATGTCAACAATAACCCTTGCCAGTGGTCATTTGCTGCTCGATTGGAATGTGGTGCCCCGTAACATGGAGACAGGTTCCTAAACTGAGAGACTACTACCTTAGTCACACGGTCAAATACAGGTGAATGAGACTGGGGAGAGCTCTCGCAGATGGAACAAGTGCCAGCTGGAGAAGGAAGTCAGGAAAGAACCTGAGTGTGTGACTCTAGGTTTGTCTTCACTCTCTTCTTGGTCCATTTAATATCACCTCTTTGAGTTTAATCTACCTACTGCTCCTGTGTCCTATACATAATCTCCAAGATGTTTATAAGGAAAAAAATGAAGTATCGTCATTTATGAGAAGAAAATGCTGAAGATTGCATAAAGTTCCAATCGATGAATATGATCAAAGGAGTTTTATCGTCTACTGCTCTAGAGCTACTTCTGAGAGGCACTGACATTACGGTGAGGACCACAGGAACAATCCCCAGCAGTTCTCAAAGAAACAAATTCACAGGGACCTTCTGGTCCCTCAGTATCAAGCAGGGGTAGTTGGTCTACTTTCTCATATGCGCGGGTGGCGAGCACATTGGCAAATTACCACGTGTCATTTGAGCCCAGTGACAGCTGGCTCTGGAAGCGGTGCTGCGCTGCCTCCTCCCCATTTCAGACTGAAGCAATTTTGTCTCAAAGCATCCTCCAAGGCCTCTTCCGTAGAGGTCGGTATTGTTTATTCCATGATATAAATGTAGCTACTGTAGGATTGGGGAAGTAGGAAGTCGATTCATAGAGGGGACCCTCCACCCAGACCACTCACTGTGGAACTCCAGCTGACTGCCTGGGCTTCCCCAGTTGCTGTTTGCTGAATGTTTATAAGCCCGTGCTTTGATGAAGTCTGGGTATGTATGGCACATACATACATGGCCAAGATATAGCTTCAACCAGTCAGTAAGGGGCATCTTCCTCCATTCTGAGTCACAGACGACAGAGAGGTTTGCTCTCGGCTTGCTCCTCTCCATTGGACACTTCATTACCTAACGATCCATGGGTCCCAGCTTCGGCAGTGGTTTTAGCCAAACACGTTTTTTTCAGGTTTAAATTCTAGTTCTCTCGCCCAAGAATCTCAACAGGTAATGTAGGGACGGTGTAGAACAAATATGAATGTGTTGGACATGACTTTTACTGCCCCTCACACTGCTGGGTGCAGCTATGACAGGGTCATGAGTTTGTGCAGATGCTCTTAATAAGGCCTACCCTCAGCCTCTTCCCCGTGTCAGGCAGTCAGCACCTGGATTCCTATCCGTTTTCCTCAGTTGCACTTCATCTTTTCCCGTTAAGAGCCACTCCTTTTGAGAACCCTTTCATCGTCTTCTCACTTCCGGAATACCTCATCATTCTGTGCTTCAGTCTCCTCCTCTTCAAACAGACACAACATCAGCAGATCCCTCACAGAGGGCGTCCATTTCCTAAGGCTGCCAAAACAAAGAGCCAAACACTGTGTGCTTCTGCGACAGAGATGTTTTGGCTCACAGTTCCACATGCTAGAAGTCCAACCTCAAGGGTGGGACCAGTTCCTTCTGAGGGCTCTAGGGGAGACGCAACCCCTCGCCTCTCCTCCTAACTGGCAGTCTTTGCCCTGTAGGTCTGTCATTCCAGCCTCCGCCTTCGTCCTCACCTTCACTCTTCCCATGAGTCTCTTCCCTTAATATGCTTTCTGCGTACATCTGTCCCTCTGTCTAGGTTTCATTTTAAGGAATAACCCAGTTTATTGGATCAGCACCCGTCCTAATGCCCACGTCTTACTCAATTAGCTCTAAAACGACTCTATTTCTAAATGAGGTCACATCCTCTGGTACTGAGGATTAGAAAGGACTTCATTATCTTTTTTGCAGAGACACAATTCAACTCCTAACAGGGTTAGGAGAGAAGCAAATTAGTCAGTGTAACTGAGGGCTTAGTTAGCATAACCAGTGGTTGCCTGTTCTACTGGCAGAGTTAAGCAATGCATTTAATGAAGGTATCTAGCAAGTAGCTTGGTTACACCATGTTGTAACTGATTGGGTTATCTATAGAGTCTCTGAAGACACGAGGAAATTACTAGAAGGTTTAGAGGAGTGGTCACAGGGGCATGAACAGGTGGGAGTTATTTCTGGGAAAGATTATCTTAAAGAACTCAAGGTAACACACACAATGTAGGCTTAAGAAAAATACAAATTTTGCTTATTTTTTATGTTTTGTTTTTGAGACAGAGTCTCATGTACCCCCAGCATGGTTTCAAGCATATTATTTATTATAGCTAAAGACAAATTTCTGATCCTCCCATCTCTACCTCCCAAATCTAGAACTATAGCAATGTACCACAACACCTGGTTTATGCAGAGCTGGGCATCAAACCCAAGGCTTCACATGTGTTATGCAGGTAGTCTAGCCAACTGAGCTACATATATCCCTAAATTGGTCTTTATCTGCATGAGGAATCAGTGAAGCCTCCAGGCAGCGTTCTCACTACCAGAAACTCTAAAGGAGTCAGAAGAGTCTTGAGGTCAAGAGAATCGAGGGCTGACCAGGGAAATGCAGAATATGAAATATAGGCATGCCAACAAATGGTCACGATACACATAAAACAGAAAGTCAAAGCATCCATCTGAAATAAGAGACATATTCACCTGGTGGGAGCAATGGCCATGTGATTCTGAGGCCCTTGCTCCCCGTAAATGCAAGGAGAGTAGCAAGAGGTGTCCGAAGGCTGCCGATGGCAAAACTGGAACTAGAGAAAAAAGTGTATCCAGTGCTTTCAATGGTTCATGGCTACAGGTTCAAAAAGGATATAGAACCTCTCCTTAAATGAAGAGGGGCCAGGAGAGTGGTCACACGGCGATGTTTGTCTGTGTTCTGTATGTTCAGTCTACAGCAGATCCAGACACCTGCCCTCCCTGTTGCAACCTCTCTCTACCTCCGCTTATAAAACCCACTGAGCATCTTTATAAAAATGATACTTCGGAATGTTAACCAATGAAATTGTCTCCAATGGTGTCTGGTATCCCCTAAGCCCAACCCCTCACTCACATTCAGTGCCATGGGCATTCCCTAGTCACCAGCTGAGCAGACAGGCTGATAGAGCAATGAGCAGAAGACAACAGTGTTCTTGGTGTTGAGCTCCAACACTGTGTGGGGAGTAAACCCCTGCCAAGACAAGGGATTAGGGCAACTATAAGACCCAACAAAAGCACGCGAACTCTGAGCCCCATATTTGACCACGTCCCCTGGATGCGGACACCTGGTGGCACGCAGAGGAAGGATAGCAGGCTACCAAGAAGAGACTTGATACCCTATGAGCATATACAAGGGGAGGAAGTCCCCCTCAGTCACAGTCATAGGGGAGGAGAGTAGGGGGAAAGCGGGAGGGAGGGAGGAATGTGAGGATACAAGGGATGGGATAACAAGTGAGATGTAATATGAATGAATTAATTTTTTAAAAAAGACCCAACAAAAGAAGCTTCCCATCTCAGAGTCTATATAGTTTTAAAATGTGAGAGAAAAAGAGTCAATGCTAACCCATGAGACACCAGTCTGTTCTAAAATAAATAGGACCCGGACTTTGTTCCCGGGGAAAGAAGAGGGGCTGAGAGCCTGAATTGATAAAAATTAAATCTCTACCACTTAGGAGACTATTAACTCAGAAGAAAGAAAGTGAAAGATTTATTTTTCAAGTCTTACGTAGCCGTAAACATGAGTTTATAAACAGTTTTTCACTCTCAATTAACCCTGCCAATCAAGTATAATTTAGCATCGCTATGGCCAAAAGCCACTGTACCCCTATTGGGGAATCAGAGCTCTCTAAATGACACATTAGGGTTGCACTTAACAGCTGGAAGCTAGGGAAAAGATATTCTTCCCTCGACCCATTTTCATTTTTCCATAACTTTCAATTGAGTATAATATACTGCCTGTGTCATCATCTAATAAATGGTACTTTGCCTACTGGGATGGCTAAATAATATAGTTGAAACTGGAACAACATCAAAAATTGCATAACATCTGGTTTATATATTAAAGATAATACAATACAAAGCATAATACAACCTACTGCCTGAATGCGTGCCTTTTTAAATTCGGGGAACCCATTCATATTTTATATATCAATATACATAAACACATCTGTATAAATTCTATGAAATGTTAGTATGTGATTGTAAATTTACCACCAGAATATTGAGTTCCCAGAAGTTTTCCCTTTTGGTATTTCTAATTTGGCTTTATTCCTAGAGGGAAAAACAGACCCCCGTGGGTTACATTAGCCTGGCAGAAGGCTCCCAGAAAGGGGAGATATTAAAGACATACACAGCAGCCAACTTTAAATTTTTAATCCTATGGTTTAAGCACAAGGTCACTATTTTTAATGGGTTTCTCCTCTTGAAATTTTTAAACGGTTTCCTCAGTCAACTTTAATAACCTGAAAATAATGAGAGAAAAAGGCATCTATCTATCCTCCCAGCTGCCCCCAACCTCAACCTCACACACAAATACATAAGCTCAACCCAATTAAGTATGTGCAATGTAGGAAAAAGTCAAGACTAAAAGGTTAAGAAATGCACTATTGATCAAAAGTCAGAAATTTTTAGCTGAGAGGAGATTTTCTCTGAATGTGACAGAAGACGCTAAAAATAGGAAATTTATTTCACAAGCTAAATGGTAGCCGCAGCCCGCACTGCACCAAGTTCTTAGAATACACTCACCACTTTTGAATTACCAGCCCAGAGGTGAAACCAGTAGACTTCCAGGCTGCACAGTGGGATCCAAGGATGGGAAATCACAGGGACCATGCCCCCAGCCCGCGTGGCTCATTTACCTTTAAGCGTTGTGGTAAAGATCCCAAGATTGGCTCTCCTAATACCTCTAAATGTGAAATACGTTTCTTTAGGCACAGAAGTTGGAGGGTAGCTTTGTAATGCAGGAGAGTGTTTGGTGTTTAAGGAAAAAGTCCTGTTGAGTTAAAAGAGAAGCTCATACAAGGGGGAAAAATAGGAGAGGCTCAGAAAAGGAGGTAGGAAATAAAATCATCCTATTCTTTTTAATGTACTATTTCTCCCTCGGGGGAGGTAGACATAGATAGATTTCTTTTCTTCTGAAAAACCAGGTTTCTCTTCACTTTGGCAGGAGATAGAATTGGTTCGTGAACACTTTGTGCTGTAAAAACTTTGCCTGGAGCTACGTTTCTGTAGTGCTGAAGGGTCACGACAAGTCTAGATTCAAGGGGAAGAAAGAAGCCACATGTGTGGTACTGATAATACAACAAAATCGCGCCCCCATTTGAAAGGAGTCTCACTGAAGTGGTTGGCATCTAAACCTGGTAAGATTCCTTCCAAATTTGAGGTTGTAGCAGATTTTGATAAAGGCACAGACTCCTCCTGTCTGAAGAACATATCAACCTCCAGTTGAGCTCTTGACAGGCTCCTGGAATTCACTCTGAAGACACAGGCCATTTTCAATATTGACTCTTTTCTTACATTGACCATTTTCCTTTCTTTCTCCATGTAGGAAAGCTAAAGTGAGTCCCAAATCCAAAATTGGGGAGAGATAGTGCATAGTTCAGATACTTTCAAAGAAAAATAAAAAAAAATTTTTTTGTTTTCATTTTAGTCCAGTTGAAATCGCATTTCTCATGGAGACCAGGACCTCCTCCTAAGAAGCCATGTACTCTGAGGAGAATTTGCACTAGGAGAAAATTCTGAGCTGGTTCCATGTCATCTTTATCCATAACTAACCCACAGAGCAGCCTAGGTATCTACCAAGCAGAAAAATGGGTAAATAAAATCATAAGTGTTCATAAAATAGAATACTACGAGCCACTGATTTATACAATAATATGAGAAAACCTAAAAAAGCACCTTTCTGAAAGAAAAACACCTTACACATAGGAATAATACGCAACCATATTTCAATTGACATGAAGTTATGAAGAGAGGGGCAGTGACAATGGTGACCAGGTGAGGTGGGGAATGAAAGGACTTCCTAGGGAGATGCTTATCACTCTCCTTCTTGATGGCATAAAACACCAGGCAAAGGATACTTAGAGAAGAAAGGTTTTCTTTTGACTCACAGTTTGAGGTTACCACATATCATTGGCCAACACAGATGCAGGAGTGGGAGGCATCTGGTCCTCGTGCATCTGCAATCAGGAAACAGAGAAAGATGAATGCTGGGGCCCAGCTTACTTTGTCCCCATTTAGCGCTGAGTCCTCCAACCTCTGTCAACCAAATCTAGAAAAGTCTCTCATAGATGTGCCCAGAGGACTGACCTCCTAGGCTATTCTGGATCCCATCAGGTTGACATCTTGATCATCACAGATGGTTGCGTTTCCCATCTCTAAAATTATAATGTTGATTTTGCCCCCAAGAGAGTAAGAATGGTCAACAGATACAGAACCCATTGAAAGCAGGTGCACTAAGGTACTAAGAGAGGAAGTACATCTGCGTCCACCACTCACTTTCAAGTGTAATTTAAAAGTAAGATGAACTGAGACACATAGGGTGTCTCTGAGAAATGGTCTAAGAAGTGGTGCTGAGCAACTTAAGGGTCTTAGTTTAGTGTTGTAGAGATGAACAACCCAGAATGAACTTCGCTAGAATATAAGCAGAGTAGGAAGCTATGTTCCTTCTACAACAATGGTTGTTAACCTTCCTGATGCTGAGACCCTTGAACACAGTTCTTCGTGTTATGATGATGCCCCAGCCACGAAAATTATTTCATTGCTACTTTATAACTGTAATTTTGCTACCGTTATGGATCATAATGTTAGCATGTGTTTTCCGGTGGTCTTTGCTGACCCTGTGAAAGGGTGGCTCAACTCCCAAAGGAGTCACGACCCACACATTGAGAACCACTGCTCTAGAAGCTCTGAGGGAGAACACATGCAGTCGTCACACCTGCTTCTGCAGGCTGAGTGCGTTTGCTTGCTCCTGACACCTTCCTTCGTCTTCACAGTCGGTGCTATAGCCCCCTGATCTCTGACTACTCCCTTTGTCACATCTCCCCCACCCCTGGACTTTTTAATGATCCTCATGAAATTACAAGGTTATTTAAATGGGTAGCACAGAAAAAAAAAAAACTTCATATATTCCTCATGTGAAGGAACATATTCACCATTTATATATCCTAGGACGTGGACATTGTTGTGTGGAATGATATCCTCCCTGTGAGAAATGACTGGGCGTTTGACAAAGCAAGTGTGATAAGATGTTAATTATAGAATCTAAGTGGAGAGTGCATGGATGTTCAGTCTAAAATACCCATAACTTTTCGGATAGTTACATTTTTTCCATAGTAAAATATTGAAGAAAAAAAAATATCTGAAGCTTAAATTCTCACCATGTAAAGAAGCTTGGAATAACCCTGAGTCCCCAGCAAGGACCAAGACAGTAGAAGGAACCCAAGTATATTAGTTAGCAACTTGAAAGAGGAAGGGGTTTATTGTGGCTTCCAGTTGAAGGCAATAAGGTCCCTCACTATAGGGAAGGCACAACGGCAACAGTAGGACACAGCTGGTCACACTCCATCCACAGCCAACAGAGAATGAATAAGAACTGGGGCTGGGCTATAAAACCTCAAGGCCCGGTCCTATTACCCACTTCCTTTAATGAGGCTTTCCGCTCTGAAGGTTCTACAGCATTGTCAAATAGCTCCGCCTGCTGATATCAAGTGTGCAAACACATGGCTCTATAGAGGTCATTTCCCTCTCAAACCACAGCACTGAAAGACCTGGTAACCCAGACGAGAATCAAACAGGCCCAGATATTGCTGTAGACTTAGAATCAGGGTACAAACTGGCATGATAAAGTCTAAAAGAGAACCACTTGGTACACAGGCACCAGGAACAGACCAAATAAACTAAAGCCAAATTCCAGTAGCTGTGTTCTCTTGCCACTAGAATGACTCAACATATTTAGGAACAAGGGAAACTTCAAGAACAAAGAGATTTTACAAATGACATACAACGGTAATTATTGCATTTGGTCTAGAGTTGTAAACACTCTCCTATGCAAATCAAGACACAACTTAGCATAGTTGGTGCTGTTGTCTGAAATTTATGTGTTGAAACTTAATCCCCTGGTCAGCTCCTCAATGTAGTGGTTAGCACCCCAGATTCTTAAACGAAACTTCCACTGTGTGCACTGTAAAAGGTAGGACCTTTGGGGAAATGACTAGGCAGAGCTTTGTGAATGGATTGGTGCCTTGTAAGTAACAGGCTGAAGGGGCCCAGTGTATGAGTCTTTCTTCTTTTTCTTCTTGTAGACTGTGTGTGCATGTGTGTGTGTGTCTGTGTGTGTCTGTATCTGGGTGTCTGTGTCTATGTGTCTGTGTCTGGGTGTCTGTGTCTGTATCTGTGTCTGTGTCTGTGTGTCAGTGTCTGTGTTTGTGTCTGTGTATCTATACTAGTAAGCCAGAAGAGAGCATCGCTCCTGGTTTGTTACATGGGATCTGGGATCCAAACTCTAGTCCAGTGCTCATAATTGTATAAACAATGCCCTGAGCCTCTGAGCCACCTTTCCAGTGCCACCACTGACTCGTCTGAGCCCCTGCGGTGTGGAGGCACAGTGTCGGTCTCCTTTGATCTCTGTCCTCTCTGCCACAAGACGATGCTTTGATACTACCATCAATAAACCCAGGTCTTCACCTAATGTGCTAATGTCCTGATATTGAACATCCCATGCTGAGTCATTGAGAGAAAATGCATTGCTGTTCTCCTTGAATTGCCTGGTCTCTGGTTTCTTTGTTCCAGCAACACAAGACAACGTTCCCTGGTTGAGAATGGACATTTAGAGCAAATCACATGTTTGTGTTTATTGCTCTTGTCTAAGGCTGCACTGTGCTTAGAACAGGGTCAGTATATAATCTTATAGTGTTTAATAACTGCTGTTGAAAGAATTAAGAAAAGAATAAGCCAGCATGACAACTTTTTATGTTCTCAAGTGAATTCATCCAATTCACCTTGAGAAAAGCTTTTTATGCTATAGCAAGGTTGCAAGCTTCCACACAGGTTCAAATATGAGGTAGATTGGAAACACAGATTTTCCTAGAATAGAACAAGTTTAAAATGTAAAAAGATTAAGTTCGTTCATGTGGAGAAAGTTGATTAGCCTTCAGAGGCTGCTGGAAGTCTTACCAATGAAGAAAAGAATGGGGAAAAGTTACCGTATTGAAATGCTTTCTGAGAAGCAATGCTTAGAATATATTCAAAGGCTCACCGCTTAAAAAATAGAATAGCAACACCATTACTTATAAACCTAAGTTTTGGATACTTACCTGTTTAATACGTAGTAATACATAGAGGCTACCAAACATATCAATCTCATTCATTAGGCATTGAGCTAATGAAGTTATAAAACTGAAGAACCATCTTTCATCATTTTTGTCAGGGCACTGATGTCATAGCAGTGATAAATACCCAAGAGATGGCCTTGGTTTAAGTTAAATAAATAAGTAAGTGTCTAGCCACCTGATGTCATATGCCAAAAGGCTCTATTTATGTTTGGGAAAGTGGAGAAAATAATAAAACCTAAGATCATTACTCCCTGGAAGCTCTACTATGATGGTCCCACCACCTCCATCTCATGTTGAATAGAATCAATGTCAGTGATAAACAGGGTAAAGTTCACTCATATTTTTCTCAAGCATGGAAGAGGATTCAGGATGGGGCATAACTTTAGAACCACTGTGCACTGTGGTCACTTGAGAATTCACTAATATTCTGAATTCTTTACTTGGATAACTGGTATAAGATGAAAGGTTTGAGATTTCAAAAAAGAAAGACTTGCTTTTCTTTTACTATATTTTCAAAATTCAGAGCTCAGTCAATTCCTTGACATTTGCTGCCTGCAATTTCCTTTGGTTTCAATATGTCACGTTTTAACTCCTCCTCAACCTTTGGCTCTTTCTGGTAAACACTGTCTCCAGAGAACTTGACCAGCCCTCGAAAATCAAAATCTTTTCCAATGGTTGATGTTCCAGCATCACTAAAACATGTCCAGGAATCTCTGATAGTCAGAGAGTCAAAATGCAAATGCTCTATGTTAACTGTGAGAGAGAGAGAGAGAGAGAGAGAGAGAGAGAGAGAGAGAGAGAGAG
>OU015751.1:16582599-16612287 GCA_907169655.1 Acomys percivali | reverse complement strand
AGAGAGAGAGAGAGAGAGAGAGAGAGAGAGAGAGAGAGAGAGAGAGAATGAATATCTCGGTGCATGTATTCCTGATATTCTTTTGAAATTATGTGGTTTTAAAACAGTTCTTCCCCAGGTGTTAGGAGCCCTTGAAATAGCCTCTTCAGAGAAGGCTGGATTTTTAGCTAGTTGCTATCATACACAAAGCCCTGGGTTTGAGCCCAGACCTAGCACAACTGGGATGTGTGACACACATCTGTAACCTCAACACTTGGGAGATAGATTGGAAGTTCAAAGTCACCCTCCCTTACACAGTGTATTCAAAGCCAGTCTGGATACAAAGGACCCTGTCTCCAAAAATGTAACACGATAGTAAATTCCAGAATGAGAGACGGAAACAGTGTTAGAGCACTTCCCCAGCATGCTCCAGACACTGCCTACCATCGCTGTCACAGCTGCCAAATAAAACAAGAGGGAAGCAGGGAAGGTGCTACACATCTACAATGCCGTCAGATGGGAGGTGGAGGCAGAAGGACAATAAATTCAAGGTCATCCTCACCTACATCATGATGCTCAGGCCAGCCAGAGGCATGTGAGACACTGTCTCAAAAATTAAAACATACATTAAAAAATTGTTCAAAGCTCCTACAGGAAACAGGATCTAGGCAGGGTTGACGGATTGTCAGCTCCAATGCAGTGAGAGCACTGTTCACTAACTTAACCTCTGAGGCTCACTGAGGGTTTTGTGAGTGAAAGGGATGGGTCAGACAAAAGAGAAAGAAGTTCTATTTTTACAAAAATGGATTAGAGGGACCAGAGTGACAAGCTCAACACTGAAGAGCACTTGACGCATCTGTGGAGGGCCTGGGCTCACTTCCCAGCATCCACATGATAGCTCACAACTGCCTGTAAGCCCAGCTTCAGAGCTACTGACGTCCTTTTCTAGCTTCTGATGGTACTGCATGCATGTATGTGGTGCACGGACATATATGCAGGCAAACACTCATTCACATGTGATAAAAAATAAAGCAATTATTATAAATGAAAACTTGAAAACCACAGTGTCCAATTTCAGACTTAGAAGGAGGAGTTTGCCAAAACATAACACTCCTCTTTGGAATCAGAGCAAAGACTTTCTTAGGCAGTTAGTCCGATGAAGGAAGACCTCAGAATGTCCTCATTTGGCGATGTAAATATTGATCAAATAGCTGAGGGAAATTTTGTCTCACTGTCTGAGGTCTCTTACAATCAGACAAAGGGACAAGCTGGTAAAGGCTCCTTGGTAAGTGTTTTCCAAGTAATTAGTTTATTCTGCAATTGTAACATCTCCGCTCTGGCCCTTCTTCCTGAACAGACAGCCAGTTCTATATACACCACAGTGCAACAGAAGACATGATATTTTGAGGTGTCCTATTTGGGTTACTATGGCTTTGATGAAAAGCCATGACCAAAAGCAAGTTGAGGAGGAGAGGGCTTATTTGGCTTATACTTCCATACCATTGTTCATCATCAAAGGCTGTCAGGACAGGGACTCAAATAGAGCAGGAACCTAAAGGCAGGAGTCAGTGCAGAGGTCGTAGAGGGGTGCTGCTTACTAGCTTGCTCCCCGTGTCTTACTCAGCCTGCTTTCTTACAGAATCCAGGGCCACCAGCCCAGAGATGGCACCATCCACAATGGAATCGCGCCTCAGCCATCAATCATTAATTAAGAAAATGCCCTATAGGCTCGCCTGCAGCCTGATCTTACGAAACATGTTTCCCAGTTGAGGTTCCCTCCTCTCAGATGACTCTGGCTATATCAAGTTGACATAAAACTAGCCAGCATATATGGGTACCACAGCCTTTTTCAAGCAAGGTCCACTACATGTCAATCAACCGGGCAAACTGATTAATGAACCGTTCTGAGAAGATAGTGGTGAAAAAATATCATTGACCATTTTCTTCTCTCTGTGAGGTGAAGCTGTGAAGAGGGGCTTATTAAGACTTGTCTCATCCACCACTTCACAGTTAGTGTTTTCAATTTACATTCTTTAGCTCATGCAGCAGGTGAGAATTGGAAGATTACTGCACGGAGCCTGACCAAAGGCATCTGAGTTCATATTTACTGGTATAAATAACAATTTAGCAGGGTGATGGTATTTGTCACATGCAAGTAATTTGAATTCAGTCAGTTTTCTTTGGGAAAAAAAACTCAGATTACAGCTGATATTAAATTCTCCACAAGAAGTCAAACAAACAGAAGGAAACGTGTGCTACAGAATGAAAGAAACCCAAACAAGCTCAGAGGCAGTCTACCTCTGCTGGGTGATTTGATTGAATTTGCTATTGTGAGAAAAGGATTCAAAGAATACAGCCATGCAAAGCTATTGGATTTCAAGAGATAAATTTAGAAGAATTGAAGCTGGCCAAGAAACACAGGGAGAACCCATAGCCATTTTTTTAAAGCATATTTACTTGTGGTTTGTTTTGTTTTAATGTATATGCTTCTGTGCGAGTTTCTGGGTACTACATGTATGCAGGTGCCCACAGAGGCCAGAAGGTATCTGACTTAATGGACCTGGAGTTACCCATGGTCATGAGCCATCTGATATGGGTTCTAGGAACCAAACTCGGGTTCTCTAAAAGGACTGCAAGTGTCCTTACCTGCTGAGCCATCTCTCCAGTCCTTCCCATGACCACTCTATTGTTTTATTTTTTATTATTTAATGAATTTATTCCGATTACATTTCAATTGTTTTCCCCTCACTTGTATCCACCCATTCCTTCCTCCCTCCCACTTTCACCCTATTCCCCTTCCCTAGGTCTATGACGGAGGGGGACCTCCTCCCCCACTCTACGGCCATGACCACTCTTTAGCACAAACACTGAGTGTGCCATCATCCCGCAAGATCCTGGGGGTCCTCTCTGAAAGGCCCATTAACTTTTAGATGAAGTCACCAGAGGGAATGTCACTCAGTAACAGGGAAGAATACTATGCTGAAGAGAGAAATAAGGAGAAGGATGGTTGGGTTTGTGAGTTCGCATCACTGTGAGCATAATACATGAGAGAACAATTTAAGGAGAGGGAAGATGTGTCCTTGCTCACCATTTCAGAGCGTTCGGTCCATGGTTTACATGCCACCATGTACTTGGATAGAGGACATCAAGGTGGTGGGGACATGTGGCAGAAGAGAGCTGTTCACAGTTGAGAACCAAGGAGACAAGAAAATGCCACTCAGACAAAATACTCTCGGAAGCTCATCCTCAGTCCTCCAGCTAAGTTCTATCTCCTACAGATTCTAGAAAGTACTAAAAGAATTGCATCATCCAGTGACTTCTTCTTTAACACTTGAGCTTAGGGGCCTGTCTTAGTTAGGGTTTCTATTGCCATGATAAGACATAATGACTATGGTAGCTCTCATAAAGGAGAGCATTTAATTGGGGTTTGTTTGCTGGGAAAGCCTTTTTGAGCCCTTTACTCTGAGGAACTGTCTATCTTTGTTGCTGTTATGCTCACAGACAAGAGCATGGCATAGCTGTCCTCTGAGAGGCTCCCCCCCTCCCCCAACAGCAGATTGAAATGGATGCTGAGACTCACAGCCAACTGTTGAGCAAAGTGTAGGGAGGAAGTGGAAAAGTTGGGGGAAGAAGGACCTGGAGGTGACAGGAGCTCCACAGGAAAACTAGCAGAGCCAACTAACTAGCCAGGGCCCCAGAGACTGAAGCACCAACAAGGGCCATACATTGCCTGGACCTAGGTCCCCCACACTGATGTTGCAGATGGGCAGCTCAGGCTTCATGGGGGGTCCCCTAGTAAAGGGAGCGGGGCTGTCTCTGACATGGACTGTTTCCTGTTTTTTGATTACTCCCCCTGGTGGGGCTGCCTCACTAGGCCACAGAGAAGGGTGTGCTCAGTCAGTCCTGATGCGACTTGATGAACTGTGGTGGATGGGAGTGGCCCCCCCTTTTCTTAGGAATATGGGAGGGGGAATGGGGAAAGAAGATGGAAGAGTGGGGTTGAGAGGAGAGGAGGGAGGTAGAAGAGGGAGGTAAAGTGAATGAATGAATAAACATACAAAAAAAAAAACCTACTGCTTTGCACAGAAAAGGAAATATTTATATAAATTCCCTTTGGAAGACACTAAAAATTGGCTCAATAAATTTCTATTTCCATCCTCTTTACCTTTCCCTTATTCACACTGTGGGCAAACTGAAGACACCTGACAATGGAAAGACCTCCCATGCTTATGGATTAATACTGTGAAAACAGTCATCCTACCAATCTATGGACTCAACAAAAAATTATGTTGAAATCAAAATGCCAACACAACTCTTAAGATTTATATGCAAACACAAATGACTCAAGACGTCTTAAATTTTATATGGAAACAAAGACAACCCAGAATGTGCAGAACAATAAAAATAAATAAGAATAATAAACCTGCTAGAAGTATCACTACCTTGGACTTCAAGTTATACTACAGAGCTATAATAATGGGAACGGCATGGTACTGGCATAAACACCAGCAACGTGTTGATCAATAGAATACAATCAAGGACCCACATAGTAGTTCACACTCCTCAGCCACTTGATATTTGACAAGGAGGTCAACAGTACATATTGAGGTCGAAAGAACATCTTCAACAAACTCTACTAATCAAAGCAGACAGCTACATGTAGAAGAATCAAAATAGGTCCTCCTCTATCACCCTGTACGAAACCCAACTCCAAATGAATCAAAGCCCTCAACTTAAGACCAGATACCTTGAATCTTACAGGGGAGAAAGTACAGGATACAACCGAACTCATTACCATGATAAAGGACTTTCTGAATAGGAGGACCCCGGTACCACAGGCATTAAAACCAACAATTAATAAAGGGGACCTCCCCATGAAACAAACGAACAAAACATTTCTGTGTATCAAAGGAGACAATGACAGTCTTCAGAATCAGAAGAAAAAAAAAAAAAACTTTACCGGGCATATAGCTGACAGAGAAGGTTAATATCGAGACTATACAATGAACAAAAAAAAAAAAAAAATTAACAACACCATGTAAAAATGCAGCATGGAACTAAATAGAGAGTTGAAACACAAATGGCAACAACAAACCAAAACAAAACAAGAAAACATTTTTTTGACTGTTCAACATCGTTGGCCTCCAAAGAAATTCAAAGTAAAACTATTTTGAGATTTCAACTGACCAAGTCAGAAAGGCTAAGCTCAATAAAACAGATGCTCATGTATATGTGGGGAAAGGACAACCCGTACTCACTGCTTCTGGGGGTGCAAATTGGCACAGCCACTGAGAAAGTCAAATGTGGACATCCCTCAAAAAGCTGTGACTGAATCTGCTATGTGACCCAGCTATACTACTCATGGTAGTCATGTACCAAGATGTCTCTATACCCTGCTCCAGAGATACAGCCAGGACAGGGAAACAGCTTTAATGTCCACCAACTGATGGGTAGATAATGAAAGTGTGATATACTTACAGATGTTAACATTTAAATTTACAGGCGAATGGATGAAGCTGGAAACAATCATCTTGACATATAACTCAGACCCAGTCAGGCAAACATCACATTTTCTCTCATTTGTGGATGTTAGCTTTGAATCTTCATATATGTACATTTCATTTGCATACCTACAGAGATGAGAAAATTAGCAAGGGTCCATCGTGGAGATGATGGAAGGTTCTCAAGAGAGGGGATCTAGAGCGCGGAAGTATAAATTATTGAAGAGCAACCACGGAACATGACGAGTTAAAGTGGAGAATAGGAGAAGAGGATAGAGAAAGAAAGACAGAGAATCTAATACTAAATACCTCTCAAAAAAGTCATACCTGTTTGGAAAGCTACTGTAGAAATTTCCTAAAGTATACACATAAACACATATAAAAAGAATTTAAGTGGAATTATCCTACAGAGGAGGGACAATGTCCTTACTAGACACAACAGGCTAACAAAGAAAAGGCTGAGTGCCTGGAATGGCTCGTGACAATCTCATACACCCCTAACTATTGGAGACTACTGTCAATGCTATTGTTTGTCCCCCGGAACTTGATGGTAAGCCTCTATTGCTAAAGATACTACGTGCTTGAGTCATAGGACATGTAAGAACCAAGTTGGTGTTCTGGAAGCTTCACCCCTACTAGCTAGATTTCATAATGCTGGAAGGTATTGAGTATGCTCCAAGAAAGGGGGGAAAAGCAATTATCAGTCTTACGGAGCTGTGAGCCATATGAGGGCAAGATATGCCCACTGGTGCAGTAGGGGCAGGACTGTCATAGAAGCAACCAAGCCCTTTCTAATTGAATTTCCACATAATGATACCTATGACTGTTATAGCTACAGGGGCTAAGAACCCATGGCTGGCTTGACAAGTCACAAGCCCTGGGGGAAAACCTACAATTAGGATGCTAAATACACAAATGACTATCACTGTACCCATAGATGAACATCTCTCTCAACCCTCTTTGGAGAAGTTTCTGTACACAGTAGATGGCAATTAGCACAGCATAGCATGTTGATCACAAACATTCGACATGCAGAAATTAAGAGACTGTGGGATGCTTGTCTCTACATGGGACATCTAAATCCCACCCTCCCCCCAAGGCTAAGAGTTCAATGTGGAAGAGTAGGTGGAAAGCTCGTAAGAGCCAGTGGTGGTAGATGACTTTAAAAAAGAAAGTTTTCTGGACACAGCAAGGCACTTGTATGTATGAACTCATAGCAGATATGACAGCATACACGCCTCCTTTATTAACTCAACACAGACAAAATCCCACCATGGAGAAGGGGACTGGGTATCAACCCTGTTGAGGAGCTATTGGCTAAGAGAGGGAGAACTAATTTTCTTTTTTTTTTTTTACTTTTTTATTAATTTATTCATATTACATCTCAATTGTTATCCCATCTCTTGTATCCGCCCATTCGTCCTTCTGTCCCGCTTTCATCCTATTCCCCTCCCCTATGTCTGTGACTGAGGGGGACCTCCTCCCCGTCTATATGATCATAGGGTATCAAGTCTCTTCTTGATAGTCTGTTATCCTTCCTCTGAGTGCCACCAGGCCTCCCCATCCAGGGGACGTGGTCAAATATGGGGGCACCAGAGTTCATGTGAAAGTCAGTCCCCAATTTCCACTCAACTGTGGAGAATGTCCTGTCCACTGGCTAGGTCTGGGTAGGAGTTTGATGTTTACTGCACCTATTGACCTTGGCTGGTGCCACAGTTTGAGCAGAACCCCTGGGCCCAGATCCACCCATCATAATGTTCTTCTTGTAGGTTTCTAGGACCCTCTAGATCCTTCTATTTCCCCATTCTCCCATACTTCTCTCACCTAGAGTCCCCCTGGTAGGTCAATCAAGCACCAGTGGAAAGCCATATAGCCAAGAGTATATGGGCAACACAAATTAGACTTGATATTGTTGTTGTCGAAGCTGTTATGATGATGGTGATGATGTTGTTTTATAGAGAGGACATCAAGTCAAGTGGGTAGGAAAGAAAAAGGAGGGTGAATCGAGGAAGAACAGAAGAAGTGAATATGATCAAAATATATCTGTATGAAATTCTCCAAGTGCTAATAAAAATGAAACAAAACAATAACAAAATCAGCTTGAATCCGCTGTAATACCTCTGCTGTACCTTCAGGCAACAGAAAAACTACTATTGGCGTAAGCAAAATTAAAAGTGATACATAGAAATGCATTTCCTGGAACTCTAGAAGTCCCACGCCAACTCTAGCAGCTTCTTACCTCTGCAGCTCTTGTCCTGTGAGGCAAGTAAGCTTCTACATTCCTTTAAGCCCATCCTTCTTTGGGGAAGTTGAGAACAGAGCAGTCTAGGATTTACTACTCCCATGACATTCTCATTGAGATAACTAGCCTGAAAAGAAGAGGCGAGCCCAGAGGGAGAAAAAACAAAGTGATAGAGAGGAAAGCAAAGACCTGAGGGCCCTCGGTTTCCAGGCTCAAGTTCCCCGGCAATGCTGCAGAGCAAGTCATGCCTACGCATCACTCTCCAGCCATTGTCAACTCTCAAACAATAACTCCAGCAACAGGCAGTCAAGTGTCACTAGAGGAGCAAAAAGAAGCCTGGAAACAGGAGGCCTGCTGCCAGACATATCACAGCCATACACTTAGGCCTGTCTGAAAAACAAGAGCAAAATTAAGGGGTTTGACTCAGTCTGTCAAGTCAAATGTGAACTCATCCATTGGTCACAAAGACATGCAGTATTCAAATCAAATGTGGTAGCTCACAGCAGCAAGCCTAGCACATGGGAAACTGAGGCAGGGAGCTAACAAGAGTCAAGTTCCAGGTCAGACTGAGCTACAGAGTGAAATTGTGTGTGTGTGTGTGTGTGTGTGTGTGTGTGTGTGTGTGTGTGTGCGCGCGCGCGCGCGCGCGTTCATGTATATGCGTGTGTGTGCATGTATATATGTGTGTGTGTGTTTGGGTGTGTCTGTGTGCCTGTGTGTCTGTGTGTCTGTGTCTGTGATACTATATTTATGATACATAAGAAGTAATATTTAAGCTCTTAACCATCATTTAATTAGCTGTATAACTTCTGGTAAATTCAATTAACCTGCCTGAGTCTCTACTCGCTCATCTGAAAATTGTTGTGACAATTAAATTATTAAAGGGAAAAAATGGGCGGGTAAGATGGTTTAATGCAGTAACTCTCAACCAACCTCCCTAATGCTGTGACCCTTTGATGCAGATCCTCAGGTTGTGGTGACCCGCAGCCATAAAATTATTTTAATTGCTATTTCCCAACTATGATGTGTTGTGAATTGGAATGTAAATATCTGAAATGCGGGATGTCTGAGACGTGACACATATGGAAGGGCCATTCACCCCTGGAAGGGCTGCGCCCCATAGGTTGAGAACTGCTGGTGTAATGGATAAGGGTACTCGCCGCCAGGCCTGACAACCTGGGGTTGATCCTAAGGTTCCATGTGGTGGAAAATAAGAATGAAAAAAATGACCCTCTGCAAGTTGTGTTCTGCTCTCCACAAGCGTAACTAGCCACACTAAATAAACAAATGTAATTTTAAAATTAAAAAAAAAAAGAAAAGAACCTAGCATAGTTCATAGCTCATAATAGATAACCTCATGAAAGATATCTTCAATAACCGTTATTTCTCTGACACACCATCTTTTGTCACCCCTCCCCCTGGGTTCTTTTTACCATAGGTCATCAACATATTGACAACTTGCTTTGTCAGTGTGGCCAGCCACAATGTGAAATGGGGTGTGGCTCACCAGATACTCTGTTGCTGTTTCTGTGAGGCCAAAATTCCCACACTACCTTCCTTCGGTTCATCTGGCATTTAGCAAGCAGATCACCCACCAAGTCTCGGGATACAACGTTCCCCGTTACCGCTTCCCTGCAGACCCAGGATGTTTATAGCATCATAGAATTCAAGAAATGGGAGAGCTTAATGGCCATTAGCCTCCTGTTCACTGGAACGCTCTTGCAGCATTCCCATTTGTGGCATCTAGCCTCTGCTGGCTTATTCCACTCCAGGTGCTGTTGCTCGTGAAAATGCTGCAGCTCTGGGGAATGATCCTCTTTGCCTGTTACTGTCAAGAGCTTCACCCAGACTACCCCTGCTAAAAAGCAGCTATCTATTTATTAACTGATTTCTGAGTTTAGACCAACCTGCTCACGTTTCCCAGTCAAGCAGTTTGATTGTTGCCAGCAAGGTCTGCTCTCACTCTTTCTGTTTCTTAGCCCCATTCCCTGCCACCCCACCCCCCCACCAAAATCTGGGTTGTAATATTCTACTTTGCAATTCTGTGCCAGGATGAGTCAGCACCAGCAAACCCTGTGAGCTGAGGATAGACCAAGGGTAGAGCATGTGAGAATCAGGAGACTGTTGTTACCAAGATGACAGAGAAATGAAAACTGAGCAAGCAAAAGAGAGTATCCTTGTGCTAGAGCACTGATCAGCAAGCTTCCTAGTGCCGTGACCCTTTATTAATACAGTTCTTCATGTTATGGTGACCCCGACCATAAAATTATTTTCATTGCTACTTCATAACTGTAAGTTTGATACTGTTATGAATCGTAATGTAAATATCTTTGGAGATAGAGGTTTGCCATTAGAGTTGTGACCCACAGATTGAGAATCACTGTGCTATCAGAAGACCCAAGTTCAATTCCCAGCCCCACAATGATCTATAGCTCCAGCTCCCAGGACTCAACGACCTCTTCTAGTATCTACAAACACACACACACACACACACACACACACACACACACACACACAAATAAATAAATCTTTTTTAAACATATATTTCACTATAATGCCATCTTGTATCATTTCATGAGCCATTAATAAAGTGTTGTAAACTTTTTTATCCCAAACATTTATTTTAAAATAAAACTAGCTGTAGAAGCATGCTTGGAATATATATATACATACACCCATATATGTTATGAATTCCTTTGACTGAAGGAGGCATACCTAACAAATACTGTCTTGAACAGATTCATTGTTTTCTTACAGAGAAAGTATGCAATTTTGGGTCCAATGGCCACACTCACTAACCCAGTGGTCCACAAAATTTTCATAAAAAGGCTATGTTGGATCCACCACACCGGAAGTGTCTCTACCTCACTGATTCACTATTACTGATCCCAGTGGCCCTAAGAAAGGCCTTAGCAAACTGACTTTTAGAACGCCATCCAATTTTCTTAAAGCTTGAAATTACTAATCAGACTAACAGTTTAAATCATAGCTAGATCAATTATCTCAAACAGAATGAAAGGATCCAATCTTTCCAGCAGTAGTAAACCTGAACCTAGAACCCCACACGTGCTAGGCAAGTGCTGTACTACACACCTACGTGCCAAGTCCCCTGCTTTACTTGACTGGGTTTTATTTATTTTGGTTTGTTTGAGATAGGATCTCACTAAGTTGCCCAGCCAGGCCTTACACTTACAAATCCTCCCGCCTCAGCTTCCCACAGAGCTGGAATTATAGGCCTACACCAACTCAACCTCTTCAATGTTTTCACTCTTTAATGATGGAAGACTTGGATGTATTTAACATTTGATTTAGGGTAGTCATTCCAGATTTTATTCTTTATTTTTTCTGGTCTCTAATTTTGCTCTTGGATCTTTTTAACTGCTCTGTATGAACCTACACCAGAGTTTTTATCTTAAACTGGTTGAAGCTCACTCTTATAACTGATAAAGGATACATTATAGATATAGATAGATAGATAGATAGATAGATAGATAGATAGATAGATAGACAGACAGGTGGTAGATAGAGAGATAAAGATAGACAGATGATAGAGAAATAGATGATAGATAGATAGATAGATAGATAGATAGATAGATAGATAGATAGATGAGATAGCTGGATAGATAGATAGATAGGCTGAAGAGGTGGCTCAGTGGTTAACAGTATATAATGCTCCTCAGAGGACCCAAGCTCAGTTCCCAACACCTAAACCAAGAGGCTCACAACCGCCTATAACTCCATTTCCAAAGGTTGTGTTTCCCTCTTCTAGCCTCTATAGGTACCTACACACATATGTTGTATACCTGAACATACAGAGAGAGAGATTTTTAAATACTAGGAAAATATAAATAATAAATAAGACCGAAAGGTAATTGCACACATGCTGGATCATAGCTGTTACTGCATGCACAACACATGTATGAAACCAAGCCAAACACAATTCCAGCACAGAAGAGAAGGTAGTCAGGAAATCCCACCCCAGCAGAGGCCCTATTGACAACTGATGCTTCTCTGCCACCAGCCCTGACTGTTACCATGCCTTAACCTCTAGAACAGTAAGCCACAGTAAACCCTTTCTTCCCTCACTTGTTACGGGCAGCGTATTTTATCACAGCAATAGAAAACGAAACCTAATACAGCATCCTACACTGTGATTCCACAGAAGTGCCACAGGGTGATTCTCAAGTGAAATTCTATTAGCAGGACTTTTCCCTAAACATGCCTTCCATTGGTTGAATGGCAGGGTCTTAAGTTGGGAAGGTACAAATGAGCTTAACTCCATGCTCCAGAACAAAAGCAAAGGTCCTCCAAGAGAAGCAATTGCATGTATTCCCACGATGAGACAAGTCAGAACCTTTGGAGGAAACTCCAGCTCTCATTTCTGTAGAAAACTTAGAAACATATCAAGGCTTCCTACAAGACTGTATAAAAGCAGGTTATAATTCAAATGTTTTCCAATAACGAGCAGAACAAATACCAATTTCAGAATTCTTCTGAGGGGCATAATTAAATTGATTTTATATCATCTAAACAAGATAAGTAAGCCTGTACTGTATAGATACTAAAGCCATTACCATTCTTGTCAGCTGAATCAAAAGCAATCCTTGTGGAAACTCACATTGTCAACAAAACAAGAAGCCAGTGATCTCGTTTGTATGAACTGGTCATTTGGAGCTCTGAATTATTCATTTTATTGTAGCTGTTGATGTAAGGCTTTCTTGTAAAATCAAAGGAAATGGCTGAGGTGCTTTTGAAAATTGAAATGGCCAGCCTGCTAATCATAACGATTGATAGTTATTACTAGGGTCCCAAAATAATCCATCTTTGTCAAAATTAAACTGTCATTCAGAACGAGTTGTGTAGAATTGCAGAGAAAACACCCAGCTTGTTAAAACACAATATATCTACCACATAACAAGGAGGCACCCCCTGGTGAGAAATAAAATATTGGCACCTGGGAAGCCATTCAAGGATGACTGGAAGACCCGTTACTCAGAAACTGTGGGAAACAACACATCTTTCCCACATAACTTCAGATGTACTTTGCCATATCAGAGATCACCCCCGATAAAACTTGTTTACATAGACAAATTGAAAAGCAAAGTAAAAAAGCCACACGCATGCCTGTTTCCTGATGGCAATAACTACTGTCCATCTTTGGTTTACCACATTAGACGATTATCCACCTATCTTATCTATGTTAATTATGCAGGACTTTATAAGCTAAACTATTTTCAAATAAAGGTATTTTTGTCTCCCGTGCTCATCTACAGCATAATATCCAGGACAGATCCGACACTGCTGTGTGGTTTAGCAGGTCCACCGGACTGTAAATAATCTGATATGGTTCTTTCTAAACAGATAATTGCTTGCTTCTGACCATTTCCTCTATGTTTAATTTTTGCCCCCCCAAAAAAAAAGGACAGCTTTACAGATTTGGGAACAGACTGTCCTGGAGAGACTATGCCTATTTAGGTTTTCACAAGCTCTGCGAGAGACAAGCGATGTTCCTATACTACTCAACAGCTTTCAGGTCTCAGCTTTCTAGATAGGTATGGTTCAGTGTCTGAGCAAGTCTCCATCACTTAAAGGGGAAAGGGATCTATGGAGCAATATGTCTCCAGGAGCTCTCCCTGATGTAGAGACACACCACATAAGTGGAATTCTGGCTGGTTTTCAAGGCAGCAGCACAGGGAAGCAATCCCACCCCTTCACCACAAACTTATTAACCTGAGTTACTTTGACGTTGCCGGAGCTTCGTCTGCAGTGTCTCACCACAAAGCCCGTAGTCTGACTGGACTACCAGCCAGACTGAGGTTCCTCCAAAGCCCCACAGTAAGTTGCCCCTTGCTGAACCACATAATATGCAGGCATCTGCAATTTACCAAGTGGCATCTTGGCGCCAGATTGCTGAAGCCCTCTCCAGAATAAAGTGATGTAAAGAAAGAAGTGTACTCACTCCTGAGACTTTGAAGAAAACTTAACCTTTTGCCTGGGGATTTCCAGTGTATAAATTAAAGAAAACCGGTCGCAATTATAAATGAGCAGTGTGAAGCATAAATTGTGAATGTCAAGGCCAAATACCACTGAAACCAGCCATAAGTATCTCTGTATCTCCAAAGGGTCTATATTAACTAAAATCCTTCTTTGCACAGTAGCTGAGGTCAACAGGCAAAGGTATTTACCTTGGTTCTGTAATTCTACAACAGAAAGCCCTCAGGGTTTTGAGATAAGGAAAATGGGAATTGGGAAGCATGCCCTTTAAATACCAACTCCTAATTGCGAAAATGTGAATATGCAAATCCAATTACATACATTCAAGGATTAGATATTAATTGGATCTTCCTTGATATAAATGGCACATCAATTCTTTTATTGGAAGTGATTATCATTTTCCATTTTGGTAGTTGGTAATAATTGACAAAATAGCACAAGTTTCCCCCTTGCTAGGCGATTTGCCAAGATGACATCGTAGGTGACGCAGATTAAATAGCTTTGTCCTGCACTCTGGAATCAAGCTGTACATTGAAACTTTACTTGAAAAGGATAATAAAAAATTAAATAATATTAATATGACCTCTAAGCACAGGACCTGGAGATAGATATAAGGACATACATCCTGGTGAGTGACAGCGAGCATTAGCCAGAAGCAACTGGCAGTGAACACTCCTATATAATTTACAGACTGTGACGTGGGGATTAGCATGCCCTCTTGCCTTGCTGATATGCATGTGGGCTCTCTGAGAACAGAAGAGCCTTTCTCTGCTCTTGGTGAGCCTAACTCAGGGAGCTAGGGTGACGGAGAATCAACAGTCACAGGGTCACCCCGAGCCAGTGGCTTTCCAGCTTGCTGTCTCAGGTCAGAGTAGAACATGAGTGAGCTGAGTGTGTGCGATTTACTAAAGGAAGGTGAGAAAGAACTCCTGGGAGTGAGAGGGGCTCCAAGAGAGGAATGTGATGCCTGCCTTGCCCACGGGCCTTCTAGGAATCTTAGAGCGGGAACTAGGTGGAGAGTGAGATAGCCTCATGGTGTTGGTAAGGTGAGCCTATCTTTTGTAACGCTATTTCCAAAGTGACTTGCTTCTAATGAATAAGAAAGTAACACAAATCTAGCTCTTTCAAACCATGTGACTGAGACACTAACACTGATGAGGATAATTTCCTGCAAGCTGGCCAGAGAGGCAGCAAACCTCTTAGTCTAACACCCTTTGATTATACCGAGCTCGGCCAGCAGCTGCAGGAGCGAGCTTGGAAGTAGCTCCTTCCCGGATCAAGCTTCCACATGGGACTTTAAACCCTGTGTCAACCTCCTTGAACACACACCCTTGGAACTGGGAAACAGCAGCGTGTTTCTGAGCTGTGCTCAGATCCCTAACCTGCATAAACTATGAGAGAAGCAATGTTCTACACAACTAAATTTGAGGTCATTTGTTACCCAAAATCAGAGTGCGAATGCATTAAGAAAGCCGGAGCTCAGAAACACCAACAGTACAGAGCAGTGTGTACCAGGCCTAGCATCTCACTTCTGGTTCACACCTCTGATGCACTAGGAGACCAGTCATAATTATCTTGGTATGAATTATCACTGAGGAAACTTTTCTCTGATATAAATGTATTCGGGGGAGGGGTTTTTATCTCAGACTGGAGGATAAAAACAATGATTGACTAAATCAGAAAAGATTATTTTTAATAAAAAAGAAAGAACCTTTCCTGAAACGTCTGGATTAACACTGCAGAATTCCAGCAAAGTCTTTGGCCCCAGTTTAAATGCTTTAAATCTTCTCATTTGTCTTGAAACTCCTTCCTTCTCCCCTGCTGACTTTTAGCTAGCCCATCCCTGCCTTGGTGACATAGCTCTAATTTAAGCTTCTATCAAAACCCATTATGATTTCCACTCCACTGCCCTTGAATGGTGCTGAATTAAGATACCAGCATAATTAATGGGCCGCCTCGCTAACACTCTTGCTTCTTCACATCCCAGAGAAAATGTCAAGTCACATTTTTCCTGTGGAAATCTGGACGATGACGAGCAGGTTTCACTGTCACTTATAAAATAGTTAAGAAGCATCAAAAAGCAAAGACATTGAGAGACAGTGAGGACCTGTTCGCACACAATGACCATATGTCCCAAAACAGAATCTTAAAAAAAAAAAAATCTAAGGGTGTGTGCATGAACAAAACTGTCAAAGAATAACAAATAAAATATTAAAAAGTATCTGGAGGGACTTCATCAAAAAATGAAAACAAGATGATTTAGCGCACGTCTATTATAGTCGTCTCTGGGTACCCTCAGGGGATTGATGCCAGCACGTGTGTCCATACCAGGATCTGCAGGTGTTAGTTATTCATAAAAATTGTTGTATTTGTGTACAACTTGTGAGCATGCTCCTGAATACTATAAAGAGCCCCTAGCCAAATGCAGGTGTTGGCACAGTTCAAATAATGATGTGGAAACAGTTGGTGTATCTTCAGTACAAGCGTGATTGAGTCGCAGACTGGTTGAACCTGCAGTTGTAGAGTCTACAGGGATGGAAGGTCCCAGTGCACTCCCTAAAACTGATCAAAGAAACTCTGGATGAAACATAATAAAACTCAGGCTGTGCAAATGGCTCAGTGGCTGGCTAAAGGGCTTTCTGTGCAGTCAGCCGAGACCTCAAATCCTATGTAAATGATAGGCATGCAGAATAGCCCACAGAAAGGAACACAGGAGATCCACAAGAACAAAGTCTAGCCAAAGCTGCAAGCTCTGGGATTGACGAAGAGCCTCTCCCCCAAGAGCAAGTGGGGAAAGCAATGAAGGGTGATTCACACCATCATTTCTGGGCCTCCACATCACACGAGCACTACCCACCCACACGTACACACGTGCATGCGCGCCTGCTTGCACACGCAAAAATGTATACACTCACATTGAATGAAGACAATAACAGAGATTTAACAAAACTTTATCTAAAGCAGGTAATTAAACACAAAATGAAACAACCTGACTTTTTTTTTTTTTTTCCTACCAGAGGAAACACACATTCGGAGAGGAAGGGCTGCAGGTTGTTCAACTGCAGTGACATTTACACTAAGCAAATGGCACCCATGGAATGAAACTGAGAGGTGAGAAAGGAAGCACTCTTACGCCTGAGCTGAGGCCCTGTAGGCTAAAGCTGACATTTTAAAACTCTGGAGGAGGCAAAGACCCACCGTGCCAATGTGGTCCTACACAGCTGTGACAAATGACCACAAACTTCTTGCCTTAAAACAACACAGGTCCATAACCATAGAAATGTAACAAGAATAAATTAATAAAAAAAAAAAAAAAAAAAAAAACACAGGTCCATCCTGCAAGCCCAACATCAGTGATAAACAGGACTAGGCTCGCTCTGGAGACTTCAGCGGGGAATCCATTATCAGGACTTCACTGGGTTTTAATATGAACATTTCATTAGTTCTTTAAGAATTTCATTCATGCATCTAATGCATGAAGAAATTCTTTGTGCAGTGGCGAGTGATTAGCACAGAAACTGGTAACCAGTCCTAGTATAGAGACTAGGTATCCAAGCCACAAAGGGGACATGCGCATCACACCCTTTCCCAAGGCTCAGAGACCGGTCCAGAAGAGAGGTGAGAAGATTGGTAAGACTCAGTCTGGGATGAACAGTGAAACTGCATCTTCCAACAGTGATGATACTGTTGTACTCATGGACTCACAGCACCTGTGGTTGCCTGCATAAGACCTGCACAAGCTCAAGCCGGTCAGCATTCCAACATTAAAGGGGTGAGGGGCTACCAAGTCCTGATCTCTGCTAAGGAGCTGTTGACAGTTGACGGTTTCTGCGAGAGAGAGTCAGTTTGACTTAAGGGTATGGCCCCTAGTAGGTCCACTATTCTCCAATGCATGGCCCCATACCCCTGAGTAATAGACAACACAAATTGGACTCTGTGGGTTACTTTTTTTTAAAGAAAGGACATGAAGCTGGGAGTGTATGGTTGAAGGTCCATCTTGGAAGAGTTAGGGACAGGAATGGGGCATGAATAGGCCCCCATGTATAGTAGCTGCTGGCGTTATGTGGCCTGCAGAGTTATCACTCTGGTCTTTGTCCTCATCTTCACATGGTCTTCTCTGTGTGTATCTGAGTCTTCCACTGACATGCCCCTCTGCCTCCATCCTGTGAGGATACTTGTCTACTGACAGAAAAGCCCAGCCAATGATCTAAGATGAACCCCTCATTTTGAGACCGCTGACCTAAGGATATCTATAACACTTTCCTCAAATAAGATAACATTTTTAAGCTCCAAGGGTTAGGGTATAGATATATCTTTGGAGCTGACACTGAGATCACATTGCCATGGTATTTTTTTCCCGTGTGTGTGTGTGTGTGTGTGTGTGTGTGTGTGTGTGTGTGTTGGTAGGTGTGGGTGTGCCTGTGTGTGTGTGTGTGATATGTGTGTGCACATGTGCTCAGGCACATGCTTATGAATGCGTGTGTGTGTGTGTGTGTGTGTGTGTGTGTGTGTGTGTGTGTCAGGAGTACTCATATGTGCACTGCTGTTCACACCCATGCATATACCCGTGGAGGGCAGAGGATCGACATCTGGTGTCTTCCTCAATCTCTCCTCCACCTTAGTTTTTGAGGGAGGGTTCTCACTGGACTTGGAACTGCAGAGGCTAGCAGGCCCCTGGGATCCACCTGTCTCTAGCTCCCCAGCTTCAGGATTACAGATGCACACCACCTGGCCAGCTTTTGCCTCGTTTCTGAGCTACTGACCTCAGGGCTTCCTGCTTGTGCAGCCCGCATTTTACCCTCTGAGCTATTTCCCCAGCCCTGTGATGAGGTCTTGTTCTAAGTGAGGCAGGGGGCTGGAACGAAACCGCTGCTCAAAGCGAGGTACCACAGAAGGTAATCCAATCTGTAAAAGGCAGCAAAAGAATAGAAATACCTGCTCAGGAGTCAGGAAGGTGAGCTGAGAGTTGGTGGTCTGCTGCAGAAGTTAAGTAGGAAGGAATTAAGAGCCTCCGAAGAGAGAGATAACGGATGCAAATATTAATGCAATGGGGCGTGAGTCCAGGGCTCGGCCATGTGCAGAGTAAAATGGCATGAATCGTGACCCCAGCCACTGGCATCAACTGTGACCCCAGCCACTGGCATCTCTCCAGAACCAGGGAAAACCCTGAAGTCTTAGAAGCAAATGGCAAGCCACATTGTGTAGATTCCTCTGCAGGGAGCTCGTGGTTCCCACAGGAATGACTGTGCATTGAGGGCACTGGAAGACATAGGTTCTCCTTACAAAGGCATACCCGGCCCATGCTATCACTGAGTGCTGCCAGCCTGAGTCCCTTATTCTTATTTATAATTTAAAAATATTTATTATTGCTTTGCCTGCATGGGTTTATGAATATCTCAGTACACATAAAGTACAGGAGCCTGCAGAGGACAGAAGAGGGCATCAGATCCCCTCGAACTGGAGTTACAGGAGTTGTGAGCCTCCATGTGGATGCTAGGAATCAAACCTTGGCCCTCTAGAAGAGTAGCCAGTGCTCTTAACTACTGAATTACACTCCAGCCCCAAAATTCTTTACTTTAAAAAAAAAAAAAAAAAGAGGCTCTACTATTAACTCCCCAGTGATGGCATTTCAGGAACATGATGAAAATCAGTGAGGAGAAAAATGAAATCTATAGACACACTTATAAAATATATAATACATTTAATGCACACACACACATATATATATATGCACATCTTCATGGTCCAACCACTGTGATCAACACAAAAGTTGGAGCGTTCTTTTGCATAGCATGTCTACTTTAAATACATTTGAACCAAAATGTTCTGTGCTATAGAAAGCCAGACCGGCACTATAAGTGCAAGCATTTGTCACCTTTAAGCATCAAAGGGAAAAGATTTTTTAATATGTAAAAACTCACTGACATTCCCTCTAGAAAGTCATTTCCTAGCACCCTTTAAAAAGTGAATGCGTAATGGAAAATTCAAGTCTCCTATTCACAGTTTTCGTGCCACTGTGTTTCCTCACTTCTGAAAATCAATAGAGGCTATTAATCATCTCTCCTGCAACCCAGAGTCTGGAAATGTTTTAAAGGTGAAGTGCAGAGCTTGAGAGGGGATGTGCAAAAACTGTGCCCACCCCTTACAGAAAATGCCCTCTGGGTTACTGGTGATGCTGGTAGGTGTATCTAGCTATAAAGTAATTGCAGTCAGGTCCCCAGCCTCGAAGAAGAGACCTTAAACTTAAGAGGTATCACAATAAACAAGTATAATTCTCAGATCATGAAATAACTGTGTCTGGGCTCATCTTATTTACAGTGTGTGTGTGCATGTATGTGTACACACAAACACATGCAGCATGTATGTTCTTCTGTATGCGGGTGCATGTGCATACATGGGTGTACATGAGGGCCAGGGGTTAACCTTGGGTCAACATTATATTCCCCTTGTTTTCTAAGACAAGGTCTCCCACTGGGGCCTGAGGCTCGCCAAGTCTCTGGCTGGACAGAGACCCTCAGGAAACTACCTGTCTCCAGCTCCCTAGTGGCGCATCACTGACTGAGCTATCACCTCAGTGATAAACTGGGCTCTTCAACAGGGACTCTGAGGCTCTGCCTCATGTGCCAGGGACAAGATGCCTTGGAGACTACTGCTGTGATGGCCCATCTTTCTGCTCTCTGTGTTGCTGGATTCCTCAGAGTTAGTGTGAAATGCCATAGGCAGGACACAGGGAAAGCATTGACAAGAGCCTGTGAGGCAGGAGAAGCATCTTTCCCTGGGAGCTGCACTTGTCAGAGTGAAAGAGTCAGGAAGAAGGGAGGGTCACAGGAAGCCTTCTGCAAGGCACTGTGCCTTTTATTTGAGGGCCTCAACTTGGCTGTACTCACGCAGCTTACAGAGAATCGCTAACTCAAGGAAGCTAGATGAATGGCTGGCTAAATTTAGAGCTGTGATCCTCAGACTCTGGTATTCATTGAGTTACCGCAGGGCTAGTTCAGACTCAGATTTTGATTCCATCAGTCCTGGCCACCGGTTTAATGACTGCCATGTCTAACAGCCCCTGACACTTCTCACTCCACAGATCCAGAATGAGATGGCTATTTTCATTTGTAGGTTCTTGGGTAGCACGGCTCCTGCTGGTCCAAGGACCACACTTTGAGAAACGCTGGTTTAAGGCAAGGGGCTTTGGGGTAGATAGCAAGAATTATTCTTCAGCTTAGTGGTTAAGGGCATATACTGTTCTGTAGATGTGTGTGTGTGTGTGTGCACGCGCTCGCACACATGAGCGCGCATGTGTGTAGGCAAACATACATGTAAATATATGTATAGGAGGACCCAAGTTCTGTTCCCACACCAATGCCAGGGCCAACAACTTCTAAACTTCAGCTCTAAAGGGTCTGATGTCCCTCATCCCCACAGGCACCTGCACTCACCTCTGTATACCCATACACAGATATATAACCATATACATATTTTTAACTAAAGAAAAAAGAATCATTCCTCCCTAGCCTGAAAGTATAGATTCATGCTTCCATATCCAGCCTTTACATAGGTGCCGGGGATTTGAACTCAGGGCCTTCTGCTTGCACAGCAGGCACTTTACCTACTGTGTCATCTCTCCAGTCTTATGCTGTGCTCTTACTCCATGTGAGGAAGGGAACTGGAAAGACACCTCTTCGCACACTGAGGTACCACAGAAGACAGCCAAGCCGATCTCTAAGCAAAAACACAAAGATGAGGGAAGAAAACCACCAAGTCAGAAGGGTGACTTGATAAATGGCGATGTATTCCATGCTGTACATAGGGAGGAACTGAGAGCCTTATAGAAATACAAAGGCCGTGAGCCATGAGTGTTGGGTCTAGTATATCTCCTAGAGCTTAATATCAACTCTTGATGAGCTAAGACAAATAGTTCAAAACACTCACATAAAGCTACCACCAATGTTTGTTGCTGGGGTTATTTTCAATCTCTTCCAATTCTCTTCATTATTACTCCCCTAAAACCACAAGTTAAAGTTCCTTTGGGTAACACTGAAAAACCAAATGATATCATAGGCTTCATCCTGGACTCCTTTGGAGGATCAGTCGTGTTGGGATACATCAGGTAATTAAGTCTTGATGGACTCTGGGCCCAGCTGTGCCTCATCCTAGCTGAATCAGTCACAGCCTTGCTCATCAGAAACAGTGTCAGAGCATCAGCATAGAGAACGCAGTCAGCCCTCACCAAAGCTTAGAGCAGTGGTTCTCAACCTGTAGGTGGAGACCCCTTTGGGGTGGGTCTAATGACCCTGTCACAAGGGTCCCCTAAGACCACTGGAAAACACAGATGTTTACCATGCAATTTGTAACTGTAGCAAAGTTATAGCTATGAGATAGTCATGGGAATAATTTTATGGTTGGGGGCTTCACTATAACATGAGGAACTGAATTAAAGGGTCTCAGCGTTAAGGAGGTTGAGAGCCACTGGCTCAGGCTTTTGCTTTTTCTTCATTTAGGGTCCTAGGCAAGAGGCCTCAGAGGTACTGAATTCAAGCCCGGTTCTGGTTGGTAGTGCTCACGCCAGCTACACAGTGTCAGCAAAGGATTGGAGGGAGCCATTGGAAGGACTCTGAGGCAGACAACTTGGCACAAGTCATGAGGGACGTGAGGGGAAGGTGGGGACCAACAAACGGATAAAGCAAAAGGCAAACACGTGATAGCTCCTGTTTGGCTGCAGCTCTGTTTATCCCGGGTTAACTTTCTTGGATTGCCTTAAGGAGAGGCCAACACTACAAGGAAATACCATCTGCCAGATGAAGGGAAATGCAAGATTAAAGAAATAAGCTCTTCAGTGTAAATTAACTCACTCAACTGAATGGGGGGGGGGCGCTCACTGCCAAAGAGGGCACCTTCGAGTTGCAATTAAGGGTGACTCTCCACACTGTGGGCTGAGCGGCATCTGGCCCCGTCCCAGAATCCGAACGGCTCATCAGTAAGACGCTCTAATTAGTACACACTCCACACTCAATGACGGTGCTGTCACATCTCCAGAGCAGGGCAAGGGGCCAGATCTGAAGGCATTGCCCTTTTGCCAAACTTTTAAAACGTGCCGCTGCCTTTGCTCTGAAAGGGAAGAGGTGAAATCATTCCTCTTCCATTTAGATAGGACACTGAACAAAAGCATCTTCGTTCCAGATGGCTATCCATCCTGCTGAAGTATGAGCAGAAGGCGACAGAGGCAGATGATTAGGTGCACCCCTGCCCATCCTCTGCCCCCCGCCCCACCGCCACCCCTGCCCAGGAGCTTATGATGAGTCTGACCCAAGTCTGAGCTCTCTTGAGCCCACCCTTCCTCTCTCTGAAAAGCTCACTGGTTTCTCCCCAAGTCACCATAGCAATGCAGACCTGGTTAGAAAACGGAGAGCCAGCCATGGGAGATAGCTCAGTTGGTAAAGTGCCTGCTTCTCATGTGTGAGGACCTGAGTTCAAACCCCATAACTCACACCAAAGGCCAGGTGTGATGTGCGAGTTTATAATCCCAGAGCTGGAGACAAAGAGACAGGCAGATGTCTGCCCCTCTCTGGCCAGTCAGCCTAGCATGTTTAGTGAATTCCAGGCAGTGAGAGAACTGCCTCCAAAAAGGACAAATCAAGGGGAGGAGGAGGGGGATGGGAGGGGAAAGGGGAGGGGTGGGGGAGGAACGGGACCCAGTTAACCTTCCTATATAGCTCAAAGTGACTTACTGTGATTGAGTCCCCTTTCTAGGAAATTCTGTGGCGTTGTAAGGCCCATGTATGGGACAGCTGGTTCTCTACTGGATATCCATAGTTTATATCAACTCATGAGAACACTAGCCCTTCACACTGGAGACATGTTCTAATGGAAATTCACAATACTCTTTAAAACACAAAGGGGTAGGGTGCCTTGACAGTGACACATTATCATGCATGCTAGCATAACATCCATAGAGGCCAGTACCAGTTTTCTAGTGAACCCTTGATGTAACGCAGAACTTTCATTTCACCATCCCATAATACTCTTGAGTGGCAGCAAACTTACAACTTCTCATTTCCTCTTGGGAAGGTAAAACTCTCAATGACCTAAACAATTTTCCCTTGATGGAAGACAGAGTAAAAATGAGTCTTCCCTGAGCAGGCAGCTTGAGAATAATTTATGGCAGTTAATTAAACCTTAGCCTGATATTTTCTATTTTTAAAGGGGCAACCAATTATTTACTCCTTCATTTTCTTGGATGTGCTTAGGTGCACTTAAGTACAATGTCAGATGTCAAATAGAGGTGAGTGGCAGCCTGGAATTAAAGCAGTCACTGGTGCCTAGGGCTCGCTTTCTCTTGGTTGGCTGGCTACTGTGACTTAGAAATGAAACTGTTACGCTCGGATGCTCCGTGCCTTTTTCAGCTTTCATTTTAATAACTTTATTGACATGTCAAGGTAGGCAAAGTTGTCAAAGGTGGTATCAAATGGTCAAATAAATCAAAGCTCGATCTATCTTCATTTCCCATTACCTCAGTGTCTATTTCTAACATCATCAGGGTTGGTTCGCAAATCTCTGACGCCTTACAAATGTCAGGTGACTTTCAGATTATCCTTGCGTAGTCTTCCTGCCAAGTTATAGAACAGGAGCCTCCTCCATTGTTTCATACCTAGGAGGCTGTTGTGGTTAAGGTTACTGTCGCTATGATGACACACCAAGACCAAAAGCCAGTTGGAGAAGAAAGGGTTTAATTGACTTAATTAATTAATACTTCCGCAGTGTAGTCCATCATCAAAGGAGGTCAGGACAGAAACTCACACAGGGAAGGAACTGGGAGATAGGAGCTGATGCAGAAGCCATGGAGGATGCTGCTTACTGGCTTGCTCCCCATGACTTGCTCAGTCTGCTTTCTTATAGAACCCAGGACCAACAGCCCACGGGTGACACCACCTTCAACAGGCTGGGCCCTCCACCATCAACGACTAATTAAGAAAATCCTCTACAGGCTTGCCTGCAGCGCAGTCTTATGGAGGCGTTTTCTCAGTGGAGGCCCCCTCCTCTCTCCTGACTCCAGCTTCTGTCAAGTTGGCATAAAACTAGCCAGCACAGAAAGCACTAGGCTATAACCAAAGGTGCTGGTTCCCACACATTGGCTTAGTTTCCTATGCGGAGATCTATAAGGTCTGAAACTGCAAGAGATGACCTTTCGTTCTCTCCAACATGCAAACACATCCCATTAACCTTTGCCTTCTCTTTCACAACTAGCCCAAAGAGGCCTCAGCCTTCATCCTAACTATCCTATTAGTCACAGAAAAATCTAACCAGAGCTGGAGCAAAGCTTGAGAGCTGTTTGCTGTATCCGGGCCTAGTAAAAGGCCACACTAGGTGACTGAAAGGAATGGCAGAAGTCTAGAGCTGCTTGGATGTGTGGTTTGTTAAATGCAATATTTATTCTACTATAGAGGCAACTGCGCAGGAAGGACTGGGAGGGGTGGGGGCAGGGGGAGGGCTGTATCCTCTCACGTCAATGACACCAAGCTGAAAAGTTATTCTCCCTTCCACCCCCAGCACTCTCCATGGAGCCACCGTTTCTGAAATCCCAAGGCCATATTGCCTTCTCATCTGCAAACGAGTAATAACTCAAGTCAGCGGAAGTCTTCAGCCATGGGAAGGGGCGGTCGCTGCGGCTGACAGAAATTTCACTGAAATATAACATCTTCTGCAGTTTTGAGGTAAATGGTGCTTTCATTTTGTTTATGCTGCGTTTTTATTTGCAAGCCTATTCTTTGTGTCAATAGATTTATAATTCCCTTTGTAGGGCCCTGAACACATCGTATTCTTTGTTCCTTTATCCTTAGCAAGTAACGGTGGAGAGCCTGGTGTGTGCGACATGTCATCTCATTTGCAGATCCCTGACTCCCTGTGCACACTGTCTTCAGACTCACATGACACCAACCACACTTCCACCTTGGAGCAGCTAGCCACAGGACTCCCTAGCCCAGTTCTTTAGTGCAGGCTAAATTGGTACCTTTCAGCAAAGGCCTCTATGGGCACTTGCATTCAGTTGGCATACACACACACAAACACTCGTGCTGCTGCGGTAACAAAATACAACTAGGTTACTTGTCTTCGTTTGGGTTTCTATGCTGAGAAGAGACACCATAATCACAGCAGCTCATAGAAAGGAAAACACTTCACTGGGGCTGGCTCATGGTTTCAGAGGTTTAGTTCATCGTCATCATGGTGGGCAGCACAGCAGCATCCCGGCAGACATGGTGCTAGAGAAGGAGCTGACACTTCTACATCCTGTTTGACAGGCAGCAAGAAGGAAGACTGAGCCACAAGGCCTGGCTTGAGTTTCTGAAACCTCAAAGCCCATCCCCTACCCCAGTGACACCCCCATTATTTCCTCCAACAAAACCATACCTATTCCAACAAAGCCACACCTATTCCAACAAAGCCACACCTATTCCAACAAAGCCACACCTACTCCAACAAAGCCACACCTATTCCAACAAAGCCACACCTCCTAGTAGTGCCTATGGGCCTATTGGGGCCGTTTTTATTCAAACCATTACAAAACTGTAGGCGACAGAATAATTTTTCCACTTGCCCTGAAGCTTGTAACCTAACCATACTGACATCCTAAGCCTGGACAGCACCATCTTGTTGGTTAAGTTTTCACTTGGGAGATTGACTTTGTTTCGACTTTTATAATTTTTATTATATTGAACAGTTACTTTTACTTTTTACTAAAGTGCACGTATGTATATGTGTCCGAATAATGAATGCTATATATGTTGGGGAGACTGTAGAGTCCAGAAGAGGGAGACAGATCTCCCGAAGCTAGAGTTACAAATGGTTGTAAACCCACCCAAGATGGGTGTTGCAAACTGAACACCTGTCCTCTAGAAGAACATCAGGTGCTCGTAACCTCTCATCCAACTCTCTGGGCCCTGTATTTTTATTTATAGTTGGTATATGAAAAATTATGCAGAAGAACAAACTTCCCTATACTGAACTGTGAATTTGGGATGGATTCCAAACCAAAGCGCCTTCTTAGCTGCCATATCATGAAAAAAAAAAAGTGAAAATCAACCTCTCCCCTTACTGCTCCACTTTCTCTTTATGCTCAACCCCATCTGACATACTGAACACTGAGACTATGTTTTCACATATTGCCTTCATCACTGGAACACAAGTGGGTGAGAATGTTTTCTGTGCATCTAAAGGCAAGTACTTAGCAGTGTTGTTGAATTAATGGGATGAGCACCGTTATGAAGGTGTCCTCGTTATGATTTTACCAAATAAAGAAACAAGTTCCGGGTGGGCAAATAATTTTTCTCAAGGTCATAAAGACCCTATCATAAAAGAAGAGAAAAAGAAAAAGAAACTCTCTTTTAAAAATACTTTTGTTGGGGCTGGAGAAATGGTTTGTGCTTAAGAGCACTTGCTGCTCTTGCAGAGGTCCTGAGTTTTGTTTCTAGAACCCATGATGGGCTGCATACAATCCCAAGTAACTCTAGCTCCAGGGGATCCTACATCCCCTGCTGGCCTCTATGTGCACTTGCATTCAGTTGGCACATACACACACACACACACACACACACACACATACACACACACACACACACACACACACACGCATACACAAATGAGAATAAATCCATTTTTATGTACTTCTATCACCAGCAGAATGTTAGTATTCATGCACTGGAATTTTTGTGCATCCCACCGGAGCCTCTGCCCCAGTATTCAGGATGTGTTCTTTGGCTTGGGTTAAATCTTTCTGTGACCTAGGGGAGGGGAATAGGGTGAAAGAGGGAGGGAGGGAAGAACGGGAGGATACAAGTGAGGGGATAACAATTGAGATGTAATCTGAATAAATCAATTAAATAAAAGAAAAATCTTTTGTGAGTACTAGAGCCCCTCCAAGGTTCTGTCTTTTATGGTATCTTTTTAATAATAAAGAAGGTGACAGCAAGGATTCCAGACAGTTAAAAATCACCTTAATTCCACCCCGCCCCATAACAACAAGGACTCTCATTTGTAAAGCTCTCAATGCTTATTTCAGGAGCTTTCACATCCACTTAAATTTCATCCTTGTGAAGTGACTATGAGCAATAGTTTTAGTCCCACTTCACAACAGAGAAAACAGAGGCCCACTGGGTGTGCTCAGGCTCACATGAAAGGACAACACTGAAGACAGAAGTGATAGAATCCTCCAGCTCCGCTAGCTGTGTGGCTGAGGAGGCCACCTGCCACCTCTGTGTCTCTGTCACTGACTCTACACAAACAAGGGTGTGAGAGAACTTGTCACAATACATGAAACACCGGAGGCCCAAAGACAGGGATGAGAAAGGGGGAGCACTTTGGATCAACCCTCATCCCATCCCTGCCCTCACCCCCCTGTGTTTTCTCCTCCCCTGTAGCCACAGCTCCTCAGCTGGAACAGCTACATAACTCTGAATTGAGACCATTTTTATGAACTCATTTTAAAGGCTGGTACACATTTCAGTGAATTTATCGGTAACTCGGTCAGAGAATTCGAGGCTCAGTAGGGTATTTCACAGTCTAAATGCCAGATGTACTTATAAGAGGCCAAAGCATATGTGATTAGAGTTGGGAGCCGGTTACTGACTTTCTCAAATAAAATCTAAGATACTGTGGTTTAGTAGAAGGCCTCCTGTGAAAAGTATTTTTCACTGTAAAAACTCAGTTCTTGGGTAGCAGGTTACAGTAGTCTTGATGTACTCCGAGATATGGCCAGTTTTGCAGCTTGTTGAACAGACCCATTCTGATATTAACTGGCATCTTCTCATCTTTCACCAATCTTTTATGTGCACACTATACCACCCGATAAGGTATATGTAACAATATGTAACATGTGTGACCACCACCCATGTTAAGACTGAAGCCTAAGCCGGGCCATGGCAGCACACACCTTTAATCCATGCACTCGGGGAGACAGAGGCAGGCAGATCTCTGTGAGTTCGAGGCCAGCCTGGTCTATAGGGCAAGTCCAGGACAGGCAGGGGCTGTTACACAGAGAAACTGTCTAACAACAGAGTGAAAAACAAAGCAAGAAACAAACAAACAAAAAAGACTGAAGTTGGTGATAAACACATAGCATCACTCGGTGGCAAGAACTGGGGCCATTTTGAAAAACCTAAGACTCCCATGGTGGTTTCCAAAATCTCACCCCAATGCTGAATTCTGCATCCCTGGTGCAGTGCTGAGCATTTCTACTGCCAGTTACACCACCTGGCATGCAGAACACATGTGAAAGCTACTGACTCCTGACATCCCTGACATCCACTGACCTCCAACGAAAGGGACTTTGCTGCCTCATACTCCCACTGCCACAGCTTCCCTGTCTGGTGGTCTGTGCTCCTCCTCAAACCATGAACCAACATGAGCTCTTTCTCCCTTGAGTTGCTTCTTGTCAGGTCACAAGCAATGAAAAATGTAGCTAACACAAGCAGTCTCACACACACAGACACACACACAGAGACACACACAGACACACACACACACACACACACACACACACACATCCACCACTCTTCCCATAGCTGCTTGCTTCTTCTCATGTGTTTACATGTAACAGCTTCACGTACTGACACTTTAGTCAGGCATCTCTGATCTAGACTTTGAGCCCATTCCTCCTGCAACAGTGTTGTGTCACTAAGCCCTTGTGCAGACTTCAGCTTTCTTTCTTTCATAATACTACTCAGCTCTTTTCCAAATCTCAAATTGATATATTATTCACACCTGAGCAAAGTGAGGTGGTTTGAATAAGAATGGACCCCATTCATATATGTGAATGCTTAGTAGTCACCAGGGAGTGGCACTATTTGAAAGGATTAGAAGGATTAGGAGGTGTGGCCTTGTTGGAAGATGTGTGTCACTAAGGGTAGGGCTTTGGGATTTCAAAAGCTGACATCAAGCGCTCTCTCTCTCTCTCTCTCTCTCTCTCTCTCTCTCTCTCTCTCTCTC
>OU015751.1:16566090-16582199 GCA_907169655.1 Acomys percivali | reverse complement strand
AACTACTACACAAGGCTTTCACAGGAATAAATCAATACACTATTGGCACTCCCTATAAAACTTCTGAGGCACCAGTCATGTTTTAACAGAGCACCACAGAGATTTCAACGTGTCCTGGGTTCTGTTCAGATTTATGGTTTTTCACACAGATTAGAACATAATTCTTTGGCAATGAGATCTGTCTGGGTGCTCCCTTATGATATGTTTACATGATATGGCCTTCTCTGTATATTTCCCTGTATCTTATTCCACTTAATCCTGTGGAGAGATAGCTTCACACCCATTTCACAGATGAGGAAAGTGAGGCTGGGAGTACTAAAGTGACTTTTTTCAATGAAATAAGAGAAAACAGATGATCAATACTATCAAGCTCTTCAAGGTGGCTCCTCATTTGGTAAATTTATTTTTCATTATAAATTTCCCGGGACTGGGTGTGAGGCCTAGTGGGCAGAGTGCTTGCCTACCATTGATAAATCCTTAGCACCATTTGTAAACGAGGTGTGCTGGTATATACCCTGAATCTCACCATAATGGAGATAAGAAAATCGGGAGTCCAAGGTCATAGTGAGTTGGGGGTTCATCTGGCATATATGAGACAGTGTCTCTAAATTAATGACCATTCAGCAAACACTTAAACAGATGTCTTTAACATCACTTAGCAGACTCAACACACTCACCCTGAACTTAACATAACCCTTTGATCAGCTGAGGGCTTTTCAGAAAAGCTGAGCAGGGCATCCTTCCTGTCTCCAGACTAACTTTCCACCCATCTCTTCCGCCAGGAGACCCAGCCACATGGGCTGGAGCCAAGCGCCTTGGTTCTTTGCCACCCACTAACTAGGTTCAGGTAAGGCAGAGTACAATCTAGAGAACAGAGAGAGTGAAGAAAGAGAAGCTGCGACCTGCTCCCACCCTACTGGATTGTCACAGATGCTCCTCTCCCTTCAGAGACATCATGGGGTGGTCTTACCACCGCTGGATCCTGCTAACCTCCCCACACTTTGTCTTTCTACATTGTGTAGGAAGAGTAAGCAGCAGGGACTGGCTAGGGCTTCTGCATTTACTAGTAGTTTCTCTAAATTCTGCCTCCATTTTCCCAGATAATTTTTTTTGTTAAACTCTCCATAAATTATCCAATTTGAGGCTGCCATCTGCTTCCTGCCGAGACCCTGACTGGCACACAGGGCTCCTTGTTGTGTTGCCTTTCACAGCGAGGTTTGGTGGTTATATTCTTCTGGAAAACAATCCCTAAGCAAATGCTCCATTAATGAGAAAACCAAGCAGGCATATTAAGGCTGAGGAAATGAAGACAAATGAGAAACACTCGTGTAAACCACATATCACAGACCATCCTGCTGGGGTTTGACTGACAGGGGACAATGGAAGCAATTCTGCCAAGGGCAGAGTGATGGGCCAATCCATGACTGCCTTTCAGAATGGCCTTATCTACATATCCAAAGCAAATCTCACCAAAGTCTCTTATGGGGAGAAGATGAGTAACGTTCCTCATATAAACAACAATTATACCAGCAGGTCACCCACATGACTCCCAGTTAACAGAAGTTATGGAAAAAGAATCTGAGGGCCAGAGAGGTAACCTGGTCACAGTCATACTGGATGTACACTCATTTCTGTCCTCCTCAAAAGAGGTTCATGAGCCTTAGACTATTCCAGAATTCTCCCTTCATGGTTCTGCCTCTGGTTTGGCCCTTGTTTCAGACAATGGTCTATACCCTAGGTGGATCCCTGATCCCTGTTTATGGCCAGCATCCTCCCCTCTTCCTACTCTGTCTCCAGCTCTCTATAATCCGGCTTTTCCCCCGTCCCTCCTCTCAGCTCTACACTGAAACCTGAAGGTTTGGTTTTGACCTCATTTCATTTTGTCCCTAAGCCTGTCTGTAGAATTCCACCAAACCATAGCATCTTCAAGTGCATCCTATGTCCAGGTATTGTCAAGGAAAGAATTACACACAAAAAGTGTCTCAGCAACAAATACTGTTTTGTGGCAACAGGTCCACCCACGGAACCCCAGCTTCACTGAGAGCAACTTAAATAACACCATTTACAGGGTCCTGAATGTTTGAGGATGGATGCAAACAACAACAACAACAACAACAACAACAACAACAACAACAACAACAAAAACCATCCGATCCCAAATGTTCATTCTCCTTATGAGCCACACTCATCTCTGAAAAGGTGCTATTGGCAATTTGCTTTGCATTCACTTTGTATAAAGAATGTTTAAATTACCACAGACACCCCCCCCCCCAAGGTCACAGACAAGCATCTCCGGTATTTGTCACATGGGCTGTGAGCTCCTGGAATCACTAAAACCTAAAAATGGAGATGGAGATAATGCAGCCTAAGCCGTGGCTGAAAAGGCATTTTTCTGTCAGGAACATGGCCTTCCTTCTCTTAGAGCCATGGAAGGATGCTGACAATAAATGGGACATTACAGGCATTTCACGGAAGGGAAGTATTTTTTCTGTACTCTCACCCGGTCACAAAATTGACCCCTTGCATTGTGGTGCTCACACACCCACTCAAACCCCTAACTTTTCAGATTTCATCCAAGGCCCTTAATCATGATGTTCACGGCCTTCTCTGTTTCTAGCCTTCCAATAACAGTGAAGTGGCTTCCAGAAGGTGGGGGGGCAGTCCCTCAAGTGCTCCCATAATTTTCTTCACTGAGGATTCTGACAGCCATAGCTAGTCTTGGAAAACAAGCAAAAACCATTTCACCTTAATTCTTAGACCAGATGTCTGAAGGACTATTGTCAGGAAATCATTACTGGGCTGGGGTATTATATGGTTGGTAATACAGAACCAGCCAAGCACCTGTGAAGCCCTAGGTTCAACACCAGCACTGAAGAAAAACAAAATCACTATTAAGAACAATATTTTCTCATTGTTCCTTTAGAGCTATTGTCTCACGGGATTCTTGTGAACACTTCAGTGGCTAGTGGGCATTTGTAGTTGAATTTTCCCACTGAGTGTTATGTATTTAAAAACCAATGAAGCAAAAGCAACATTGGGCAATCATCAGAGCCACTGTGGAGGGCATCTCCGTGAGAAGATAACGTACTGAAGACAACATAGTAAATACTATCTGTCTGTCAACAAGTATGGCTCTGCAAAGTGACTGGCCATACTTAGGGTCATGTTGCAACATTATATACATACGTACAAGTTAGACACACACACACACACATACACACAATCACACTGCTCACAGGCTGTTTGCACGACGAGTTGCACACCAGCACTGAGACCCCCGGGGGAGACCAGTCTATATTTACTAAGAGTGCAAGTGAATTGAAAAAGCTGTGCTGTTTAATCCCTTTCCCTCCTTCCCACTATCCTTCTAGAATCTTCCTATAGTCATACTACATATATAATATAGATATTCTGGTAGGCCTCTAGTTTATATGTGAAGACACCAAGGCTATTGATGCCAAGTGTGTTAGTTAACCCTCCGTTGCTATAATGAAATACTTGAAGTAGTTAACTTATAAAAACAAAAGGGCTGTTTGGCTCAGTTTGAGAGGTTTCAGTCCAAAGCTGGCAGAACCCACTGCTTTTGAGCCTATAGCAAGGCTGCACATAACAGTAAGAGCTCTACAGCAGGTCAAAAGCGGCAACTTCATGTCATGTCCGGGAAGCAAGTGGGGGCAGGGAGGAAGAGAGGGGAGGAGCAAAGGAAAGGATAGTGTAAGATGTACCAGAGGCCCACAGTCCCTTTACAGACATACCCACAGTGAACTAAAGACCCCCCACACACAACCAGGCCTCACCCCTCAAAGTCTTCATTCCCTCCAATAGCACCACACCAGAGACTAATCCTTTAACCCATGGGCTTCTGAAGGGAGATGGCCACCATCCAAACTACAGCACAAAGAAGCATTTTTTGCAAGGTTGACTGGCTAGTGACCACTCCCCATAACAGTGAAGGGCTTCCCTGTTAACACTAGAATGCACCATCATCAGGGGGGGGGCTTTATGTGGGAGAGCACTCCCCTGTGCTAGGCACCATGACTTAAAGGTAGGTTTTCATTCCTTCCTCATAGCTGCCCTATGAGAAAAGTATTGATACTTATCCTTTCAGAGAAGAAGGGAACGTGTCGTTCAGAGAGCCCCCACCAGCCGTTGTTGTGAGTTTCTGAGCTGGGACAGCCTCCCAGAAGCACACTCCAGTGCAGCCCCTAGCACCATGACCACTGCTGACAAAGGGTGTGGATAAATCTGGAAGGGACAAAGGGCCAGCTGAGAGGACCACCACCAGTATTCACCGAAGCAAACCCCTTGCTCTAAGCACTAGGGAGTCTTCAATTCAGCAGTATCCACCTTTCCTCATAGTTGCCTCTACTATGTAATGACTTCTTTTTTTTTTTTTTTTTTTTTTTTTTTTTTGGTGTTCTTTTTTATTTATTTATTTTTTTTTTAATTAATTTATTCTTGTTACATCTCTATGGTTATCCCATCCCTTGTAACCTCCCATTCTCCCCTCCCTCCCATTTTCCCCTTATTCCCCTCCCCTATGACTGTTCCTCAGAGGGATTACCTCCCCCTGTATATGTAATGACTTCTAAAGTCCCTCTCCAATCCCCACCCGTGAAAGAAAAGAATGCCCGGATGGTCTGTGTACCTCACTGACGGGGATGGTGGGGCAGGGGTGGGAAATGGTAGGGCAGGGGTGGGGACAGAGGTGTCGAGGGTAGGGGGAGATATCTAGTGATGCCGGCCCACTGACTCATCAAACAAACCAATACATAAACCAGACAGTTTTTCAGAGTATGGGATGTGTGTGTGTGTGTGTGTATGTGTGTGTGTGTGTGTGTGTGTGTACTGCACAACTCAAAAATGGCACTTTAACCAAGCACCAACCAACTTCCCAGTGTTTCTTTTTATTCCCGTGACAAAATAAAGCCACACACAGCTCCGTCTGATGTAGGACTCCTATGAATAAAAGATGTTCCTTGACACTAACTCACCTCGCCCTACGCCTGCCCACCATGCCCTCTGCATTTGTCTTCAGGGTGGTTGAGTTTCTGAAGCAACGTGTACCCCCCCCAACCAAACTCTATAGATCACGCTGTCCGGGGCACCTCATTATGCTGTTGGTCCAGCCTGCTAATGCGCCATTCAGGTTCCAGTTAATGGCTACAGATTTTTCTCTCTCTCACTCTTCAGAGTTTGGCAGCAGAGAAATTATTGCTTTCTCTCGAGCTCAAGGTACCGAAATATAATTTCTAAGAATGTTTATGCTGTTGAGTGGAGAAGACCTATTGGAGCAGAGGGCCTTGTTTCCTTACCAGCTGGTTTTCTAGATCTTTCCTTGCTTAACCAACTAAGAAGGAATGGCACTAATGATGCTCTCTCCTTCCTTGACCAAGGTTGAAGGTTAAAAAGAAGCAGAAAGGCAGCTGGAAGGAGGATGGGTTGGGATGCTCAGCTGTGTTTCTAACTGGCTGTGTATCTGAACTAAGAGGCTTCACCTCCCTGGACCTGTTTGCTGTTTGGAGCAGTAGACCGTACACTAAACAGCAGGATCATACACTGCTGATTCGCACTCTCTCCGATTTCTGTCTAGCCTTACCTCTTAATGTTTCTTCGTTAAAGTATCTTCATCATAAAGCATTTCTCAATCCTTAGCAAAGGAAATATTAAAATGTTGAAAATCAGAATAAAATAATAATTGAAAATAATTTCATATATTTGTAAAATTTGCTAATCACTAATATATTTACAAATGAAATTAAACATTCAGTGTTTTATAAAAAATAAAAAATAATAAAAAATAATAAAAATAAAGTATCTTCATCAGGTGACAGTTTGCCAAAGTACTTTGGGTTTAAGATAGATCATCTTTTGTTGACCAAGTTGTTTCATTTGTACCTGCATTTACAGTGCTTGCAAAGCCCTCTGAACGTGCTTTTTTGGAGAACTGGGGTTGAGTATGAATGGCTTGTTCATGATCTTTTGTTTAGTTTTGTTGGTAGGTTTCTTAATATCAATTAATATATATTTAAGAAAACATTCAAGATGAAGTATATGGTAAAATATTGTAGTTATATGCTAATTTATTTCCTTTGTTTTTTTATTTAGTTGCTTGGTTTTGGTTTTCTGAGAAAGAGTTTGTCTATGTAACAGCCTTGGCTATCCTGGAACTCTCTGTAGACCAGGCAGGCCTCATGCTCACAGAGATCTACCTGCCTCTGCCTCCTGAGTGCTGGTGTGCGCCACCATGCCCAGCTACATGCTTATTTTTATTGGCAGTTATAAATGAGCATTTCCACATGTTTTCTCATTACCGCCAAGAAAAAAAATGCTGGTTTTCTGGTACTTCATCCTTTTAGTATTAATATTTTTTTATTCTTTGAAAATTTCATGCCTGTATACAATGTGTCTTCATCATATCCATCCTTCATTCCCCCTTCAAGTCTTCACCTAATAGTGTTTTGTTTTGTTTTGGGGTTATTTAGTATTCCCCTTTATTAACTATTACAACTTACTCTATACCTGGAAGTGGCTACTTTGCATCCATTATCCTAAAGCCCACCTTGGGTCTTGGGCAATAAGCAGGTAGGCTCACAACAGAAAGATGCTCACTTTCAAACAATGACTCAAATCCCTAACGTAGATCTCCTCCTCTCCTTCTTGCTTATTCAGCTTGCATCTAATTCCCAAAAAAGAATCATTGGTGGGATAATCTGTTCATGTTTATTACTCTGAGGTATTTATTTGGGAGGGCTATATGCATGCTACAGCACATGTGTGGAAGTCAAAGAACAATCTGCAGGAGTCTGATCTCTCCTTCTACCATCCAGGGATGCCAGGCTTGGCAGCAGGCACCTTTGCCTGCTGAGACATCTCACTGGCTAAGACAGTATTATGTTTTTTCAGGATCCCAGAAGACCCAGAACGCAGAACACATGAGCAAGGTATAAATGGTTCAGCATTGCAACTAGCTTCTTGCTGGGTCATGAATGCACACTTGATGAAGACCAGCTGCTTGGTTGAGAGAGCTGTGGTAGAGATCTGTCTTTCACACCTGTTCCACATGGTAAAGGTTCATACTCAGTGTCGCCTATTTGATCTGTCTCCACCTAAAGTCCAGGCGGCAGCATCTACCTTTATCACACACACACACACACACACACACACACACACACACACACACACACTGGATTTCTCAGGGAGCAAACAGGATTTTGCCTGTGAACTGTTCCAAGCTCCACGAAAGAACCGAATCGCTCACAGAGCAATTGCGTGTTTGGGAAGCGCTAAAGCATTCAGTGGACGTCAGCATTTCCCAGGAACAGCCTCAGCAGATTGTAGGGCCAAACACACCCAAGCAAGCACATGCTAGCAGCTCATGCATTATGGATTTCTGACCAGATATGAATAATTCATGGTTCCACTTAAAAATGCAATGAGTAAACTTCTAGATGCCATTAGTATTGTGTAGATAAATATTTTAAGAGCTCCATGTAAATATCCCGTAGTCACTTTAGTTCATTGTGATCAAAGAAACATATGTCTTCGAATCTACACTAAATCAACAGAGGCAGTTTGGGGAAACACGGGAGGAATGGAGAGTTGGAAGGCACTGTGAGTCCAACGTAGAGAATCCCGGATCTCTGTTTGTTTCTAATCTAGCACGGAGTCACAGGACCACAAAAGGAACTGGCTATATTTAAATCTTGCCAAAAAATAAAAATAAAAGGGAAACAGGTTACAAAACAAGGAAAGGACTTAATACGTCCATTCAGGCACCTAAACTTGTTCTAACCTGTGGAAGAAAGTGGTCCAAAAATTGACAACACAGCTCTGGATCTTCAAAGGAGAAAATAGGCAACTGCCACACAGGGAGGGTACTGTTTCAGATTAGCTCCCTGCCTCCCACCAGTCATAAGACATTGGGGGGGGGGCATCACTGGAGAGAAACAGAGACCGAGAGATCAAAAAAGTACTTGCCAAGAGGAGGAGTGGAGGAGGAGAGAGTTCTGGGAGGAGAGGAGAGAAGGGAGGGGAAACTGTAGTAGGGATGTAATATATCAGAGAATAATAATTTTTTTTTTTAATTTTAAGAGCTTGCCACATAAGTACAACAACCAGAGTTCGGTTCCTAGAACCCACATTAATACAAGGTCTAATGATGCACACTTGTAATCTCAGAGCTAGGAGGATCCAGAGGTCTCACTGGCTGGCCAGCCAGCTCCAGATTCCGTGAGAGACTCTATGCCAGACAGCAAAGTAGAGAAGACATCTGGCATTGACTTCTGCTCTCCCCACCACCCCCGCCGCACAAATCCAAGAGAGAGAGCACGCGCGTGTGCGCACACACACACACACACACACACACACACACACACACACACACACACACACGGCATGCACACCACAGCTAAAATGCTGGAAGGCAAACAAGAAAGGAGGAAGAAAGCCTAAATTCAGACGCTAGCTTGAGCTCCCTGCTGAATGACCTGGCACCCACATGGCATCACCAGGTCTGACCCACAGGGCTGAACTTTACAAGGAGCACAAGGCTCTTACTTGTTTTGTGATTCAGTCAGAACCCCGGGGTTGTGCAGCTTGCTCGAAAATAGCAACACTGAGTTTCTAAGACAAATTATTATCTTAGAATTTCTCTTCCAAGACACAGCACAGTTTTTAGACTGAATTCACAGATAAGACTGCACCAAATATTAAAAAAAATAGCCCAGAATCCAGATCCAGCCTCCTGCAAGACCAAATCTGAGTCTCTTCACTGCCCTGTGGCCTTTCCTGAACCTTTGTGAGCAAATTATATTTTCCCTGTTCTCTAGGAACTCCACCAGCATTGTCCATTCACGCGTTCACATGGTCACCCAGAATCTTCTGTGGCCACCTCTCCTGATACTGTGGAGAAGCTTGAGCTTGGGGAAGCCAGAGCTTCTCTCGTACTTTCATTCACTTCCCACTTCTGGCTTTGCAGAGTACACTCAGAATGCAGTGTGTGGTGAATGAATGAATGAATGAATGAATGAATGAATGATACTGAGTTATCAGGGGGGAAAAATGAAGCTACACACAAAGGTATCCTTCTTTGATAAAATTGAAAATTAAAAACCAGCATCAACTAAGTCAGGTTTCTATAGTCTAGAACGGAGGTTCTCAAGCTATGAGTCACAACACCTTTTGGGGGCCAAACGGCCCTCTCACAGGGGTCACATAACAGGTATCTTACATAGCAGCTATTTACACTACAATTCATAATAGTAGCACAATTAGTTATGAAGTAGCAACAAAAAATAATTTTACGGTTGAGGCTGGTGGGGTGGGAGTCACCACAACATGAGGAACTATATACCGAAGGCTTGTAGCATCAGGAAGGTTGAGAGCCACCGGCAAACTTCAGAGTCTTTAAGCTTTACCTTCCACCCTGGGGAGGCTAAGAAGGCAATGAAAGAGCAGTTGATAAGGCACAGGGATCTAAACGACACACACACACACACACACACACACACACACACACACACATGTGAATCACGTGTGTAGACGACAGATACAGAGGGAGACAAATGACAAAGGCAGGGAACTGATGTGTAGAGCAGCAGACACTGAGCCCGAACTAGGTCTCTGAACCTGGGAAGAGTCCTTCCAGCACGGGCAGGAGTCTGCCCTGCTTTCCTGGTGAGTAAGAGACAGACTGGATGGGACCAGACAGAGATGGCAATGTCCTTACGGCCAACTTCATAGCATGAGGCAGGTACACACACACACACACACACACACACACACACACACACACACACACACTCTCTCTCTCAAGCTGGTCAACAGGACACTAACTATTGACACCAGGACGCTCTCAGAAGGATACAAGTGGTAATCCAGTGAGACTCCAGCGACAAAACAGAAGTGAAGGTAGCAGCAATGGGAAGCCAGGAACAGGGGAGATGGGGAGCAGTGTCCTGCTACTAATGGAAGTGGCAATGAAACCACATAGGAGAGCCCTGGGTGTCCTGTTGTAGTAGAAATTTTTGGTTCTTTGTAAATTCAGTTATGTTATGTAAAAAAAATTTTTTTAATGCCAAGTGTGGGTTTTTAGTTTGGGCTTTATAGTTTATCTACAGCTGATAGTTGCCTCCTGTGGGGTGTGGCTTTTGTCAGCTGGTAACAGCTTGCCTCATACGGCATGGAGAGGGGCGTGGTCTAAGACTCTGAAGAAGATAAATAGAATAGCCCTGAGGGAGAAAGTGTGGCATGTGGTGGTGGTTTGTGACATGTATCAGTTTGGAAAGACCAGAGACAGATGGTATGGTGGCTTGGAAATAGACAGAGAGAAACATTTCAACACAGCGGCTCAGAAGAGACCTCTTGCTGCATTTGCTGTTGACAGAAATTGGTATTTCCTCAAAAGAACCCAGTTGACCCTAAACAGCCAGGAGAAGTAAAGGGGTCTGTGACCTGCTGTGGTTAATTTAGGAGTAGGGCCTAATAAATGTTTTTCTATTCGTCCTATAATTATTATTATTATTGTATACAATTATGGTGTACAGACACCTGTGACATTTTTAAATAGCCTTGGTTAACCTGGGGTAAAGAAGATATTAATCCCCTAAACTACCTTCTGTACCTCCCTGTCCCAATCCCACGCCATCTGCTTCTAATAACTTCTATTGAGCTACCTTCCATCCATAATCCCAAATACTTGTTAATGCTCTTCATCTGGGTCAAAATCCTCCATCTATGCCAGCCATGAGCTTCTTCTCTGCCTAACCCACGGCGCGGCCTTCCTTCTCTTCCTCTCTTCCTTACCTCCTCTTCTTTGGGTCTCTCCCTGCTTCCTTTCCCAAGAACCTCTCTGTCCAACCAGCCCCGGAACCTTAGCCATGCCTATCCCATTTGCCCTGCCCAGGTGTGTTGGCTTTTTATTGGTCAAAAAGGAATAAGTTCCTAGGCAAGGTAACAAACATTTTGAAGGTACATGAGTCTGCTCATTTGAGCAGCAACCAGGCCAACCCCCAACAGTGCCCTCTCTCTTTCTAACCTTCTTTCTCTCTTACCCAGGGTTAGGGGGGTTGGTGGAAGGGAGGTAGAGGCATCAATACCCCAAATAAAATAGAGTTTAAAAACAAGAGTCCAACATCCCGTCCCCTCCTCTAGACAAGCAAAGGGGTACTCCATGTTGAGTCTTGTATCCCCAGGATCTGAGACAGAATCTGGTTCTAGTCACTTACTATAAATCTGAGGAGGAGGGAAGAAGTAGAAGAGGGTGAAAGGGGGGGAAGAGAAGGAGGGAGATAGAGGGAGAAGGAAGAGGGGGCAGATGAGAGGTGGGCGTGAGAGAGAGAGAGAAACTGAGATTGAGAATTTGTCTAGTGACATTTTAAACATCAAATGGAAGCCACCGTTGACCAGAAGCCTTGATTTTTTTCCATGCCTCTGGCCTGAAAATAACAATTACACTTCTACTGAAGTACAGATAATTATTACTAAAAAGCTTCCGTTTACTGCAGAGATAATCAGTAAAACAACATCTCCACTCTCCCTGTGTGCGACGGCTAAAGGTGGATGACAATAAGACGCACCCTGATATGAGCACTGCTAACCGCGAGGGAAGGAAGGGACTGTCACATCTGCTGGTGTAGAGTCACCACATTTTTTTTTAAAGGTCTCTCTCAACCCAAGGGATGTCATCATCCTGCTTTTGAACATCCCTTTCAGAGCTAGCTCTCGGGCCAGGAAGCAAACATCAAACATGTAATGAGTCTCTTGGACTCTTTTTTTTTTTTTTTGCATTGTAAGCTCTTCAAATTACAAGAGCAATTTCTGTGTGTGTTTGCAAGGTGGAATCCAAAGAATGAGTCATCCCTGAAGCGTGCACAACTACAGTCACCTCCATCTCCTCTGACACCCCACTCCTTGTTCCTCACAGCAGGACTAGCAGGTCAACACACAACTTGCTTCTCTCACCAAAAGGCAGAAGGTAAGTAAGCCTGCAGCACTTTCTTCATGTGGGGGTGGGATGGGGGTGGGGGTGGGATGGGGGTGGGGGGAGGATGGGGGGGATGGGGGGGATGGGGGGAGCCACATAAATGGGAGCACACACAGCAGATTACCACCTTTCATTCTTTTATTTTTTTTTTTTTTTTCCTTTCTTTATTTCTTGCCTCTCCCTTCTCTTTCCCTCTTGCCTCACTGCTCGGGGACACCACGATAACAGAGGCGTGGTCTTCTGCATTTGTCCTTGTGAACCGAAATATGATTAAGTACCTGTTCTATGCATACTATCGTATAAGATTCATCGTTTTGTTATGGACCCCCGCTGAGAAAGGAAACCTACCCTAGTAAAGGAATCTGACAGGAACCGTCAACAACAACGAAATGGAAACCCAATGGAAGATTCCAGTCTAAAGGTCATCAAAAAGTTAAGTTTGCCATGAAGGAAACTTCCCCTCCCCCTTGGCAATGGTAATGGAACAACAAAGTCAAAGCCTTACCTAAAATTTGATCAGAAACGAATCATTGCATCACCTCAGGAATTGAATTCACTCTCAACTATTGAGAATTTTAAAAATAAAAAAAAAAAAAATAGGGCCTCACCAATAAAATTTAAAGTAATTTAAATTCAGCAATTTCCCCTGCAGGCTCCACACAAAAGCAAATACAAACACACCATGATGGTTGTTTTCACTGTCAACTTTACTGGGTTAGAATCACCATGGAAACGTGCCTCTAGGCATAGCTATAGGATGTTTCCAGAAACATTGAAATGAGCAAGAAAGACCCACCTTGAATGAAGGGGGCACCATCTTACGAGCCAGAGTCCCAGACTGACTAAAAAGGGGGACCGGAGGTGAGCTGAGCACCAGCGCGCATCTCTCTCTCTCTGTTTCCTGCCTGAGGGTACCTTGTGACCAGCTGCCTGCTGCACCTGTCACATGACTTCCCCTCTATGAACTGGACCCTCGAACTATGAGCCAAAACAAACTCTTCCATTCTTGTGTGGTTTTCTGCTAGGCATTTGGTTACAGCAATGTGGAGAATAACTAATACACGTGGTCTAGAAAATTCTATGGCTGTGGCGCTGCCTGTGATTATAATAGACTATTTGTAGGATAGATCCAAATTACGAGGCATTGGAACACAGATGGAAAATAATAAGCAGGCAAAATAATGTGGGTTGTACGGCCGGCTATTTTATAAAGATGACTATCTCACACATTTTGCACATGGCCACCCACTAAGGACAGCCCCTGTTCCCTTTCACCCTCTTTTGTGGTTTCATGGCACCCCCCACCAACAACAACCATCAAAGACACTTACTTATTGCTTGGGATATTTCGTGGGTAGGAAGTGAGTTGGTCTTCTATTCTAGAACTGTGGCTAAAGCAAAAGCCCAGCACAATTGCCCTTCTCTGGGAGAGACAAGTATACTGTACCCTGGAGCAGGGGTACAGACCTGTGCACAGAGGACTCAAGAGTTAGGCCAGGTTTGACACATTCATCTTAGGAAAACCTCTGAGATGCAAAGAAAGCTAGAATACATGACAAACAGATGTCAGGGAGACAATGACAGCCAAAGCAGGATTCTATATGGGGCACCTGTGAGTCCCCAGTAAAGAGCAGGGGTGTTCACCCAAATTTTTTAAAAATCTATTTTTTAATTTATTTATTTATTAATTCATTCATATTACATCTCAATTGTTATCCCATCTCTTGTATCCTCCCATTCCTCCTTCCCTCCCACTTTCACCCTATTCCCCTCCCCTATGACTGTGACTGAGGGGGACCTCCTCCCCCTGTATATGATCATAGGGTATCAAGTCTCTTCTTGGTAGCCTGCTATCTTTCCCCTGAGTGCCACCACGCCTCCCCATCAAGGGGATGTGGTCAAATATGGGGCACCAGAGTTCATGTGAAAGTCAGTCCTCACTCTTCACTCATCTGTGGAGAATGTCCTGTCACTTGGCTAGATCTGGGTAGGGGTTCAATGTTTACTGCACGTATTGTCCTTGGTTGGTGCCATAGTTTGTGGAGAACCCCTGGGCCCAGATCTGCCCATCATAATGTTCTACTTGTAGGTTTCTAGGGCCCTCTAGATCCTTCTATTTCCCCATTTGCCCATGCTTCTCTCACCTAGAGTTCCAAATGGATGGCCTCACATCTATCCCACTTTCCTGGTAAGTGAAGACTTTCATGGGACATATCCCTTGGGCTAGTGTCTAGTTATAAGTGAGTATATACCATTTGAGTCTTTCTGCTTCTGGGTTAACTCACTCATTATGACCATTTCTAGTTCAATCTATTTGTCCACAAATTTTGGGAATTCCTTGTTTTTAATGGCTGAGTAGTATTCTATAGTGTAAATGTGCCATAGTTTCTTTATCTATTCTTCTACTGAGGGACACTTAGGAATATCAAATGGCTGAGAAACACTTAAAGAAATGCTCAACGTCTTTAGTCATCAGAGAAATGCAAATCAAAATGGCTCTGAGATTCCTTCTTAAACCCATCAGAATGGCTAAGATCAAAAATTCAAGGGACACCACATACTGGTGAGGATATGGAGAAAGAGGAACACTCCTTCATTGCTGGTGGGAATGCCAACTAGTACAGCCACTTTGGAAATCTATCTGGTGCTATCTCTGAAAACTAGGAATTGGGCTTCTTCAAGACTCAGCTATTCCACTCCTTGGATTATACCCAGAAGATGCACCAGCACACAACAAGGACATATGCTCAACCATGTTCATAACAGCCTTATTCATAATAGCCAGAACATGGAAACAAAATTTTTTTTAAAAAAAAACTTGCAGGCAAATGGATGGAACTAGAAAAGATCATCCTGAGTGAGGCAACCCAGACCTAGAAAGACACACATGATATATACTCATAAGTAGATATTAGCCCAACATAGATGTCCGTTGAGAGACACCACTCAGCAGGGGATAGGGACAGATACTGGGACTCAAAGCCAGACTCTGGATGAAGGGCTGAGAGTTGCATGGAAGAGTTGGGATATGGAAGGAACCCAAGGAGTCAGGAGCCCCACAGGGAGACCATCAAGGCCGGTGGATCTGGCCGGGGGGGGGGGGGGGGGGAGCAGGGGGGGGGGGGGGGGCAGGGGGGGCGGCGGCACTGCTCATCCTGATGCGCTAAGCAAGGACATTGCAAAAGAAGAACCTTGACCACCTAATCAGGCATAGCTGCTCATTCTCCAAGTTCGCATGGGGGAGGAGAGCTGGGACTGCCTCTGACAGGAACTCTAGTGCCTATGATTGTAGTCACGGGGAGGAAGAGGATGCAGGATAAGGCCTGATAGACTGAGGTCAGACAGTAGGAGAAGAGCAACCACCCGCCCCCTGTAAGCGGCCTAGGGGAGGGGAATAGAGCAGAAGAGGGAGGGAGGGTGGGAACTGGAAAGACAAGAGCAAGAGCGAGGGAATAACAATCGGGATGTAATGTGAATAAATTATAATAATTTTTTTAAAATTTTTTTAAAGACACCGTCAGTAAGGTTTCCAAAGCACATCCCTCTCTGCTCACTTTTGACCACAAGAGTGCAGTGAGAAACTGTGAAGGGAGGCCAAGCGTGGCTCAGAAATGTAAAGCCAGTTCACCTAGGCTCAAGGTAATCATTTCCTTGGCGTTAACACGTCTTGAAAGGTGTTGGAGCCGTATAGAAGCAATTCCCCCGGTCTCTGCTGCCACCTAGAGTTCGAGGTGGGAACAGCGGAATGAAATCCTCAAGCGGCTTGAAAATCCTGCTCCAAACTGACCTACATTCATGTTGTTTTATTTGTGCGCCTTTTAATGTATGCATTCACACACACACACACACACACACACACACACACACACACACACACACACACACACACACACACACACACGGCCATTTGGTTTGCGGAGTATACACAAGGCGTCACTTGCATTCAATTAAACTCGTTCCAGGTTTGGCACTTTTCCCACGGTTAAGTTAGTGTTTTCGAAATCGGATTTGTCACTTAATTAAGCCTGGGCATTAATAGTCCCACAGCCTTGAGAGGCATCTTTGCGTCTCACTGAAACAGTTTGGATTGTCAGGGTGAAGAGACAAGTACTTAAAAGGATGG
>OU015751.1:16553313-16566080 GCA_907169655.1 Acomys percivali | reverse complement strand
CACTCACTAGTGTGCGCTCCCAGGGTTCAGCCTAGCATGGCGTGGAAGTCATTAAAGCGGGAGTATGAGGTAGTTGGTTGCTTTGTATCTACAGTGAGGAAACAGAGAAAAACAAACATGTGTACCCACTTCACTTACTCCATTCAACACGCTCCCTCAAAGCTGTGGCCAGGGATTTGTCTCCAAGGTGATTCAAGATCCTTTCAAGTTGACAAGCAACATAAACCATTTCAGCTCAGGGATCCCCAGCCCGGGGATGGAGAAAGCAAAGCCAGGCTATGTACAAGCCCTTTTGTGCCACACTTACATCCCTCCAGTGAGAAAAGAAACGTGTGGACCTACATATCCCATTATTGCCATGCTGAAAACTATAGTGTTATTTCTACATCAATAGAAAGAATTCTAAAATTTTCTAGATCAACAATAAGTTCTTTATTCCCATGTAGGTCTTCACACTTCCACCAAAACATATAGGAAAAAAAAAAGAGAGAGAGAGAGAAGGAAAGTTGATGGTGATCTTAATATAACCACATCATGAAAATCTGATAGCAACTCCCCAAAGACTGTGTTATAGATGGTTGAGATCGTGTGGTGGTTTGAATAAAAATGACCCCCCCATAGGCCCATAGGAAGTAGTACTGTTAGGAGGTGTGGTCTTGGTGGAGGAAGTGTGTCACTGGGGGGTGGGCTTTGAAGTCTCAAGACAGGCCTAGTGTGTCTCAGTCTTATCCTGCTGCCTGCCAATCTGGGTGTAGAACTCTCAGCTCCTTCTCCAGCACCATGTCTGCCTGCACGCCACCATGCTTCCTGCCATGATGATAATGGACTAAACCTCTAAACTGTAAACCAGCCCCAGTTAAACGTTTTTTTCTTTATAAGAGTTGTTGTGGTCGTGGAAATGTCGCAGCAATAAAACCCTAACTAAGACAATGTCTTGAAGGACATTGCTTCAGCAGGACATATATGTGCCAGGCTAGAAAGTGACATGCTAAACTCAAGGCAAGCAAATGACCCAGGCCATCTGCTACACCATGGGTCTCTGACAGGTGAAGCCATACAGAATCTCTAATCTTAATGGTACCCGGAAAGGCTCAGTACGGGCACTTGAGAGCCAGAGTGCTTGGGTCCACATCCTTACAGGGACAGTTTTTCTAAACTCTGTGACTCTAGGCAAAGTTGTAAGTTCTCTATTAGGATGGTGAAATCACTGTGTACTACAGAATGTAACTCTGAAGCTTGACATTGGCCTGTTCTTTTCAAAATCTGTGCCTAGCACGCAGTGAGAAACCTATGAACTTTGTTAAAGTTGTAGTTCAAAGGAGGCACTTTTGGTTTTTAATTGCAATCGCCCAAAACTCAGAGTAGGAAGTTAGGGGGAAGGGGGAGGAGGGGGAATCCAATAGACTAAAACTCACAGAAATAAGTTCTTGCCTTGTAGTAACATGACTCTCTTGTGTTAGGCAAGGCCACAGGAAGCTAGCACCTGCCATAGGTATGAAAATTGTCTGCAGACCTGAGAGCCTCAGCCCAAGTTCTGATGTATACTGTTGCTTCCTCCTCTTCCTCCTCCTCCTCCTCTTCCTCCTCCTCCTCCTCCTCCTCCTCCTCCTCCTCCTCCTCTTCTTCTTCTTCTTCTTCTTCTTCTTCTTCTTCTTCTTCTTCTTCTTCTTCTTCTTCTTCTTCATGTAGAAACTTTACCTCAGTCCATGTCTTTACCTAAGTCAGAGCCTCCACTATAAAGTTCGGAATTCAATTAAGAGAGACGAGTAATTGCTTCTGCCTCGCTGGCAGGCAGTGCTGTTCAGAGGCACACCGGTGCTTCTCCCTGGCAGCATTGCCCAAATCTGCAGCTGTGAACCTTGACCCCAGCACCCCTGGCCAGGTGGCCAGAGGGAGGCCTGATAGAACCCTTTGCTGTGACTCTAAGATGTTATCTCACTGGGGAGATAAAAAGCCAGGTCTGCCATCCTTGGCCTTGGACATGCCAGCTGGCCAGATGCTCAGAACACCTTCCTAGTGACTTCTCTCACCCTTCAGATATGACCAGCTGTGAGATAATCATATCAATAACTTTGAGTGCATATTTGCGTGTGTGTGTGTGTGTGTGGTGTGTGTGTGTGTGTGTGTGTGTGTGTGTGTGTGTGTGTGTGTCAACATGGGTAGGTGTGACTGCTGCTCTCTGGGCTATTGCCACTTGCTGCCATTGCCTGGTCCTTGGAGTTAGAGGACTGAACGTGACAGCTCACTCCACTTCTTGCTAGCTATGCAAACTGGAGTAGTTTATTCTTATCTTGTGCTTTCTATCATGTGTAAAGAAAACTTTCTGTGTCTCCTCTCTAGACCTATTCAGCAAGTAAATGGGATCATGTACGGAAGAAAAGTTAGTAATATACAAAGCTTTCTCTATTCGTTAGAGAAATGACAATAATACTACTTTTAACTGCTCCTCCACGGAGCACACTTCCTACCTCTCAAATACTGTTTGATGGCACGTACCACCATTCAACTTGCAGCCCAGTAACTGAGACATGATAAGAGCTTGCGCAAGTTTATTGCATAAATGAGGAGGCCAGCAGTTGAGCAGAGGACACTTGAGTGGCTGGGACAGCTATCAGCAATCATGGCTTCTCCCAAGATCTTGATTTGTCATCTTCATTTGCTCCAGGACTGAAAGTGCAGATAGGATGTTTCAAAGCAAAGACAGAGGAAACCAGAAATACACAGCACTAAGCTTGGGTCTCACATCTCAATCACATTTTAATACAGCCGAGTACCTAGAGGCAATGGGAACGAGGGAAAAAAAAAGGACATTTTTCCCTATCTATTTTTAAGTACTATAGCACTGGCGTCCAAACCCAAGATCAGTTCTATTAAAACAAACGGGGAGACTGGGAGACGAAACCTGCTTGTGCAGGGCTTTGCAGCCAGATGTCCTACCTGAGTACTCTGTCTTTAGACTCAGCACCAGGGCTGTGGATCACATGGTGGCACCCAGTGTGTTGGCTACTGTTTTCTGTTGTTGGGGAAATACATGGCAACGGCAATTTAAGGAAGGAAGGCCTTGATTTGGCTCAGGGCATTGTGCAGACGCCATGGCAACCGGCACTTGAGGCAGCTGGTCACATTGTACCCACAGTCAGGAAGCAGGGAGAACTGGATGGTGCAGCTCAGCTCATTTGCTGTTGTGTTACTATCATTATTATTATTACTATTATTATTATCATCATCATCATCATTTCTAGGGCCCCACACCATGGAGTGACTGGTCCTGCCCACTTTGGGCAGGCATTCCCATCTAATTAGCCCAATCTAGAAACTCTACAAGTCATTCCCAAAGTTCGTTTCCATGGTGATTCTAAATCCCACCAAGCTGACCTCCAAGACTAACCATAGGAAAGCCATTTATATGCTTAACCTAGTCAACCTGATAAGCTTTAGCACAGCCTAGAAGACAAGCCTGTGGGCATGCCTGGGAGGGACTGTCTAAATCAGACTGAGGTCGAATGACCAACTCTGGACGCGGGTTCCACCACTCCATGGCTCAGGAGCCCAGACTGATTAGAAGGAGCTATCAAATTGAGTATCATTCTTCATATCTCTCTATCTATCTATCTTTCTTTCTTTCTTTCTTTCTTTCTTTCTTTCTTTCTCTCTCTCTCTCTGTCTCTCTCTCTGTCTGTCTCTCTCTGTCTCTGTCTCTCTCTGTCTCTCTCTGTCTCTGTGTTTCTCTCTGTGTCTCTTTCTCTCTCTCTCTCTCTCTCTCTCTCTCTGTCTCTCTGTCTCTCTGTCTCTCTCTCTCTCTCTCTCTCTCTCTCTCTCTCTCTCTGTCTCTCTCTCTCTCTCTCTCTCGCAATGTGACAAGCCACCTCACTGTTCCTGTTGCCATGACTTCTCATCACAATGACCTGCATAACCTTTAAGCGTACGCCATCAAGTTGCTTTGGTTGAGATATTTTTATCATGACAACAGAAAAGCAATAACTAATGTAACCTTCACAGCCCACAGTAAACATCGGTACTAGCTTCTTCCAGCTCCAAGTAACGATTCTCTGAAGCTAAAAGGTTCAAACGTCTTCCGTAAAAAGCTACCAAGAATAAGAGCCTGGTAGCAATGAGTGCCCCAACCCAGGCAGCAGGGGCAGCGTAGAGTTCACACTCATTCCTAAGACCCAACAGCACTAGGCACTGCGTAGTCTTATGGATCTAGGATAGTCTCTTGAGCATGGAGTGTCCCCTAACCCTCACCCCAGTGCCAGCACAAAACAAAAACAAAACCCTCGACTCTTCCAGCTCCCCATCACACATGAGACAGGAAAACCAACTGGTTAGTGACTCTTCAGTTTCTGTCGTCAGTCACTGAGACATGGTAGGAGTTTGAAACAAATATGCTGGACGCACAGGAAGGCAACAGTTGACAGAAACAGTGTCTCCACATCTGTACCAGCTCCCAGAAGGGAATGCTGGTGGGTCTATCTTCCTAACAGATTTAACCAGACTGTCAGTAACAACAAACATAACCAAAAGTGCCGTGGTCCTCCCAACCTCCAAATCAGGCCACTGACACTCACGGGAACCAGGAGACTCATGGGAGCCAGCTTGGTAGGATACCACCTTACATGCTATTAATTGGCGCAGCAGCCTCTGCCCGTCCAGGAACATACCTAAATCCTTCTTCCTTCCTGCCTCTACTTCCTGCAGACCCCCAACTTGTTCTGCGATCATGGCAGGTCACAAAACAAGATGCTTTCCATTCCTACTCCAAAGCCTTTTACTACAACTTTACAGGGAAAGCAGCTGCTGTTATTTAGTGGGGCTGAAGTCTCGAGTGCCAGCTTGCCCAGCAGCTCCGTGCACTCGTGCCTTTTTAGAAGCAATCCGTTCCTATAAATTAAATATCAGGTATTCCTACAGGGCTCACAGTTGAGGCTCCCTCAGTATCAAGTCGCAGAGAGATTTTTTGGAGAGCTCTTGAATGTTCTTAGCCTAAGCTATTTCTGAAAACACAACTGGAACCCCACCTGCTCCCATCTTTACACACAGAAGTTTGCCCCCCCATGACTCCAAACTCCCCCAGGCAAACTGCCCATCTCAAAGCCAGTGTGGGTTGAGTTGGTTCCTATGGTACGTGGGCCTGAGAGAATTAAGGAGCTAGCTTTAATTAGCAAACCTGGCTATTCTGACAGCCAGTCCTCAAGTCCCCTTGTTGACTGAGTAGACAGTACAAAATCACATTGACAGCTAAAGAAACATATGACACTGAACCATCTATGCCCAAGCCACACTAATCCTGAGTCAAAGTCCAGAGACAACTTGCATTCCCTTTCATTGCTTTTCTCTGCTTATAAGGAACATACTCAAAACTAGTATTTTTCAGTTTTTCATTCATTCAACAAACATCAGGTGAGCACCTACTGTGTGTCAGGTCCTGTTCTGGGTAGGACAGCCTTGCCTTTACAACACTTGTCTTCTAGAAAGATGCAAGCAATATACAGATAAATATGACAGTAAGGTCAACCCAGAAGGCACATCCTTAAACACTAAAAGAGAATGATGATAAGGTGATTCTGGGGAGAGACTGGGGGTTGATTCCTGTTCCAAGCTCCTCCCTTGCCAGGCACTGGTCAGGCCTGGGAAACTGAGCAATCCCCACAGGCCAGTCTCTGCTCCTGACTTGAAAAGCAACAGCAATCTCAAAATTAATGAGACTTTTCATCAGCCAACTGCTCCGGTTCACCAGAGTTCAGATTGTGTCTGTCTCTATTTCTGAGGCAGCTCACCCACGATGGCTGCCAGGCCTCATCAGAGCATGTGTGTTAGAATCCACTCAAGAACTGGATTCTGGGAGTCCTTCCTGCTTCCTTGTCACTATGAGGCATTGGAGCAGGCAGTGCCTGGACTGCTCCGAGAGCTTTAAAAACTCCTGACAAGATAGCTCTTATTTCTTCAGTCTGGGGTACAACTAGAGACCCAGAAGTCATTTTAATTGTGTCCAGGAATACAATGGGGGCTGTGATGTGCCTACAGAAATCACCTCCCACATTTGTCTGACTGTGGTTTCCTCCAGCCCCAGGTGGTACTATTCAAAAGTCTCGGTCCCAAGGCTCAGGAATAATGCTACATTTGACAAGCATAAGCTTTTGATGCAGGGACCAGCTACTTACTAACTTCTTGAAAGACTCAATTAAACACCGCGAGCTGGAGATTGAATTATTCTTTAATGCCATCTTTACAGAGGAAAGGAAAAAACTAGGTCAGACCATGTATGAACTAAACCGTAACTAATGGCCTACGGGGGGGAAAGTGCATGCAGGGCACAACAGGACCTTTCTATACCTGCTTCCTAATTTAAGTATTTAAGCTGCCTTTGTTTAAAAACCACACTTTTACGAGGCTCAACTTATGACAGAGCAAGTCAGTGCCTAAGCATCTTTAAGCTATGACCTTGCCTTATCTTTAAACATCCCATTTTGCCACTATTGCTCCGGGGTTCTGAAGGAGACGAGGGCCTCTTTACTTCACTGTCATTCCAGGCTCATGGTGTAGCCCTTTTAGAAGGCCATGCTGTAAAGGGAAAAAAAAAATCTCTACTTGAAATCATTGCAGAAACAATCCTCCTGGAGCAGAGTACGTTCAAGAGAGGTTCTTTTTCTCAATAAATGTTGGAAGAGTTGGTGAACAAGAGATATTTCTGGAGGGAAAGCTGTCCAATGCCCTCCATGAAGAGAGGTCACCGTGCTGTAAAGCCGTTGACTAAACCTGCCTCCACATTCCTCCCGTTATACGAGTAAGGAGAAGTAAATTTGTCTTGGTATTTCACGATGTGATAAATGACAGGAAATGTAATTGTGTACGGCCAATAGCACCAGAAAATTGCAAATCTCCAAATGAAATGTTCCTTTCAATCATATAATCAAGTGACTGGCGGGGCACTGGCAATATTACCTAAATTACAGCTAATTTTCCGTGAGGACTTTTCTACACCTTGCTCTGCTGTGCTTGCAAAAAGACAGGCAGCTATGGAAGTCACTCGCTGAACGCAGAGGAGCCTCCATGGCCTTGCTGGCCCTCCTGACACTGCCTGTACACTCTTCGCTCTGCATAGCATGCAGATCTGCAGCTGTGCATGTGGTGTGGCCCTTGCCAGACAGATGCTGCAGAGGAATCTTGATTACCATGGAGACAGCAGCTGGGGACCTGAATATTTGTTGCCTTAACAGAGAACAGGAAGGCACAGTGGAGATTCTGGAATTTGGATCGAAACTGCCCAAAAAGGACTTCTACTCCTTATTAATTTTAAAACATAGAAACCGCCTGTGAGGCCAAGAAGCTTCCTAGCTATACTTATAGCTATGGGGGGAAAGATGGAATTAAAAAATGCATCACAAACATCCTCTAATACTCTGATTGAAAGAGGCAGAAATCGGCCGGGCACACACCTTTAATCCCAGCACTCGGGAGGTAGAGGCAGGTGGATCACTGTGAGTTCGAGGCCAGCCTAGTCTACAAAGCAAGTCCAGGACAGCCAAGGCTACAGAGAGAAACCTTGTCTTGAAAAACCAAAAGAAAAAAGAAAAAGAAAAGAAAAGAAAGAAAGAAAGAAAGAAAGGCAGAAATCAACTTGAGTAGGCTTCGGCATGTCTGAGGATTTACTCTAAGGCCATGAGCCTGTCTCCGAGGCCCCAAGACAAGGATGCCACACACATGGCTTCTCATGCATGACTTTTCTACATCTCACTCACATCAGTATCCGCAGCAACTCAGTGAGGAACATGGGTGGGAGAAGATGGCTGTCCTCAAGTGTCAGTTCCAAGTCACAACTTCAGACAAGGGAAACTGACCAGGTACATCTCCAAAGTCCCAGGACAGGGGATTTGACAAAATTGCTCAGTAGTTAAGACCACTTGTTGCTCTTCCAAAGGACCCAGGTTTGGCTCCTCACACTCACGTCAGGCACTCCACAACTACCTGTAACTCCAGCTCTGGGGAGCCAAGGGGCCTTCATAGGTACCTTGCACAAATGTGGAGCACATATATGCACTCAGGTATATACATATATACATAAAATAGTAAACAAATAAACCTTTGCCAGATGTATTGGTGTATGCCTTTAGTCCTGGTACTTGAGACTCAGAGGTTGGGGGGAACTCTGTATGAAGCCAGCCTAGTTACATAGAAAGCTCTAGCCAGAGGGACATAGTGGTAAAATATCTCAAAGAAAAGATAATTCCAGGCCAAGGATTCTAAGTGGCATTCAGCATTGACCAAACCCCTTATGTTCAAGTACACGTTGAGTCATCTTATGCGAAGATGGTGGCAGGACCCCATAAAGATGGGGAGTCCAAGCTAACCATCAAAAAGTTCGCTTTAAACTTGAGAAGAACCTTCTTAATGTAATTTTCACACAGTCACCTTGTAGGAGAGGAAACTCAGTTGTAATGTTGGTTTGACAGATAAAGTCAAGCTTGAAGAGATCACAGGGCTAATACATGCCATATCATAAAAGCTCTTCTTTTTCTTCTTTTGTGCCTTATTTTGTTTGCTGTGCTTTTCCTGCCTGACCAGATTGGTTCCTTTAAGTGACCCATCATTAAAAATCTGATCCATGCAAGGCGCCATCGTGCCAACCCCATGACTACACAGCTCGTGATCTTCTAGAAAGGACACCTAACAAACCCATCCGCCAACATTCCTATGGCTGCCAGACAATTCCAGGCCTCACCAATCACAGCCGAGTCTTGACACTGTCTTTTGCTACAGGACCATAAAGTATAGGTTGCCGGAGACTGAGCCACCATCGACTACAGCTAAACATATGTGTTCTTCCATGAACTCCTAGCCAATGGTTGATTTCTACAACTGAGAGCCTAAGTGAAATAAGAATTCTATCTTGAGCATTTCCGCTTGGAATGTGGGGGGGGGGGTCTCTCTGGTGGTGTGCCCTTTATTGCAATAGCTGCATTTCAAGGGAGGAGATGCCTTGTGATTGATACAGGCAGACAAAGTCACAGCTGTAGTTTCCCAAGTGGGATCTGGGAAGCACCAAGGCTTAGGATCATGGAGTCTCCCACTGTGGGCCTCCCCAACCACTGCTCCCGCAGGGAAGGAATTACAAGGCTGATGGGAGCAACTTCATGGGACTGGAAAAAGAGTCCACAGACATCAAAGAAACCAGATATGGGGCCAGGATGGGGGTGGGGCATGAAAGCAACACAAATATATATATATATGCATCTCCAGAGGGCCAACATGAATAAGGGTGAACCTCACTTGTAGTCCAAAATATCCTCAAACTCTACATACAACCCGGGCTGTCCTGGAACTCCCAGGATCCTCCAACCTCAGTTTCCCCAGTTTTGGTATGACATGCCTGCAGCACTACACCTAGCTTCTTCATACCAGGAGCCTCCCTGGGTCAGAAAAGCATTATTTTTTAGATAGGAATCTGTGGGAAGTGCTTGCCACCATGCCCCACTCCCCAATTATCTCCTTACTCCAATACTAATGGCAGGGGATTATCTACCCGGTGAAAACCAGCCCATCTCTTGCATCTGTTCTCTGTGTGTTTCATACTGCAAGACCCACAAGGTCAACACAAGGAAAGAGCTTCTGGATAGAGCACTTAGACTTGAGATCAAACATGCCCCGAGATAGTGGAGGAGGCGCTGCCTTCATAAAGCATGGCCCAATAGCACATCTCTCATTTTACGGTTTTCCCATTTTAAAAAAAAAAAAAAGAAAAAAAAGGAAAACTACAGGCACTTAACTCGGGTCCCAAAGTGCACAGCTAGGGAACACCTGGCACCATGAATAAATTGCAAATGTCTCCGTTTCCTGAAGAGAGGAAACTTTCATTGAGATGGTGCACATGCGAATGGTGACTGCCTCACTAAAATGCAACAGTTCCCATCACAATCCGCGCAAGAGCCCAGGGGAAGAGACTGAATTGGCTTTTCAAACCATTGACAGTCCCTGGTAAGTCTGCAGTGTTTACTATTTTAAAATTAAACATCTGTTTGAAAGATCTGTTACTTTATGATTTTCTTTATAACAACTCAAAAGTCACGTTTAATTTTGTTCTTCCATCAGCACTGCAAGTAACTTGACTTCTGGCCCTGATGGTTCCTGAAGCTTGGGCTCCCCAAGGAAAAAGAGAAAACAAATGCCCCACTTGGATTATTCGTGGTCACTCCTTCCCCTACTTTATAAAACTCCTCCTAGGAGGCAAAACAAACTAGATTTACCTCTTTTTTTTTTTTTTTTTTTTTTTTCCATTCCAAATGTCTGCAGCGGTTGAGTGTGACTGCGGGTTTATAGTGCCTGCAAAGATTAAAAACAATCCCACTTAAAGTGCTCAAATCAAATCCAGAAGCCGCCTAATGAGCTGTGACTGTAAATGTAAATGCTTTACTAAGTGATCACCCATAAGAGAATGATGCACCCTAAGTAGTTACATGCAGATGCTGACACTCCGGAGTTCAGCTTGGGACTTTTCTCAGCTACAGGGTGTCTCCTGTTTAGCCTTAAGTGTCAGCTTCCATGTTAAAAAGACTGCACTTCTTTCCTCGACTCGAGTACGAGTTGCAGTTTGTTCACCGTGTGAAGCCTTCACACTCCCAGCTCCCAAGAGGCCTCTTTCACAGCTCCCCAAACAGAATGCTTGCAGAGGGAAAAAGAAGACAGTCTGTTTTGGGCAGAACCTCACTTTGGAACACAGTTTCCACTGAATTGGACAGAACTGAAAAGAAAATAGCTGGCAGAGTCGCTGGGTCCAAGATGTCATGCGCTATCCCACAGATCCTCTCTGGTGTCCCCTCGGCTTGGTAGGTGAACAGCATGGATCTGCCATCTCTGCTTAAACTTCCACGGACATTCATGCTCCTTAAACCTATGTCCTGGCACATCTGTCCCAGGATAATTAGGTACTATGTTGCCATTCATACGATAGGGGCATACCACCAAATACAGAACAAGCATCCTTAACGTGCCTGGCTTCAACCAATTATGTACACCTATCCTGGAAGCCCCCTACCCCTCCCCCAAGAACTATATGGCCTTCGTTCTCCCTGAGTAAAGTTGACCAGCTCCCTGAAGTGGTTCCCAGAGTGTTTGATCTCCATCATGCTTGCAGCCTTCCAAGCCCCGTGCCTTGCCTTCTGCTCCTCCTGCCTTGGTGGGATGGTTCCCAACAGCCCCACAAGAAAGAAGAGGACCACAGAAACATACATGTACATAGATTTATCATATATAACACATGCATAGCATGTACATGCACATAAACATACAGACAAAATACATATACATGCCAAATACACATACACACCACATATACTGGCACAGACAAACAATACATATGTTCAACCCAGAGAGACATATACACAATATACAAACAAAACACACATGCAGAGATTCAACACACATTTGCTATATATACAGATGTACATACAATGCACATTTTTTATGATGCACATTTAAAACACATACATACAAAGCACATACATGCATATACACACATACATACCACACATATGTACAACATGTATACACAACACACACATACACATGGATAGAGACCTATGTGAGCAGCAGTTCTGGCATGTGGCCTCCTCCCACATGAATTACCATGATGATCATGGTGGGAAATTCCTACCGTGCGTTATTATTAACTCATTTTCTCAGGGAACTGAGATGTTGCTATCCTCCCTCCCTAGAGAAATAAAGATTTTCAGTGAACCTCCCAACTCTCTGAGAAGCAAATTCACTCTGGAGACTTAAAAATTCCTATTCAATTTCTTAAAATAGCTCTGTCTTTGAAAATTGCTTTGATTGCTGACATAGGGCTGACTTACCCACTCATAATCCCCAGGACTTTCCTTTCGATGGCATTGCAAATAAAATCCACGTCCTTATGCCTGTAGCATGCAACAGGTTTCAGGGCTTCCTTCTTGAAAGCCAGTACGAATCCCCTGGCCCAGTGATTGGTCCACGCTCACACTGCACAGACACACCTTTACTACTTCTTCCTGTGCCAAACTTTACACAGGCACACCACCAAAATCCCATCCCAGAACTGTTCTACCTTTGCTAGTTCAACAATCAAGTCTCGCTGCTTTCTGGACCATCCCATGCCAACCCATGCTGGTCATCTTACTAATGAAGCCAATGCACTGTACTACACCAAGAGTGAGAAAACATTTGGGCTGAAGGCCCTACTCAGTCACCCCCACCCCAATGGCACCAGGGTAACCCATTTGTTTTCCCTAAACCAATTTCTCTTTCTGAGGTCAGGAAGGACACCAAGAACTCAGAGAAGTTCCCATTTCGTTGGTCTTTTTATCATGAACCTCCAGTCACTCATCCATGAGTAGCACTGCCATATTTAGCAAATAAAAATCTAGGACCCTCATATAATATTTAAGGCACACTTATGCTAAAAAAAAAATTCATAGTTTATCTAAATGTCAAACCTACCAAGGCATCTGCACTTTATCTGGCAGTATCTGGAAATCTTACACAAGGTTCCGCGTTCTTTAATCACTGATCAATTTAAGCGACAAGAAAATGGGGTGGGGTGGAGTGTTACCCAGAACCCAGAAGTTTCTGGAAGAGTACAGGATGAGTCACTCTTAAGTGCTTTGAGATAAGCATTTCCCTTGAGCTTCAGCTGGCTCAGAAAGAAAAAGTTCTTTCTCTCTGAAATTAAAGAAAAAAATTAATGAGGTTTAAAACTAAGCTACACATACATACACATACATGCACACACACACACA
>OU015751.1:16541219-16553303 GCA_907169655.1 Acomys percivali | reverse complement strand
ACACCAGTGAGCTTTGGCTCTTCCATGACCCCAGTACCTTGGTTTCCTCTTCTGAAAAATGAGAAAGCCCAATCTGAGAATCTATAATCCCCCTCCATCCTTTGTGCTTCGTAATTTTAAGTAAGATTTACACGGAGGCCAAGTGAGGATTTAAATTCAACTAGAGGAAGTAAGATAAATGCCCCATTTACAGCAAATGGCTCTGGTATATGATAAACACAGCTTCCTCACAAGTATAATGGAAAAGTACCACAGATGCTCCCAAATGGTTTATTTACCCCAGCCACAGCACTGGGCAAAGGAATGGAGACGAATTGTGCATTACTTTCTTTCTTGTTTGGATCCAAGACTGAGGTACGGCAATTAAAAAGAAACAAACATAAGAGAAACAGGATGAGACTCAAAGGAGAGAAAACTGAGCTCCTTGGTGCTAAATGTGTTGTCCTGGAATTTCCCACTTCACACTATGTCAACTAGCGTCCTAGAGAAGCATTCTCATAATACTTGTCCCTAAATCCTTTGCCTTGCATCCTAAAATGAGCCCTCCATAGAAAAGTGATCTGGAACCACGCAGTAGCTTGGGATATACTCATCAGGTGAGTGGAGAGATGGCTCAGCAGTTAGCAGCACTCTGTGCTCAATCAGGAGGATGAAACTTCTGGATCCCAACACCCACATCAGGCAAACATTCATCTTCCCAGGTCCAGTGGACCCCACACCATCTTTTGACCTCCACAGGCACCTACAAACACATGTGCATGTACACTCACACAGACTCGGGCATACACATGCACAAATCAAATTAAAAGATGCTTTTTTAAAAAGTGCTCATCAGTTCTATAGTAGTCTTACCATAATATCCATTTATTTATAACTGTCTTCCATATTATATGATAGGAATGTATAATGTACCATTTTTATAATTTATTATATCATTAACTTATTTAGCTGCTACTTATAGCATAATATCCAGATAAAGGGAATTTATGGAATAATTGAAATGTTCTAAATCTGGGAACGATTCTAAAATAATTTAAAATAAAACCTAAAAGTAAATTTTTTGACAATAAAATTAAAAAAATAAATAAATAAAAATAAAAAATAAAATAAAAAATGCTCATCAAGAAACACTTGTCAAAATCTCCCCCATCCATAGGAAGGAAGAGATTTTTAAGTTATAAAGAGGGCATTTTCCCGCATTTAAAAAGAACAACAGGAGCTGGAGAGAGGGCTCAGTGGTTAAGAGAATTCCCACGTGTCAGCTCACAACCACCTGTAACTCCACTTACAAGGAATCTGGTGCTCTCTTTCTGGATTCCATGGGTGTCTGTACACATCTGGCACATATGAACCCATGCAGACACTTTCACATGTACATACATGTGCCCACACACAAAAAAATATTTTTTAAGTTTCTAAAAATGTCTTTAAAAGGCAACAACAAATAGACATGCTTGGAGGCTTGGGGTGGGGGGGGGGGGAATGTAGCTAAAATAAAATGGATGAATGATGGACCCTATTCGGCCAACTCAAGCCTTGCAGGTTTTGAGGACAAACTTTTCTCACTCCTTCCTGCCATTTCTCTAGGCGAGCCCACATCCATGAAGTAGCACTTGACGAGCTCTCGCAGATATTAGAGTTTTCAAATAAGCATTTTATGAAGTGAGAATCAATAGGGTCTCACAGCTCTCCAGAGGGGCTGTATGTCATCTTCAGCTAACTATCTACTGTTATTGTTTTCCCCACTGAGCATTTGGTAAAATACATTCAATTCTCTGGCAACTATAATAGCATCGTTACACTGCAGACAGGGACCTGTGGGAGCCATCTCACCCGTCCCCTCACCCCCAGGCAAGTCCACACTTGAGCTGGAGCAAGCACTGTGGAATAGCACACGAAGCTAAAAGATCTCACAATCAAGAGACACAAAGGCCCGGAAATACCCTTATGAAAGTACTCCATAGGCCCTGGGGTCATTTGCATGGCTAAATTTCTTCACACAAAAGTAGCAAGAATATTCTGGGGTTCCTTTATAGCCAAAGACTCCCTAGACTTGCATTCCCAAAATGTTGTGTCCCCTGCATGTCACTGAGTACTAAGCCCTGGTATCAGTCTGCAGACACACAGTTTAGAAAACATTGGTTTAAACCAAATCAAGTAAATTTCCTTTTAAAAACTGCCCTGATCTTTAATGTGTCCACTCTTCCCTTATTTGCATATGTTCCCTTTTATTTTCAACAGTGTTGACATCCTCACACAGTTCTTTCTTAACACTGCCCATCACCAGCATCAGTGCCACCACTGTCCCTTCAACCAGCCTTCTCAGGTGCAGTTCTCATATCAAAATATGTCTCTAGCTGGGCAGTGATGGCACATGCCTTTAATCCCAGCACTCAGGAAGTAGAGGCAGTTGGCTCTCTGTGAGTTCAAGGCCTACCTGGTCTACAGAGCAAGTTCCAGAACAGCCACGGAGAAACCATGTCTCAAAACACAAAACAAAATAAAACAAAACAAATCCCTCTTTTAGGAAAACCCTTCCCTTAGACAAGAGTTGGCAACATATAATCTTCTCCAGCCCACTACATGTTTTAGCTAGTCTCACATGCTAAGACTTGTTTTGTCTTGTATTTTAGGTTAAGGATAAAGTTAAATTTAAAATAATTTTATGTGCTTAGAAGATGGCTCTGTAGTTCAGAGCACTTGCTCTTGCAGCAGACTGGGGCTCAGTTCTCAGTATCTATGTGGGATGAGTCACAACTGCGCATAATGCCTACTCTAGGGAGATCTGCTGCCCTCTTCTGGCCTCTGCAGATAACCACACTCATACACTCACATGAGCAAAGCCACACAGAGACACACAAAATTAGTAAAAATAAATCAGAACTGGAGAGATAGCTTAGCACTTAGAATGTCTTGGCTACTTTTTGGTTATTGTGGCAATACCATGGCCAAGGTGACTTACAGAAGAAAGAGTTTCTTATGGTCTTACAGTTCCAAAGGGTTGGGGTTCATGACGATCATGGCAAGGAGCATGGCAGCAGACAGGAAGGATGCTGGAGCAGCAATCAAGACCTTAGATCCTTATCTAGAAGGAAAAGGCAAAGAGAGCTAACTGGGAATGGTGTGGGCTTTTGAAAACCTCAAAGCCCACACCCAGCTTGACACATCTCTTCTGACAAGGTCACACCTCCTCATCCTTGCCAAACAGTTCTACCAACAGGGACCAAGTATTCAAATATACGAGCCTATGGGGCCATTTTCATTCAAACCATTACAGAATACATACTGCGCCAGCAGAGAAACCAAATTCAGTTCTCAGAGCTCATGTCAGGTGACTTACAACTGTCTGTAACTCCAGCTCCACAGAATCCTCTGTCATTTGTGGATACCCACACTCATTTGCACATACCCATGCACAGATACACATGTATGAACATAATTTTAAAAGAAATAAATATTTAAAGTATAAAATACATTTTAAAAACAATAGTTTTGTGGGCCCACAAGATGATTCTGGGTAAAAGTACTTGCCACTAAGCCTGATGGCGTGAGCTCAGCAGTCCTCGGAACTCACATGGTGGAAGGAGACCACCAACTACTGAAAACTGTCCTCTGATCTCTGCACACACACTTGGCATGTGAACAACCCACAAACATACACATTAATTAATTAATTAATTAATTAGTATATAAATGATCTAGAAATAACAAATAATAATATCTTGTGACATATCAAAAATTTATGTTGGATTCTTATCTCAATGGAAATAAGTAAAACTTTATTGGGACCAAGCTGGTTGTGGTCTGTGATCTTTTTCCACATAAAATAGCATCATTGCATAAGATAGCAAAGACCATTTGACCTACAAAACTAAAATACTTACTGAATACCCCCCTTAGAAAAAAGAAAGAAAGAAAGAAAACTGTCAACCCTAGTCCTTGACAGTACATGTTCACAGCACTAGAATCTTCTGTTTGCTAAGTCATACCTCACATGTAAATCCTACACTTGTCTGACTATGTTAGTAGCCACTATCACCTCTCTTCACAATGAATTCAATGAGAACTCATGTTTGCTAATTTTTATAATCTCATTCCCCAAATAGCACTGTATCTGATACTTAGTGGTATTTACTGAATATGGATTGATGAGTGAATAAGCACATATACCCCCTGAAATGCCACCTAAGCACCCAGCCCCCAACTGGTGGGTGTGTCTTTCTCTTTAGACAGAGGTGGCTTACAGAGTATTTCAGCAAAGTGATGCTATTAACAGAGACCAAATCAGCAAGAGAGAGTCTGGAGGACCCTCACCACATTCTTTAGTGGTCTATTGAATGCTACAAGATCAAGAAAGACAGCAGCTAGACTTTTAAGGGGCTTGGGGGTCGGGGGAAATCCAGGAAAGTTGTGGCCCCAGAGCACAGCTGTAGAATAGAAAATACAGAAGCAAGAAAAGAGGGAGAGATGGACGAGATGGAATTCCCAGGATGTCTGAGGACATCACATCTCGAAAGAAGAGCTTTGTCATTTCTGTCACATTTTTGACTTGCCCTCTGACTTCTTCCCCATTTTTATCTAAATCACTGCTTTTCTCAGCAGACGGAATTTATAAGGTATAATGCCAGGCTTAAGCATTACCAAAGGCTTGTGGACCTGTGTCAGCAAGATGTCATTTCTCTGCCTTCCAGTCCAGCTGCATTGGATAGTTTCTACTGGCCTGTGTCCCTGGGAATATGAGCCTTCCAAAGAAGCCCAGAGTGAAAGCACCTGGCCATTCCCCCACTTAAAAATAATCAGGTCCTTTCATACCCGTTTACAACAAAGAGCCTTTCTCATCATTGATCGGCTCTGGCCCAAAACCTTCCAGCGTTGCTGTGAGGTGTCAGACATGGTGAACATCATCACTCACATAGTGGCATCTGGCGCATTGTGGGGGACATCCACACTGATGTAGGTAATCATATAAACCAGGACTTACTAGAAAATGATAAGGAATTTGAAGGAAGGCTATAGGCCACTAGGGGTATGTGTAGGGGACACTGCTTAATTGGGAAGGAGGCATGAAGGGGTGACATTGAGCAGCAATCTAAAGAATAAAGGTTTAAAACAACAACAACAACAACAACAACAACAACTCCTCTAGCACAAGTTTGGCTTCAAGATTTCCACCTAAAATCTCCAGTTGGTGATGATTTCCTATCATCTATAAACCGGAAGTGACAGTAGCCATTAAGGAAGCTCTCATTTGCTGGTGTTGAGCATTGGGTTGCTTCCTTTACACTGCCACCAGGAATGCTCAGTAGAAATCTTCCCACCCTTTGGACAAGTTCACCACAGATTTCCATGACTTTCATCTTATAGATGGGAACCTCAAGGAGGAAGGAGGTAAGGTCTCAGTCAGGGTTGTTAGGACATAGTCCTCTTTCTGAAAGTATTGCAGAAATTGGCTGTTTATTCCAGAGCCACTGACCTCTGAGTCCAGGAAGTCAACTGGTAGATTCGCTCCTTGACCACAGAACTTAGTAACAAGCAATATTCACTTGGCTTTTTCTCTGGAGCTCTGTCTGGACACACAGCCCATCTCTGAGGGCAGGGGCGTGCCTGAGGAGACATGTGGTCTTTCTTTTAAAATGAACAGCATAAACCAGAGCAAAGAGAGGAATAAGGACTCGCGATTCCACTGGGTCAATAAGCACTAAAGGGCGGGGTGGTGAGTGTTGTCTCTTCAGACAGTCCGTTAGTGCAAGCTTTCTGAGAAGCTAATCCATTTGGGTAAATCTCACACAGAGATACACACAAAGATCAATACAGCTAAAGTGTGGACTAAACATAAACTATTAATCCCACAGCCCAGCATAGACCAGTTGGGAAGAACTCCACAACAGCCTTACCAAGCACTTACAATATCTATGTACGCTCGAATATATATCAACAGCCACTAACATGTTCTAAGCTCTCACTTGTGCTTTGGGCATGGGGCTAAATGCTCCTAGCACATTATCTCTCTGAAGTCATCAGAGAGGCGTTATTACAAGATGAAGAAATGAAGGAAGAGAAGTCAGGCACCCCTGGCCAAGGCTTCTCAGCTAACACATGGGACAGCTGAAAGTGGAACCTTAGCTCTATCTCTAGCCAGTAATAGACTCTGCACAGCGATAGAATCTGGAAGGAGAGAATAGGATGTTTTCCTGAACCTCAAGACAAGTAACCCTCTTCATCTCCTCTTGTTAACTAGCACCTATGGAAGTGTTTTCAAGACAAAGCTGAGATCTTAAATAAATACAACTAAATTACATAAGTCTTTAGATATCATCTCAGTGCACAGATGATAGGAGAAGATGAGTGAAGCCGGGTATGGGAATAACATCAAGTTAGATAATTACAGAAACATTAAATGGGATAGAGGGATTAAGTATGACATTAAATAAGATAGTTACAGAAAGCTAGCAAGGAAAGACAACTACCTAGAATACCAACATGGGTAAGAAAGCTCCAGGTACAACTACTGGCATTGCTACTTTAACCTTGTTATTAACCTACCTGGAAATCTCAGGATGATAGTCTTCCACTGCTTGAAAGAGGGTGAGGTCCTGGTTGCATATGCCTGAGAGGTTCCCTCTAGAGAGACATCACTTGTGACTATGTGGCAATGAGTGTGTGACTATTTCCCACACGTGCCAAGGAAGCGTCCCCAGGTGCTCATGATGCCCAGGGCCAACATGAGGATTCAGTACACATGGCTCCCTGTGGTGTCCTCCCTGTGGGGAGTCCTATATGACCTCCCTAAAAGTGGCCTCTTCCCACTTCCCCAAACTCACATAGAAAGAGCTTTAGGAATCTGAGCAACACTATCCATCCACGCATGGCATGGACCTTCAGCTAGAAATCTCTGAAACTGCTTTGAGGAAGATGTAGAGTCTGGGGACTCTTTTCCAAAACTCCTGGTTTCTTTATGACATGTTCGGGGTCTTTTTCCCCTCCTGGTCAAATGAAGAAGGATGATGGTTGAGTTGGACTGAACTGTGTGGGGAGAGGCATCGCCTCTGAATTCCAGGGTTGTCAGCTCAGGGGAAAGGCAAATGTTTCCTCTGGCAGCTGAATGAGGGCTTCAAAGTCAGTGTGAGGGAAAGGAGCACACTGTGTTATCTTCCCTCTTAACAAGCCTTGATGAAAGCGGTCTCCACAGAGGCTGCCTAATTGGGCAGGGAGCATCTCTCTGAGCATCCCTGGCAGAAAGAACAGAGAGCCACTTAGTACACTCTGTCTGAAGGTGCCCCACTTCTCCAAGCGAAGGACCCTGTCTCACCCCCAGATTCCACACACCTCCAGGGCCCTTCAGGCGCCTCTCATCAAGTAAACATTTTAAGTGATTTCTGAACCACTGGCCTCCCCCACTTTATTCCACAATACAAACTCTTTGGTTTTCTAATCATCCTGCAGTGGGTGGCGGGGTGCATTCTTAACGCTCCAGAAAATATGTGAGGTTTGCATCCTGAGGCAAAGACTCTTTGAGAAGCCAGGAGTGGTAATTGTAGCTCCTCAGGGTTGTGGAAGGACAGATGCCTCCCTGCTCAGAACCCAAGGAATGTCTTTGTAAGTAGGGACACTGAGGACTGGAGAGGTGGGGGGGGGGGAACAAATGAATGCTTGTCCCCAGTGGCCAAGTTCTAGATTCACCTTCAGTCAGGCAACTCTTCCTTCCCCCTGCCCACCTCTGTCACAACCTCTGTCCCACTTTATACCCACCCTCAACATGTCCGAGGTCCTCACTAGTCTAACTGGCCACCCCGGTTGTCAACAAAGTCCCTCATTAGGGAAACAAACATTGATATTAGTAATGGCTGATGTATAGGTGTTACCATGTGCACCAGACATCTTAGATGCATACCTAATTTTAGGTCCATCATCTCCATCATTTCCTCCTCTTGGAGACAAGAACCTGAGACTTAGAAAGTCTGTGTAACTTTACCAGCTATTAACACAGCTAAAAAGGAGCCAAGATACTATGTCCCAGGCAGAGCTGGAGGAGACAGCGAACACTCTGAACTCCTCAACTATACTGCTTCCGGGCAAGAAAACGGATGCTCTGGCAATCACCAGTACTCTTTTAACCTGTCAATCAATCAATCAGTATTTACTGAGAGGATTCTTGCTGCACACACTGTAATGCACCAGCACTTGATATGTTCCTTTCTGGCCAAAGGACTCCCATTCCAGCCAGAAAACAAGATGCAGTCCCCAGACTAGTTAATCAAAAAAATACACCAAGGATAGATCATCGAGCACTAGAATAAAGTTCTAGAACACTGGCAGCAGGTTTTCATCCTGGTACCCATATACATGACTGGCACATGTGAAAATTAGGAACACCTTTAAGTTACAAATAAATGTATCTTCACAAATCTTCTTCTGGCTTTCTTTAGATTAGTGGCCCCGAACCAGGACCACTTTTGTCTGCCAGAGGCATTTCTGCCAGTTGTTCTAAGTGAGAAGATGCTACTGTCTTCTAGTACCCAGTAGAAGCCAGGGATGGGGCTGAGCATTCTATAGTGCAGAATAAGTCAGCCCTTTAAGACAAAGTCTTTTCACTATAGTCCAGAATGTCAGTGGTGCCAGGGTCAGTCGAGATGCTCTGCGATAGACTTTCTAAGACAGCGGTTCTCAAACTTCCTAATGCTGTGGCCCTTTTAACACAGCTCCTCATGCTGTGCTGACCCCACCCATAGAATCATTCTCCTTGCTACTGCATAACTGTAATTTTGCTACTGTTATGAATCCCAATGTAAATATTTTGGGAGACAAAGGTGTCCCAAAAAGGGTCGTGACCCACAGGCTGAGGTAGTTAAGGTATCTGAGTCCACTCCAGATATGCTAAGAACCATTCACTGTTCATGACCTTATTTAGCCAACTGAGGGCCTCCTTGCTGCCCTGGAAACCCTTGTTTCCTGGCACAGGCTTCCAGAACTGCTCTTCTATGACCCTAATATCCCTCTACATCTAAGAGACTGTCTATAAAATCTAAGTGTGTGATGTCACTGGAAAGGCTCTGAGGACCATGCTGCCCTGGGGCCATGTTTGCCTTTCCAACACACTATGCATCCATTTCACACTAAAGACATCAAGAAGTGAACATTTCTACCAGCCCAGAGGCGATGGGGCACAGAGGCACGGGGCCAGGAGGTGAGAGTCCTTCATGCTTGACATCTGTGCTTCATATCCCTGCCTCCTCAGCAATGGGAATGTGGTCCTCTGAGATGGTGACAGGTCTGGGTTTCAGAGCATCTGGCCTTCCCACTAAAGAACCCTTCGGATGAAACCCCAGTTTCTTTCCACAGAAAATACAGGGATTATGGGGTCTGGATCTAACCAGGACCCTCACAGTGAAACAAACAAGGAAGAGGTAGATACCAGGGGATATTCAGCAAGGCATTGGCTCATTCAGTTGTGAAACTCAGTCCAGGAAGTCTGAAGTCCTCATGACAAGGCAGCAGGAAATGCACCCTGACACTCTTGGTGTCATCTCAAGTACAACTGCCTACAGAGTTCCTTCTTCTGGGAGCCTTCCTCTAACTAGAAGGGCCTCACTTATATCATCCTAAGCTCAAAGTCAGCTGATGCTTGATCTTAACCACATTCACAAAATATCTTCATGGCAATAGCTACAGAAGTGAGTGAGTGGCTGGAAATTATAGCCTTGCCCAGATGACGCAAAATGACTGCCACAGACTTCATGATGTCTCAGTTTGCTCTGTAGCTTTAACAACTAGTTGAGTGTGTGTGTGTGTGTGTGTGTTACATATTTATTAGTGTGAGTATGTGTATGTATGCATGCAAGATGTGCAAACATGCGTGCTCATGCACGTGACGGTTGGTGTCAGATGTCTTTCTTCAATCACTCTCCGTCCTAACTATTTCTTGAGACAGGATCTCTCACCGAATCTGAAGCTTGTTCTTATGGGTAGTCTGGTTGGCTAATGAGCTACAGGGATCTGCCTGCCTTCTACACACACACACACACACACACACACACACACACACACACACCACACACACACACACACACACACACACACACACACACACACACACACTAATTGTGAGTGCAGACCACCATGCTCAGCTTTTATCATGGTTTCTGAGGATCCAAACAGATCTTCTATGCTTACCCAGCAAGCATTTTACTGACTAGGCTGTATCCCCAGTGCAAGAACTATGACTGTAATACTCATTGTATTGTTTCTAATGCTCATATCTAGGCATAGATCCACTAAACTAGCCACTCTATGCCAACATTACTAGGCCACCAGCAGCACAAGGACATTGGCTGGGGTGACAGAATGCAAAGCAAGAGGTCTGCCCACAGGGAAAAGCCAGGGCATTCCTTCATTGCCTACCAGGAAAGATTTAAAGGCTGTGTGGCTCACAGGGCACTTTTATTCCAAGATGTCACTACCAATCTGTTTATTCTCCACAATAAAAACTAGGGCAAGACCTTTAAGGAGCCAAACACTTGCTGGGTTGTTTTTTTTTTTTTTTTAATAAAGGGGAGGAAAACCCACAGTATTAGTGTGGAGACCCTTGAGGTTTCTAGCATTTATCAAAAAATTAGATTCAGAGACGTTTCAAGCACCAAAGGATTTGACAGCTAATCTTGCAGACAAGAGAGACTGGGGGACCAGGGACACTAGGGAGACCGCAGCCAGTGAGCCCTACAGGAGAAAGAAAGGACCGTGATGCTCGGGCCAGAGCTCTTTGGCCCACATCTGCCTCCAGCAAGGCAAAAAAACATTCTCAAGCCTAAAATGTAAGGGTTCTGTGTCCTCGACAGAGTATAAGCAAGCTCTGTGCAGCTGGCATTTCCTCTGACAGATATCAGTAACTACAAAAGGGTACACTGTTAACACAAGGTGACAAATTCTAAAATTGGCCTGTTTTCACAACTGTCGCTTCTGAAGAGGTGAACGACCCTTCCCTGGTACTGTCAAAACCTCCCAGTTTCAGGCAGTCACCCTCCCCGCACTTCCTCCCACCATCCCTCGCTATGAAAATGTCATTATTCTATTTTAGAAAAGCTGGAGCAGTTGTGTTTCTTTTGTAATAACTATGTTTTGGGAAAGAGACAAGGAGGAAAAAATCAGAAAGGCCAGGATCAGAAAGGCTTTCAATGGATCAGCCCACCGCATACACCAGAGGAATCAAAAGAACGGGTTGGGATAGCTCAGTGGTAGAAAAGCTTGCACAGCAAAAACCAGGCTCTGAGTTTACTCACCAGCACCAAGGGGGGAAAACAGAGGAATTAAAGGGGAGATGCAAATGTCAAACTCCAAGCTGAAAGTTGCATCCAGCTCTTCCCTGGGTAGGCTTTGATCCAAACCTGAGAGGACAGTCTTGTTTTCTGTATTCAAGGAAGGCACCAGAATTCCACTGCACTTTACTTAATAAACCACTTGACTTTAGGGACAGAAACTGCAAGCTGGTGCTTAGCTCCATATCTGGCCCTGAACTGTATCAGTTAGGAAACTTTGATATCAAGAAGCAAGAGTTAGACAAAAATATAAGCCAATAAAGTGTTCTAGTTCCCTTTCTATTGGAGTGATAAAATGCTTTAGCCTAAAATGACAAGAGACACAAGGGTTTGCATGGCTGACATTTCCAGGTGAAAGTCCATCACTGAAAGAAGTCAGGGCAGGAGCTTGAAGCATGGAGGAAGCCTGCTTGTTGGCACTCTTTCAGGCTCTTACTTAGCTAGCTTTCTTATATAGCCCAGGACCACATGTGTAGGGAATGGTGCTGCCCACAGTGGGCTGAACCTCCTATAACAACAAACAAGACAACCTCATGAAAACTCCAGGCTGTGTAAAGTTGATGATTAAAGCTAACTATCACACAAGGCAAGAAAAAAATAAAAAGATAACATGAGCTTAAATTTCAAGAAGCCCAATAAGATTTCTATTCTCTCCATGACAATTTTACCCTACAGAATAAGACTCATCGATTTTTAATTATTTATTAATGTTATTTAATAATAGAAGATAGATAGATAGATAGATAGATAGATAGATAGATAGATAGATAGATAG
>OU015751.1:16470005-16524936 GCA_907169655.1 Acomys percivali | reverse complement strand
AGAAGAAGAAGAAGAAGAAGAAGAAGAAGAAGAAGAAGAAGAAGAAGCCCTGAGTGAGCAAAGTTTTCTAGTGAATATGTATTTTAACATGACTTGTTGAAGACTCCAAGACAAATTGGCCCAGGGGAAATTGGCAAAGCTGTTGCCTATACAGCCCAAGCTCAAGAGGAATAGCAAAGCTCTCCTAGGGAGTCTGAGTTTGATTGTTTCTGAACTACTGATCAGGCATGCAAAGACTGGCAACTACAGGTTGCTCCTCCTGGATGTTTAAAGCCTGAGACGGCTCGTCTTCAGAGACCTCCTAGTGAAACTAGCCAACCTCTCCCCTGTGCTGGACCAAATAAACACGCTGAGGTTCCAGGCTACAGGGGTAGGTGGTAACCAAACCCCACTGATCGCAGCTTCTCTACGCCTGTTCATTCTTTCCCTAACTACCCCTAACCAGGATTCTTGCACCCAAGCCACACAAGACACAGCATCACCACGCCGGGCTTATTTTTCCACACAGGTTTTGGGATCAAATTCAAGGCTTCATGCTTGCGTTGCAAGCACTTTACCAACTGCGTGCTCTCCTCAGCCCAGATGTTTGACTGTAGAAGTGGTAAATTTTGACAGCTGATAATCCAGTTCCAAGCTACCTGCTTCAAGGAAGGCTGCAACTTGGCCACAGAGAACTGATGGAGCTTACCCTTGGATTCCCTAACTGGCGCTGTTTGCCTTGTTAGTCTAACGAGCATCTAACAATATGTTGTAACTCATCCTGGGACAATGGAGGCTAGGTGACCCCTCATACCATCAGACAGGGCTTTGAGGCTAAGGTTTCAAATGGAGATATTTCTTTCCAAGACCATCCAACAAGCACTAGGCTTTTCACAGGACTCAGTGGGTCTTCCCTTAGGATTGAAGCAAAGAAAAACATCACTAGAGCTTCAGGCAATGACCTCTAACAGCCGAGTCTGAGCTCTGGAGTTAGCAAGAACAGCTGCAGGACACTGGATACCTTCAGGAAGCACTCTCTGCTGCTGCCTCAATTTCCCCCCAAGACCCGATTTCTCTCTTCCCACATGGTCCTTGCCGCAATCATAGTAGCAATCACCTGGAGGAGTCAGAAAACTCCACAGAGTTTATAAATCTACGCAGTTGAGATGAAGCGCACACAGGTTATCAGGTCCCATCTGTTTCAATTCTGCACTTCTCTTGGCTCCTTTTAAGCATTCTGATGCTGTTGTATTGAGAAAAAAAAAATGACCCTCCAAGACCAGGGAAATAGTGTTTCTGAGTTTGTTAGCACTTATTACATTACCTCCGAAACGGCCATGTGGGCTCTGCAGATCAGGAAGAGATGAGCCCCTGCCCCGTTAAAAGTGTCAACAAGCCCCTTGAAGTGTTTATGCTCCCAGACAAAGAGATTTGACCCATTCCTGACCATCCTAGAGTGGTCAGGAGTGAGAAATTATGACAACTCAACATAGCAGTAAGGGGGTCATTTAAAAAAAAGCCCCCCCTTTTTTCATGGATTGTACTCCAGGAAAAATAAATAAATCTGGGGAAGGACAGGTCCTGCTGACAAGGAAGATTTCTGACATTTGAAGAATTCTCTTCCCACGATGGAGCAACTGAGTATCAAAAGCCACTCTGGCTGTAGCAACATGAAAACCATCACAATAAATCATTCACCCATGGAAGAATCTCTCATAGATATAAAGCTGTCAGAAGACACATGTGCACCCGTGCGCGCGCGCGAACACACACACACACACACACACACACACACACACAGAGAGAGAGAGAGAGAGAGAGAGAGAGAGAGAGAGAGAGAGAAAGGGCACCACATTGCACACCAAAAAGGAACCCTATGAAACTAACTTGAGAAGAGGAAAGACAAATGAGCAACTACAACCGAGTTGGGCAATGCCAAAACAGCAAAGGTCAGGAAAAATTCCCAAAGATGTTGATGTATTTCCATTCTCTTCCTCACCGAGTATGTCCCAGGAACACCCATCAATAAATGTCCATAGGTATTTTATAAACAGTGTACTTGTGCTGACTCCGACTTCTATCAGATTTTCAGAGAGCATCGCCAACTTGCCTCAGCTACTTAGCACAGAGTCATGAAGCTCCTTTTTGTCCTGGTGCTTAGAAACTTTGTATCTATTTATTTATTTTTTAGTGTTCCACTGTTGCAGTGAACATCTCCTTCCTGGATGGCATATGCTATGTCTGTTCTGCTTGCAGTAATTTTACTTCATGAATCTGTAACTAAAGAAACCACTGGAGAATGGGGCAACCCCGAGGTTGAGGTATTTCTTTTTTTTTTTTTTTAACATGGGTCATATTTCTGCTCCTTTTGTAAATGATATTAAAATATTCATGGGAAATTAGCATAAGGTGCATCCTGCTTTATGAAGAAATGTCGCAGAACAATATAGCTGATGCATAAAATATAAGTTTTCTATTTTTATACACAAAATAAAAAAAAAAAACCTCTCACATAGATCAAGGTTTTATTACATGAGATTTCTTAGTTCCAAAATTTTCTCAATGGAATCCAGAGCACAACGAACTTAATTCAGTATCCTCTGGTTAAAACATTTAGTCCTTTAAATCGGCACAGGATGTTCCTTCAGGCTCTTTTTCTCGTTGTATGGTTTTTGAAATATAGCACATGCAAACAAAGATGCTGAAAGGATCCTTATGGTGGACAATTGTCCCTCCCTTACTATTGGCTAAGAGTGGGAAAATCACAATTGCCAGAGTTATACCGATGCTCAAGGCCTAGCTAGTATATTTTGCCTTAGAATATATGAAGAATATAAATGGTATGTTATGGGCAGAGAAATAGAAGAGACTGTTTGGTTTATTAAACTGTTTTCCTAAGATAAGGGAGATGAATGAAAGAGAGTTAAACTTTTCCATAGCCAGATCTTAGAAGTACACCGGTGTGAGGAGGACAAATAGCTCAGCTTCTGGGCTGTAAAGATTGCTAAGCTAAGGCACATGCTGCCAAGCCTGATGACCTGAGGTCAGTCTTCTGCTCACACCCAAAGAAGCAGAGCGTTGACACCTGGAAATTGTCTTTTGACCCACCACATACACCAGAGTATACACACACACACACACACACACACACACACACACACACACACACACAAAATAAATAAATGTAACTTTTAAAAATTAAGCTCCACTTTTGGTGTACCTGTTTTGAAAGGAAGAAAAAAACAACAGCAAGGATATTTCGGAGTTTTGGGGTTTTGGGGGTTTTTTTGTTTTGTTTTTTGTTTGTTTGTTTTTTTTTGGTATAGAAGTTTGGGGTAAGACTTTGCGGGGAAGGGCATATTGATAGTATACACGTGTTGCTAACTCCCAGCTCAGTAACTGTCAAGTTAGGGGTTTGAAATTACCTATCATTTACCGCCTTACATCACAGAAATCTGCAAGCGCTACACATCAGGGCTTCCCCCACCCTCTCAGCCCACCACAGCCAGTTGATAAGAATACTGCAGTACACCGCTGGTTAGGAATGAGTATGAATCATCTCATATCTAATCCCAGACTGGAGCTTAGGGGTGGGGTTTGCATTTGTCCCCCTAGCATGGTGCTCAAACACAGCTCTAGCATTACGTCCCAAGCTCACACTACACAGCCACAGGAGGGGGCACTGGTGTGGTATCTGTTGTGTCTAGGGTGGCCACATACCTGCCACCAGCTAGTCTGACTAAAGCATTTGTGCCAGTTTCATTGGTGTGTGTGTGTGTGTGTGTGTGTGTGTGTGTGTGTGTGTGTATGGGGGATGTTTTATAACAATGGACATAACAAAAGCATATACATACAAATACATATGGGAATGGACTCTATAGATTTCCACTATAGCTGATATCTATAGTATCCATATAACACATATGACGCACTAGGATGGTCTTCACACTGAGGATGGGGCATTTCAGTAGTGATTTAATACAACATGACTATTTATTTAAACATGAAAATGACCAAGGATAACTCATCTCTCCTTTTTTTTTTTTTTTTTTCCCATTTCCAGAGCACAGCTCAAAGCACCTACTTATGGCACACAGTGTGATCTGTCACTAGGGACCAGGGATGGCATGTCATTGCAGCCACAGCTGAGAAAAATAGTATATACAGTGCTGCCACTGTCACCTGTCACCAGTGGCTGGACAAGCTCCATGACATATGCTAAAGTCTACAAGCTATACAAAACTGCCAGGTCTTGCGAGGGAGGCCTCAGTAGCAAGTAGGAGAGATTATGGTTTGGGGAAATATATATGGGAAAATTGAGTCTAAGCGATCCTGCTGCAGAGTCAATAGCATTTTCAAAGATTCATAGTATTCGTGAGAGGACTGTACCCAAAGTCAGTTCAACAAACACAGCTGCAGAATATGCATTTATATAGCTATGAGGTGCATGACTTCTGCAAGCCAAAGTCATTAAATTTTTCCATTTTCCATTTTCTCATGAATATATTTAAAAGGGGAATAGCTGTCCATGCACTGACTCTGTTAGCAGAAGAAAAGTTTCACACACAGATTCTAACTTTAGAACCACTCCATCAGGTGTTTAGAAAGGAAAACTAATTTGACTTCATCCCATTAACACTTCCCTGTATTTTTTTTTCATCCACTCTCTTGAACTAAATTGAAGCTTAGGAAGTTCTTTCTGTTAAGCATCTAACATTCCTACAAACGTTATAAGCCAAATTAAAATGTCAATTTATGGAAAAATATTTTTTCACAAGGAGTATGAACACAAACCTTGATGGCGCACAGCGTGGCAAAATGATGCTTTTGCCAAAGTATGGTATTTATGAAATAGAGATGGTTTTATGCTTCGCTGCGTTACAGATTATATGATTCGTGACAACCTTCTAAGAGCCTATGAACCTGTCCCTCAGTGCGGAAGCCATGGTGCTTTTCATCTGCACACGGGAAGTAGCTGGTGTGTAAAACACTGTTGAATGGAAATGAAACAACCACCAGAAACTGGACTTTATAAAACTTGGGCTCTTGTAACACTGTTTCATAATTCAACCTACGTGCGCTACAGTAGTCCTAACCATTTTATAGAGAGAATTCTACATCTTCCATATGCTTCATCAAAACCGGTTTTTAAATATCTTAATTTAAAAAAAAAAAAAACACTAGTCAGTAGAAGAACAAGTCAACCTTAGAAGACTTGGCACATAGTGCTCATTAAAACCAGAACTCGCAGGGTAGGAGAGATGGCTCAGTGGTTAAGAGCACTTATTCTTGTAGAAGAGCCAGGTTTGACTCCCTGCACCCACATGGCAGCTCACGATTATCCATAACTCAGATCCAGGAGCTCCATTAACCTCTCTGACTTCCTCAGGCTCCAGGCGTATGTGTGGTACACAGGGATACATGCAGGCTCAACGCTCATAAACATAAAATAAAATAAATAAAACTTTAAATATATATATATACATAAAATATACATATATATTTTTTTAATAAGAACTGGCAAACAGGAAGACAATTAAATCTTCTTCAGGAAATTAAGAGAGCTCAGATTACATCTGTATTTTCTTGTTTATAACAAATCATACTCTATAGCCCAGTGAAATTCAAAACATAGCCCAAGCTGGAACTGAACTCACAGTAATCTTCCTGCTTCCGTTTCCTGGGTGCTAGGCTTACAGGTGGGAGCCAACACACCCAGGTCAGGATCTGTGATTTAATTTGGAAGTGGTATACTCCTCTTTTGGAGTAGGCTAATTTTTTTCTTTCAGCCTTCTTAAGGCCTAATTAGCAGACAGTCTGTCTGTATGGCATAGGACATAATAGACATATTTAGATACCTGTAGTGACTAAATCAAAATAATTAGCATATCCATAAGCCGACACACTTATTTTTGTAGCGAAGACATTTAAGATCTACTCTCTTAGAAACTTCCAAGCATGCAGCATATTATTTGTAACTACAGTCGTCATGTTGCACAGTACATCTCTAAATCTCATGTGTCCCTCACTGTAACGTGGACTTTTTGACCGTTTCTACCTCTTTTCTCCTAGTCAACCCTCAGCCTCCGGCACTCACCACTTCATTCTGTCAGTGAGTACAATGTTTGGAAACTTCTGCTCATGAGTGACATCATGCGGTGTTTGTCTTTCTTTCCCTGCTTTATTGTTTTTAGTCTATTTCCTCCAGGTTCAGCATGCTGACAAATGACAGGAACTCGTATCGTGAGTTGTAATAATATCCCACTGCATATAACACAGCATATTTTCCTTATCCATCCATCCATTGAATGGATCCTCAAGTTGAGTCTATGTCTTGCTATTGTGCAAGGAACAACCTTCATTTCATTTGGATAGATAGATAGATAGATAGATAGATAGATAGATAGATAGATAGATAGATAGATAGATTTCCCAGAAGTAGGATTGTTGGATCATATGGTAGCTCTATTTTTAATGGCTGTTAGGAACATACAGATCGGTTTCCATGATGGCTTACAACTTTACACTTTCACTAACAATGCACAAGGTGGCTTTTTCTCCACATTATCATAGTGATAGTTTTGTCATCTTGCCACAACCCAGAATCCCCTAGGCAGGGGATCTTGGTGTGGGCCTGTCTATGACATTCAAGGATGACAATTTGATAGGCTTCCTCTAAAATTAAAAAAATAAAGACCAAGGTCTCCCAATGCCAGTTCTTGTCAACATAATTCAGGAAACCCTGAGTACAGCATTCGGGCAAGAACCATGAAAGACATCAGGGCAGAAAAGAAGTCCAATTGTTCTAGTTCAAAGATGACACGATTTTATATGGGAAATAGGAGGGGGTGGTGAGATAGCTTAGCATCCCAGGGGCAAACACTCTTTGGTCCTGATTTTACTATCTTCCTACTATCCCCTTGATTTGAGACATTTGGCACCTATATCCATAAGGGACATTGTCCTGTAAGTTTCTTTCCTTCTAGTGTCCTCATGTAGTCCTAATATTGGAACAATACTGGCCTTCCAAAAATTAGTTTGCTATTACCCATACCTAGCTCACAACTCTGTTGCAAAGCCCTAGTCAACTAATACATGATCTAACCCTGTGACCCTCAGACCTCTCCTGTGTTTAGTGAGAATTCTAGGACCAGCCACTCCCAGGCATGTGGTGAGAATTAAGTTAGTGAATAGTTGGGGTAAGTATTTTGTTAACTATAGAATCCTAAACCCAGGGCAGAGATGCTGTCAAAGAGTCCAGTCCGAAAACCCCTTCTCTGTGACTTTTCCCAGACCATCCACAGTTACCCAAGCCAAGGAGATCAGTCGGAGTTTGTATAGAAAGATACGCCGGCTTTGATATAGAAGTTGCCATTGCTAGCTGCAGAGAAGAGAATGTGACCCGAGTTGCAGCCATATGGTCTCTTGTGTGCTGAGGGCACAGAAAACATTCCTCAGAAACAGATGAAGTAGAAGCCTGAAAGAAGCCGCGGCTTGAGGCAGTGAGCTCCAGGCGGGAACCGCTGAGAGGACAGCCAGGAGGTACCTTGAGCTTCGCATGGATGGACCTCAGCCCAATATTTCATGCTGTGTCCCATGAGACCCACCATCATGGCCAAGGCTGGCTGATAGGGAGGTCACAGCCTAAGCTAAACCGCCTGCCTCAGAGTATTGGTACTGTGGCAGCGGCCTGAAAGGAGAACCTTCCCAGCAGGCATATGCTAGGCTAGGCTAGTGAGGGGGACTAGGTCAATGAGGTTCTCTGGGAGTTTTAATCCTTCCAGAACAGCCTGAGATCTAGAGAGTAATGCAGAAGCAGAGGCCATGAGACAGCAGAACCCGCAAGTCAGAGAAGAGAACAGTAAGATGAAAGGCGCTGCAGGAACTGGATGAAAGTCACTAAATTAATAAAATATATTTTTTAAAATTTTTTTTAAAAAAGAAAGAAAGTCACTGCAGAAACCGAGGAAGGATAAATTTTACCAGGGAGCACGGATGAGTGGGAAGAGGATTGCTCTAGGTTAAACTATGTGCCCTGAATTCATAGACTGAAGTTCTCGCTCCCTAATACATTTGAATGTGGCTCTAATGGCGTATAGAGTCTTTATGAAGGATGCATGATCAAGTTAAAGTGGGGTCATTATGGTGGTTGCCAATGGGTCGCCCACATGACTAGGGGACTGTGCAGAAGAGAAATTTAGAAACACATATACATGCACTCAAAGCCGGGAGAGATGAAGGCAGAGATAGATGGATGGATAACACATCTATGAGTGAGGGTTGTATGATGCCCGAAGCGGGATGAGAGGGATAGAACAGGTTCTCTCAGCCCTTGAAAGAAACAGTACTTTCATTCTGTCATCTAGCTTGCAGAGCTGTGAAACAATGTATTTCTGTGGTTTGTTTTTTTGTGTTTGTTTGTTTTTGTTTTTGTTTTGTTTTTTTGTGGTTTTTTGTTTTGTTTTTTGCTAAAAACCACAGGTTTTGGCTAGGGCTCCTCAAAGCTGGCTAACCGGACAGCTGGAGCCACCAATAAATCTGACATACCTGCTAGCTAACCAGGAGGCTTTTCCAGCTTCTCTCTTGCTCCCATATCCCCACAGCGACCCCATTCGCCTCTGATAGCCTGAGCTCCTCCCTTCGGTGGGACCTGAAAGAGTTTGGGAGCTTAGTAGTGTTTAGGACTGAGCCAAGGAAGCAGTTGGAAGCAGCTGGAGCCGCTGTTTTTGGAGCCCTCAGATCAGAGGATGAGGAAATTTGAAACAACTTGCCTGACAGCTTCAGGGAGAGGCAAGCAGCCAGCCACTCCTGCGGCGCTTGGCAAAGCAGAGAACAGCAGGTGATGCTGGGAAACCTGTATCCTGGCAGCTTCCTACTAAGGGGGCAGGCTCCAGCCTCCCGGCCAAGGCCAGGGTTTATTCCCAGCCAAGCCGTGGCATCCAACAGAGCAGCAGTTCCTGGAGGAACCAGTAAAGATAGGCACCTCCATCTTCTACTTCTACACTTCTACCGCAGTGCAGCAAGTATTTCAGACATCAGTGTTACACCCAAGCAAAAGTCACTGGTCACCCAAAACAGCTGCTTTTCACAGTGACCCAGAGACCAAACCAAGGCAATCGCTCTCTGGGCTCTTTCAGCTGTCAAGCTTTCCCCCAAGCAGCTCATTTTCCCACAGCCTGGATTCACCTGGTGCCTGGTGTGAGGCAAGAGCTGGCAGGCATTCTGACTCAGCCATCTGTGCCTCCTCTCCTCACCAAAGTGGGAAAGCATTCGAAAGAAATGATTCTGAATGCCCCTTCAAACCATTCGAGTTCTCAGGACTTCACAAGAGAACCACCTCAGGGACTCGCACTGTGGCCTACTGGAGAGAGGACCACTGAACAATATTCTCAAAAAGAAAAAAAGGGAAGAACTGGAGCAAAATAAGCAAAACAGGCAGCTTTTCTGAGTTTTGGAGAGACGGGAGGGACTCAGCGCGGAACCAACCGCCTCGCAGGTGGTAGAACCACATGGCTCCTTTATGGGCTGAGTAAGCGTTACCAACCCATCCTGGCGCAAGGTGGCACCTGAGCATGTATGCCAACTGCCCCCGATTTGCATGTTTTATTTGTAAGCCAAGTTTTGATTTATTTTGCCTTTCCCCGCCCCCTACCTTTGCCTTAAACAAACTTTCTTAAAGGACCTAAGAGCAGTAAACATGGATTTCTTTTAAAGACTTTCCTACTGGCAGACAAGATGGTGTGGTGGGGGGTCACGGGTCTCAGTTTGTATCCACAAGCCCATGACTACATAGTCACACAGACAGTCACATTCACATAGACACATACCTGCACAGAGACATAATTTTTTAGGCAAATACTTTTTAAAACACTTTCCTAGAGAAAGGGGGGGGGAGGATTTTCATTAGACAAGGGGGACTATTTTGCATGCAGTGATTAACATGCCTCTATTATTCAAAAGATCTCATGTTGACTCTGTGTTTCCAAGATAAATCCATACATAAGCACTGCTGTCAGCTACAGTGAGTTAATCAATCATTTCTAGAATAATTCTGTAATCTTGATTCCTAATTAGCATAAAGCCTATTTTGGAATTGTAGTCAATGGGATTTGGACTGACTCTGCAAGGATCTACTAGTCCCATAGAATTCCAATTTCAGACTAAAATTTAAGCTCAGGGACTCTTCCAGAATGCATAAATAGTGCATGTAATTCTTTTATTGCTCGATTGAGAAGATAAGAAGTTACAAGATAGAATATAAATGTAGCGGTGCCATATTTTATTGACTGCAATAGGACCTGCACACATTTGAATAATTAGCGGTACTTATACATAATCATTCTGTTTCCAGCGATAATCAGTCCACCCATAGATTCAAGCTACCTTAGACAAAGGGCACAGCAGGCTCAGGGACTTTGGCCGCCACGATATGGTCCTCACAGAGGAAGTCAGGAGAGGCTCAGAGGGGAAAGCGCCTGTCCACGGCCACAGTCACAAGCCAATGCCTCTGTGGTGTCTGGGCATGCAGAGTTAGTATTCTTTGAACCTGGGCAACAGTTCACCCTGGTGATAATTCACCCTCCGTGCCTTGCAAAGCACTAATGATGGGAAAATAAACTCAGGTACACAAAGAAATAACTTTGCTTCTCCAAAACAGAATGAAATGTCTCTCTTGAATCCTTACCTTATATTTTAACACAGAGATGTCAATCTTCATCAGTTCTGGAAACAAACAGACGATTCAAGATTTCTCTCCTTGTTGAATCCATCTCATGCATAACGGGGGTAGTGGAGGAAATGACACAGTGTTGAGGCATTTGAAGGTCTAGGCTTTGCACGTTCGCCCATCCACGAAGCCATGTCTGCCCTTCAACTCACCTTTTGAGTCTTAGACTCTTTACACTCGCAGGCCACAACTCCTGAGACTGCCAGCTGTGTGTCCTGCCTACACACACAAGCCTCTGTCCATATGGCCCACATTAATTTCCAGTCTACTCTCTTTTTCTCACCTTTGAGGATGCCTCTGTCATCCTGGCTTTCCCAAATATCTCCTATGCCTCTCCTAAAAACAGAACAAATATCTGACTGCCGTTTCCTGCACTGCCCTGAGCCCCTAAACTGCATCATAAGAGTCAAAACAAAAAGGACTTTTTTCTTCTTCTTTTCTTTTTCTAATCATTCTTTCTGTAGACTCCCTTTCTTAAAGTGCAAGGAAGACGTACAAGTGTGACAAATGCATTGCTTAAACTTCCAGACATCTGTGTACTGCCCTTCAATCTGTGGTGACTGAAGTAATTACAATTAGCGTGGTATCGCCTTCAAAAGCAATTTCATATAAGACACATCATTTTATATTATATGACCCACAAAAATATGAGTGAGAGAGAGAGAGAGAGAGAGAGAGAGAGGCTGGGGGCGGGGGGCGGGGGTTGGAAAATCTTCAAGAGAAACAAGCTTTGGAATTTAAAAAAGATAGAGAAACAGGCTCCCCAGCCCCCCGACCCCCTACTGTAAAAGAGAATGGTGTTTATACAGCTGTAGGGTGGTGTGGCTATGCTCAGAACTGCACAGAATAACCAATGCTCTCCAATTCATTTCAGTCGCAGCTTAAACTGCCTGGTTTAATTGCTCTCTGAAGTTCCACTTGCCTAATACCTCTCTCCTTTGGCCTAGCATGGCCTGAATAGCCGCTCTAAGTGAACTAGGAAATAAGATCCAATCATTGCCTCCTGTAGACCCCCAGCTAAATGAGATCAAATCCAAATGTCAGCAAACCTTTCCGGTCTAAGAATAAAAGCAGTCTTAATAACCTCGACAACCCAAACTTTCTGTACTGGCTTTCGGTGTACTCGATAAACTTGTCGTCCTCTAGCCCCAGCTCTCTCCCCTAGCTCCGTTCCCCACCCCCACCCACACTCACACACATCTCCCTCCCCTCCCGCAAAGAAACAGAACCCTGCATGTGATAAAACCCCAGGCCTGTCCGTTTGTCACAACCATCAGGTGCGCCCCCTAGTGGTGGGATCCTCATACATTGTCTATATTATACTCTGTTAGGAAATTTAAGAAATCCGCCGACTGGCTTAAGAGGAAGCCTCTGGAGATGGGAAGAATCACAAGAAGCAATAGCAAGGGGAATACTGAAGAGAAGGGCAGCACTGAGAGGCAGAGAGAAAGAGAAGGAAGGGTGACCCGGAAGTAAGACGACTCTGACTCTCTGGCTCTGTCACTCCCCCTCTCTTTCTTCCCTCCCCTCCCCCTCTCTCAAACCAGTGAGATGGCAGCAGTGGGTTCAAGTGCTTCCTGCCAAGCCACGTGACCTGAGTTCAGTTCCTGGGACTCACATGGTGGAAGGAGAGAGCCACTTATGCTAAGTTGTCCTCTGACCTACACGGCACACATGCATAAATAAAAGTGATATTTTATAGCTTTCTTTTAAAAAAAGAGACAATGAATGTTCCTCCTCAATTGATATTTATTACAAATCCTCAACTACAAACTACTGTGAGCAGCACTGGATAGTTTAACAGATGTCCCAGCCTAAATCCTTTTATCCACAGCTAAAAAGCTCAAACCTCTAATAAAATGACAAGATGATCATGGAATTACCACAGTGTAAACATAGTAATGCTGCTGATTTTGCTGCCCAGGACAACAGATAGTGGGACTGGTACCTGGACTTGGCCACTGCACCTCGCTGGTTAACTTGACCTCGCTCCCTGTTACTGGCCAAGGAGAGGTTCATACCAGGGCTTCAGACTTGGCTGCTAGTCAACAGATTCCTCAAGGCCTTTTCAAGATCACCTTCCTTCCAGTGCTGTGGCTGCACAATTTTATTTTTGTCTTTGTGGCCTTTCATTTGAATGTCATTCTGTGCCCTTGTCTCTGTTCAATGTCGCCTTGCACTTTCAGATCATCTCAATGTTTAATTCTATATATTCTAATCGTCCTGTACATATCTAACACATTTCTGGCTAACAGCACCTCTAAGTTCGTCTAAATATTAAAAGAAAATCAAGGACACCAACATCCTCTCTGCAGGAGTCTGTCTTGTGTTAGCCAAATGCTCTTCAGGTTGCCCTAGAGTTTGGTTGATACACCCAGTGATACCGCATTGGGGGTGGGTTGGGGGGGGGGGACTAATTTTCCCTTTGCTGACAGGTATCAATTACAAATAACTTCTTGGCTAGGGATGAGACCTGTTTCACTTTTCCCAACTCTCAATGCTGGGAACCCATGTGGCTTGAGCCTATAAGAGCTAGACTCTTAACCACTTCAATCGGGTCTTACTCAAAGGCCCTCTAACATCCAGAAATAAGTGTGGAAGGAGTCAAAGGGGATAAGCAAAAGCAAATTATCTGGGGAGAGGACACGCGTGTGCCACAGTAACTTGCAATCCTGTTGGAAGGATGGGGTTTAGGTAACAACCCAATTTAAGAACTGAAATGTATCATAGCAGTAACATAATGAGAGGTGAACCCGAAACATGGCAGTTTTCCAACTTTAAGGTCACAGGCTGGAGACTTACAAAACCATGCAGAATGGGACAAGGAAGAAATGGAAACAATGTTGGCTTGTTTTCCGTGGGCTGCCCTACCCTGGGGAGTTGCTAGTCAGCTTGTTGTTACTGTGACAAAATGCGTGGGAGAAATCAACTTAATGGAGGGAAGGGACGCATTGTTTCGGCTCACTGTTTCAAAGGTTTCAGGCATTGTCAGCTAGCTTGTTCTTAGAGACTTCACTAGAGGACAAACATAATGGTGGAGATGCTGTTCACTTCATGGTAGGCAGGAAAGAGAGAGCTCTGGGGGACGGGGACAAACCTTTCAAAGGCACACTCTGGTGAGTAGGCCCCTCTCAGAAGCTATGGCTTCACCAATGCAGTAGACGTGGAGTCCTCACCATCAGCTCTTAAGGGCCTACCTCTGAACACTGACTGCATCAGGGACCAAACTTTCAGTGCGGAAGTCTATGGAGCATAATTGATATCCAAGCCATTACAGGAATAATACTGAAAGTAATTGGGCTGCATGGAATCTCTGTTACTGACCATTCACACACTGCTTGGGGCTGCAGTTTATCAGGTAAGTCATGTAGAGCCAGAGTGTTTGAGTTCTCCCAAATAATATCATGAAATGCTGGACGCTGGAATATCCAGGCATCAAAAGCATCACCCACTGAAGTTGGTGCCCTGAGTTCTTCCATTTAGATATGGCAATCTCAGAGTCAAATTTTGTCCAGTTCAAAAAAATATATATATCATCACCAATGAGACAGTCGATTAGAATCTCAGTGCCCAAAGATAGTCTGTCATCCTAATTGTTCTCAACAAGTAAATGAGAGAAAACATCTTCAGAAAGGTCCATTTCAGTCTCTTACTGTGTGGCTAGAACTGATCTCTAGCTCACCTTCCACTATGATGATCCTTGCACAATGAAACTGCTACCTGTGGTAGATGTTCAGTAATAAGTATTGTCCATATGGGGGGAGGGCATAGGCCAAGTAAGCATTCTGCAATCAAACCTGTTTAATAGATCTCAATATTCCCCCCCTCCCCGTTCTCATCCCCTACCCCCACCCATAGCTATAGCCACAATATTCCATAGTGACATCACCCAGAAGATGCGGAATTTTTTTTTTTCATGCATCTACTTGTCTTAGCAAAGACATGATCCTGAAGAGGTGAAATGCCACTCTTGTGTGTGTGCACATGGCTGCATGTAAGTACACATTTCTGTGTGAGTGTACCTATGAGCAGAGTCCAGAAGACATTGCAGGGTATATTGCTTAATTGCCCTAAAACTTACCTGTTGATAACAAGTCTCTCACTTAACTGGAAGCACAAAAATTCAGCCAGGATTGCTAGCCAGCAAGCCCCAGTCCCATCTCACTCATAGACATACACACACACACATACACACACTCACTCATATGCACACATATACACACACATGCACACACATACACTAACATGCACACACACACATACACTCACATGCACACATACACACACACAACATGCACACATACACACACACACACACATGCGTGCACACAAACTTGACAAACTTGACACTTTTACATGGGTGCTGGAGATCAAGCACAGGTCCTTGTGCTTACCCAACAAGCACTTTACCAACGGATCCATCCTCCCAGTCCCCTAAATATTACTCTTAAAGTAAATTGGTATTAAAGCACACAAAAAAAACGTTTGATTCTCATTCATTCCCCATTATCTGACTTTATCCCCTTTAGGCAGAATATCTTAATAACTAAATATTTGCATAATGTCTTTATTTTTATGTCCTTGAATCCAACCAAATGTTTTATGATCGTTCCCATCCCTCTAATTGTATCCAATCCAATTAACTCTATGTTAATTTTAGGTAACTTGGGATATTCAGAGCACTACGATGAAACACTACATCAAAAATGAGTCAGAAAGAAAGCAGCACTAGACGAGAAAATGTCAGAGACGCCTCCTCCCACTTCTGTCATTAGGAGAGTTCTAATAGAAACGGGGGGGGGGGGGGGATTGAGACCGCATTCTATGAGGATATCCTTGGGGGGCTTGCTGGGTGAGCTTCAGCAACTTTACTTAATGCCCTTTTTCTAGTGGGTTTCTCGTACTTGCTAAAATCTCCCAGATCTTTAAAGAAAACTTTTCCAAGGTTATTGACTATATTCTAAGAGAAAGAGACAGCTCAGCAGTTAAGAATGTTTGCTGAGCTGGGAGTGGTAGCACAGACCTTTAATCCCAACATTCTGGAGGCAAGGCAGGCAGATCTCTGTGAGTTCAAGGCCAGCATGGTCTAATACGAGTCCCAGGCCAGCTCATGATTGAGGCCAAAGCTCCTAGCATGAAATCTGGCCCCTAGTAGCTGGAACGTTATTGTTTATGCATCTAGGAAAAGAGGTTTAAAAGCAGTTGCACGTAGATCATCTCTTTGATTTCAAAACTCACACAAGCTTTAAAAAATTTAATGGCAGTCTAATTGTTGCTTTAGTATATTATGCCAAAAAGAAAAAGTCGGGAGGAGAATGCTTGCTGCACAAGTGTAGATGGGGACTAGAGTTGAGGTCCCTGGATCCATGTACAATCTCAGCGCGGCACTGAACATACTTGTAACCAGGGCATTGAGTGGGGCAGAAACAGGTTATCTGGTATACTCAGCTTAGCTGAGAAACAAAATTATAAACTTCAGGTTCAGCAAGAGAGCCGGCCTCTCAGAGAAACAGATGGAAGTGATAACGGAAGGGCATCTGATGCTTTCCTCTGGCTGTGAAGTTGATTGCAAGTCCATGTATGAGCAGAGAGTGGGGGGGAGAGGGGGAGGGAGGGAGGGAGAGGGAGAGGGAGAGGGAGAGATTCCAGGATAGCAAGAAATTGTGATAGATTAAAAGGATCCTGTATTGTCACATCCTTTCTCCATGGCTTACAAGGGTTACAACATTCTTCTCTGCTTGCCAATTCCCATTCTCCCCTGAAGAAACTGAACCGGCCCACCTATGAGCATCTCCCTGATGCAGACTCAGACAGGCAATGCACAGGGTCAACAGCACTGTGACAACTGGAATACTTATCTACTTCAGTAACTGTAAAGTTGAAAATATTTGTACGGAGGAATTGCTCCGAAGGCTTTGTATCTTGTTTCCTCATCTTTGAGCCCAAAGCTCCTAGCATGGAGCCTGGCCTCTAACAGCTGGAAAATAATTGTTTACGCATCAGGAAAAGCAGGTTTAAAAGCAGTTGCACATGGATCATCCTTAGGGACACATCTCTTTGATTTCCAAACTCACACAAGCTTGAAAATTTTTAATGGAAGTCTAATGATTGTTTTAGTATGCTATACACCTCTCATGTAAAGTTCCCAGATGCCCAAGAGGCGCAGGCAGATTCTTAAACCCCGTGTTTCATCATTTGACTGCATTTTCTTCCTCATATGGTGATGAGTTGGTGGAGATGAGACTGGTGGAGAGAAAAGAAGGTAATTGACTGAGTCAGCCTTGAGTACATTGGAGCAGGGCTCTCTTGTTCCCTATTCATCACCTGGAGATGTTTACAAGACTGCAAATGTTGCCTTTAAATGAATGAATAAACCTCCATTTTTAGACTCACTGATACAAGGGCCAATTAGCTTCCAGCAAAGCACACTGATTTACATATTTTTCAGCTAGTTTACAAACAATAATTATCTTTTTATTTAAAAAAAGAATATGTGTTTATGTATATATTCATATGTATATGAATAGTCCTATATATGATATATTCCAGTATATTCCAATATATGTGAATATATATTCCAAGAAAATCCTTCTTATAACTCCATCTACTGATACATACTTTAGCATAAGAATATTTAATATACTCTAATCATCAGGTTTTAAAGATGATTTACATTTGTGCTTACCAGTTTTCCCTCCACTCACCTTCGAGGCAAAGGGGGTTCTTTGAAGACAAAGCTAGGTGTTGAAAACCTTTATATGCTTTTTTTTTTCTTTTTTGAGACAGGGTTTCTCTGTGTAGCCTTAGCTGTCCTTGACTCACTTTGTAGCTCAGGCTGGCCTCGAACTCACAGAGATCTGCCTGCCTCCACCTCTTGAGCACTGGGGACTAAAGGCGTGCCTCGCTCCTGCTGCACGCTTTTCTAACTCCTCACTCTGACCCACTAACCCCTTGTAAATGTGCTTGGATGAATCAGAACATATCCGTGGGCCTTATAGTGTCATAACTAACCAACCACATTGAATCGCTATCTGGTGTGAGAGGTCATGGCCTTGGAAAGCCTCCTCCAGGTAGTTCTGAGGATGCCTCAGATGGAAGCAGACCAGGTCTTCAGCACATGCCCAACACTGTCTGTCTCTGCCTTAGATCTGGGTTGATAATCAGGGCCCTCCCTACCTCCCACAGCCACCCAGTGCTTTTGTTTCTTGCTTTAGATTTTACTTTATTCTTTGAAGATGTTACACATATATGCAATGAAAGATGATTGCAGGTACCCTCCACTCCCCTCAACCCTCTTCAAACTCTCCGTGGAGTCCTTGTAACATGTCTACCTCCAAGTCCATGTTCCCTCTCTCCTTTTTAAATAACCACTAAGCCCAGTTATACAGCTTAGATCTGCTTGGATGTGGGGCCGGCCACCGGGGCAAGTGGCCACACCTGCAAAGGAGAATGAGTCTTTCTTCCCCTGCAGATATCATCTACTAATCGTCCCTCACTTAGTGGTGGGTCTTCATGAACAACACCGACTCCTTCTTCCGTGCTAGAATTTGGCTAGCTTGCTCAAGTGCAGGCTTGATCAATGTGGCTACTTCCAGAAGGCAGGATTTCACACCATTCCTTCCCTATCTTCAGGCTTGCTATCCTCTATCCTTTGCCCAGCACTTATTTGTGATTCCTTCCTCTCTGTCTGTCCCTCTGCCTGTCTGTCTGTCTGTCTGTATCTCTCTCTCTCTCTCTCTCTCTCTCTCTCTCTCTCTCTCTCTCTCTCTCTCTCTCTCTCTCTCTCTGTCTCTCTCCTTCTTCCCCCTCCCCCTGCCCCTCTCTTTTCCCCTTCCCCTCCTCTCTCCTCCCCTTACTCTGTCTTCAACTGGATTTGAAGCTCCTCAGATCCGGGTTTTTCCCTTTGCAGAAGTTTTGCTTTGGAGCAGCTCCCTGCTGATTCCAAACCAGAGGCAAGCAGCGCTCTCATTACCATAATCACCTCATCAGTCTACATTTTAATGGAGGCGGCTTCTTAAACCCTTTTCAAAACCCAAATCAGAGAGTGGATTTTAAAACAAACAAGTTAGCACCACTTTAAAGCCCATTTCCAGTCATTCTCACATCCTTAGCACACATCCTTTCAAACTTCAGAAGTCATTACGGAGGGGAGGGGCCACCCTGAAGGTTTTCCGACTGTCAGGAGGCGTTGTTAAGATGGATTTGTTGAAAGGATGCATTACGCCATCTCACACTCCTGCCAAAAGTTTTTATTAGATTTCTAAACTGAAGATACATAACTTTATTTTTAACCGGAACGATCGGAAGCTTTCTAAGAGAGAAAACGAGAAAGTCAAATGATCCTAAGCTTTAGTACCGAAGATGAAATTGGGCACCTTCAAGTGGAACTGCCTGAAAGTCAGACAGGGAGGCCTTGTGTGATGAGGCTAGCAAACGAAACCAGAATCACCAGGCTTCCTCCCACTAGGAGCTAACTTTCCCCAACATCGCTTCGTTTGATTCCCTTATTTAGTGCAGATTCATCGCATTCATTCTGTTAATAACAGTGTCGATGTCTCTTTTAATACAATGACAACTTTGGCAGGAAGACTCCTTACAAACCAGTGGCCAGACTCTCAAACCTGAAAAGAGTTATGAGAACTATCTAATCCCAACTCCCCTTCAATACAAGAATCTATTCTCTGGTGCCACTGAGAAAGGGAAGCTGAACCCATCAGCTTCAAGGTTTTCAAGGAATTATGGAAGGATAACATTTATACGGTGCATTAAAGATAGCCAAGTAGTTTCAATCATACCGTCTTCCCTAAATTTTACTGCTGATGGTGACATAGAGATTTTGAGACATTGAAAGATTTGTTATCATGACACAGCTAGCAGATGGCTAAGGTAAAACCCAGTAAATCTTTGAACTACAGATCTGTATTTTTTTTTATTTATTTATTTTTGTATTATGTATATAGTGTTGCCTGTATGTAACGCCTGCAGGCCAGAGGAGGATACCAGCTCTCATTGTAGATGGTTGTGAACTACCATGTGGTTGCTGGGAATTGAACTCAGGACCTTTGGTAGAACAGCCAGTGATCTTAACCTCTGAGACATCTATCTCTCCAGCCCCACAGATATGTATTTCTTTCTCCCCCTGGCTGCCCCTCCGGTCAGAGCTAAATGACTCTGTTCTGTGTGTGACGTTCCATGGTTTTTGTGGACTGTGATAATGATTTAAAATATCACCAAGGCTGGATGGGGAGATGATGGTTCAGTTGGCAAAAGGCTTGTCACACAAGTATGAGGACCCAAGTTTCATCTCCAGAAACCATGTATAAATCCAAGCCATGGTGGTATCACTAACAGTCCTAGTGTTTGGAAGGTGGAAACAGGACAATCCCGTGGACCAGCTAATGTAGATTAAAAGGTGAATCCCAGATCCCTGTGAAAGTCTGGAAAGGAAGAAAGGAAGGAAGGAAGGAAAAAAGAAGAAAGGAAATAAAGGAAGAAAGACAAAAAAAAAGAGAAGAAAAAAATTTTTAAAGATTGCATGAAAGAAGCCAGGCATGGTGGATCATACCTTTAATCCCAGCACTCGGGAGGCAGAGGCATGTGGATCACTGTGAGTTCGAGGTCAGCCTGGTCCACAGAGAAAGTCCAGGACAGCTAAGGCTGCACAGAGAAACCCTATCTCAGGGGGTGGGGGGAGGAGAAAGAAAAAAGATTGCATGAAAGAAAAAGAAAAGTCAAGATAAATGGCTCCTGAGAAACAAAATTGAGTCTAGCTTTCTAGTCACTACATACCTACATGTATGGGCATACATACACACACAAATTCATTAAGGAACAAAATGTATCTCTGTGTAATATTTTTTCATCTTTAAATGGTGCTTACAACATGAAAAGTACCAGCCAATATTAGCCTATTTGACTCCCATAACACTCAGAAAATGGGTACTGTTGTGGTATGATGTCCCATTTTATAGGTGAGAGGCAGTGCCGGACATAGTCCATAAACCAGACTCAATACACCATCCAGCCTCACTTTTACTATAGACATTCCATTTCTTGCTGCTCAGTCAGCAATGAATAAATCTCCTTTGGTCCATTAACACCTGTCCTAATTAGCTTGGTCAGCTAGACACAGCTTGGAGTCTGAGAGGAAAACCTCCATTGAGGAACTGCCTAGAACAGACTGGCCAGTAGCCATAGCTACAGGGAATTGTCTTGATTGTTAATTAATGGAGGAGGGCCCAGCCCACTGTGGGCGGCACCATTCTCTTTGGCAAGTGGTCCTAGGCTGTATAAGAAGTCTTGCTAAGCAGGAGCAAGCAAAATAGCAGCATTCCTCCACAGTTTGTTTCAGTTCCAGCCTCCATGATGAACTATGACTATATTTTGTTGATGTTTGACTGACAGCAGCTTTTAAGCTTTACCCCTGCCTCACCTCACGCTCACATCTGCTAACACGCTGAACGTTTGCCCCTTATTTAGCCTCGTACCCATATCTGATAGCGGACTGAATGCCTGCCCTCCACAATCTGCGTGTTGGACCCCAATCCAACTGCAACCGTATTTAGATGAGAGTGCTCTGAGAGGAAATTAGGTCAGCATTAAAAGGACTGGAGTAGGCACAAGACACACCAAGGCCAAGTTCCCAGCACAACAGAGATGTATTTGTCCCAGAGGGTCAAAGGTCAGTGAATAAGAGACAATGACAGGAGACAGAGAATGAGGGAGAAGGAAAAGGGAATAAGGGAAAGGAGGGAAGGTATATTACCCTAGGAGGGACAAAGGACTGCCTCTGGATAAAGAGGATACTGATGTGGTCCACAGGCAAAAGGCAGTTTATAAAGGGAAAAGGGGGGAACTCCACACTAGGATGAGCTGGTTTGTTTTCATCGGGCATGTTAATTAGGTGAACCAATGGGGGCTTTTGATTGCTGGACTTCAAAGCTGTAATATCTAGGCCTTGACAGGCCTTATTTGGCCTCCTCCAGCCTCCAGAGGAGAAAGTGGCCAAATAAGGGAATAGACCCTTGGTGGCTAGCTTTAGGGATGTAATCTAATGGTTTAAAAAACCATCGCTAATGTTTAAAAACCTTGCTAAAGCAAGAGCAAGAAGCGTAAAGGCAAACCTGTCAGGGCCATGTTTGCCAGCTCTGGCCTGCTAGAACCCTTCAAGCGTGGGAGGCCACTCACGAATGAGATTAGTGGCCTCATATAAAGAGGCCAGGCAGCTTCCTAGCTCTCTTTACTCCGTGCTAGGATACAACCAGAACACACAGCTGTCTACAGCCCAGAAACATACCCGCAACCAGAACCAACCAGGCTGGGGCTACAGTCTCAGATGTCCAGCGTCCAGAACTATGAAGAATGTATTTAGGGTTGAAAGGCCACACCAGGTGTAACATTTTATTACAGCAACACAAGACAGACTAAGATACTGGGGTTAAATGCCACAGGGGACACTGAAGCCATACAAACCCCCATCTTCTGCACAGGAAGCTTCATACTGCCTCTACCCTTAACCAAATTCAAACAACAAGTCAGCCTCCTTCCATGGACCCCAGGCCCTTGTAGACCTACTGGGTTCTGATCTTAATACCATTATGTAAATAACAAACATAATCGCTGAAACTTGTGATTCAGTCATATTTATTCACCCGTTTTTGTTTTCTCTCTCTGTCTCTTTCACTCCGCCACCACTTTCTCTCCTCCACGCCCATGAGCCTGTCATAGATAGTATCTGGCATGGCTGACCAAAAGAGGGGAGACCAATGAGACTGAGCCAATCACCTGAGAACTTTCTCTACCTGGTAACAGACAAAAACTACATGTAGAAACCAGACATTGGAAATAATGCTGATGGTTTAAGGCTGGAAGGGGCTGCACAGATAGGGATGCAGAAGGCGTCTAAGAGCAGCAGGGGCGTCCCCACCTGATAGCTGGCTAAGGACTAGAGGGGTGGGGAGACTGTCATTGAGCCTCGAGAAACTATGCTCTGCAAAAAACCTAAATAAATATGAGAGGCTGCCCCGCCCCTGAGACTCCCGGTAAGGGCTGATTTCTGTGATACCTGAGAAGATTCTGTGGCAGAAAGTCCATCCAAGCTGATCCACCATAAAGAAATGGCCACCTCTCACAGTACGGAAGTGATTATCGTTTGAAGAGATGGACAGGTTCGTCCTGATCTGAACTTTACACACAGCACCAACCAACACCTCACAGTTTCTGTCTTAGCTATTTTCCCTGCTAACGGTGATTAAAAACAAACAAACAAACAAAACCACTCTGACAGGAAAAGCTGAAGGCAGAAAGAACTTAGTTGGGTTCACAGCCAGGGTGGCGGGAGCAGGTCACATGGCATCCACAATCAGGAAGCAGGGTGCAAAGGATGCGGATGTGGATGCGTGCTCAACTCACTTCCTCGGTTCATACAGTCTAGGATGCCCTGCCCAGGGAACACTGCTGCTCACAACTGAGAGGGGTCTTTACACATCAGTTAACCTAATCAAGCTACTTATTCCCCAACAGGCATGCCCAGGGGCCCAGCTCCCTTTTGTTGAGTTGCCAACTAATCTTAACCGCCACAATACCCTATTAATATATGATTATATATAACCTAGAATAAAAATTATATATAATCTATAATTAAAATTATAAATTTTAAAAAGTATTTATGGAAAGCAGTTCTATGCTACTCTTTAAACCAATGAACAACCTCAAGGGAATTCTTCAAGAACTCCTCAATATGTATTACATTTCACAGATTTTTCTGTGGGTTTTAGTGTTGTTAGTGATTTTGTTATTGTCCTAGTTAGAGTTACTGTTGCTGTGACGAAACACCATGACCGGAAGCAAGATAGGGAAGCTTACACCTCCACATCACTGTTGATCATCAAAGGGAGTCAGGACAGGACAGGAACTCACACAGGGCAGGAACCTGGAGGCAGGAGCTGATGCAGAGGTTATGGAGGGGTGCCTTCCTCAACCTACTTTCTTATAGAACCCAGAACCACCAGCTCGTGGATGGCCCCACCCACCATGGGCTGGGCCCTCCCCCGTCAATCACTTATTAAGAAAATGCCCTACAGGCTTGCTTACAACCTCATCTTACAGGAGCATTTTCTTAATTGAGGTTCCCTCCTCTCAGATGACTTCAGCTTGTGTCAAGTTGACATCAAAGTATCTAGCGCAGGTGTCCGTCTATCACTTTCCGTCCTCCAATAGCTTCCATCTTGCAAAACAATTACAGGAGGCCGAGCCTCTGCCCCTACCCCTTCCACAGATAATGTACCCCCTTACTGCAGGTTTGACTGTGACGCCCCCAGTTGTTGTAGAGTGTGTTGCTGTGTTTTCGTGCTCTCCGTAGACAAGAAGGCAGGAAGGAAGCTTGGTGCTGAGCTGTAGGCAGGGGGAGAAAAATGCAAGAAACTCATTCTTGTACTTGGCACTGAGTGTTTGTCAGAGCCGTTGCAGGGAGAGGAATGAATCCGTCGCCAGCAGCGTTTTCATTCTGCGTGGCCCTAAATACGAGCAGCTGGGCTGAGACTGCCTCCGCAGTACTCACAGGGGACTCTTACAGCTGTCACTTCTAAGCAAGTCTCGAAAACCGTTTCTCAAAGCCAGACTTATTTGAGACAAGCATCTGGTGACAAATGTTGGAAGAAAAACAACCCCCTCCCTGCACTGTGGGCCTCTTGACCTTCGTGTCTATTAATGTTCAATTTCTTCGCTCCCCTCCCAAGTTCAAACCCTCACAATGAGGTGGTGCTTGGAGCAAGCTGCTGGAGACAAGTGAAATAGATTCCTACGCTCCTGTGCCTGACAAACGCCAACCCATTAAAATATTAGCACCGTCAATTGGCTGATTATCTGGTGGACAATGATTACTCTTTCACTGAACCCAAGTCAAACCCTGAACACTACTAAATCAGCTCAGGATTAACTATGTTAGCCAAGAATATTGTTGGCAGGAGTTTTGGGGGTGGGGGGTTGTTTTTTATTGTTTGGTTGGTTAGTTTGGTTTGTGGCTTTTTGTTTGTTTGTTTGTTTGTTTGTTTTTGTTTGTTTGTTTTTGTTTTTGTTTTTAAGGCATAGAAATTTCTTCACAGACAATGAAGATTTCAAAGTTGCCTGGACAGAAAACTAGGAAAAACTCTTCTATACTGGCCTGGGTAACCACCATTAAGGTGATTAAATTCAACTTTATATAGTAGGGGGAGCACAGAAGAAAACTGATCTTCCCTAGCATTTGGGAGATGGGAAGCAGGAGATTCACAAGTTCAAAGATAGCCTGGGCTACATAGACTCTCAAAAAAAAAAAGTTGCAGGGTTATGGCTAGACTTGTATCTCAGTTGACAGAGTGCTCACTTTGAATGCACAAGGCACTGGATTCAACGCCTGTCATTGCGTAAAGCCAGCTTATGTTAGTAACACCCCTGAGATCAGGCCAGTCTGGGCTGTATAAGACTCTGTCTCAGCCGAACAGTGGTGGTGCATGCCTTTAATCCCAGCACTCGGGAGGCAGAGGCAGGTGGACCTCTGTGAGTTCGAAGCCAGCCTGGGCTACAAAGTGAGTCCAGAACAGCTAAGGCTACACAGAGAAACCCTGTCTCCAATAAAAAATAATAAATAAAATAAAATAAAAGACTGTCTCAACAACAACACAAAGAAATGAAAAGAAGGGGGGGAAAGTGTACTTTGTGCCGAGGTAAAGGAAACAAGAGGGAAGTGCTCGGATGGAGCAGAATTCTGATTCGACCAGAGCTCTAACACCTCTAATTAACAAGTAGTGCCTGTGTCCTAGGAAGACTTCTCGATGGTCCCTGAGTTAATTCAACCAATGGGGCAGAATGACATGAGACTACTACCCCTGACCTACCCCACACAAAAGCCCGAACAGAAGGGGAAAGGCAGCAACTTTGACTGGCAAGGATTCCACAGCAGTCTTTTGCCCTGCTGCTGCATCTTTTTAGGGGACTCCTTTGAAGAGGATGTAACAAGCAATTTCCACAATGAGTCCTCTTGACCTCTACCTTGACCCCCCCCCACTGGACTTCCCAATAATGGAAATCCAAGGGGTTCAGTGGAGCCTTCAAAAAGCATCCAAAGAAACAGAAAACTCAAGACTTCAGACTGTGGGCAGTTTTCCAATTTGCCATGAAAAGCAGATGTCTTCCCCTCACTAGCCCATCGTGTGTACCCAAACACTGCCCTGTCCTTTCTCCACAGCATACATAAACAACACAGCTAAGTGGGAGCACAAACTCAGACACCCAAAATGCACCAGTTTACTACAGAAGAAGCAAGGAAGTATCATCCGTTGGCTCAACAACGCTGTCTTAAGTTCTAGTCGGTATTGTTCCCCCCACCCGCTCCGGGAGCAACAGTGTTACTAATGGTTGGTATCTGAGTAGACTCTTTCCAGGTTCTTGGCCTCTTGTACCAAGAATTGAAAGAAAGTTTCTAGATGATTGCAAAGTAGCAAGGAAGCAAAGTGACAGCCAGAGGGGAATAGCTGTCAAGAGGGACAATGGGCCACTTGAGTGGACCCTGATCATTTGTGGGGAGCTTCTTTTTATGGGTTCAACAGGAAGAGTTTGGTTGCAAATGGAGGTAACTTGGGTAGTTCTCTGTTTTGATTAATGGGCTTGGATCATGTAAGCCTTTGCTCACTTGTCACTTCCCATAATACATCTGACTTTAATCATATACGTGCCCAATTATGCATGAGCATGGGATGGACCATTAGGAGTTAGCCCTAGAAGTTTACTCAGAACACATATTTGCCTTATCACCCACATACCAAAACCTGTCTAGGCAACACCAAGCACTGCCTATAGTTCCCAGATGTGTGCCTGAATGTGTTTGAGTGGAGATGGAGTGATGTCAGCGCCAGAATGCTATTAACAAAGTAACTTTTCCCCATTGTTTAAACCTTGGTGCAGGTTGATGGACCCAGGTTGCTAACAGGTCGCTAGGTGCGTTGTTCCAAGAGTGCAGCATGTACATAGTACCTGCAGGTAAGGGTCTCGGGCTGCCAAGTGGATTATTAGAAGAAAGGTATGTGGTGACCATGCCCAGTGGAATCCCAGGTTGCTAAACTATTCTTTAGGTTTAGCTGCCTTAGAATTCAAAGACTACAGAGGGTTATTGAAAGGGAACACAGAAACATTAGAGAAATTGGATCATGTGATAATGCCAAAAAGTCCCACCTTTTGCAACACAGGACCCAGGGGAGCTACTGGCATAAAGCCCAGGGTCAGTCTTGATGTCCCAAGAATGTGGAAACTCTGATGTCCGAGAGCAGTGTTCCAGCTTGGAAGAGAGTGACTGGGCCCTCCCTTCACTTTTCTCTTCCACTGAACTCTTGATGGATGGAGTCTACCCACACTGGTGAGAGCAGTTATTTGACTCGGTGTAGTCATTCACAGTCCCACAGAGGCACCCAGGGGTGTTCTTCCATGGTGAATCTAAATCCTGTGGAGTTGAGACAGGAGATGATGACAGTGGTTGTGTGTAACAGTTGATTTGAGGGGGTTCAAGAGTAGATGAAAAGATAGACCACTAGTCAAGGAAGCTAACTCTTCTGAGATTTACCACATGGAAAAAAGAAAATAGGAAATAGTCGCAGAATACTATACAAGTACATTTTATCCACCCCATCCATGAAAAAAATGTTTCAGTGTGTTTATATTCCAATGACAAAGAGCCACTAAAGAGCACAAAGTTCCTTGATACAAAAGAAAAACCAAAAAAAAAAAAAAACACAATTTATGAACAAAGTCTCCAATAATCCCAAAGTTGTTTGAATTGCAGTGTAGCTGTAATAGGTAGACTTTTGTCTGAAGATAGCTAGTGTCCAAAGACAGTGGGAAGCGAGAGGTTATCCATCAAAATACAGGGGGGTAATATAAAGAAATACACAGACATTTTTATGTATAGTTATTTTTGTTTGCTTTTCTCGGGGAGATTACATATGCCAGCTGAGGGAAGAGGGTTGGTCCTTTGAGGAGAAAGAGGGTATAAAAATATAGAGTGGGTGCTGAGGAGCCTAGTGAATGTTTGTGATCATGTATGTACTTAGGCAGACACATGCTAGGAATCCATCAGCCCACAAACTTCAGGGATCCGCTTTCTACAGTGAAACACTATTGTGCTTAGACAAATTCTATACAAGAAAAAAAAAACCTAAAATTTCTCATTCTCTACTTTTTAAAGGGATTTTTTCCGTGTGTGTGTGTGTGTGTGTGTGTGTGTGTGTGTGTGTGTGTGTGTGTGTGTGCGCGCGCGCGCCATATTTGTATTTGTGCAGATGCCCAATTGAGACCAGGAGATGGCATCAGAGGCCCTGGAGCTGGAATTACAGACTATAGCAAGTGGCCCAATACGAGTGCTGGGAACCCAGCTGGATCCTCTGCCAGAGCAGTAAGTGCTCTTAACTGCTGAGCTGTCCTCCAGCACTCTTATTTCCAAGCCATTTATTAATAATGATTGAATACAAACTCTGAAGTGAACTGTTTGAAAAATGAATATACTTATAGGAGAGGAAAATGCTTATTTTTTTTTTAAGTTCCTAAAACAATGCCTAGCATACAATAAACAATGAAAAATCTAAACAATGAATGGGTGTGCATGTATTTATGTTACATGTATTTCATAGTATCCTGGGGGCATCTACTCTCTGGCCTCTGATAACAAAGAACCCTAAAAATCTCAATGGAACTTTAAGCTTTAATAACTTCATCCAAAATATAAATACTACAATCCTACCTCTTGGCCCCCCCCCCCAACAAAATTCAGCCTTTGAAAGTTAAATTATTTAAATGTCCTGTTTATATCATTTTCCGGATTCAAAAATAAATAAATATTTAATCCTAATGTTTTGTTTCAGTGTTTGACACCTTGATAAGGCCAGAGAAAATAAAATTAACAATTTATGACTTAAAACACAAATCTCAAAAAGCATATATGAGATGTGAATAATTCAACACTCAAATTATGGCCTTGTAATTTCTGGCCATTTACACTTTTGATTCCTTCAGAACTTAAAATGACACTAGTTTGATTTTGAATACTGAGACACAGCGGGAAGACTCTCTCAAGCCTTGGCTCATCCGGGGACTGTCAGATAAGTTTCTGTGAACACGCCTGGACCCTCTTGTGACTCCTGTGCGGAAGATGTCTCCTCCTTATTCCTCTTACTGCTAGCTGCTATTACCAGCAAAATCATGAAGACCATAGCCGTGTGAGCTGGCCCTGTTGCAGATGCCACCCACCATCTTTACAGGATGCTGCTTGCTCTCAGCAATCCTGACCTGTTTGTCTGTGAGCTTAGGGGTCCAGCCTCCCTGAGGTACTGGGTGCCTTGCAATCTTGCCATCAGATTGCAGGATCACGCACATCCTTGCAATTAGGAAGGGGCTCGATCCACCAGAAATCTGGAAAATATCTCTTCTTTGAGTAATGAGACTTTCTTTGTAATAGCCCCAGGACAGCAAACAGTGCCTGGGGATTTGTGTAGGTTTTGAATGGAAGTGCAATTCTCTAATTAAGTAACTCTATTATAACAGAGTTTTGCCCAAGGCTAGCTAAGCACAAAATCTTGCAACAGCATTTTTTTTAAACTGTCTCTTTTCACTTGCCACAAGGAAAACCACAGAGCTAAAGAACCCTGCATGGCAAAGGATCTGAGGAAGTCACAATGTGGTTGGATGAAGATGTGAAACCAAAACAGGAGCCACATTGATGTCAAGGAACCACATTGTTATTAAGTCTCCATGCCTTACAAGGATAACTTTGTTTCTAAGGCTAATGTATCCCAAAAACCATATTTTCAACCTACACCCAACTTGTAACCCTATGATGTATATCCACCCGCCTTTTATTTTTAAAGATTTATTATGTATAGTGTTCTGTCTGCACGTACAGCTACATACCAGAAGGGGGCACCAGATCTCATAGGGGAGGATTATGAGCAACCATGTGGTTGCTGGGAATTGAAATCAGGACCTTTAGAAAAGCAGCCAGTGCTCTCAACCTCTAAGCCATCTCTCCAGCCCTTTGCTAAGCTCTTGAACTCTTGTGATGACTCCCCTTTCATATGATGTGCTCTTGCACTTACCTCCCCCCCCACACACACACACAGGCAGCCTTGCCACAGGAGTCCCCCACTCTTCTGTCCAGGTACTGACAAGCAGTTATCTCAACAGCTGTTTTCTGTCAACCCTAAACCTTCTCCCAGAAAAAGGATCTCAAAAGCCAGTGAGATGCTATTCACTGAAACCCTGACTTCGGGGGAGGCAGCCGCCTAGCCAGCCCCTTGTGCACTTCTAACTACAGCTTGCTTTAATTAGATGGTCACGGAAATGGTTTGTTTGGTTTTATCTCAGGTCTAACAGAACCCCTACAAGAGTGTGTGGAGGAAGGCTCTAGGCCAGCAAAAGGCGGCAGCTCAGTGCCCAGAGTCACTCAGGCCATCCACTCTTCCTGCCTTCCTCCTTGTATACAGATGAGGAGGGCTGGCTCTGCACGGTTGAGTTAGAATGATGGTGAAAACATAGAAACACCAAGCATCGATCTCTTGTTGCTCGTGGGAGTTTTATTAAGTGATGTCAGATGTCCCTTAAAAAAAAAACAAAAAAAAAAAAAAACACTAAGCTTTGCCAGGCTGTGGTGGCTGATGCCTTTAATCCTTGCATTGCGAAGGCAGAGACAGGCAGATCTCTGAGTGTGCTGCCATCCCTATCTATAGAGTGAGGGAGTGCCAGGACAGCCAGGGAGTGCCAGGACAGCCAGGGCTACACAGAGAACATCATACTTTTTTTAAAACAAGCAACTTTCAGGGACAGAGAGAGATGGCTGCTCTTGCAGAAGACCCAGGATTGGTTCCCTGCACCCACGTGTTGGTTCACAAGCCTCTTTAGCTCTTCTTATGACCTCCTTGGCCACCAGGCACACACATGGCACACATAGGTAAATGCGTGCAAAATGCTAGTATACATAAAAAATAAGGGAGTTGTTTTTGTTTGTTTGTTTGCTTAACAATCACTTTGCACAGTTGAGAAGTAGCAGCCTGCTTTGAGTGGTCAGGGAAGACTGCACGCAGAACTTGCTGTAGCCTTGTAATTTTCCTCTCTAGTGAGGAGAATCGCTTCAGATTGCTTGCCGTGCTTTGGAAGTAAACAGTGGCAATTGCAATATAAATAAAGCAGTTTTTAAAACATTACCAGAAAATGAAGCATTAGTGGAAAATTTTCAAAAGATATCGTTCAGTGTGGTGGGGGGAGTGGTGAAGGGGAAAACACCGAATATTTAAATAAGGGGAAACACACTTTTGATGTTTTATAACTGAAGGTCTGAAACATACAAGACCAAGGTGTATGTGGGCATGCGTGTCCACATGTCCGTGTGTGTGTGTGTGTGTGTGTGTGTGTGTGTGTGTGTGTGTGTGTGTGTGTGTATCAAAGCAGTAACATCCTGGCTCCTTCCATGCCTCCATGGAAGGATTTTGTTTACATCTTTCATGAACTCCAGGAATATATTTTTGCTTAAGTGTTACTTAGTCATGTGTGTATGTGTGCAATTGTACATCTTCATGTGCGCATCACACAGAGGCCACAAGAAGGCAACAGAGACTCTCCTCCATTGTGCTCATCCTCTTCTTTCGAGACAAGATTTCTCCTTGGACCCAGGCCAGAGGATCCCTTGGCTAGGCTGGCAGTCAGCAACACCTACTGATGTTTTCTCCAATCTCTCCCTCAGAGATGGGGTACCTCAGGCATGAGGTAGGTAACAAAGGCCCAATAAACCCTTTCCGTACCTGCCTGCTGATATAAATACACACAGAAACACATAGTCTTAGTTTATATCCATGAAGATATAAATTCAATACATCTGAGATTTCAGTATAGATTTAAAACAAATTGCCTAAATGGGATAATGGTTGAAAATCATTCATCAAATTCTAGTTGGCCATAATCCCCACAACGGACATTGAGAAAGATGCTTAAAATGCAGAAAAAATATACAGACTAAAATACTCATAACAATATAATTTATAATGAAAATTATAGCAAAAGAGCTAGATATTCAATAACAGGCACTTGGTTTAAAATATCATGTAAAAACTTAGAATGTCAAACAGCCAACAAAATAATTTCTATAAAAAGCAATTATATAGACAATTATACTAATAATATTAAATATTTAAAATACATAAGAACTAATGGCAACTATTAAAATATATAGAAGAAAAATGCAACTGAAAAAAATGCAGCAAAGCATTAGCATGGTTTATGGATGTCCTAGTTTACCTTCTATCGTTATGATACACACAGTGAATAAAAGCAACTTGGGAAGGAACGGGTTTATTTGCTTTACAGACTGCAGTCCATCATAGAGAGAAGTCAGGGCAGAAGCTCAAAGCAGGAACCTGGGTGCAGGGACTGAAGCAGAAGCCATGGTGGGATGCTGCTTAACGGTTTGTACTACACGGATGGTTCTGCTACCTCTTATGTACAATCCAGAACTGCCTGCCTAGGAGTGACACCACCCACCGTGGGCTGGTCCCTCCCACAGGAATTGTAAATCAAGAAAATGCCTAAAGGCCAAACTGATGGAGGCACTTCCTTAGTTGACACTCTTTCAAATTGACAAAAAAAAGAAAAAAGAAAAATGGCAAACTGGTAAGGAGAGTAATTTTTGTTTTTATTTTTCAATTTACTCTGTATGGCATATGTTTTAAATTAAAAAAAGAGAAAGGAAAACTCTGGCAGCCAGCTGCCTGAAATCCTTCCCTACGTCAGAGTCACCCACCACCAGGAGAAATGACCAAAGTTTTACTCCTACGTCTTCTAGCATCATCTGTGGGGAGCTTCCTGTCGAGAGAGGCACTTCAACTTCTCCCCTGGTTCTCAGCTCTTCCTTGACATTAGGTCAAGATCCGTACACCCTGTCATACAGATGTGGGAAACTCTAAACGGCGGCACCTTGCCTGGCCTTGTTTCTCTCTCAGGAGCCTCAGAGTCCCCATAATGGTCCATGTTACCTTCAAAGTATGACGCACATGGCTAGCAGCAGAAACTGAAGAGCGGAACCGGGGTTTGTGGGGCTTGAAGCTGTATAGAGTTTGCAGAGAGGCCTCTTTCAGACATCAGAGGAGCGCATTCATCAGCAGACGCCCAGAAGTCCAAGGGAAGCCAGAGGAAGTAGAGAACACCCTCAGCTCCCTACCCTCTCTCTATGCCAGCGGCTCTGCAGCACAGCTGTCTCCTGCTCATTCCGGAATGCAACGAAGACACCACGTGGTTCTCAGTTCCCTCCATTCCTCCCAGGGTCACTTCACACACCTGTCTGCCTGGGTGAGGAACGCATGGCAGGCTTCAGAGCCTCAGCAGAGAACGGTGGCTATGAAGAGCAGGTACCTGTGATACCTGCTGCCTCCTGCTTACTTAGGGAGCAGGGGGCTGCTGCGGGATGCTGAGTTCCCAGCCAAAGACCACAGGCTCTGGGCGTACTCCTTTAGAACAGTCTGGTGAAAATTGCTTCTCCTCTTTAGACCAGCCTGCCAAGGCCCAAACTCGGGATCATATGTTGCATTCCAAAAAAGTGAAAGCTGTATTCTGTTCATGCAGAATATTCTACTCTGGAGCTTGATAGCCCTCGCAAAGACACATGGGTGGAAACGCAAGTCACCATGAAGACAAACAAATCTGCTCTTTTAACGAAAGGAGCCTAAGAGAGTTTGCCACCTTCAGCCATGGGGAGGCCACAGACAACCGTTTGTCAACCAGGCACAGGGTCTGTAGATGCCACCATCTGGGACTTCCTTGCTTCCAATGGCACTATTACTTATAAGTCGCCCAGGCTAACCTTTATGACAGCAGCCCAAAAGACTAAAATAACTACATTTGTCCCTCCGAAGTTTTATTTTGACAGCCATCCTATTACTCGCTCTTTTCCTAGTAATCAAACCAAGAAAGGACCTGTGGGAGAATTCTACCCACCAGCTCACACAAGATACGGTATCTTGGGACCAGGCAGGGTGGCTCCCGCCTTTAATCCCAGCTCTCAGGAGGCAGAGGCAGGTGGATCACTGTGAGTTCAAGGCCAGCCTGGTTACAAAGCGACTCCAGGACAGCCAAGGCTACACAGAGAAACCCTGTCTCGGAAAAAAAAAAAAAAAAGATACAGTATCTTTCTTTAGTGTGAGGCCTCTCCCAGGATGAGAGCCTGGAGACAGCTGACAGCACCTTCCAGCCACTGAAGAGTCCAGTGCAACCCGGTGATGCTGTGGTGGCCACAGATAAAAGGGCACTCTCCAAATACCTTCAGGAAGTAACTTTTCATTGGGTGTCAGCGGAGAAGCGAGAGCGGGCTCACCCAGAGCTTGGAACTTCCTGAAAGCTGTTAATTCGTGTCTATTGTGTAACCGGTCAACCTTTGCTGGGGGAGGGGCACTAAGATAAAGTCTTACATAGCCAATTGGCTATGTGGCTGAGGCTGGCCTCAAACTTCAGATCGGCCTGCCTCTACCTCCCAAGTGCTGGAGCTACAGATGTGTGCCACCACAAGAAGCTGTCATAGGTGCTTTAGCTGCGTGCCAGTTTTTCCGACTAAAATTTAAGCCCAGGTAGAAGGGAGCTCTCACCTCTTTCTGCTTACACCCCTGCAAAGTTCCAAGTATTCAGAGGAGCCCACCAGCACTTACCAAATGTCTGAATTAACTCATTCAACTAAATACTTAAGCATAGCCTCTAAATGAGGGCATGTGGCACTGAGTCCCGTTGATGAAGCTCCGTTACAGAGAGCCCTTTGTGTAGAGGGTGGGGTGCTGGCATGCCTTCCAGGCTCAGAAGATTTGGAGGAATGGACCCAGCCCCCAATAACAAGAGGGAGAATGATGGAGAAAAGGTAAGCCTTACCTTTCTTCCCTTGTAAGCTCCCTTCTAAGAGCCCCGGAGCTGCCTCAGAGCCGAGTGTGAGCACTCAGAGATCCAGAGCTAACCTTACTGGGGAGATGGGAGCTGAGCGGGAAAGAGGACGCATGTCCAGGAAGGACCAGTCTGAGGAAGCCTGAGACTCTTCATAGACAAGCTCTGCGTGCAGTTGTAGTAGAGATCACGTGACTTGCCAGTGACAAGTCACTACACACTTAGAAATGAAGGCCAGCCCTTCACGTAAGCACGTGGCCAACTGGAGTGAATGCCAAAATAAGAGTCAATCCCGAACAAGGATTTGACTAACTTACACGCACCTTAGGCTTATACATTTTACATACACTGTCACCCTTAAATGTCCTCTGGGTCCTGGCCCCAGGTTACTCTTTAAACAATTGAAATAAACAGGAGACTGCGAGTCTGGCCTCGGGGAAAGATGGTTTACACAGCAATGATCTTGCCAGAGTTATTTCCTAAGTATACATACCAGTGATGTTCTTTTCAAATAGTTGCTTCCCGTGGGTCATCTTTCGCATCTGACAGAATTATGCTTTTTCTCAAGGAAAGAACTACAGGCTTTGAGGCAGGCCAGGATTTAACACCCTGTGTGACCCTGCACTGCCCCCTGGAGCTGCCTGTTAGAGGCGTGTTCTTTGGGGATGGATGGGGCCCAATGGCTGGCCAATCACGGCAAACAAGCACTTACACCCTAGCACTAAATTTTGCTTACCTCTAACAGGCCTGGTTAACATGCTACTTACCTTTGGTGTACTTTGGAGACAGTGCTCCCTACAGCTAAATTCTACTTTGTGTGATTTAGTGTCCCCTAAGTGAATCTACTAACAAATCCTTTATAAAGGTGATTCTATTACTTTGAGTTTCTCCCAGGTCAATGGCACCATCATCTGTTTGGAGTAAAGACCTGCTAAAGGTCAGGTCACAGGGATGTACCCATGATGGTCAAAGCACCAATTGTCCTGACTAAATGGCATCACAGTGACACTCCTGAGTGTGTGCCATGTGCAGCCTCTTTCCCTGGGCAAGGATTTTAATCCGACCTGAGGACACAGAAGCTCGGTGGCTTTGAAAGCCTGTGCCTTCCCGAATCTTGCACCAATCCCCGCCTCCCCTGTGAAAACAAGCCCCACCTCTAGTTCAGTTTAGGCAGCACATTCTCCCAGGCTTCTTCATCGTCCTGCGGTTCTTCTTCCAAGGAACCTGGTTCAAGCCCCGACTTCCCACTAGCCCACACCTTACCTCCAGGTATACGCTGGGACTGGAAAACTCTGGAGCATTTTCCTACACTAGCTGTACAACCAATTGGCTTTTAATTGCTACATGAACCACCACAAACTAAAAGGCTTGCAAACATGTAATAGCTCGGCTTCCAGGGGGTGAGAAGGCCTCTTGCTAGCAGAGAGGCTCCCTGAGCAGGGTGCCACAAAGCTGAGGTCAGGTCTGGTTGATCAGGTTAATGGCTGGACCCTGGTTCTTTGTCACTGAAGGATCGAGGTCACATTTTCTAGCTAGATATGGACTTAGGACTAGATGGAGCTCCCAGCAAGGGCTCTTATGTTCGTGTCACATTGACACCACCACCCCACCCACCCCCTCGCACACATGGGCAATGGACAGGTGGCTCTGTTGCTTCCAGGTCATGGGAGGATTCCTGCTGTGTCCTTCTTCTTCAAGGACTCACCTGAGTAGGCCAAACCCTGTTATAATTGGAGAGTCATCTTTTTCCTATAATGTGATATCTTCACCAGAAGTGAAACACAACAGTCACGGGTCTAGCTTATACTAAACATAAGGGAATGGCACAGGTATCTGAACTGAGGAGCTGCCTCAGCGTTTTGCTTACCACAAAATGCAATTGAAAGTAATTTTTTTGAAGTTCTGCTTATTTTTATGTTGTGTGTATGAGTGATCTGCCTGCATCCATGTGTGTGTGTACGCACGCACGCCTGCATATGCACATGCGTACACGTGTGCCACATGCATGCCTAGTATCCATGGAGGCCAGAAGAGGGTGTCAGATGCCCTAGAACAGGAGTTATAAGTGGTTTTGAGCCACTGGGTCGGCGCCAAGAATTGAATCCATGTCCTCTGCAAGACGGAGCCAGATCTCCAGTCACCACAAAAATGCATCCTTATATCTCTTGGGTACATTTTCATAGATCCTAATTAGCTGAGTTAAAAATAAATACAAAGCAGGAAGTTGTGTCACTTACTGTGGAAAGGAAAGGAAAGGAAAGGAAAGGAAAGGAAAGGAAAGGAAAGGAAAGGAAAGAAGTCGCCATCATTAGCTCACCCTCCGCTCCCTCCTGGCCTTGAACATCACCTGCGGTCGGCTCACTCTAGAGAAAGTGCAGCGGTCTTCATCCCTAAGGCCCTCGTGAATCAAATATCCCCTTGGCCGCCCTACCTGTCAATCCAGTGCTGCCGCTGAGTCCGACCGGTCACTTCTCTCCTAATATGTCATGGGCAGTCTGGAGCAGGCTCAGGGCACAGGCTGAGAACACGGAAGTCCTTCAGGGAAGATGCTCTGGGATGGACAGAAGGTTGACCCTGCACCTCGGGGGAACCATTACCTGCCAGATCGCAGGAGCACCCAACAGGAAAGATTATGTCCACTCCAGCTTAGTTTGGGGAAGGGATGTCAGGCCCGCGTGTGTACCTGTGGATGCAGAGGCCAGAAGGCAACCTCAAGTTTGTTTCTCGGGCTCTGTGTACATGTCATCCTTGTGGCTGCTGTTATTTAGAGGCTCTGTCAGTGATGTCCGCAGAGTAGGCTACAGCCTCCAGAGAGCTGTCTCCTTCTCCACATGCCACCACACCCAACTTTTTTATGTGGGTTGAACTCAGGTGCCCAGGCTTACAAGGCAAGCATTTTACCAACTGAGCTCTCTCTCCAGCCCTGGTCAGTTTGGGTGGTTCTAGCAGTTTGTTTTGTTTTTGTTGTTGTTGTTGTTGTTTGTTTTCCATGCAAGGAAGTACCCAGAATGCTCTCCTCTATGTTTCCACCCCACGGAAAGGATTTGGACTTCTCCATGTTCTCACCTGCTGATGGCTGTGTATGTAAACACACTCAAGCGGCTGAAACTGTAGTTTTTTGCCTGTTACAGATAAACCTGTCGGGAACATTTTGGTGGACTTTCGGTGCCCGTAAGTTTTCTTTCTTGAGAGTGAACACAGAAATAAGACTATGCAGCTGGGAGCAGCATGTGTTTAGCTTCGGGACTTCCTATGTGGACTTGTCCCCACAGCAATGTTTATGGCTTAGAAACATTCTAAGAGCTTTATGCCCCAACTCACATGTGTCAAACTCAATCCATCTGTGAGGACATCTTACTGGGGCTTTAATTTTTCATTTCCTCAATGAATAATGACATTTAGGGATTTCGAGTGTTTTTACCAGGTATGTGTAGGCTTCGCTTATTTTTTTTAAAAAATGTACAAATCTTAAGCTCACTCAGTGAGTGCCTTGGCATTTTACTGTCGAGCGGTAAGACCTTCAAGTATTCTACACACTGATCATTTACTAGGTTGTGTTTTTGTTCTTGTTGGTTGCTTGCATTTTGCTTTTGAGACAAGGTCTCACTACATAGCCCAAGCTGACCTCAAGCTCTCTATGTAGTCCAGGCTGACCACATACTTATGGCCATCCTCCTGCCTCAGTATTCCACGTGCTGAGATTGTATAAACCACCATTTCCAGGTCAGATGTCTTTTGCAAATGTTTCCCCGGCCTCCATTCATTCCTTCAATTTTCATGGACCTTCAGATTTTAACCTTGTGTATGTTTTTAAATGAAAAGCTTTGGGTGTCCATAGAACGGTTTTAAAGAACTAAAAAAATCAATCTTAAGAAACCCTTTGAGAGTGGCACGAGGAGCCATTACCAGAGCTGGAGCTACTAGCTAAAGCCTGTTGACAACCTCCCAAAAGCACCCAGACCTTGTGGCCAACGCCATGGGGGAAAAGCCAGTGGGGAGCCTGGCCAGGACTGATGACGTCATGAGCAAGAAGCTGGAGGAAGGGGCTTTGACAAGGCGTGTGTGGTCCTTGGCCAGTTTCTGGAGCTAAAGAAAGATGAAGACGTCTTCCGAGAATGGCTGAAAGACACATGTGGTGCCAATGCCTAGCAGTCCTGGGACTGCTTTGGGTGCCTTCGAGATGGTATGATGCTTTCTTGTAGCATTCTCTGGGGACCTGTCAGCATCCCAGCCAAAGCATAGAGTCTCCAGAGTCTGCAGCCGGGTCGGGCTCCTCCCAGATTATTTGCTGTCACACTCACCTCCTATGTACTCCAGGGTCTCTGGGGAGTTCTCTCCCCTCAACATTTCAAACTCTTTCAAATCCTTACCCTTGTATGCCTTGCCCCTCCCTCCTCTCCTTTGCAGTTCCATGGCAACAGTTACCAGCTTTCCTGAATGGATTTCTGGCCCCTTTCTCCCTCCCTTCACCATCTGTTGGATGCCCTTTGGCTCACACCGCCACCCCACCCACCCACCCCACCCACCCCTTTTTTTTTTTTTTTAGTGGCAAAAACAGTCACTGTCTTTATAAGGATTTTTAGGTGAATAAAGTCAGTGGCCTTCATAAAAATAAAATAAAAAAGAAACTCTTTATATTGTAAGCAGCGTCTACTATACTTTTTAATCACTATCACTTTGTTTTTATTAGAAAATGTCAAAATCCAGCTAAGAAGTTAAGAGTGCTCGCTGCTCTATCAATGAACTGCAGTTCAGATCTTTGTCACCCACATATATGGCCTACAAACGTCTGTAAGTCCAGCTCCCAGGCATCTGGTGACTTGCTGAGCACCCATGTACACATGTGCACACACATGTACACACACACACAAAGATACAAAATGTTATGGCTTATTTTCATTATGGTATTCACCTCCCTCCTAACCCAGGTAAGCCTTGGCTATCCCCGGCGTCTAGGCCACCTCTTTCCCTTCCCTCGGCCGGCCGTCACATCACACCTACTGCCTCCCGCAGAGCCGAGGGGCTGTTTCTAATACCTGCCCGTGCGTGCATGACTGTGGGGTCTTTGCTTGTCTTTGTTTGGGGCCAGCAGTTGATTTTGAACGTAGGTCTTTGTGACTCCCCTCGCTTCCTGAATAAAGGGGTCAAGTTGGTTGGTGGGTTTCTAAAAGCGCTCGCCATAACGGTGAAGTAACCTGTGATCCGTTTCTGCCAAACCCTATAGCTTTAAATCCCACTCCAAAGTGACTCGCCAACTCTTTGGGGCTCCCCCACTTGAGTCCCACTCATAGTGACCTCACTGACTGAACTTTTCACATACCATTCCCTTGGTTTGGAAGCAGCCCTTTTCCACCTGAATGCTTCCTCTTTCCTTCTTTAAGACGCAACTGGAACTGCCTCTATCACTGAGTCCGACTTAGGACCAACTTAAAGGACTCCTCCGTTAGCCTGACACTAACCTTTCCGCTCTTAGCTTTGAGCATCTTCATCTGTCTTTCCCATTAGATCACATACTCCGCTGAGACAGAGTTAACTTCCTGCGTTATAGGACAAGGGCATCACGCAGTCTGTTATCGTATGGGGGGCATAAGGGAACAACTGCCCAATGAAACATGCAAAGCCAAGGGACGTGACTGCAGTACTCTCTCCCATTTTGAGGTACCTCAGGGAAGATTGCATGGCCAGAAACCAGGTCCAGGAGTGACCCAGCAAGACACCAAGGTCAGCCGTGCCTGGGTACAACGGATATTTATGGTAGACTGGAGCCAGACTGAAGTCTTTTTTTTTTTCCTAATAGGCCCTAATCTTGGGCACCCCCATAAAGAGGTCATTTTATGAGTTTTAAGCAAGATGATAATGACTATGAGACATAAGAATGTTCCCAAGCACTACAGGACAGATGCTGGCTCGCCCGTCCTTTGTGCTTCCAGATGCTCCATTTATCCCTTCAAAGTGACATAACAAGAAATGGGGACTGTTTGGCCTAAGCGTGTTCCCCAAACGTCATGTATGGAAACTCACCCGCCAATCACCCAGTGATATCACCAGGAGATGAGCTTCCCCGTTGTGTTATGAACTCATGAATTTTCCACGAGTGGGGTCAGAACTTTTATCCAAGGGCCTAACCGTCTACTCTAATGGCAGCAAACACACCCTCAGACCTGTTCTCCCTCCTTCCTGCATCTGAGGACACCTAAAGTGGTGTCATGAGTGAGAAACGGATCTTCAAGAGACTGAGGTGGGGGCCCATGACTTCCGAGCCCCTGTGTCTCTGTTGTTTATTAACTCCCCAGTCTTATGTATTTTGTTATAGCAACACAGACAGAAGCAGGCTTACGTCCAATCTGTTTTTAATAGATCACAAAGAGAGAACTTCCCCTAGTTGCCAACTCACATCTAGGATAATGCCACTTGCAGAGAGGTTGGAGCGGCAGGAAAGCAGCTGGCGAAAACCAAGCAAGGCCATGTCGTCCTGCCTCTGAGTCCTCCAGCCTTGTGCCCACCTTAGCCTGACACTCCCTACTTGAGAAGTTGGCACAGGAAGTCAGAAAGTGGAGTTTGTTTGGCATGAGTACACACACAAAAAAAAGATCCTCTTCCCAGTGGGGCAAGGTCTTATGGGAACATCTGTCACTCTGGTTCTTAAAAGGAAGCGTTTACTTCTTAATTTGGAAGAGATCTTGTGGCAGCAAAACAAAGAAGGGCCAGTGCTCCTGCAACCCTTCTGTCTTCAAGGCACTTCCCGGGTGTGGCAAAGATAACGGCACTGGCAAAACCTGTGAATGCCAGAGCTGCGGTGTTCTAACCAAAGGCTCGGGAACACCTCTAAGCACAGGTGTTTCCTCAGTGGTGCTGTCTCCCCAAAGCTGGAGGAGGTACCATAGCTTGTTGACTAGGTATTTTGACTGAGGGGGAAATAATTAGCTGTGCCACACTAAAATATAGCCTTGCCCCTTCTGACCATAATGGAAGTACTTTGGCTACAAGCTCCCCCAGGAGCTCAGGGTGACAGCATAGCAAGACGTATTCCCCAAGCACGAGTCCCCGCAATGTCCCCTGCTGCCATGCCACCTGTGCTTCAGCCGCATGGGCCATACCCTCTGCCTGTGAGAATGTAAGAGCCTATAAGCACAGAACTGGCCATGACCTTCATGGCATCTGCCAATGAGTTCCGTCATGGATGCCTCAGGTGCTCAGACTGAAGCCATGAGAAGCATCTCTATACATCAGAGCTGGCAGCCGGGAGTGGTGGCGCACACCTTTAACCCCAGCACTCGGGAGGCAGAGGCAGGCAGATCACTGAGTTTGAGGCCAGCCTGGTCTACAAAGTTAGTCCAGGACAGCCAAGGCTACCCAGAGAAACCCTGTCTTGAAAAAAATAACAAAACAAAAACAAAACATCAGAGCTGGCGCCCTCCACTTCCCCCCAAAGCATTCTGGCCAGGGGTTCACTGGGAGCTCTGACAAAAGGTGAGAAGTCTTCCCCCAACACATCTCTCGATGGCAGCACCTGTGGCTGCAACGGGATGCACTCTGGTAGGATGGGGGACCCACCCAGCTAGTTTGACCACAAGGAGGCACAAAATTGCCAGTAGGCTCTCGTGTCTTCTTGGTGATGCTCATGCTCCCAACAGTAACAGACTGTCTTCACTCGGCTGGCTATGACTACAGGCAGGAAGGAGAATGTCTCCGAGGGCCTACAGGCTCTTCACAAAGATAGGCACTTTACATTACAGGCAAAGTGCTACAGGGTAACAAGGCTGCATTGTCAAAATCTGAGTCCCCCTCAGGGGAAGGCACCAAAGTTAAATGTTTCAACCAAGAAGCTAATACACACACACACACACACACACACACACACCCTATAGACCCTGTGGCTAAAAGTTATCCAACAGCCAGGGGCTGTGGACAAAGGATTACTGTTCTTGGTGCTGAGATTCCGGCGTGTGGCTCCCTTGTGGAAAATATTAGCTTCATCAATGGGAAAATTGCTGAGTTGCCTGCAGAGACAAGACAAACGGTGATTGGCGGGCACGCCAAGCCTACTGAGATTTGACTCCATCTGAATGCCTGGGGATGTGGCGAAGGCTCAGTTAGAAATGCACGCTCGACCTGGCAAAGCAGGAGCCACAAAGAGAGGCTAAAGAACTGGCTCCACCCCACCCCACCCATCACATCAGAGGAAGTTTAAGAGTGATATGTTGGCTGCTAAACAACAGTGCAGACAAGGTGGTAGAGACGGTGAACTGCCGCCTCTAAGGCAGAGAGCTCTTAGACTCAAGCTGACCCGTTGTCAGGGTGAAGAGGGACCCCAGTAAGCAGGAAAGCAACAAACTGAGGGGGTGGCGGGGTATCTTACCCACATGAACTCCACCAGACTCAAAACAAAACAAAAGGCTTGGATATGGAGGCTTACGTGTGTGAGCTGTTGAGAGACAGAACCCAGTAAGCCAGGAACCAGAGAAGTTCTAGAGAGAGTGCCTCCAACCACTGCCCATTAGAGACCTTAAGACTGGGCCCGGGCTGTGGCTCCTAGCCCAGAAGAAGGTATCTTTTTTTTTTTTTTTTTTTTTTTTTAAGAAAAATGTGACAGAAGTGCAAGAGGCTGGCGGAGCCTGGGATCTTTGCAGGGGTTCTGCCCCCACACACAGTGGCCCAAGATATATGTGAGGGAGTTTAAGTGGAAGCCTAAAACCACACCTCTCCCTGTCTGCCTCCGCACCTCCACCCCCCCACCCCCCAGCAGCCCTCATTAGCCCCATCTCCTCAATAGTAACAGGTTTGCTTCAAACAGGCAGGCATCACATGCACTGAGCTTTTATGAAAAAGACAGAGCTTTTTAATGCAGGTCAATTCTGGCCCCTCTGGGGCCCAGGAGCCATGTCAGCCTTGTGCTGTTACAGAGACACTCTAGTCAGCTGCTTCTACAGTTATGAGCAGAGTTGCCTCCAAGTGCAGAAATGGTGCCGGCCCCTGTGATGGCCAGAGAGATGGCCTAGTCATGTAGGCCAAGGTCCTTTGATGCAAAGATGCCAAGGACAGACTGTGCAACACGCATGAGCCTTGGCTTCTGTGGGCTGGCATGGTGAGTTCCTGATGAAATGGGCAAGGTCAGGGACAAAAGTCACCGGAGCTCATTTCCTCTGCATTCCACCAATATTTTCAAAAGGGTCAGAGGTGCTTTCCCAAGCAACGTAAGCCTCTCTGGCACATAGGCTGAGCTTCAAAAGCAAAGTTTGGGAACAGGAGTCAGTGAAACCACAGTCCCGAAGTAGGCTGGGAAATAGGCTTTTACACACACACACACACTGCCTCCAACAGTGGCCCTGAGTGCAGAGGCAATGGTGAGCTGGCAGGTCAAGTCACTGGAAAAGGTGTCTAGAGGATTGGTCATTGGGAAAAGGAAGGGAGGATTCACATCCATGGCTCCAGGTGCTTCTATCATGCAAAAGGCAAGCTATGGGGAAAGAACCGGCCTGAGGGAACCAGGATAGGGTCAATAGTAGAGACAACGAAGCAATGGAAACTCAAGAGTCTCAAGAGTCTCCATTGGTATTGACAAACGTAGAACACCAAAAGTAGACTTAAAACCTAAAAGTAAGGTCAGCTCGAATTAAAAAAAAAAAAAAAAAAAAAAACACTTCACTACCCTTTCACTCTGTAGATCTAGGGACAGAGAAGACTGGGAGCCCCTCAGACAGCTCAGTGACTGAAAGCACTTCAGTAGCCAGGATCCCACAAAGTGTGACCTTAGAGCATCTGGGGAGGAAGACAGGGCAGGCTGGTTGGCACTGCCATCTGACACAGCTTTGGACTTCTGGGATACTCCTGGGTTGTTCTCGCTCAGCTGTCTCTCTAAGCTCGCGTCCTTGACGAATGCTATGAAGGAAGCCTACAAGGACACCAACAAGGTGAGGGAAGGTCATCTCCATCCACAACAGTGGTTAGTGGCTGTAGCAGCAGCATTGAAGGGTATGCAATGATGAAACCTGAGTCTGAGAAAGGTGGGCGAAGGCGGCCACCTCCCCGTCCCAGCGTGGGCATATGGGCTCCGGCATGTGAGCCGGACTTTGTCGCCCTCTCTGGCAGCAAAGAACTGGATGAGACTGAGCCAGGGACAATCTGGCGGAGTCACTGCTTGAGAGAGGCCCAAAACAGGACAAGGCATTGGTCAAAGAACTCACATAAGGCAACCAACTTCTTATCCAAGCTGTCTGACTTGAAATTCTAAGTACCCCTTAGAGACCCAGGACTGGTCGCAGGGAAAGCGAGTCCTGCTCCGAGAGTGCGCTCTGGAGACCTACACAGTGGCACAGGCCTTCCTTGCAATTGCGCAGACTTCCGTGGGCAAACCACCACCACCACCACCCCCCAGCCTCCTGCAGTTCCCCAGGGCCCTTAGCTCAATCTCCTGGTAGCAAGACCAAGCGAGCGACCAACGTCACCAGCTTCAAAATATAACTGTTTAAGAGGAGAATAGAGTGAGGTCTAATTCGCCCCTGGGGAGCGATATTTATACCTCTGGGTGGTCCCCAGGTGGCAAACATCTGAGCAGCCAGGGAGGAAAGGATCCCCCACCCCCATCCCCGAGCTGAAAACTGAGTCTGACTGGGTGATGTGAAGTCAAGACGGTGAAAGCAGAAGAAAACCAGGGCTCGGCTGAGGTGCCCAGGGGCTCTGAAGTGTAGTGGGCTGCAGCGGGGAGCCCAGAGGCCGATGAAGGGCGGTTGGAACACGTGGCCCTCAGGATTGATAGTGCCAGCCTCCTGACCAGGCGCGCGCCCTTGGAACCTTCGCGCGGGAACGCACAAACCGGCGATCCTAACAGATTCTCCAGGGCCCAGGGACTCTGAGCAGGTGTTTGAGACTAAGCGAGACCCACATTGCTGTCTCCAGCACCAGACATGGGGCAGCCACATGGGAGCTCGGCGCCTACCATGGCCCTACCTTTTCCCAGGGAACAGGGGAGGTCGCTCTAGGCTGTCCTGTAGAGGTGGACCTACGGAGAGCATGGAATGAGAGGGAGGACAGGCCCAGCCTGTTTCCTGTGGGTCACTAGAATCGACTGAGAAAAGATGCACGCTGAGAGCACTATCACTAACCTTTTCCTTTCCTGCAATTTACTCCTGAGCACCTGGATCATGATCTTTTAATTCAGGGTTTGGGGAACCCTTTTCTCCAGCGACCTCTGAGTGACCCCTCTACACAGATGCACTTCTGCAAAAGACAGACAGTATTCCCAGCCTATCTGTAAAAACTCCTGCTGTGTGTGGAAAATACAGTGGCTGCTGTATGCTGAGATGGTCCAGACAGTGCTAAATTCAAGTTCTCTGATATTTTCAGGTGGTAGATTCCTTTAGGGTTTTGTATCCGTTGGGTTTCTCTGATGCTGTGATAAACACATGACTAAAAAGCGACAGGGAGGCGAGGGTTTATTTGGCTTACACGTGGTGGTAGAGTGGGGGGGGGGCGGTTAAGAAGGGGTATGATCCATCATGAAGAAAAGTCAGGGTAGGAACTGGAGCAGAGGCCATGGAGGGGGGCCGATCCCTGGCTCGCTCTGTAAGGCTCTATCAGTTCTTTTATACAATTCAAAACCATCTGTCCAGGGGTGGCCCAGGGCCTTCTCGTCAGTCAAGAAAGTGACCCCACAGACTTGCCTACAAGCCAATCTGATGGAGGTATTTCCTTTTTCCAACTGAGGTCCCTTTTCCCCAAATGACTCAAGCTTGCATTGTTGACAAAACTAGATCTCACTACGGGACTCCTATTCTAAAAACAAATTAAGCATTTCCAGGGATGGCTGCCAAGAGTCTTGGGTGGCCCAACTTCCTCGTCAGCCAGCACTGAGCTTCTGACTTGCTTACCAGTCTATAAAGATAGTTGAGTACCACCTTCCACCGAAGGAAAAAATAAATCACCAAATATTAAGTGACATTAAAAAAAAAAGAAGGCAAAGCCTATGTTAGGACTCGAGTCTTGATAAAGAATGCCATGTGCTGTTTTCTCACCTTCAGCTCAGACCCATCTTCAAGTTTTGATTATGCTTCTGTGTATTTGTGTGTGTGTGTGTGTGCGCGCGCGCGCGCGCGTTTGTGCATGCAGCACATATGTAGAGGTTAACTCTTTCCATCATATGGGTTCCTAGAAGTGAACTCAGATAGCCATACTCGGCAGCAATCTCAGCAGCCCCTCAAACTAAACCTATTTTCACAGATTAGAAAACCTAGGCCCAGAAAGTTGTCGCCCTGCTTTATAATGTGCGAGACCAGGGACAGGAATTACTGGCCCCTGATGAGTGCTGTCCCTAAGCAACCACCCAACATGGTGAGATCAGACATGTTTCCCCTAAACCTGCATATCCATTTGCAATGGTCCATTTACACTTTGATTTAATTGGTAGCCAAGAAACTTAAAAAAAAAAAAACTACATGGTCAGATCACATCAAAATCTCTACTGTGGCAAAGTCAAGAAATGAATTCAATACTGAAAATTCACTGCTATAAGGTCAGGAGACGAAGAAAAGCCATTCTCACCATTTGAACTCATGTCATACCTTTAAGGCTGCTCTGCTGTGATTACAGACAGGTGCCTAACTTAACCATTCTGAGAGGCCCCACACAGCAGCTGCTCAAATTGCAGCCAAGCATTAGGCTGAGCTCAGGGAGTCCTGTGGAAGGGGTGTATGGGGGAGGGGGGAGGGAGAGATAAAAGGACCCGGAGGGCTGTAAGAAGACCAACAGAGTCTACTAACATAGATCCATAAGGGCTTACAGAGCCGGAAGCACCAACCAAAGAGCATGCATGGACTGGACCTAGGCCCCCTACACATATGTAACTGATGAGCAGTTTGGTCTTCATGTGGGTCCCTTAGTAAACTGAGCAGGTGCTGTCTATGGCATGGACTCTGTTGCCTGCTTTCGATCACTTCCAGGCTGCTTTGCCTGGCCTCAGTGGATGAGGAGGAGCTCAGTCCTGATGCGGCTTAATGTACTGGGGTGGGTTGGGGGAGAGGGGCTCCCCTTTTCTGAGGACAAGGGTAGGGGGTTGGGGTAAGAAGGTGGGATGGGAGCGTGGGACCTGGAGGAGAGGAGGGAGGGGGCTACGATTGGGATGTAAAGTGAAAATAAAATTTAAAACATCATATTTTTAGTATAAAAAAATAAACTCATGTCATTAGACTCATTAGACCCATTAGTCCCTTGCTCTAACCATTAAGACTAATTGTCTTTGCAAAAAAAAAGATACCAAAGCATTTGTAAATCTAAGGGTGTATATTGAATAGATGTCAAGCATTGTAGATGATAGATTTTTTTCTCTCAAGTACTATGCCAACTGCATATTTTGAAAAAAAATCACTATGCTGCTGATAATTGAAAATGAATTAGCTGGGTAACTTTAATTCATTTTCTGGTGTACCAGAACTTTTGGGTGACTAGGATCTAACACAAACATACACACACACACACACACACACACACACACACACACACACTTGTAATATATACACGCATTAAATCAAAGCTGAGTCTAGCAAAACCTAATTCTAAAAGCCCTGGAGTAAAAAACAAAAAATCAAGATGAGATAATTTACACCACAGACACCTGGACCCAACAGAAGGAGCAGCCCCTGCCTCTCACTGCTATGACCGTAGAAACAAAACAAACCAGGAGGCTGGGGGTTTTCTGTTAAACAGTCACTTGTCCATCACAATGCTGGGGCTGTTTACCCATCAGTTTTTAGCAAGTGTACCTTAGCGACTAGGGGAAAATGCACAAAAAAAAAAAAAAAGAAGAAGAAGAAAAGTGACTCAGAAGTATTGGTTTTATTCTTCTCAGATGTACACTTAATGCGCTGTAAGATGAGTATTTAAAATGCTGAAAAGCAAAAACAAAAACAAAAAAAGTCAGGCTCCCCGAGGACAATGGCTCCCTGCCTTGCGCTCACCTCGGCACTCACCTGTGCTTCAAGGGACTTTATTCCCCTGGGCCAGACCACCTTTAGCAGCAGAGTGACAATAGATGCCAAGGTCTCTCTGGCCTCTGAGAACATAAAGAGGATTAAGAAACAAAATGGAACACAATTCTGCAGATGCCTAACCTAGGCAAAGGAGGCGGTGGCGGCGGTTCAAGCTTTTGGAAATGTGTGTGAGCAAGCACAAGAAAGGAGGTCACGGGACGGGAAAGCCTTTAAGGCGAGCCACGCAGATTCCCCGTTAACCAGGCAGACAGTACGCAGGGACACAAATGCCTGCCCTGCCTCTCTCTTCAACCCCTTCAGTTATAAAAGCTTGTCAAATGCCAAATGATGCTTAGCACAGAGAAACGAAAATTCCATAAGAAGTCAAGATTCCAGAAAGAGTGGGCTCGAAAAACCCCGGAGTTTGTGCCCACTGCTGATCCTAGCTTTTAAGCGCCAGGTCAAGTCAGTCAGTCCGTCGTCTTCACAGACTGGTGAGGCGGCTCAAGGCACAAAGGTGATTGTCGCAAAGCCTCACCACCTGAGTTCAAGCCTCAGAAGCCCAGGGTTGAGGGAAGGCATTGCAGACCCAAGTGCCTAATAATCCACGTCCCCACAATAAATAAAATAGCCAACAGTCATTTCTGCAGCAGCTGAATTTGGATGCCAACCAGAGTGAATGAAAAGACTCCTTGACTGCTTCCTAATTGCTGCATCAGTGATGTCCGGCATCTCTGTGGCCTCTGGACCACGCTTTCTGTGTGCCTGCAAGGCCGGGTTATGTAGTTTACGGTTGGTTAGGTTAGAATGACTGGGCTGCCCAGCCGTGCCTATGTGGCACCTTTGGCTCGGGTAAAGGAACTGGAAGGTCCACCCTTAGTGTGGGCAGGTAGCATCTAATCAGCTGGGGGCCTGATGGAAGAAGAATGAATTTCTTCCTCTCCCTCCCTCATCCCAGGTTAGGACACCCTTCTCCTGCATTTGGATGTCAGACTCCAGGCTTTCCCCATTGTAGACACCAAGATCTACAGGACCAGTGCTCCAGGCTCCTCCCCAAAGGGTCTTAGGCCCTCAGCCTCAGACTGAGTTTCACAGTCCCTTTCCTTGACTCTGAGGCCTTTGGACACATACAGAGTCAGCACCCCTGGTTCTGTAGTTTGCATACAACCTTTTGTGGAACGTGTTGGCCTCTATAATTGAGTAAATCAGCCCCCCCCCCACCGCCATCTCTCAGGAACTACTAAATCACAATATAAACATTGCCCATGGATGCTGGAGAGATGACTCAGTGGTTTGAGAGTACTTGATGGTCCTTCGGAAGATCCAGGTTTGCATCCCAGCACCTACGTGGATGCTCACAAGTATCTGTAACTCCAGTTCCAGAGGATTCCACACCCTCTTCTGACCACTGTGGGCACCAGGCACATATGGAATATTCATACAGGCAAAACATACACATAATTTTTTAAATTAAACATTGGCTTTGTTCCTGTATTCCATGCCTTCAAAAATCCTTTCAGTTCTTAGGTTCTAAGTCACAGGCCTGACGATGCTGGGTCCCTCTCAAAAGCTCTACCACAGTACAGAACCAGAACCATTGAAGGGCCACTCCATGTCAGCGTATTTCAATACAGCATTTGCATTGAGCCTTGATTATGATAAAGAAGGAAAGAAAAGCCCGGCACTTGGGAGGCAGAGGCAGGCGGATATCTGTGAGTTCAAGGCCAGCCTGGTCTACAGAGCTAGTTCCAGGAAAGCCAAGGCTACACACAGAGAAACCCTGTCTTAAAAAAACCAAAAACAATGGTTTTTAAACCATCATCCCCTTCAGTTTAAGATTTTATAATGTTTAATTATGTTTTACAGATTTTGTTTTTATAGTTTGGGGATGCATGCTATATGGAGGGAGGGTCAGAGTACAGTTTACAGAAGTCAGGTCTCACCTTCTGTCTTGTAGTTTCTGGGTATCAAACTCATGCCATCAGATTTGGTGGCAAGCCCCTTTACCCACTAAGCCATCTTGTTGGCCCCATTAATGCTATTTTTAGTTGACTAACCATAGTTATATACATTTATGAGATACAATGTGATGTTTTGACATATGTAAGCAATGTAGAATTACTGAATCGGGCTAATTAGCATATCCATCACCTCACTTGACATTTTCTGTGGGTATTTGGAATTTACTTTTACTGTGAAATACAAAGTTATTATTGCCTAAAATCCATCTGCTGTGCCACAGATCTCAAAAGTTAACCTACCGTGTCTGTGGAAAACGTTGTTTGCTTTGATCTACCTTTGTCCACCTCCCCCCCCTTCCACTCTGCCCTCCCCTCCCCCAGCCTGTGGTTAACCAGCATGGTACTCTGATCTTTGAAGATTTCACACATAAGAGACTGTCTTGTGGTTTCTATTGCATCAACAAAACACCAAAGCCAAAAGGCAAGTTGAGGAGTAAAGGGCGTATTCAACTTACACTTCAGCGTTGCTGTCCATCACCAAAGGAAGTCACAGGGCAGGAACCCCAGAGGCAAAGCAGATTCAGAAGTGGAGGGGTGCTGCTTGCTGGCTGGCTTCTCATGGCTTCTTCGCCCTGCTTTCTTAGAGAACCCAGGACCACCAGCCCAGGCACGGCTCCACCCACAATAGGCGGGGCTCTTCTCCCTTGAGTATCATTGAGAAAATGCCTTACAGCTGGATCTCATGGAGGCATTTCCTCAACTGAGGCTCCTTCCTCTCTGATGACTCCATCTCGTGTCAAGCGGACAGAAAGCCAGACAGAACAGTGAGGCTGTACCACATCTGTCTGTCTGTCTGTGCCTTTCAAGATGGTCCATAATTGTAAAGTACAGAATTCTCCTCTATTTCCAGACTTAAATAGTACTGGCTGTGTGCACACACCACATCAGTCGATGTGCACACATGCTATTCTAACAGGTGTTAAATTATAACTCATTATTTTTTTTAATCTCGCTAGAGATTCGAGTTGTATGCGCACAATGCACATGTGGGCACATGCGCCACAGCACACCTGTGGAGGTCAGAAAACTACTTGGTGGAGTCTGTTTCCTTCTTCCACCTTCATTTCGGTTCCACGGGTTGAACTCAGGTCACTGTGTTTGTACAGCAAGCTCCTTTTACCTCCTGAGCCATTCACCAGCCCCACATTTCCCTGCATGTGTTGGCCTTTAAGTATACATTTTTCTTGCTCTTCTTTGAGCTCCTTATATCTTTTAGATAATATTTGCTTTGTCAGGCTGTATGTTTGCATATATCTTCTCCCATTCTGTGGGCTATCTCTTCACTTGGTGAGTTGCTTCATCCACAATGCAAAACATTTCAGTCTAATGAGATTCCCATTTGCCTCTACGGTTGCTTTTCCTTGTACCCATAAAACCTCCCTATTAAGTTTTCTTGTTAACAACCACAATGTTATTCCTACATATTTCATAAGCTGATGAGGACCAAATTTGGTAATTTGCACAAACGTATCCCCTCAAACTGTGGAATTATTCATTCACATGAGTCAGAAAAAAAAAAAATAGGTAAATTAAAAACCCAGACTGACATATGTCAGGAAGTAACCTTCCCAGTTAATAAAGTACAAAGACGTGCTTTTTCTGTTTCTAGCCTGGAACAAATACGCACCAATCCTATTTTCCAGCCCTTATAGGAAACAACATTTTTTTCCAGAAAAGAGATGTTACTATATTGCTCATACCCAAAGAGAGTGATGGGTGTGGCTTGAAAGAGGAATGTCATATGCAGGCTGTTGTGTTTGAACATCTGGACCGCAGCCAGTGGCTCTGTTTTGGAACCTTTAGGAGGCAGGCCCTCACTGGAGGACCTGTGTTGCTGCAGACAAGCACCCCACTTCCCATCCCTGCTTTTGTTGCCTGACTGCGGTTGAGACCAGCTGCCCCCACGTTCCTGCTGCCAAGCCCGGTAGCTAACCTTGGTTGCCAACCTAACACACCTGGGCAGAGGGAGACCGACCCCTCGAGCCCACCCATTGAATTGCCTCTATCAAACTGGCCAGTGGCCACATCTGTGAGACATTTTGCTTCTAAGTGGTGTAGCAGGCGGCTCCAGTCGCTCACCAGACTAGCCGGCCTGGGTCAGTAAGCAGCATTGCTCCTCTGCGGTTTCTGCTTCAAGCTCCCACCTTGGCTTCGCTTCCAGTCGTGGTGCTTATCACTGCAACCGAAAGTAAAACAAGGGCGCCTGGCTTTTCCCGCCGTGTCGGGCTACATCCCTTTCTCCCTTAAGTTGCTTCCTGGCGGGTATATTTTCATCACAGCAACCAGAAAAGTAACTAATACAAATATACCTGATTATGTTGTCCATATAAAACTGACTGTAGAGAAAATGTTTAACCTAAGAAGAAAATGCCCTTCATGAACATGAAGTGAGAACTCAAAAAAAAAAAAAAAAAAAAAAAGTATTTTACAAAAGGATTTTTGTCTATTTCTTTTAGTGTAAATCGTTGATGTATCCAAATCAAAACCAATGAAATGTAGAAAGAATACATTACAACCAAATTGGGTTTATTTCAGAAATGCGCTGTAACTCACCATATTAACAGAAAAAAAAGCACAAAAATCAATGACCGGCTCAATAGCATTGCAGGAAACACACTTAATAAAACTCAACAGCATTCGCAGTTAAAAAAAAAAAAAAAAAATTCAACAAACCAGAAGTAGATTTTTGTTTTAACCTCAAATAGGATATCTACTAAAAACAAATAAAAACTAGAATTTTTTTTTTTTTTAAATAAGACTGACCATAAGGGGAGTACTCATATTTAGCGCAGTTCTAGGGCTGAGGGGGATTACAAGAATGACGGAAGTGGGGAGGGAAGGATCAAGGAGGAGGGCTACTCAAGGAGGAACTAAAGATACCGTTAGCTGCTGGCAGGTGGCAGGATGTGGATACGGAGAGAGCAGCCCGAGTGGATGTGTGAATGTGCGCATGATTAACAGGAAGTCGCGGAAGCTCTACGGAACTCTCCATGGCTCCCCATGACCAACAGGGGAGAGGAAACGAAAGAAGCCGATTTCCTTTGGCTCACGGTTTCAGGGGTCTCCCCCCCCCCAATGCCAGCAGGGAGTGTGTGGCACAGCAGAACAGTACACACCACAGCTGGAAAGCAGAGAGAGCACCTGAGCTAGCAGGCTCCCCCCTTCTCCCTTCCCCCGGGCACCACGGTTGCCTGCACGCATGCAGGGTGGGCCGTTCCTCTTGAGTCAGGAAATACCTCCACAGACATACCCGGAGCACGGCTCTGCTGAGTCCCTGGGCTTCTTTCAATCAAGCCGACTGAGAAGTTCGGCCATCACAGCAAGTGAGTTTTAACACATTTCTGAGATAAGGGGCTAAAGGAGAAATTAATTGTAATAATTCTATTTATCCACTAAGCAGGATGTGGCGCCCGCGCCACAGCGGTACCGAGTCAGGGGCGAGGTACTGCGGGTTTAACACACACATTAAACACACACTAAAACAGCGGGTCCTTTGTGCTAAGACAGCGGCAGCAGCTTTTATTCAGTGTCCAAAGAGCCTTCTTATAGGCAGCAAAACAGGAATGCCACTCTCAGGTGAAATCCCTCAAGAGGTGATTGCACACAGGAGGAAAAGTCCCGAGGAGGGGAGGGGTGCGTTCTCAGAGCAGTAAACATGACTAGCTAACCAAGATAAACACAGACACGGAAGCTGCTAGAAACAGGACATGAAACAGCAAGACAGGCAGGCAGCCCAGTCGGGCCTGGTTCCTACAGCAGGAAATAATATTTTGTTGTTATATGTGCATTAAAAAACATAAATATCTGAGAATAGCAAAAATATGCATAAGATATATACATATAGCCTGGTGGTGGTGGCTCATGCCTTTACTCCTAACACTCAGGAGGCAGAAGTAGGCAAATCTCTGAGTTCAAGGCCAGCCTGGTCTACAGAGCTAGTTCCAGGACAGCCAAGGCTACACAGAGAAACCTTGCCAAAAAAAAAAAATGTGTGTGTGTGTATAAAACATAGACTGGAAGAGGCAATGGTGAATGATGTCAATTGTTCTCTAATATCAGCAGGTTTTTTTAGTGACAGAAATTCACAACTCATTCAAAACAGGAGGATCCTGGAGGAACACTGGCCAGCCATCTGGGGCAATCACTGAGATCCAATTCAAAGAGAGATCCTATCCAAAAAATAAGATGGAGACCAGTGGAGGAAGACACTGGACACTGACTTCTGGCCTCTCCACACATGGGCATGGCCACAGACACCTGTACAAAAATAAACACACACACACACACACACACACACACACACACACACACACACACAC
>OU015751.1:16441562-16454510 GCA_907169655.1 Acomys percivali | reverse complement strand
AAAAAAAAAAAAAAAAAAAAAAAAAAAAAAAAAAAAGGAAAGGTGAGTAACAAAAAAGAATTTGTCGTATGACTTCCACAAAGTTCTCAAAATGTATTTGCTTCTCTGGCGTGAAACTATAGAGAAATCCACCACTGGAGGGGACTCCGGGAAGGGGGGGGGCTGCTAACCTTTGACCTTGCCAGGAGCCACAGAAACAATTCGTGGAACAAGAGCAACTTTCAGGCCTCGGCAGGTGAGTGGAATCGGCTAGTGGAATCATTTCCTGGAGTCCAAGTGCAACAAACCTCATATAGGAGACAGATTCAGAACCAGGGAAAATTCAGTGTGGCCAGAGCAGACAAGAAATAGACATTCAAATGATATATTTCTTTACCATGAAGGATTTGGCCAATGTGACAGCTGGGATCTGAAATGTAAGAAGAAAAATATGTTGTGCCCTCTTAGAAGAGGCCTGAATAGTCAAAAGCAAATTGGGCTGGGTGGGGCTCGGGTGGGGACTAGTGAGATAGCCTCAGAATTAAAAGTTCAGTTCCCAGCAACCACATCAGGCAGCTCACAACTGCCTCTAATTTCAGCTCCAGGGCACCTAACACCCTCTTCTAAATACTGTAGCACCAGCAATCACACATGCACACTAGTGAAAAGTAAAAATGTTTTATCTTTTTTAAAGAACTAATGGGAGACTGGGGAGGTAACTAGTTGGTAGAGTACTTACTAAGCATGTGCAAAGCCCTGGGTTCATTCCCCGTCGCCATGTCAACTCTGCATGGTAAGACATGCCTACATGTATTTCCCGGACTCTATCGGAAGTTCAAGCTCATCCTCAGATGCATAGGAAGTTCAAGGCCAGCACTGGCGACATGATCACTCAGGGAGGCAGAGGCAGGTGGATCTCTGTGAGTTCGAGGCCAGCCTGGTCTACAGAGCGAGTCCAGGACAGTCAAGGCTACACAGAAAGACCCTGACTCAAAAAAATAAAAGCCAACAAAGGTGGACAACATCATCAGACCCAGGATCGTAAGCAACAAACTTAAGAAAGAGAAATGAAAGAGCAACGCAAGGTGGGAGGGTCCAATCCACCGTTGCAAACACTGTATGACACCAAGAAAGGACACTCTTCTCCATTAGGGGATGCCTCTAGGTCCATTGAACTGTTTGAAAGACTCAGAATCCCTGGGAACACCTAATCTGGAGTCAATAGAGGCCTGGGGTGGGGGTGGGAGTGGGGCAGGGGTGGGGGCAGGGGTGGGGGCGGGGGTAGGGGTGGAGGGATCCTTAGTCATTGCCACATAAGGCCACTGACCTTGGCCTCGGGTTCCAAAGGAAGAGGAAAGAAGCTCAAGGGACAATTGGCCAGAAACCTGGAAACTTGTCCCACCCAGTAGGCAGAGGACCTCAGGCTTGCTCACCTACCTGCCCGACATGAAATTGCCTGCTAAGCTGGAGTGGACCACACGCAGAGAGGCCTGGCCTGGCGATTATCCAGGATGCATGCTCTCTGTGTGGGCTCTTTTTAGAGGCTTGCTCAAGTCCCAGGGAGCTATAAACTAGTTAACAACTCTAATTAATAAACTTCTTAATGAAGATATAAAAGCCCACATTTTATCCTTTACGATGTACTCTGGGCTCTTTTTTCCCTTAAAGAGAGTAACTGATGTCTCTCACCTTCTCCCCTTTCAGTTCCCCACTTTGCATGCTCCTGTCTAGTCTCTAAATAAGAGCCAGTGAGTGTGTCTCTGCCTTGGCTTTTTAAATCTGACACATTCACTGCACCCCCAGCCCTTCTATGTGCTCCTCTTTCCATGCCAGTGCTAGACCGTGAAGAACAGGAAGAGCCACTGAGCTTCTCAGTCGAAAGGGCAGAGGCTGTGTAACTACATACACAGAAACAAGAGAAATGCCATGGTATTTGAGAAAGGCAAGTACGGCACTGACGTAAAGAGGAAATAGAAGAAAGAGATGGCTGGCAACCACTTTTGAACCTCACTGTTCTCCCTCTTAGAGAAGATTCTAGAAGGTGCCGTTCAACTAAAGGCACTGGGTGCAGAGAAGGCCACACACAAAGACCTGGATTTTCCCTATGTCAAAACTTAAATGCATATCTTCAAACTGTGTCATCTACTCACCCATTTCTTATGGTACATACAATTTAAAACCTTTATAAACACAAAGGAATGATATGACCTCCATGTAGCCATCTCCCAGCCTACCCAATTTCCCCACCACTTTTGATAAAATCAAGCATAAATAAGGTCTTATTTCGTGTGGGGGGGGGGGGTCTAGGTTTCTATTTAAAGACAACATCGTGTATTTCAGGCTTGCCTGGAACATTATTATTTATTATTACAGTGCCTTGCCCACATATATGCCTGCAGACCAGAAGAGGGCATCAGATCACATTATAGATGGTTGTGAGCCACCATATGGATGCTGGGAATTGAACTCAGGACCTCTGGAGGAGCAGTCAATGCCCTTAACCTCCGAGCCATCTCTCCAGCCCTTCCCTGGGACTTTAGAGAATGATTTTGAACTTCTGACTCTCCCTTATTTCCTAAGCACTGGCATTACAGGAGTGTGCTAGCACACTTGCACCCTTTCAGGGGATGGGGACGCCTCAAATGTCCATTCCTTCATTTCTTTAAGCCCCTGTCAAATGCTATGGCATTTATTTGTTTAATAAGCTCATTAGTAGCCCAAGGGTATATCGTCATAGTACACAGCTTCCAGAGCGCTGACGTACCCTTCCACTGCAAGCCTTGTTGAGTCCGTGCACCAGCCCCAGCAGCTGGAACAAGCTGATGGCCCCTCCCCAGTCAACAGGTGTGCGCTGACTCCGGAACGTGTGCTCACTCTCCAGCATAATGAAAGAGTTAGCCTTACATTCCAGTCGTGAGCAAGAGCAAAGGGTCTGTGTGCACATCTATTACCAGAATATGTTTTATGAGCCTTCAAAAGGGCTGAGCAGAAAAAAGACATAAATGCTGCAACAGTAAATGCAGTGAGTGCACTCGAAGACCTTCCCAGTCGGCCAGATTCACAGGGCTCGCTCTGTATAGAGATCTATCCGCACATGAGGGTGGAGTCTGATAAAGACGGCACAGTGCACGGAATCTGATCCCTTCCCAGGCAGTCTGAGGCAGGAGGTCACTAGTGAAGATGCACAGAGTCCAGGCCCGGGGCTCTACGCCCTGAATCAAAGCTTCCCGAATGGTAAATGTATCTCTCCCTGGAGCCAGCGCCTGCTTGCCGTTTCTCTGCTGGAGAGTGGCTCTTATTGGACCCTGGTGGTACCTCTTTCACAAATCAGAGCTTAAACCTCCACAAGAGGGTATTGATTTGTGCTGTCAAAGCAGCGAGATTCCAGAGCTGGGGAGCTGAGGGAGTCTGACACTTTTAATCAATATTTTCTTACTCATTAAGGCAGATGCCTGGTTCAACTTCTGCTTTTAAGCCAGTCTTGGGGGGTAAGAACCACTGTTCTGAGCCTGTAGTCTTTACTAGGCAATAAAACCCAGCTATTCCCCCCTCCTCTCTCTCTCCTCCTCCCTCTCCCACTCTTTCTTTGTGTCTCTCTCCCTCCCTTCCTCTGTCTCTCCCTCCCTTACCCCCCCAACCCCCCTCCTGGCCCCATTGTCCACAGTGGATGTTTAAATCCAGGCCCAGCAGATACCTGGGTCCTTTCACTTTTGCCTAGAACAAATCCATAGACAACCTCTACAGCAGAGCCAAAAGCACCCTGCTCCAGAGTTCTACTGTTCTGGGGATGGATCCAGCATCCCCTAAGATAATTTCTGCTTAGTCGTCCCTTATTCCGGCAGACACACCTTAAACATGTAAAGGTCTGAGCAGGTAGAGGACAGCAAGGATAGTTCATAGGCGTCACACAGGGTCACGGGTCACAGTTCAAATGCCCCCCGCCCCCCCCCCCCCCCCCCCCCCCCCCCGCCACCACAAGGCAGCCCAGCCCATGCAAACAGCACGGTGGGAGAGTGACTGAAGGTGGCTAATTGTACTCTAGGCTCATTTTCCTCTTCTGTGAAATAGAGAAAACCATTGCCATCTCATGAGGTCTGTGTGGAAATTGAATTAGAAAGCATAAACAAACAAACAGTGTTTCACATCATCGCAGTCAAAAATCTCACAATGGCTGGCTCCTCACGGGTTCCTGAGTGCCAGCTTTCCCCTTCATCTTCCTTCAGATTCCAGCTCCCTCACTCTCTCCCACCCACCCCCACTGGGTTTGGTTTTGTTCTTTTGGGTTTTTTTTTGTTTTGTTTTGTTTTGTTTTTGTTTTTTCCTTGCTGTTTCTCCTCTTTCTGTCTATCTCTACTGATATATCTTGGGTTCATTTCACCATACTATTTCACTGGACCTCAAACGACAACAATTTGCACCAGAAGATAATAATGTATGTCCCCCACCTCCAGGTCACCTCTGTATAACAGCAAAGCCACTGGGGTACTCAACACTCCTGATACTGGAGTCACTAGCCTACCTTTTCAGAGCTTAAGTTCTTTTTTTTAATGTGCTTTAAACATTGTGTGTGTGTGTGTGTGTGTGTGTGTGTGTGTGTGTGTGCGCGTGCGTGCACACGCGCACACTCCCATGCACACAAGAAGGTCAGAGGACAGCTCCCAGGAATCAGTTCTCACCTTCATCAAAGTCAGACCATCAGGCTTAAGCAGCAAGCACTTTTACACACCAAGCCATCTCCTTAGCCCCAGAGCTGACATTCTTCAAAGTGACAGGTCTCCCTGACAGCCACAGTCAATTTGCCAGAGAACAGCCCCAAAAGTACCACAACTCAGAGTAACTACTAGAAACAATATCGTTACATCAATTCCCAGGTTTGGCTTGAATACGATGGTGCAGACATTTCCGGTTGGCTGTCTGCAATCTGAAGCATGTTTTCTTTTCTTCTTTCTGTTTTGTTTTGTTTTGATTTGATTTGATTTTTTTTGAGACAGGGTTTCTCTGTGTAGCCTTGGCTGTCCTAGACTCTCTTTGTAGACCAGGCTGGCCTCAAACTCACAGTGATCTGCCTGCCTCTGCCTCCCAAGTGCTGAGGTTAAAGGCGTGTGTGCCACCACACCTGGCGCATATTTTCTTTTCAATTTTGACCTAAAAAGTATCTTCGCCCCCCCTCATCTAATACCATCAGTGGTGTGCTAGGACCAGCTGTTGATATCTCAAGAAAAACAATTCTCAGCACCCCTCTCTGACCCTGCATTCTTCAGTGATAACACTCGTAACCAGATGCTAGCATGGGGGAAATATTTACACCACAGACATGGACAGCTGCAAGCCATATTCGTTGTTTTTCTGCAGAACTAGGTTACAGTTACTAGATATTTATTGGCATGTTCTTGGGTAAACTGTGTCGTGAAGCAAGGGGATACATTCTGAGGTATAGATCACTAGGCAACTTCATTATCCTTCGACATTAAAGGAAGCGCTTTTCCGAGTCTGGATGATATGGTCTACCTCACATCTAAACTATGACATTGGGAGAAGCCACCATTGCCTACGCAGCCCATTACTGACTGTAGTGTCAGCATGTAGCACATGACTACAGAAAAGGGAGAGAGGCGGCGCGGGGGGGGGGGGGGTGAGAAGAAGGAAGAGAGAGAGATATCAATTTCACAGGGCTATAGCACCCATTACTAGATAGCCCTTGCTCTATTTAAAGAACTCTGAACTTTGATTTTATGCTGATTATTTCCTACAGAGGCACAGAAGCTCTGCCCTGTACACACTCAGTAATGAACTTGAACCTTCACCGGTATGTTATCTGATGGTGCTTGGCAAGGGCTGTATTAACAACCGGGCTTTAAAAACTTGCACAGCATTAGCTCGGCAGACAGTGGGGCTGCCTGCTGCACTGCCAATGTGTTTGTCTTACCCTGCCTACTCAAACAGAGGGCATTGAGACTGTGGAGACTGTGATCTTTGAGCACCTCTGCGTTGCTCTGCGCCCTCGGGGAGCATTCTAGTCTTTACGTCCCTGTGGAAACCGAGCTCGCTCCCTCCAGACGCGGCATTTCGTAACGGAGCCAAGAGAACTTCAGTGGGTTCTGAAACCAGCTTGGACTGAGTCCCAGCTTCCTACTCAGGTAGCAAGTTACTTAACTCCTGTTTGCCTCAGTGGTGAACGGCAGCGGTATCTATAACCAGGGATTAGAACAACGGCTGACTCAGAGGAATGTTAGGAAGGAGTAAAGACAAAGGCTTATCATAAGGTCTAGTACTTAAGCACCAGACTTCAGCTGACAGCAGGGTAGGATGCCTGAAAACGCCCTTAAGAGAAAGGGTTAAGATACCGTTGCTAGGAACTTCCACCAGCCCCAGAAGCTGCTGTTATTGAGCTCACATCTGTTCTCCCACTGGGTTTACGAGTCAGGGGTCATACAGTTGGGGTATACTGCAGACCCTCCTGGTATCTGAGACAAGAGTTTACAGCCTTAGTGTCCAGAGCAGGACACAGGTTGGTGTTCCTAGCCACCACTACCCTGGCTGCGGTAACAGTAGGCAGCGTGTGGAACAGAATCCTCTGGTCGAAGAGGCTGACCTCCACCTTCTTAGGATCACTGAAGGCCAAAGGGTGAGATCCACAGCCGCGGAAGGTTTCACCTCAAGGATTCTCAAGTTACCGTATTTTTCAGACCATAAAACGTACTTTATGCCCCCAAATGTGTGTGTGGTGGGGGTGGGGGTGGCAGAGGGCGGAAATAGTGTACACCTTATGGTCCAATTGCTGTTTTTAGTGTTTTTCTGCTCTAAAAACTGGGTGCGTCTTATAGTCGGAAAGTTACGGTATTCCCTAATGCTCTAACTTTGCATCTTCTGTGCACCTGGCCAGGATCTCACTTCTTCTCGTGAAACAAAATTATAATCCTATCTTGGCCAGTCAAATGTGAGTAGAAGTGACAGGTGTCCTCTTCGTCCTCACGCTCAGTGGAAGAAGAGACAACATCCAGCATGTGTGAAGCCCTAAATTTAAGCCCTGGCATCTCCAGTGAGTGATTCGCAAGGCTCCTTCTGCCTACTGTGGTAACGAAGGGTAACCTACATGGTGGGTTTCTGAGTTACCAATTTTATCCCAACAGCCCTAGTCCCCAAGGATGTGATGGCTTCTTAACAGGCTTCTTGTCAGGTCTAAAGTTTTTTTTTTCCCTCTCTGCAGAACTAACATGAATAGACAAATATATATATATATATATATATATATATATATATATATATATTCTTTATTGAAGGAAGACAGAAAGACTATTAGTAAAAGTAAACAAAAATCTAAGTATACATAAAATTGCCCCTCTGAGCCATCACCAACAACTAGCCTTCAACAGCAGCTTGGCTAGCCTGTCAATCACAGACATGCGACTTGAACGTCATTTTCCATTTCTGGCCACCCACCACGCAGAGATTTATCTCTTACGACAGGGCCACACTCTAGCTCGACATCTTGACCCTGTTAATAGTGTTCTCCCTTTCAGACTAGATTTTTTTTCCCTCTGGCTTGGGCATACCGCTGGCCAGCTCATTCTCAGCTTCGTGGGGCGAGCCAGTCTTCATCCCCACTGGCAGAGCACACCTTTCCAAGCTCAAAGTATCAGTGCTGTTTCTGTAGCTCATTCTGTTGCCAGCTCATTGTGAGCACACGTACTCAGGACACGCACCTGCGCACCGTGTCCACAGATGCTGCTGCAGAAAGTGAACCAGTCGAGCCCCTGTCATCCTGAACACTGAGTAAACACATGAATTCACGGTGCTTATGGTTTAATAGTCACATGTTCATTGTGCATGGTGCTAGGTTTATAATTTATGTATATGTGTATAATAGATGAATAGACTATATGTGAATATAATATATATGCATATAATATACATTGGCCATGCTCCCCCACACACAATATCTCCCTTGATGTCCCCTTTCTCTCCCCTCACCCCTACTATTGGTTTCTTTATCCCTCGAGATTGTTTTATTTCTTTTATGTCATATATGCATGCAGGACTTTAGGATACACGACTGAGAGGAAGCATGCACCCCTCAGCTTCCTGAGACTAATAACTCAATATGACAAGTTGCATGCACTGCCTGCCAATGACACCATTCCATTCTTCTCGGTGGCCAAATAAAGCTCTTTTGTATATTTAGACCACGTTTTTTTTTTTTAATCCATTTCTCTGATGGCAGACATCAGGTTGGTTCCATAACTTGGCTTTTATGAATAGTGCTGCAATAAACATTGATGTGCAAGAGTCTCTCACAGTGACTGTATATGTATGTATATGTATGTGTGTGTGTGTATGTGTGTGTGTGTGTGTATATATATATATATATATATATATATATATATATATATTAGCAGATCAATTACTAACATGAACTTTAAGCAGATAAACAGTTTCAACTCTCAGCTTCAGCCATCAATACTGGGAAATTTAAGGCAAATTAGCTCATTTCTCTAAGCATTTGCTTCCCTGAGCAGAATAATACCTCCTACATAAGATTGATGTGAGTTTAATGTACTGGAAGTGGCATTGGGGGGCTAGGATTATAACTCCACGGCAGAGAGCTTGCCTACTATGTACGCAGCTCTGGACTCAACAACAAATACCACAAAAGCTAAGAGAAGAAGAAGGAGGCTAAATATGCAAAGCAGTTAATATACCCAGACCATAGGAAGTGCCCAGTAAGTTTTAGCTGGTAGCAGAGGTGCCTTGTGGCTATCATGGTGGTAGGAATAGCACCGTATTTTACCATAAATAAAATATGGGGCGTTGCCTCATCATTGTCCCACTAGCTCCACATTTCTATTGCAGCATCTATAATTCTCCAGCTTTTTTTTTTCTCCTAATGAATGCCTAACAGAATGATTTTTCAATCCCTCGGAAATTTAAAATATTTTAGTAATTATCACTTATCGGGCTGTGTCACCTATATCATCAGCAAGAAGCCACCTATTCCACAGTGTTCCAGAACGCTTTGGATTTGCTGATCAAAGGATCAAAGGCGTCTCCCATGCCTGGCCAGGATACATCATCCACTCACTTGAACCCTCATCCTGATTCGGTCACACACGTGAGGGAAACCCGTAAGTGCCCCCGTGAGAATTCACACACTTAGCAACGCACTGAGCAATTAAACCTGGGTGAACTACTTTAGAAACCGAAAGAGGAACAAAGGCAAGAGTTGTAGGGAAAGCGAACAGAAAAGCCGACGGAAATGGGTCCAGCTGAGTTTGGGGAGGAACTGCGTCTGCCTGCTCGATCTGGGCTTCTGTTTGGAAAGAATTCAAATGCTTCTGGTGAACAGCAAGCAGAAAACTTTCATGACTCAATACACAGGCGAGCTCATACTTAAAACAAAGAGATCCCCCAGGGCAACCAGCTGTAGCCCTGCCTTATATACCTTAGCTGTCATAAACCTAATCTGGTCTGATAGCAAGCAGCACTTAGGGGACAACTTTGGGTCCTCCTGACCCAGACACTTTAGAATGAAGAGCCTGTCTCCTATTTGTTCCTTTGTCACTCTTCTTTTGTGGAATTCCTGCTACGATGAGGACGATGACAATGACAACCAGGACGGTGGCCACTATGAAGATGATAAAAATCTCCCAACAAGAGGTTGGACTGAACTTCCTCTCTGATGAATAGCTTAACTTATGGCCAAGAAATAAAAGCCATAAAAGAATGTCCTGTTCTACATTCTATCTTTAAAGTACCTGGGCCAGGCTTTCAGAGTAAGCATTGAGTCTTTGGGGGTTTAGTTTTGTTTGTTAGTTTTGTTTTGTTTTTTAGTTTTATTGATTCTTTGTGAATTTCATCTCATGCACCCCAATCCCACTCATCACCCTGCCCTTTGTATATGCCCTCCACCCTCTGCAATCCCCCCCAAAAGAAAACAAAAATTAAAAAAATAAATCAAATAAACAAAACAAAATATCTTGTCACGGAAGGCGTAGTGTGTCACAGTGTGCCGCACAGTACAACTTTTGTCCACACAGCTTTACTTGCAAATGTTCATTGCAATGAGTCACTGGTCTGGTTCGAGGCCTCTGGTTTCTTCTACAACCATCAACACTGGATCCTCACCTGGACTCCTCTTGGATATCCTGTTGTTGCCCTGTGTCATGGAGATTCTGCAGCTTTGGGTCTGCAGGACTGGTCCCCTCACATGCTCCAGCAGTTCATTGATGAGGTAGATGTTGGGGTGGGCCAATAAGCATGAGTTCTTGAGACAACAGTGAGGTCCTGGCCATCTGCCATGTGTAAGAACCTGTGTGAGACACTGTAGAAATGTGAGGTCCATTAAGGCTCACGGTCCGGGCATTCACAAAGGAAAGTGGCTCAACATCATTCTGCGAACAGTCCAGACTATCAGGAAAACCCACTGAAGGGCTCTGGGGTTCTCTTCTGAGCTAGTATTGGTCAGTCATCTACCATTAGCCAAAGTAACTCGAGCTCTGAGTCCAAGTAACGCAGACAGCCACATTATGTTCTTCAGGATCGCATTGGAGAGTTTCAGGGTGATTGCTAGCAAAGCCAACCTTAACTGAGTCTTTACCACATTCCTGGAGTTAACTGTGGCACGGGCAACAAATCAGTGTACAGTCCATTGCACCACAATTAAGTCTGCTCTAGTTCACATGAGAGTTTATATCTGGCTGGAAGGCAGACCACTTGAGAAGTACAGGAGAGGACATCTGAAGCATCAGACATGCTCAGGTCTGCACACTCTGAACATGACCAAGCAGCATCCAACACCTCAAGGGCTCCCAAAGGGCAGTTTCTTTTATTCTGATAAGGTTCCCCCGACATCTCATTAAAAATGGATGTAGATATTTTTTTTCTCCTGTAAATAATTGTGAAGATAAACAGCAGCAGAACACAGGGCTCACCTTCTCCATTACTGCACAGCAGCGCTTCTTAGCCCAGCCTACATGCAGAATCTCTCAGTTGGCTTTGGGGTTTTGTTTTGCTTGGTGTGTGTGTGTGTGTGTGTGTGTGTGTGTGTGTGTGTGTGTGCATGCACATGTGTGTGTGCTCACTACATTGATTTCTAAGAAATTAGTTCAGAGACCCTGATTAAATAAGTCACGGGTGGAATCTAAGAACTGGTTTTTTTTCTTTTTTTTTTTAAGATTTATTTATTATGTATACATTGCTCTGCCTGCACATAAACCTGCACACCAGAAGAGGGTATCAGATCACATTATAGATGGCTGTGAGCCACCATGTGGTTGCTGGGAATTGAACTCATGACCTTTGGAAAAGCAGACAGTGCTCTTAACTTCTGAGCCATCTCTCCAGCCCCTGGTTTTTTTTTTTGCTTTTTTGTTTTTTTCTTTTTTTTTAAACAGTTACCAGGGAAGTCTAACACACAGTTCAGATTTAGGACTGCTTCATGAATGGAGAGATAGTCCATGAGGAATAGGTACTTGGCAGGGTGCTCACATGGTGGAAAGAAAGATTCAAGTCTCTCGGGTTGATTTCTCCCTTGATCTTCACGTGAGTGTCATGGTGCATGTGCACACACACACACACACACACACACACACACAGACACACACACCAAATAAAATGTAATAATAAAATTTTTTTAACTACTTTAAAATACACAGGGAGTAAAACCCATGCTCCCCTCAATAAAGAGGGGTCCAGGTTCATTTGCTAAAGGTTGCCTGACAAAAGGCCAAGAGGACAAAGCTTACTGTCTAACTGTTCTGAAAATTCTAAGTCCCAAGGCCAGTGTTAGCCAGGTTGGTTCCCTGAGGAGCATTCCTCTGGCTTCTTCTCCACATGGCCAACCCTCTGTGTATAAACTGCACTAGAGTGTCTCCCATGTTTTAAAGACACAGTCATTATCAGATTTGGAGCCCATGCTAACAGCCTTACTCAACTCCATCATCCCTTTCCTGGTCTCCAAGTGTGATCACATCCTGAGTCACTGAGACGACCATCTTTGAATCTAGGGCATATTAGGACATCTCAGACCCCAGCAAAGAGACCTCAGACACCATCAATCCACACTGGATTCCAGTGGGACAGAAGGAAGCCAGGAACACCACGGGGAAAGACACTGAAACACTAAGGACAGGATGGAGCCAGCAATGACAGAACAAGCAGTGAGCCCTGCGGCCAGACTGTGATACAACAGCTCACCACGCTGGCGTGCAGCTAAGGAGACAGGCGGTGTTGGAATGGTTGGGCTATTATATGACTCACAGGTGGAAACTGGCAGGTAGGAGAAAAGAATGAGAAAAGGAGGGTCGGATAAGAGGCATGTGACTCAGGTTCGCGTCCTCCACGGGACAGGCAAGAACAATCAAAAAATACAAAACGGATCTCTGCCTTCCATTTGCCTAAAAGCAGATTTATAAAAGCAAACACTGCCCCGCCCTTCCTCCCTTGCTGCCAGGGAGAATGACAGTTTACCACTGAGCACAACTTGGGACCCACATCACCTGTCCGCTAAGGATTCCGAAGAGATCCAGCCTAACCTTTCAGTAAGTGAAAGGTCCCATGAAATCTTCATCACAGCCTCGCCTTGACAAGAATAAGCTGTCACTCCCGAAGCCTACCAGCAATTTGCTCTCCCCAGGTCTCCCCAGAGTCTCAGAGCCCCAGAGCCCTCCTCCTTTGTCCCATCCGTTGTCTAGAAATGTTAAAGACACAGTACAAGCAAAGATTCAAAGCATGTTTCCCAGAGAACAACCAGGGATGGGTTCCCAGCCATGGTACCCAAAACTATATCAACTGACTACATGATCTCTCCACAGTATGGTTAAGGGGAAGGTTTTTAATTGGAGGGAAGGAGGGAGGGAAAGGGAAGAGACAGAGAGAAAGAGAGAGACAGACAGAGAGAGAGACAGAGACAGACAGAGACACAGAGAGAGAGAGAGAGAGAGAGAGAGAGAGAGAGAGAGAGAGAGAGAGAGA
>OU015751.1:16415836-16433930 GCA_907169655.1 Acomys percivali | reverse complement strand
AGAGAGAGAGAGAGAGAGAGAGAGAGAGAGAGAGAGAGAGAGAGAGACCATGTGGGGGGCTCTGTCTTTCATATGGCCCTGGCCAGGGCCACACCCCTGTGGCAGGTAGGCAATGACATCACAGGTAGGCAGACTGAAGCAGAATGCTAACACTAACCCCCCACCAACCCCATGAGACACTCAAGTCTTCTTGGCTCTCTCTATTTTCCAGTATAATGTTCTGGAAACGTTCTCAAATGTTTTCTCTTTCTGCCCAAACCCTTCCATGCCTCCTCCCAGCCAGCCTCCTCATTAACATTTTGACCTGGCTCCCACATGGGCATTTCAAATTGTGCTCATTCTAAGGGTACTCAGTGTCTCTTCTGTCATCTGGGTACACTTCCTGCATCTTCTGGTGGTGGCCAGATCATCCACACAGTAAGCAGGTAACTCACACTGACTCCTGATTCCTTCCTCTCCTTTAAACATGGGTATCAAAGACCCTGCTTGTTTTACTTTTAAGAAACTGTAAAATTATAAAATGTAACACACTTGTTTGCTTATCCAGCCTTAGAGGCTTCTCCCTGTTCAAGATCTCCACCCTAGTTCCCAGAATAGTTACATGCAAGCTTCCAAATATCAGACGTCCTCATACGGTTTCCAGTAACCGCCCTAGGGACCCACACCCAAGTCCCCACAAGAGGTCTGCCAACACCAGATGTCCTAATGTCCATATGGTCTAACTTGATAAGCAACCCCACCTGCTCTGCAGTTCTTGCTTTTAACACTAGCCTGTAACAGTCACCCGGGATCCTTCACCTCCCGAGTGCTGAGGGACCCTGACGCGTCAGAAATAAACCTTTGCTTTTGCGTCAGTGCTCCGTGTTTCGAGTGGTCTCTCGCGGGGACCCCCCTTCCTGAGTTGGGCGTGAGGGTCCAACACTTGCAAACTGCTTCCTTTCCCCATAGTCCCTAAACACCACCCTAATTTTATTCTAACTGCTTTGCAGCCCTTTGACTTGCTCACCAACCAGGAAGCAAGAAGTGCCTAAGGAGAAAAAAAGAAAGCACACTGAATTCCCTGAGCCCTTCTGCACACCCAGGCCCTGTGTTAGGCACCATGTGTGCTGTGATCACAGCTCATACGGCAGCGTCCTGATTCTACACAGGAGGAAGCTGAAACTCATTCCAACTGTTTATAAAGGCTGGAGGCACATTTTAAAACCAACCAAAGCCATTGCCTAAGGCAGCCGACACCCAAGCTTATGATACCCCTAAGCCTCAGGCACACAGAAGGGAAACCATCCAGTGCCCTGCAGAGAGGCCATCTGTATAGAAAAGGCCTCCAGCCAGAGCTGTGACCTTCAGGAGAGGCAGCCAAACACAGCAAAGGGATAAGGAGGAAACTAGGAGGATAAAGCTCCAACTGGCCAGATCCATGTGGAAGCTGAGAGTCAAGGAGCTCATCAGTAAAATCTATAAGTCACCCTCCCTAGGCCCAGCACAGGGCAGCTATGGGAAGAGCAGAGCTATAGAAAAAAATAAATAAATAAATAAATAAATGGATGCCTATCCATATAACCAGCCCTCAGTGAAGGTGGGGCTTGAACCTAACACCAGGTGGTTCCACATTCCTTCCCACCAATGTCTGGGTATATAATGGTGTGAGGTTTCTGTGGAGTGAGACTATTTCTATCACAGTAGAAACCTCCTGTGAGTGGCAGCAGACAGAATCTAATTTCACAGCCCAAGTCAACAGAACCCTCCCTGGAAGCTTACATGTGGAGATACTGTTAATCCCAAAGATGGGAGGAGAAAGCCCACTGACCCAAATCATCATGGCTAAAATAATTAAAGCAAGCCATATAAAGGGATGTCCATTCAGAACATGGATGATCTGGCAAGAAATCACATCCAAAAATCTTCTAGGTCGGTCTGTGTGATCCAGCTGGAATACAAACATGCCTTTAATCCAGGAAACAGGCAAAAAGATCTGAGTTCAAGGTCAGCCTGGTATAGAGCAACAATTGAGTCGGGAGAATAAAAGTTACTTTTACACAAGCAACTCATTAAAGCAAGCTTTTTTTGTTGTTTTTCAAATTTGTGTACATGGGCTACCTCCCCCTAAGGTGGGTTCAAGAAGTCAGCCATGGATGTGAGGAAGACAAGGTTTTTATAGCTCACAGGTAGTGGGTTTCCAAGTGGGAGATTTAGTAGGAAATATAGATGGTGTTACAGGAGCAGACCATCATAACAAGTCAGTCATAACGACATCCGGACACAAAAACATGATTGCAAGGTGGTCAAAACAGCAGGTAGGCATAACAAGGAAGTGATAACAACCCTTCTGAAATAAGACTAGGGCTGCAAGATGGTTTGTTTGTTTTTTTAAACAAAAGCATGACTGCCATTCCAGCAAGCAGTACAGACCATGTAGTTAAAGTTACAGGCGGGACATAGCCCAATCCTTGAGATATAGAGGTTTAATCATCAACAGGAATGAACCTAGTTTGTCTTTTCATAAGAAAGATCTTAAGCCTAAGATGGAGGCAGGCTTGTTTTTTTTTTTTAACACACACACACACACACACACACACACACACACACACACGTTGTCTTTTATTTATGTAAATATGTGTATATGTTGCATACCACCTCCCTATCTTCACCGAGGCAAGATTTTTTTCCCCCTGTGAGTCTAGACAGTAAATCTCTTTAGCATATGAGCTCTGTAAGACCTGCTGCTACTACTACCTGACTTATGATTACAAAGTAAGAACTGTCCTTGACAATACATAAATAAATGAGCAACTGTGCGCCAACAAAACTGTACCCATGGACACTGAAATTCTAATTTTAAGATTATCATTTTATATAGCTTCATATGTTATATAGTAGTCTTCCATCAATTTTTTAACTGTTTTAACCCAGGTGGGAAACAGACTGGAGATATGCCTCAACAGGTTAGAGAACTCAATGCTCCTCCAGAGAAGCAGTGTTCAGTACTTAGCACCCACACCAAAGTAGCTCACAAACTCCTGTAATCAAGCTCCAGGGGGATCTAATGCCCTCTTCTGGCCTCCTTTGGTACCTGCATTCATGAACATATACCCACATGCAGTCATACCTACACAAAGCTAAAAATAAAATAAATCCCTTTTGAAAGATAGAAGGCTAGGACTGACACCCAAAGTCGTCTTCTGACCACCACACATATGCATATGCTGACCCTCCTCCAACACATGCCATACACATAAACACACATACACAAAAGTAAATAGTTTTTTTTTAATTCTTTTTTGGGGGGAGGGGGGTTTGAGACAGGGTTTCTTTGTATAGCCTTGGCTGTCGCTGTCCTGGACACACTTTGTAGACCAGTCTGGCCTTGAATTCAGAGATCCGCCTGCCTCTGCCTGCCAAGCACTAGGATTGCTAGTGCATGCCACTGTGTCTAGCTAATTCTTAACTCATAGGTTGTACAAAACCATTGATATTGAAGAAACTATATAAGTGATAAAATTGGTATTATAAAAGAATTACCAAGTGATTTGCTCAAGAGACATTAAATCACACAAGTGGAATTTAGCTAAAGGAAAAGTGCCTCCTCCAGTATCCAAAGATAAGTCTTATGCTAACTAAGCCTGTTAGAATATAAATATTTGTTTACCAGGATTGACCAGCCATTAGTCCCTGATTCACATACCAAAGATATACCTCTAATGGACAGCTTGGCACCAGGGAGTTGGGGGAGGGAAGACATGGGCAGTATAAGGTCACAACCATCACTAAGTCCAGTTCAGCCATTAAGTCTCCTATGCTCTTATCAGGAAAAACATAATTTTCCAGGTGGGCAAGACGACCCTGGGTAATAGCTATTCAAGAAAGAATAGCACCTGTGTGCTTACATAATTCTGACAATATGTAATATCTTTGCTGTAAATCTTTCAACTGCCTAAACAGCCAGACTTGCATTCTCTTGTCTCTGATTAAGTGTTCAAAGTGTACTCCCTGGGGCTGGGACCTGAAAGGGATTTAAAGATGATGGTGTTTATAAAATGCATACGCTAACAAAATCTTCTATTAGGGATCAACTCTTACTTGGACATTAGCCCCAGATACCCAGGCACTTACATGCTTTCCTGCATCTCTGAGTACTCATGGTGACTTCTCACCTAGAAGGTATATTATTTCTATTACACCATGTGAGAGGCCAGATTTGACTCATGGGTTATAATTTCCTTTACTCCGGCTTAGCATCCCCTGGCATGGCCATAGAATCCTCTGGGGCAGGACACATCTTTACACATCTTGGACCTGCCTAGACTCCCTTCCCTGACTAACAGAAAAGTTTTCTGAATTGTGTCCTATACACTTCAAGTCCTACCAGCTGAAGAAGCAACATGATGTGTACAACATTTTTTTTGTGTGTGTGGTCACATAGTATCCTCAACTCAGTGAGACTCACAATAGTAGTTATCACTCCCTGAGCTCTAAAAATATGCTAGCCACTGCATTAAGCACTTTCAAGATACAATCTTAATTATATCTCATGACAACCCAAATCAAATCCCCCCAAAATATGATAGCATCCCAGGAAACCTTGCTGGTGTCTGTAATCAGGGCTGCTGGAGGAGAGTTGAGTTCTGTGTTCTATGCTGCCACCAGCTGCTATGCGCTTCTTTTGCAGAGGTATCAATGACCTCAGACTTATGACTGAGAATGAGAGATATTGAAGGCTTCTATAGCAATCCCCCCCCAACCTCAAGCAGAAAGAAAAAGAGAAAAAGAAAGAAAGAAAGAGTCCTGACAGGAAAGTATTGAAGAGAGTCCTTAAAAATTGTGATAAAGACTACTCAGCTATTAAAAACAAGGAATTCCCAAAATTTGTAGACAAATGGATGGAACTAAAAATTATCATACTGAGTGAGTTAAAGAAGCAGGAAGACTCACATGGTATATACTCACTTATAAGTGGGCACTAGCCCAAAAGGCAAGACCCATGGAAGTCTTCACTTACTAGGAGATTGGGATAGATGTGAGGACATCACACTGGGACTCTAGGTAAGAGAAATATAGGAGATGGGGAAATAGAAGGACCCAGAGGGTTCTAGAAACCTACAAGTAGAACATCATGACCCAGGGCCCAGGGGGGTCTGCTCAAACTATTGCACTAACCAAGGACCATACAAGTAGTAAACATTGAACCCCTACTCTGATCTACCCAATGGACAGGACATTCTCCACAGTTCTGTGGAGAGCGGGGACTGACTCTGACATGAACTCTAGTGCCCCATATTTGACCACCTCCTCTGGGTGGGGAGGCCTGAGGGCACTCAAAGAAAAAATAAGCAGGCTACCAAGATGAGACTTGATAGCCTATGACCATATAGAGGGGGAGGAGGTCCCCTAGGTCATAGACCTAGGGGAGGGGAATAGGGTGAAAGCAGGAGGGAGGGAGGAACAAGAGGATACAAGTGATGGGATAACAGTTGAGTTGTAATCTGAATAAATTAATTTAAAAATAAATAAATAAATAAAAACTAAAAAAATGTGATAAAGATGCTGAAATATAGCTCTCTTAACAGTTGATGGCTAGGAGGGGTTGGGGGCAGGGCTGCTCCATTTTCTTTAAGGAGCTGGCCACTGGGAGTTTGACCATGCTCCATTGAGTATACAGTCAACACAAATTGGACTTGATATATTTGGGGGCAAGAGGGGGCTACAAGGATAGGTGCAGAGGAATTTTAATTCAAAACATGGCTTCTCTGGCAAGAAATCACATCCAAAGACCTTCTAGGTCTGTGTGATCTGGCTGGAATACAAACACATCTTTAATTCCAGGAGACAGAGGCAAGCCGATCTCTGAGTTGAAGGCCAGCCTAGTACAGTACAAGTTTCAGGTAAAGAAAAGCTTAGGTCCAGGCTTGATGGTACGCGTCTTTAATCCGAGCACTCGGGAGACAGGTATGCAGATCTCTGAGTTCAGGCAGTTTGGTTGAGTGTGAGTTGAGAGGCAGTGCAATGAAGTTGAGTTTACAGCAGTTCGGCTTGTGGAATTCAGGGGCCGTTTTTACAGGGAGTTTACAGAGACAGGTTGAATTGAGAACAAGATGAACAGGTGAAGACATAATGAGTCAGAGAATGAGAGAGAGCTAGAATATTAGAACAGATTGCTAGAACTAGTATGAGGCCAAGCAGAGCAAGTCAGTCCGAAGTTGAGAGAAGCCACTTTGAATAAGTCGACCTGGAAAGGAGTTTAAGCCAGAATGGCTGAGTTGAACCAGACAGACAGACTTCAGAAAGCGCTAGAAAGGGTGAGCTTATTCAGCAATAAGTCTCAGAGGTTAAAAGCATTCTTGGCCGAAATTAGATTGTATGAAGGCTAGAACCTTCCAGAACTAGGCCTAGGTTAGCTGACAGAGGCAGTAAGCCTTGGAGACGACAATTATCTCAGGCGAATAAAAAGTTACTTTAACAGGTGGGAGGGTGAACCTGGGAGGAATGCTTAGAGTACACTGTATGAAATTCTGAAATAGTTAAATAATATGTTGGGCTGGGCTCAATGGTCAACACCTTTAATCCCAGCACTCAGGAGGCAGAGGCAGGTGGATCTCCCTGAGTTAGAGGCCAGTTTGGTCTACAAAAGGCAGTCAGAGACAGCCAGGGCCACACAGAGAAACCCTGTCTCGAAAAGAAAAAAAAAAAATTATGTTGGAGAAAAAATCAGAAAATTGGAAAAGAAAGAAATGACATCGATGGCTCCAGTAAACTGAGGTAGTGGTGGGAATGCTGGCAAGTTAGAGCAATAAATTCTACCTAAAAAGTCCTTTGTCATCTTATACCAAATAGGCCAGTGGGGTTCATGTACAAGTGTGTGACTAAAGGATTAATATCACCTTGTCTTGGTCAGTTAACTATAAAATGTCCTCTTCTGGCTGCCATGGATGACACAGGCACTTGCTGACTTGATATCCATCTATTCACTCCCAAAAGACAGACAGGAGGATGAGAAAGCAAAGAGAACATTAGCAACAGTTACCAAAAACCAGAGCACCAGACACTGAGGGCCCTGTGTGGGTCCCGTGAACAAATTCTTTGAAAATGCTCAGGGAGTGGATAAAATGCTTCATACACGTGCCCTGGGATATATTATTAAGGTGGAACAAGGGCAGCCAGGTGCAGTGGTGCACGCCTGTAATCCCAGCACTTAGGGAGACAGAGGCAGAGGCAGGTAGATCTCTGTAAGTTCAAGGCCAGCCTGGTCTACAAAGCGAGTCCAGGACAGCCAAGGCTACACAGAAAAACCTTGGCTCAAAAAAAAAAAAGAAAGAAAGAAAGAAAGAAAGAAAGAAAGAAAGAAAGAAGAAAAAGAAAAAGAAAAAAAAAGGATGGGGAAAGGGTAAGCTTTTGTCATCAACCTAAGGAGATTTAGGTACTTTGCAGTCAGGTTTTCTAAAACTTCAGAGCTGAAAACCTGTGCAAGAATGAGTGGAGACTAGAAAGGCAGGACAAGCTTGCCAAAACCAAAATATAAATTCCAGGATTGCCTCTCCATAAGCAAAACAGTGCCAAGGTCTCCACTCTCATTCCCGCAGATAAGTTTTCTGTACCTGGAGAACCCACCCCCATGTCCCTACCTATTCATCACTCCAGAGGGATGCCACTCAACACAGTCACCAAGGACTCACACACAGTGCTTGGCTCTGTAACTACAAAGAACATTCCATTAATTCTAGTGAGGCTAAGGGCCTCATTACAAATGAACAACCTTTAACGGGGGATAAACGGCCTGATAAGGTAATGGTGAAACAAAAGCACTCACTAAGGGACACCGATGACCCACCAATGACAAGCAATATTTTGGGCTATGGTAGCTCAGAAGCCAGTCTGTCCTTGTGACATTCCTCTTGGCTGTGAAGGTCTACATCTTCGAAAGCCATGGCAGGCACACAGAGCCCTGATGACCCAGAGGAAACACAGCTGGTCATTCCCAATAAAATACGTAGACAGTGGCAGCTTCCACTAAGGGGATGTTCAAGAGAAGCCTCAACTGAGGACTCAGCAACAAGGCAGCATCCTTTGTCAGGCTCAAGAAGCCTCCTGTCTTAGTTACTTCTGCATCACTGTGACCATTCTAGCTCACACCTTTTTTTTCCAGGACAGTACTCACTTATTTGATGGTACAGAAATCAATATTTGAATAATACAAAGACAGCCTTTACACAGTGCACAAAAAGAGTATCCCAACAACATCATGTCCAGGAGACAGCATTTTTAACCACTTTTCCCCACCCTACAGCTCTTAGACTTTCTGCCTGTATTTGTGATATTGCCAAAGATGTGGAAGAAGAGTTGATAAACATGTCCCATTTAGGGGCGAGTACATAAAATCACTTATTTTAAGCCCTTTGACTAGTTATAATGAATCTTTGCACTGACTTTTGCTTATTGTAAAATGAAACTTCTCTGGACAATGCTCAATGCAACTTATGCCTGGAATTAGTAATTATAGTGGGAAGAATATGGTGTTAAATATGATCAAAATACAATGTATGCACTAATGAAATTCACAAAGAATCAATCAAGATATTATATTTAACATACATATGTACAAGGCAGTTTAATGATAAAGTAACAATAGTAGGTCCCACTTTAGGGTCTATGACCTCCCATCTGTGGATTTTTGTCTAGATATAGAGTACCTATTAGAATTCTATCCTATAGAACAGGTTTCAAATCAAATCAAAAGACTATTGGTTACCCCACAATAATCATGGCACACTTGCGCCTGCTAGCTCACACCTTTAAAAGGAACAGTCCGTCATGGTAAGAAAGGCACAGCAGAAATTCACATCATTGACATCATGTGCTGGAGATGCCTCAAATGTTGGCAGATCAGGAAGCAGATAGCTCAAACCAGAACCAGAGGTAGATATCAACTCTAAAGACTTACCCCCAGCAGCCTACTTCTGTAGTGAAAATTTGGGCTTTCTTAAAAACTCAGTTATGCTATGTGGATGTATTTTTGTTTTAATCTCAGGTGCGGGATATGGGGCTGCTCTGGACTGTCCACAGCTGCTAACTATGATTTGCCTCATGCACTATCAGGGGCATGATTTTTGCCAGCTACAGATAGTTTATGTTTGAAACTCTGCGGACTCCTGAGAGGGTATAAATGCCAGAGCCCAGAGAGAGATGGAGGGAGGGAGCTCAGAAGAAGAAGGAAGAGGAGGAGGAAGAGGAGAAGGAAGAGGAGGAGGAGGAGGCTGCTGCTCCCCCCTGCTGCTTCTGGCTGCTGTTGTGGTAGTTATACAAGGGGAAGTTATAGACATCCTGACAGCAGAAGACTGAACTTGCCCCAAGGAACTCAACAACCCTAATCAGCAGGAAGAAGTAAAGAGACCTACACCTCCTTTCCCCTCTAACCTTCTGTCTCTCTTACCTGGTGTTGGGGTGTTGGAAGGGATTGGGGTGGAGAAGGTGGTATATAAAAAGAACCAAATAAAATAGATAAAACAAGTACACCAACACATACCAGCTAGCTCAGCCACAGCCCCAAAGACTCCACAACTCCCTCAGTGAGCATCATCGCAGAAAACCAATAGTTCAAACTCATTGATCCTGTGAAACATTTCACACTCAAATGGCTACAGCCCCACATGTTACTGAAGTGCTGTTATCCATCTGCCCTAACGCGCCACTGAATTAACACCACACGAGGGACCCCAGTGAGTGTCCCCCTTCTTTAGAGTTCAGAAAGGACAGATTTTCAAGAGTGACAGCAAGAAAATTCAAACCTCCAAGATTAGTTGTTTGTTTGCTTGTTTTTCAATCTGATTTTCTGAATTCCCTTGATGTCACCATGAGTGGCCAGGACAGACAGATTTTTAGCCACCTTTGAGGTTAGCTAGGAACTATTAAAAGATATGGGGAGTAAGAGGTAAGTGGGAGGCCAAAGAAAAAGATGCCAAAACTTTAGGCTAAACTAAGAACCGGAAATCGTTAAAGGAGTAGGGTACCAAAACTCTCTGTCTCTTCAGGCCATGCCTGAAAGTTCGGCGTAAATGTAATACGAATAGTTGCTGGGGATAGAAAGACAGTAAGACATAGTCCTCACACAGGAGTGATGGCGAAACACAGAATAGCCACCACCACTGAGAACAAGCAACTAAGGGACAGACACAGCCCGTACTACAAGAGGAAGGGAGTAACCACATAGGGACAGGAAAAAAAGAAAGCAGAAAGTGGCGGATGCAACTTCCAGGGCAGGTGACCTTTGAGTTGATGAACGGAATAGTGTTAAAATGAGAACTGCCACCACCACCCCGAATGTTTGTGTGACACTATTTATACTTGCCCTAAATTGAACCCCACAAATGTGCAGCAGGTGGTTGTACAAACAGTAGAGGATGGTAAATAAATAAACAGTACCATATAATGGCACCATGGATACTTGCTATGAGTGTGAATCTTTGTAATATTATGCTAAGAAAGTCAGGAAGCTAGGAGGATGGCTCTGTCAGTAAAAGCCCTTGCTGCGTAAGCTTGAGGACCTCAGTTCTGATCCCAAGCTCCCATGTAAAACTCCAGGCAGGGTCTGAAGAGATGGCTCAGAGATTAAGAGCACTGGATGTTCTTCCAAAGGTCCTGAGTTCCATTCCCAGCAACCACATGGTGGCTCACGGCTATCTACAGTGAGATCTGGTGCCCTCTTCTGGCCTGCAGGTACAAATGCAGGCAAAATACTGTATACATAATAAATAAATAAATAAATAAATCTTTTTTAAAAAATCCAAGCAGAGCAGCATGCTCTTTTAATTCCAGTGCTGTGATGGCAGAGACAGGAAGACCCTTGGGGCTGGCTGGGCAGCCAGTCTAGCAAATCAGTGAGTCCATGTTCCATGAGAGACGGTCTTTAAAAAAAATTAAAAAGCCAGTAAGCAGTCACAGCACAATCCTGACCCAAGTTCATTCCCAGAATTCACATAAAGAAGTTGAGTGCATTGGCTCGAATCTGTAATCCTAGCACCCCTACAAAGAGATAGGAGAAGGTAGAAATGGGAGAATCATCCAGAAGCTCAGGGGCCTGCCATGCTAGTGTGTACAGAGTGGTAGAAACAAGAAAGTCACTGCCTCAGCAGAGGGGAGAGGTGATTCAAGAAAAAGAAGTTCTCTGACTACATGTGCATATGGCATGTGTGCATGTATGCACACACACACACACACACACACACACACACACGACACAGGCAAAAATAATACATATGTATAAGTGCAAGTTAATAAAGTAAATATTGGGGGCTGGAGAGATGGCTCAGCGGTTAAGAGCACTGTCTACTCTTCCAAAGGTCATGAGTTCAATTCCCAGCAACCACATGGTGGTTCACAACCATCTATAATGTGATCTGGTGCCCTCTTCTGGCGTGCAGGTGTACATGCAGGCAGAGCACTGTATACATAATAAATAAATAAATATTTTTTTAAAATAAAGTAAATATTAAAACAACAATAAAGTGGAGCGCAATAGATAAAGACATCTGACATCAACTTGTGGCTCTCATGTTCATGGATACACACAAATAAGAATGTGTTACATCACATACACACACAGAGAACCAAAAGCCAGCTTATTACATGATATGTCTTATATAAAATCAAGAATAGGTAAATCCATTAGAGACAGAAAGTAAATTAGTAGTTTCCCAGGCTTGGCTCTGGGGGGAAGAGGGTTATGGATGTCTTGAGAGAGTAATGAAAACATCCTAAGACTGACTGTGCTAATGGATATACAACTGTATAGAGAAACTGAAAACAAAAACACTGAAATGTATATTTATTTTTGTCTTTTTTTTTTTTTTTTTTTTTAGTGCTGGGGATTAAGTTTAGGGCCTCGTGGATCACTGAGTCGTGGTTTTCCTCTGAGTCCCAGCCCTGATTGTATGCTTTCGTCTTTCGTGTGTGTGTGTGTGTGTGTGTGTGTGTGTGTGTGTGTGTGTGTGTATGTGTGTGTGTGTACCACGTGTACCGTGCACATGCCTGCTGCTCTCAGGTGTCTGAAGAAGATCAATGCCGTGAAACTGGAGTTACAGATGGCTGTGAGCCACCATGTGTGTTCTGGGAACTGAACCTGGGTCCTCTGCAAGAACAGGAAGCCCTCTCAACAGCTGAGCCATCCGTCCAGTCCCTAACTGTACATTTCAAGGAAGTGGATTGTGCCGTGTGTGAATTACAGCCAAGTAAAATCCCTGTTGTTTTAAGATAACGGCTTCTGCCACGATCACCCTTGTGCAGGGACTCCTGAATCCCCATCGGTTACCTGGGAAGCGTAGGCATGCTAACCAGAGCAGAAGAGGCACCTTAGTCTCTCGTGTCTGCTTTGCAGCCCGTTCTGGGAGCCCACCAGCAGCTTTTTGGCCTCGAGCAAGCTGCCTCCCCTCTCACCACCACTGGTCTACTCTGAGGCCAGTTTTTATTAGTTCTACCTGGGGGGCCCTCAGAGACCTCCCTTTGAAAGAGGCCCACTAAGTCACATCTAACAATAGGCTGGAAATATTAAAATTCTCATTACTGCATGGGGAAATGAGCTCAGACTAACCCTTAACTGAACGTTTGGATCTATTTGAGTCTGATACCGTCTTTTCTCTTTCTGACAATGACTCCAATACGCTGCCATCTGCAGAATACCCTTCTCTCTGCAGACAAGCGCTCGCCTGGATAATACTATCAGTGAAAAGCCAGGCAGAGTGCCATGTGTCATTCTAAATGACACTGCTAGTGAGTGTTGGGGGGTTAGAAAATATTAGGAGGAATAAGGGGAGGAGAAGGAAGAAAGGAAGGGGCATAAGAAATCTAAATAAAATAGGTTTTAAAAATAACACCAAATATGTATGTGTGTATATATATATTAACTTCATTATCTACTCACTTACTGATTAACATCTAACAGCCTGCTAGATCTCCTTGCTATTGTGAAAAGAGCAGCAGTTAGCATGGGTGTGCAAGGGTCTCTTTGAAAAGACACAGACTCCTTGGTGCATACGCCCAGAAGTGGACTATCGGGGTAGTATGCTAGATCTAGTTTCAGTTTTTAGAGAAGCCTCCACACTAGCTTCCATGGTGGAGTATTAGTGTATAGGCCCAGCACAGGAGAAGTGTTCCTCTTTCCCCACATCCTCCCCTACCACCTGACCCAAGCCTATCAAGTCTCATCTGGACAGCAGCTTGCATCCTCTTCCTCTGTGGCCTGGCAAGGAAGCACCCCGCCAGGCGGAAGTGATCAAAGAGCAGGCAACAGAATCCATGGCAGAGACAGCCCCTGTTTCCCTTACCAGGGGACCCACATGGAGACTGAGCTGCCCATTGGCTACATCTGAGCAGTGGGGCCTAGGTCCTCTCCACACTCTGGTCTTTCTACCCTCTCAAGTCCTCAGAATTCCACTATCTGCCGCTGACAAAGGCCACAGCCCTCTCAGAGCCCCATAAGGCAATAATCACCTACAGACAAACTAAAAGCAGCCCCATATCCCACAGTTTGGATTGAAAGTATAGCATAAAATAACTAGGTTTTTTAAGAAACCAAAACTTCCCCTACAATACATGTGCTAGAATTTTATTCCGCCATTAAGAAAAATAAAATTATTTAATTTAAAAAAAAATGGATGAAATTAGAATATATTATATTAAGCAGAGTAACCCAGGTTAAGAAAGACAAAGACTATATGTTCTCTCTCATATGTAGATACAAGCCTCTAACTGTTTTTGTTTTTGTTTTTAAGTTATCAGTGGAAGTAAATACAGGTAAAGGCCAGGAAACTAGAAAGGAATGCATGAGGTTGGGGCGAGAGAGTAGAAAAGCAATAAAGAGAAGGGAAGGAGAAATATCCCAGGCCAAAATGTACAGAGGGAGGGAGGGAACGGAGAGGTGAGGAGGGAGTGGGACGAGGAGAAAATCAAAACAAAATAACTTAAGACTACAGCCCTGCTTCAGCTTAGGCTGGTAAACCTGATGGCATGGGAGACCCAAGGCAAGCAAAGCGGATTGTTACATTGCTCTCTTAGCAGATTAGAAAACAGGCTGAGTACATAGCCGGATAGCAGTCTTGAGTCCTAGGTGACCTCAGGGTGCATTATTAACGTGTCTGTGAGGTCCAGCAAATTTTCTTCTTATCCTAATGCATTGTCACACTATATTTATACAAAATGGAATTTCTCAGTGACAATTATAAAATCAAAATATCAATCAACTCTAAGGAACATTGAAGATGCTTATGTCCAGCAACATCAAATATTCAGCCAAATTGTGTGTGTGTGTGTGTGTGTGTGTGTGTGTGTGTCCATCCATGGGGGAGGGGAGGGTACACATGTGGGAGAGGTGCATGTTGCGGCCAGAGGTCAACCTTAGGTGTCTTCCTCAGTTATTCCCCACTTCCGTTTTTTAGGTAGGGTGTCTCACTTTTACTTGGAGTCCACCAATTTAGCTTGTAAGGCTGGCAGGCCAGCTTTAAGGATCTGCCTATCTCTGACTCCCAGACACAGGATTACAAGTGTTCATTTTTATAGTACAATATTTTCATCAAGATATAATAAAAATATCCATTGAGCTATAATAAAAATATTGTAAATAGTTCTTTGAGAATTACATATAAGCATATATTTTACTTATATTATCCCAACTTTCAATACTCTCTCTCTTTCTCTTCTCTCTCTGTCTCTGTCTCTGTCTCTGTCTCTGTCTCTCTCTCTCTCTCTCTCTCTCCTCTCTCGCTCTCCCATTACCTCTCATCCCATTTGTGCCATTCATGTACTCCTGGCTATGGGACCATCCATTGGAGTGTGGTCAACCTACCAAGAGCATATCTTTAAAGAAAGCTGACCCTCCCTCCCCCAAAAGTCATCAGCTGTCAATAGCGCCTCATGTAGGGGTGGGAGCTCGTAATCCCCTCCCCATCCATGAGGTAATTCTGACTGGCTTGCTCTGCTGCAGGTCTTGTGCAGGCTACCACGGTGACTATGAGTTCATGACTGCATGAGTCCTGTCATGTCCAAAACACACTATTTGCCCCTCCCCTCCCTGAACTCGGCCTCTTACAATCTCTCTGCCCTCTTTTCCACCGATGGTCTCTGAGCCTTGAGGAGAAATGTGTGGCTGAGAACTCCTCAGACATTTATTCTCTGCACTTGGACCAGTTGTGAGTTTCCGCATTAGCCTCTGTACACTGTGCAAACATCTATGATGGGTTCTGAAAGCATCATAAATCTATGGGTTAAGAGATACAGCTTTAGGAGTAATTTGATACTGTGCCCGTGCAGCAAAATGAATCGCCTTTGGTGCCTATGAGCTCCCCAGCCATGGGTTCTTAGACAGATTTATTACCACTCATCCATTCCCTTCTGTGGAGCGGGCCTTAAATCCAACCAGAAAGCAGTCGGTTGTCCCCATAGCATCCGTTCCAGTCCTGCACTCATTGGCACATCTCACCAAAGCCAGTCAAGGTACCCACCTGGGGCGAGACTGCTGGCGGCTTTTCCCCCCCTAGCAGCTTACGTAGTGTACCTTCCAGCACTGTGAAAACTGTCCAGCAAGGAAGAAGCATCCGTTTGATTTCTCTGTGTTCCATGACCACTGTGTGTGTGGTATCTATATAAGAGCAGATTGTCATCAGGTACTGGTAGGGCCCAACTCTTTTTTAGATTTGTTTTCTATGAATGAGCATTTTCCCTGCATGGATGTATGCGCGCCACACGCACGCCTGCAACCTGCAAAAGTCAGAAGAAGGCATTGGATATCTGGAATTGGATTTATAGACCGTGGTGAGGCAGCATGTGGATCCAGACCTCAATTCACATCCTGGTTCTCAACTGCTAAGCCATCGATCCTAATTTATTTTATTTTATTTTTATTTGTAATTATGTTATATATGAGTCTGGGGGGGTGTAAACATGGGTGCAGGTGACTGCGAAGGCAGAGGTGTGAGATCCCCTGGAGCTGCAGTGGCAGGCAACTGTACCTGATAGGGGTACTAGGAATTGAAATCGGTTCCTAGTACATGCATTTAGCTACTGAGTCATCTCTCCATCGCACCCAGCTTTCATGACATGGGTTCTGCGAATAAAACTCCGACCCTCATGGCAAGCACTTCACCAACTGAGCATCCCCCCCAGGCCCAAAATTAAAATTTATATACAAAATACATATTATATATATAATTAATATGAAATTTTGATCTAGACTTTAATCAACAGTAAAAAATACTTGTATAACAAATAATAGTGTTGGACCCTCACGCCCAACTCAGGAAGGGGGGTCGCCGCGAGAGACCACGCGAAACACAGAGCACTGATGCAAAAGCAAAGGATTATTTCTGAGGCGTCAGGGTCCCTCAGCACTCGGGAGGTGAAGGATCCCGAGTGACTGTTACAGGCTAGTGTTAAAGGCAAGAACCGCAGAGCAGGTGGGGTTGCTTATCAAGTTAAACCATATGGACATTAGGACATCTGGCATTGGGAGACCTCTTGTGGGGACTTGGGTGTGGGTCCCTAGGGCAGTTACTGGAAACCGTGTGGGGACGTTTGATATTTGGAAGCTTGCATGTAACTATTCTGGGAACTAGGGTGGAGCTCTTGAACAGGGAGAAGCCTCTAAGGCTGGACAAGCAAACAAGTGTCTAACATTTTATAATTTTACAGTTTCTCAATAGTTTAAAAATACATTTCCTTGCATTTCATGATCAATACATATTGGTACTATCTGCATACCTATATTCAAGGTCACATAAAAAATTTCTCAGATGGAAAAAAGTCATGTGTGAAAAATAATCTAAGAATCCCTAATCTAGACTTAAAGGTAAGAAGAGTCCCTGGGCCTCTTTGATCTGTGCCTACACAGAGTATCAGCTCTAAATTTGTAATACAGTAACTTTCCAAGGATGTTAGGTCAAAACCTAGAAGTATCCAGCCAGCCAGGAGATGCCGGCCTAGGAAGAGCTGGTCAGTGTCTTTTCTCACACTGACATTGCACATCCTGAAAACAAAGGCCCCTGAGATGCTCTGTCTTCTCCTAATTCTCATCCTTAATACAAAAAAAAAAAAAGTGCCTCCTTTTTGCAAGCTAGAGAGCTGCAGCTAGGCACACTGTTCCCTCTGATTAACCTTTGAAATAGACATTTGCTTCCCCCTTCCCCCTACTTCCTGATTGTTTGAGGCCAAGCTTTCCTTAAAGGTCAACGAGCCTCACACCTAATCTGGCTTCTAATTACTTTTGTAAACATTTCAGGAGGAATAAAAGCCAACATGATTAAACACATTCCCTATTATCGGCTCAATCCCTCGCCAACAGGGCAGAGAGCCTGCACAACTGGCACTCTGGGCTCCCTATGCTTACTTGTAACCACTTAATTGTTTAATCTATTTAAATCAGTTTCCCAAGCTTGATGGACAGCTGTGGCAAGCAGAGGGTCTCCAGGGGCATACTCTCAAGCCTCATCAGAGATTCCAACGTCTTCCTTCAAGGTGGGATGTGAAGAGTCAATGGTTTTTGTTACTCTTCCAAGTGACTGTGCTATAAAACCCAGGGCGAAGGCCAGGCGTGGTGGTGCACGCCTTTAATCCCTGCACTTGGGAGGCAGAGGCAGGTGGATCACTGTGAGTTTGAGGCCAGCCTGGTCTACAAAGTGAGTCCAGGACAGCCAAGAATACACAAAGAAACCTTGTTTCAAATAACAAAAACAAATAAAACCCAGTGTGAAAAGCAATAGTTGGTTGGTGGGTGAGATGGGTCAGTGGGTAAGGATGCTTGTTGCCAAGGCTGAAAACCTGAGTTTTATCTTCAAGACCCATATGGTGAAAACCAACTGACTTCTGGGAGTGGTCCTCTTGACTTCTACACAAGCAACATGGCACACGCACATGCACATGCGCACACACGCACACATTAAATTATTAAATGAAACTTAGAACACTTTAGATAATTTTCCCCTTGACATGGACCCTTCTCTGCTCCTCAGCCAATCCCCACTCCATCCCTTATCTAGTGACTCTTATGACATTTTCCCTCCTAACGAAGATGACAAAACGCACATTGACCTCACACACATACAGAGAGAGAGAGAGAGAGAGA
>OU015751.1:16404179-16415826 GCA_907169655.1 Acomys percivali | reverse complement strand
AGAGAGAGAGAGAGAGAGAGAGAGAGAGAGAGAGAGAGAGAGAGAGCACAGAGACACACACACACATTTCTCTTTCTCTCTCTCTCTTTCTCTCTCTCTTTCTCTCTCTCTTTCTCTCTCTCTCTCTCTGTCTCTGTGTGTGTGTGTCCGTGTGTGTGTCTGTGTGTGTGTGTGTGTGTGTGTGTGTGTAGCCAAAATGATATTAAAAATTTCCTTCTAACTCCAATTGCTAGGACTTCATGTTTTACTGGTGCAAAACTAGTAAATTTAAGTATTAAAATTAAGTGGTAAATGTTAAGGATTATGTAGCCAGCCCTATCTAGCTGTGTTAAGAGACCTCATTGTTCTTTTTAGGGGAACATGGTCACCAGGCAAGTGCCCCCCACATCTGCAACCGGAGACCTGCACAGACACTAAAGCAAAGGCCCAGGCGTGCTTCCAGGAGCTGCAGGAAAGGTGAAGCCAAGCTGATTCGCCAACACTGAACAGTTACCTCACCTGATGACGTCACTGCTATGGGCATTTCTCACTCTGGATATCAAAGTCCTGCTCTGTGTGCTGCACGGTGAAACACCAGAGACTGAGCCATGGACGGGCTACAGAGGGTGATGTCTCGTGCTTCTGGGGGCTGAGAAGCCCAAGATCAAATTGTGAGTTGGTTGAGCATCTGGTGAGAAAGCCATCCCCCACCACCTCCCTACCACCCCTACCCTCACTCCACCCCACCCCGACCCCCTACCCCCGCTTCCAAGAAGTACTCTGTGTGGACAAATAGGAGTCCTCACCAAAGTCCCTGTCACAAGTCCTCTAAGGATGCTAATACACCCATGATGGTGGGACCCATGTGACCTAGCTGCTTCCTACAGGCCCCGCCTCTCCAAGCTGATGAAACAACCCAGCAAAACGTTTACTCTCTAAAACCCACATGCAAGTGCCTAGTGTGACAACATGCACTTGTGGTCCCAGCACTAAGGGTCCTGGGAATCACTAGCCAACCAGCCTAGCCTATTTGGTGAGCTCCAAGCCACAAAGCCAAGTCTCAGAAGAGGTGGATAGTGTTTCTGGAGATGACATCTGTGGTTTCCTCTGACCTCCACATGCATACATACATACACACACACACACACACACACACGCCTGCTGACACACAAACACATACACACACAGGTATAAAAATGCTTGTTTCAATGTGCCCAGCTCTTAAGAGGCAAAGGCAGTCAGATCTCTGTGAGTTCAGGGCCAGCCAGGGCTATTACACAGAGAAACTAGGGGAAAAAATTAAAATATTAAAAAAAATAACAAAAGACTCAATGTGAATATGAATAGCTGGCAGACATCATTCATACCAACACATATGTAGTATCCGCTTTCCCCCTGAGGAGCCTCCGACTCTACCTGCCTACACTTCCGGGGTTTCCAATCTCACCCGCATCATTCATTCCCCTACATGGTATTCACTGGTGTGGGGAAGGGGGTTGGCGCTCGCATGAGAATGTCCTGAGTCTTGGGAGCATGATTTTATGCAGTAAGCAAGATATCCCTGCAGAATAAAACCCTGTCCTAACCCCCCCACCCCACGGGGGGGGGGAGAATCACACCATTAGGAACACACACTACAAAATTGGAATCACTCACAGTCTGAGCCACACAATCCAGTCCTTAATTACGGCTTTGTCAGGAGAACTTATTGCAGCATTGTTCAGGTAGCAACAGCCCCGTAACAACCTAAAAGGCCCTTGATAAGGGGCTATTAAATAAAGTGTGGCACATTCACATGAAAGAATTCCATTACAGAAAGAGAGAGGGAGGGAGAAAGCAATGTGTACCGATATGATGGTATCCCGGACAGTTTATGAATTTTAAAAGGCGAGGTGTAGGAAAGAACTTCAGTGTGCCTCATTTAGCATTTTGATTAAAAAGGAGAAGCCATACCTAGCTATACCTTTGCATAGGGAATTTCTCCAAGGTTTCTAAGACACTGACTGTGTGGGGAAACAACCTGGAGAGGTACAGAGGGGGGAAGGGGGGGCTAGTTCCACCGCTACAACTCTGAGTTCTATGTTATGCAGAAGTAATCTTTTAAAAATATGAATGCCGTCTTTTTTGGTGCTGTTGCTTTGTGTGTGCTGTTTCATCATCACCACCACCACCACCACCCTACCCCCCACCCCCACTCCCCACCCACCACCACTCGCCGATGCTTGATCGAGGGCAGAGATGCTCCCCAGGGCACCCTGCAAGGAGCAGGTGCTTCGGATGTTTCTATTCTGAACTAATCAGTTTCTAAAAAGAACTCAAGCTGGACAAATAATTCTTTTGAAAACCAAAATACCTGCCCAGAAAGACAGACCCTTTGGGGATGCTTTTCCATCCTGAAATTTCATGCCTGCCCCCTGCTCAGAGCATCCAGCGCCCAAGAGGCTGAGGAAAAAGGAGATCGAGTTCAAGGCCAGACCAAGTGACTGTGAGTTCAAGACCAGCCTGGGTATATAATATAGCAAGATCCTGGAGAGGGGTGGGGGGGTGGGGAGAAAGAGAGAGAGAGAGAAAGAAACAGAAACAAGGGGAAGGAGAGGAGAGGAGGGGGGAGGGAAGGAAGGAAGGAGGGAAGGATGGATGGATTAGGAGGTTAGAGTTTTTAGAGCACTGTATTACCCTCTCCATGTCTTGGAAACCAAAAAGCCAAAGTCACGAGACTAGCATTTGCCCGGTCTGTGCAATGTTGTGGAAGTCGCTAAGCACTAGCATCTACCTGTTTGCCTCTTCACAACCCCACGAGGCAAGTACTCCGCCAGGAGTCAGGGAGACAGGCAGCAGGGACCATGGCTTGCCCGAGAATACAGCAACCTTGAAACTGGGAATTTCGAAAGCTCTATGGTTTCTTTTTTCCTTTTTTCTTTTTTCCTTTTTTCTTTTTTCCTTTTTTCTTTTCCTTCTAAAACTCTAAAACACAAAGCATCTGTCCCTTCATTCCATAACAGGTCAGTAGAGTGACTGCTGGACAGACCTCCCCGATTTATGAATGTGGAACCTATGGCAAGTTGAGTAGCCTCCTTGGCCTTATCCTATCAACTGGAGTAAAGAACTTCTAAAGACAATGCTGGTGCTAGTGGCGCGCTTGCCTTGCACGCACCAAGCCCTGGGCTTCCATCCTCGGCTGGCCGCACATAAGTTGGGGGTAGTGATGTGTGCCTACGATCCCGGCGGGGGTGCGGTGGCTAACCTTGGTCATCAGGTTAACACACCTGGTAAGAGGGAACCTCACAGAGCAGTTGCCTGTATCAGACTAGCCTGTGGGGTGTTGTGTTGATTAGTAATGGATATGGGAGGGCTCTGTTCACTGTGGGAAGTGCCGCCTCCCTGGGAGATTATCTTGGCTTGTATAAGAAAGCTGGCTAAGGGCTGGAGAGACAGCTCCGTGGTTAAGAGCACTGCCCATGTAGTGGTGCCTGCCTTTAATCCCAGCACTTGGGAGGTAAAGGCAGGTGGATCGCTGTGAGTTCAAGGCCAACCTGGTCTACAAAGTGAGTCCAGGACAGCCAAGACTACACAGAGAAACCCTGTCTTGAAAAACCAAAAAAAAAAAAAAAAAGAAAGAAAGAAAGAAAGAAAGAAAAGAAAAGAAAAGAAAAAGAGCACTGCCTGTTCTTCCAAAAAAACAAAAACAAAAACAAAAAAAAAACAAGTTTGACTCCCAGCACCTATGTGCTGGATTATAAGTATCTGTAAGGCTCCAGTTCCCAGAGAGATGATGCCTGTTTCTGGCCTCTGAGAGTACCAGGAATGCATGTAGTACATAGACATACATGCATGCATGCAAAACGTCCATATACATAAGAAATAGAACGTTTAAAAAAAAAAAAGAAAGTTGACTTCTCATAGGAGAAGCAAGCCAGTAAGCAGTGACGACCCCCACCACGCCACCATGGTCTCCACTTCAGCCCCTCCCTTGCATTTCCCATCTTGACTCTTCCACTCAACCACCCCTGTCCCACCCTCACTGGTCAATGCTTTATTACAGAAACGATGAAGCAAATTAGAACAAGGCAGGGAGGAGGACCAGTGTTTGTGATGATGGGGTCCAATGGAGTGAGTGGTACGGTGTTGCATCATACCATCCGTCTTCCTATCTAAGAGCAGAAATTCTACACTTAAGATTCCTATGCTCATGGTGGCGCACACCTTTAATCCCAGCACTCGGGAGGCAGAGGCAGAGGCAGGCGCATCGCTGTGAGTTCGAGGCCAGCCTGGTCTACAAAGCAAGTCCAGGACAGCCAAGGCTACACAGAGAGAAACCCTGCCTCAAAAAACCAAAAAGATTCCTATGTTCCTAGAGTTTTCCTCACAGCATTGTATGGAAAGGCTGGCACTCTCCATCCTACCCTAGTCATTTCAAAGGTTTCCACTATCCGTCCCGGTACTGCAAACTATTGTGATGTAAACAGATTCTTGCCAGCTTGCCAGGGGATGTCAACAGCAAACTGTCTGAATGCTGCTGCTTGATAGTTGATCTAACAAGACCGATGTCACTGGCCCCTCCAGCGCAGGAAACTATAATGGACGATTAATTGCTCTTGATCACCATATCGGTAGTGATGGCAACAGTAATGAAATAAACAAATCTTCCTAATACAGGTTGGGCACGAAAATGTTCACACTATTACCGGTGTCATTAACTCTGTTAAAGTAAGTGATGGCAAAATAGGAACACAGAGAGAGAGAGAGAGAGAGAGAGAGAGAGAGAGAGAGAGAGAGAGAGAGATCTTCACAGCAACAATAATTTGGCACTTGTCCTTGTGCAGAAGAACCTATGTAAAAGCTTTAGGGCACAGATGGAAGAGTCAAGGTTGTGCCAGGGAACCGGCTTGCTGACTGTAAAGCGGGTGGGCTCAGAGTTGGGACAGAACACACCCAGACAGCAGGTGCTCAGCACAAAGGAAAGTTATTACCCTGGAGGGACAAGGTGAGGAGCTGCCTCTGGTGTCTCTGCTGGAATGGTTGTTAAGGAGAAAATGGCGAAATATCTGCTAGGTTGAGTTTCTGAGTCCTGACTGGACAGGTTAGCCAGGGTAGCCAAATAGTACATTTTGATGGTTGGACCTTGGTGTTCAGTCTCAGGAATAAGTCGGTAGCCAAATAAAGGAATGGACCTTGAGGTTTTAGCCAGGCATAAGGAAATAGCCAAATAAGGGAATAGACCTTAGTGGCTAGCTTTAGAAATGTAATCTAATGGTTTCACAAGGGAAAAAGAAGCGGTAGGCAAGCCCCGCCAGCACCATGTTTGTAATGCTTGGGCCTGTTAGAGAATTCTTCACTGACCACATCACAGACATGAATATTTCTCCATCACTCTATGGACTTGACCACAGCCAGGTTTGCTCTGCCACTACCATTATCCACCAAACAAACAACCCGAAAAGAGCCTAGAAGAAATGGGATAAAATATCCAAAGTGCTGAAAGGGAGTGGAAGAGATGTAGCTCAAGTGGTAGATTGCTTACCTACCATGCACAAATCCCTGGGTTCGATCCCCAGCACATAAACCTAGTGCAGCAGTACGTAAGTGTGAGCACTCAGGAGGTCGGCACAGGAGGACCAGAAGTTCAAGGTCACCCTTGGCTACATAGAAAGTCTGAGGCCAGATTAGACTACAGACTCTGACTTTAAAATAGGTGTATTTTACAAGAAGATGGCTGATGAGTTTATGAAAAAGGTGCTAAAAATCACTATTGCTCAAGGAGATGCAAATTAAAACTCCAATGAAATTCCACTTCATTCCCAATGGAACAGCTATGATCAAAAGCAGAAAAGATACATGCAGAGAAAAGGGAAGGTTCACATCTGTCAGCGTGAACGGGTGCCCATGCAAGTTGGCACAGCTATGGGGGAAATAAAAAAAAAAAAAACAATATGGAAGGCCCTCAAGAAATCAAAAATAATGGCCTGGTGGCTCAGTGGTTAAGAGAACAAACATATTTCTTTTGCAGACTCAAGTTCAGTTACCAGCACCCATAGTCACCTATAATCCAGCTCCAGGGGCTCTGACGCCCCCTTCTGGGCTCACTCAGTAGCACTTGCACTCATATGCACACATAATACACACACACACACACACACACACACACACACACACGCATGCGCACACAATTTTTAAAAATTTAAATTAAATTAAATTTAAATTTAAAATTAAAATTAAAATTACAATTTGGCAAGCCTACCACTAGGCTTTGTACCCCTATTGAAAATGAACTGATGAAAGAGAATGAGAGGTTTGCACCCCAGTATCCTCTGCAGTACAACTGGACACAGCCAGAAGGAAATCATCTAAAGATCCAGTGGCACACGAGCAAACCGAGTAATATTCAGACATAAAAATGAAGGAAATCCTGCCACTTTTAGCGGCATAGATAACCTGGGGGACACTGTGCTAAGTGGAATGTTCCAGGCTACTCGAGAAGCACAAATACTGCATGACCTCATGCGTGAAATCTAAGTAACATAGAAACTGATAGTAAAGTGGCAGGCCCCAGGACTCGGAGAAGGGGAAATGGGGAGGTGTTTGTCGGCATGGGTAAACGCTCCGTCGTGAAGGAACAAGTGTGGGCTGAGGGTGTGGCTCAAGGGTAGAGTGCTTGCTTGATATCCAGGAGGCTCTGGGTTCAATCCTTCACACCACACACATGAAAAGTAAGTTCTGGAAGTCTGTACACTACCTAGTCACTGACCAGAACTAATAATACTCTGTGGTGTACTTGAAATTTGCCAGAAGATTAGATCTCAAATGTTTCACACACACAAGATGTATATATGCATATATGTGATATGCAGTGTGTATAATGTGATATGTGTGTGTAATGTAGTACATTCATGTGTATGTATAATGTAGTAAATTTATGTGTGTGTGTGTGTGTGTGTGTGTGTGTGTGTGTGTGTGTAATCCCTCAGGTTAATCTATAATATTATATAAATATACACATATATATAATGTGCAGTGCATGGATATATATGATGTGCAGTTCATAGATCCATATACATATGTATATAAATGATATACAGTGCATGTATATATATGTGATGTGCAGTGCATGAAGATATATATATATCACTCCCATCATCTTTACAGGCAAGGATTGTCTTTTTTAAAGCATGGCCTGGTCTCAAACTTCCGATATAGCCTTAGACGACTTTGGATATTCCTTCCCTTTCCTCCTTGTCTTCGCTTGCATCATATGACTATGCATTGGTTACCTTGGTTACAGTCACCATTTTACACTGCATCCACACACAAAATCATCATGTTGTGAGCCGGGCGTGGTGGCGCACGCCTGTAATCCCAGCACTAGGGGAGGCAGAGGCAGGTGGATCTCAGAGGCAGGCGGATCTCTGTGAGTTCAGGGTCAGCCTGGTCTACAAAGTGAGCCCAGGACAACCAAGGCTACACAGAGATACCCAGTCTCAAAAAAACGAAAATAAATAAGCTATTAATAACAATAACAATAATAATAATGTCATTTTCCAACTATATCTCAACAAAGCTGGGGGCGTGAGCATCTAGTTATAGTCAATCTCCAGATGTGACTAAAACAAATCCTCATATCTTTTGTTTTTTGTTTTGTTTCCTTTGGTTTGGTTTTTCGAGACAGAGTTTCTCTGTGTAGCCTTAGCTGTCCTGGACTCACTCTGTAGACCAGGCTGGCCTCGAACTCACAGCAATCCCCCTGCCTCTGCCTCCCAAGTGCTGGGATTAAAGGCGTGAGCCACCACTGCCCAGCTAATTCTTGTATCTTTTAATGACTTTTGCAACCAATGGATAGAATTATACAGTCCTATTCTGGGAAAGAATCTAGTAAGGTCATAACAGTTCGACCATTCTTCTGGCTTCAAGAGAAATGACCTCAGACATATAGATTTATATCATTAGAAGCCATACAAAACCGATGTAAGTTTCCTAGATGTCAAAGCCTTCTCCCTTCAATCAGAAGCTGGGTCCTACCCCACCCCACCCCCCCGCAAGCTTGTCATACCAGGGGCCCAGGGCCTGTCCCACCCTCACATCCTGAGGCCATTGGCTACAGATGGGATCCCGAAGTGGCTTTGCTATTTTGCTGATGTTTGTTGTTTTTACCTGGTTTGTCTTATTTCCACTCTTTGTCTATTGTGCTATCTCACCTATTTAAACAAATGTTCCCCCCCCCAAAAAAATGTGTCTTGTTTGGGCTTGGTTTGGTTTGGTTTTATATAGGATCTAAGTATGCGGTTATGGCTGCCCTTGCATCCTTGCATTGGTAACCTTCCTGCTGGGAGGCCCCTGGGGGCATGGTTACAAGGATACACCACTGAGTCAGTCCACCCTTCTCATCAGTTCCTGTTAACCTCACTGTTTCCCCACATGTAGTGCAGAGCTGAGCAGTTCTGAACTGTCACACAGTGTCTAATTGTTTTGCTCAGCTGTATGACCTTAGCACACCTGTCAAACGATCTCGCTCTGTTCCTCTCATAACCAGAACACAGCTTCAAATAGGTGGCTTGTTATCCATTTTTCACTTTTAATACTTATTTATTTGGGAAGCTGGGGGGGGGGGGGTATCGATGCAGCACAACATATGTGTGGAGGTCAGAGGACAACGTATTGAGTCTCTTCCCTCCTTCTACCATGTTGGTCCAAGCCTAGTAGCAAGCATCTTTAGCCACTGAAGCCGCTCAGCAGCCCAGTGTACTGTTTATTCTGACTCAGAGCAGTGCCTTCCACACAACACCCCAGCACAGAGCTTCTCAATCACTCTAAGAATTCTAAAGCACTCACTGTAATGGTGCCACCACAGCCTCCAACAGCTTTGCCCCCCTCTCCTCACTGGTCCTCGGAGAGCTTTATAACCATATCAGCCCTAAAAAAAACAAACAAAAACAAAAAAACAAAAAAAACAGAGACTGTGCCCCCAGGAAATGATAACCAGAGCCTCCAACACGCAAACCAAGTACGTTTCTCAACTTACTCATCTGCAAAACTCACAGAGATGATCTCATTGCATGCGTGTGGTTCCCCTGCAGGAGGCAAAATCTGATCCCCATTTTACAGATTAAACAAACTCCATATACAGCATAGCCAACTACACAGGTCTCGTAAATCATTCACTGTATAGGTTGAAGATTATATTAATACACACACACACACACACACACACACACACACACACACGCGCGCACAAGCTTGAGTCAGCTTTGAAACAGTAACAACAAAACAATCTCCTTTAAGCGTTAAGAATCCAGCGGTTACTCAGTCTTTAAGGATAATGCCCCAAAGTCCTGCACTGGCCGGCTTCATTCACTGGGGCAGGCCCAACATGCAGAGTTGCCCAGTGCACAGGGCTGGGTACCACAGCAGTCCCAATCTGGCCCTGGAAGACTAAAACTTCCTGGAGAGCTGCTGGTTGCTAGTTCAGGCTGGAAGTTTGGAACTGCCAGCTCTGCTATCAGCTTAGGAATCTATAGCTCAGAGGCAAGAGGGAAGCCAAGCAAATCCGTTCCTCCCCCTACTTCCACCCCCCACCCCCCCACCTCCACCCCCATCCACCACCACCACCACCACCTCCCCACCTCTACTCCCCATCCCCACCCCCTTCCCCCCCCCCCCCCCCCCCCTCTCACCCCCCTCCCCCCCCCATCCTCCCCCCCCCCCACACAGGCCCTTTATATCTGGAGAAAGCGCCACGCACAGTCAAGGTGTGTCTTCCTTCATCAATTACCACTATCAGGACAGTCTTCGGGAGAGTCTCTCTACTCAGGAGATTCTAATTTGTGGCAAGTTTACACTCAAATCTACCACACTGGTCAAAGACTCGGCATTTCCACCCAGGTCAACTTGGAGCCCTGCCTCTAAAGTGACCAAGGACTGCGGCCCCGACTACACCATCGTGGAATAAGTATCTGCTTATCAGATAAAGATCAAATTATTGTGGTACAATACACTATACCAAAAATGCACCAGGCTCTAGGCCAAGCCTGTGACATACAGAAAATTGGCCAGAGCAGAATTAGCCCTGACTTCACGGGGTTGACTGTCAGGTCAACAACAGATACATTCATTTAAATGTAAGATCAAATAGTCATTCTCTCATTACGCCTCGCAAGCTACTGTGAAGGAAGCAGTGGCGAGGCATCTTCTTGGTGAGGGGGCTCGCCTTGCTAGCTGTGTCTCTGAGCCGGGAGGGGCAGGTGGGCTTCTGGCCCACCACTCCTCCGCATTGCTGGCCTTTCTCTTTTTCCCGAATTGGCGCCTTGACTAGTTGGAGTCTCCTGCATTTTTCCTTATTTCCCTTCATGCCCCGGGCCTGGCTATAAGCTAAGCTTACCGCGGCATTGCAGCAGTACCACAGCCATTGGCGGAACACTAGAGCAACACCATTCAGAAAGGAGAATTGACCCAAATGATTAGGACACGTGTTGGATTCTGTTTGTCGGGTCTTAGTCCCGAAGATTTACACACTATTATTTCCTGGGGAAGAGGAGGCCGCTGCAGGGGATGAACAAGCACACTGTTATGCGGAGAACAAAATTAAGGCAATATTAACGCTGTTTTGAGGTTGGGCGCCTGCAAACCTATAAGCCTTGCCTTTGCTGCCATCTGCTGGTCACTCTGGGAAATGCTCTTCAACTCACCCACCGCCTCTTCACAAGAAACCTGAGGAGCAAGCCTGGATTAGTTTGGAGATGGTGTCTGTCCCTCTAGGAGGGGGCTAAGCTTTCCCAGGCCCCTGGCCTGTGCAGTAATCAGTCACTCTTTCAACACCCCACCCCAGTTCCTCAGAGCTTCTTTAATTCCCACAGCTGCAGCAAGCATTGACTGATACAACAAATATTGCTCATCTTGTTAGCTTCCGAAACGTCTTGAGCTGGCCCTCCATAGGCCACATCCTGGCTAGTTTTATGTCAGCTTGCCACGCGTTAAGAGTTATCTGAGAGGAGGGAACCTCACTTGAAGAAAATGCCTCCATAATAACCAGCTGTAGGGGATTTTCTTGATTAGTGATTGATGAGGGAGGGCCCAGCCAATTGTGGGTGGTGTCATACCTGGGCTAGCGGGTCTATAGGAAAGCGGGACCCACATCTCATTGGCTGCAGCATTTGAGTGGACCCTGCACCTCACCTGGTAGAGCTGGCCCTGGTGGCATGGGCAAGGGTGAGCTGACCCAAGGTTGTGAGAGCTGGAGAGCTGGCCCTGCTGCTCGACAGCTCTGGCACTTGGGTGAGCTAGCTGGGGGGCAGTACTGGAGATCTGGCTTTGGTGGTGTGGGTGCAGGAGAGCTGGCAGGCTGACCAACTCAGCTACAGACCCAAGCCCAGATCCAGGGCTTTGAAGTTGACCCACTCCAACATCTACCCCATGAACTACGGAAGCTCATGAAGGGGCCTATCCTGCAGATCCAAAGTTGCAGGATCTCCATGACAACAGGGAAACAACAAGATATCTGAGAGGAGTCCTGATGAGAATCCAATATTGATAGGGTAGCAGAAGCCTAAAGCCTCAAACCAGACCAATGACTCATTGCAATGTACATTTGCAAATAATGATGTTTTCACCAAAAGGTATACTGTGTGACACGCTGCAGCTTCCAGGGTGAGGAAGGGGTTTTTGTGTTGTTGTTGTTGTT
>OU015751.1:16376568-16386971 GCA_907169655.1 Acomys percivali | reverse complement strand
GACCACTGTCCACCTTATTTTTCTGAAACAGGCTCTCCCACTGAGCCCTCCGGAGCTCACTGATTGGCTAGACTGATGGGCCAGCACACCCCAGGCATCTGGATTTCTCAGACTCCCCTTCCCTCAGTGCTAGGATTATAGATTCCTGGCCATTCTCTCTTTTTCCTTCTTTCTTTCTTTTTTGGTTCGGTTTTTGGGTTTTCTGAGGCAGGGAGGGTTTCTCCGTGTAGCCTTGGCCTTGGTTGACCTGGAACCTCACTCTGTAGACCAAGCAAGCCTGGAACTCAGAGATTTTCACCTGTTTTTGCCTTAGCTGGGAGTAAGGCGTGTGTCACCACCAGCCAGCTCATTCCTGGCTTTTTATGTGGATGGTGGATTCTGTACTTGGGTCCTTAGGCTTGCACAAGCAGGCACTTTATCCACTGAGCCATCTATCTCTCACCAGCCCTAACCTGGAGGTCTTGTGCAACAGGGCACAGCAGAGCAGTGAGTTGTACCCAGGCTCTTGAGAGTGTCAGAGTCGCACTTGTGCAAAGTGCTCAAAGGCACTTAGCATGAGGATGACGGCTTAAAATGTTCTTCGTCGGTGCTTTTTCTGGACACATTGGCATCTCTTTGTAAAATGAAAAGGAATGGCTGGACATACAAATAGTGGCCTCAAGAAATACCTGAATGAGTAAAACTTAAATTGATTTTTAAGATGGAAAATAATAACTAACTTTAAAAAACAAAAAACAATAACAGCAACAACAAAAACTGGCCTGGCATGGTGGCACACGCCTTTAATCCCAGCACTCACGAGGCAAAGGCAGTCGGATCTCTGTGAGTTCAAGGCCAGTCTGGTCTACAAAGTGAGTCCAGAATAGCCAAGGCTACAAAGAGAAACCCTGTCTCCAAAAAAAACAAAACAAAACAAACAAAAAAACACAACAACAACAAAAACACAAAAAGCATTGTTTCCAAAACAGCCTAGGACTTGCATGAAAAAACTTCATTAGGCCGGGTGTGGTGGCACATGCCTTTAATCCCAGCTCTCGGGAGGCAGAGGCAGGTGGATCGCTGTGAGTTCGAGGCCAGCCTGGTCTACAAAGTGAGTCCAGGACAGCCAAGGCTACACAGAGAAACCCTGTCTCGAAAAAGCAAAAAAAAAAAAAGAAAAAAGAAAAAGAAAAAACGTCATTAGCATCTCAAAGAATGGTTATCATAGGTGATTTCCTAAACCACCTCCCAGCTTAGTCTGAGAACAGCAAGTGACCTAGGCTTACACATACATGAAAGGATTAGGAATATTTTAAAATGTGGAAGTGTTTTTGGTTTTAGTTTTGGTTTTGATTTTAGCTGTTGTTTGTTTTGTTTTGTTTTGTTTTGTTTTGTTTTGTTTGGCAATAGAAGGAGGAGTAAGGCTGGAGAGATGGCTCAGCAGTTAAGAACACTGGCTGCTCTTACAGAGGATCCTGGTTTGATTCCCCCACCCATATGGTGGCTCACAACCATCTGTAATTCCAGTTCCAGGAGACCTGATGCCCTCTTCTGACCTCCCTGGGTATCGCATGCACATGAAGCATATACGTGTATGCAGGCAGTCCACCCATACACATAAAATAAAAGGGAAAGGAAGAATTATGTACTCTTAGCCGGCTTTTGTTGAGTCACTCCCACCATGCTGGGGGAGTAACACCAGCAAAACCATTTCTTAAGACAGACAAGTATAGAACCATGCTACCCTTGCTAGCCCCAACAGTCCCTGAACACTACCTTCTGTTCCTTTCCAGTTCGGTCTTCTGTAATTTTTTTTTTTTTTTTTTTTTTGTAACCAGTGTAATTGTTCTAAAACCTGTCACCCATCTGGTTAAATTCTTCCCAAACAATATGCAAAAGGTTTGCACGGCAAAGGCCACTACCTGCCCCTCTTGCCTTCCACCCTAGTCTTGCTCTTGTGTGGACTGTCTCTGAAAGAGGCCTGTGTCTTCCTGTCACATACTTCCAAATAAAATCAGGAATTGAATCTTGAAGCCAGCCTTGTCTCTGCGACTTACAGTATTGTGATCCCCCCCCCCGTGTGTGTGTGTGTGTGTGTACGTGTGTGTGTGTGTGTGTGTGTGTGTAGGGGAGAGTTTGCAAACACCAAGGGCACCTGAGCATTTGGATGCCATCGAGATTGAAGGTTAACTCAGAGCAAACAAACGATTTAACATCGCATGTGTGTGCAGTCCCACCAACACTCACAGAACGGCCTTGACGCGCATACCCTCCCCCCCATACTCTAACCACCACCTCTTACTCTTCGTGTTACAATGTAAGCATCACTTCCTTCTGCCACTCCCCAAACCAGGCTATTTCTCTCTATTGGGAGCTACAACAGGCCTGCCACGGTTCTTCAACCACGGAACACATCACCTTTGTTTTGTTTCATTTGTCTCTTTCACTAAACGAAGAGCTGAAGAGAAGAAAGTTTACCGTCTTCTCTAGAGAGAGGAAAGGGAAAAAGAGAAGGGAGAGAGAACCAGGGGATCTTGTTCACATGCTGAGTCCAGGGATTACAACATGTTAGTGGTACACAGTCAGGGCTCGGTGGGTATGTGCTGATGGACAGTGTCCGGTGGAGTCTCTGCGGGAAGATTAAGAAGGAATTGTGCCAGGCAGTACGCTCCAACTCTCACAAAGCAAGACTTCAGATCTAGCCTCCTCTGGTGTCTGCTGAGAGCGGCAAGCACGGAGACAGAGTAAACAGGAGATGGGATGAAATCTGTTTCTTTCTCTAAAGGGGAGGGAGTCTTAAAGCTTTGAGTCTGGGACGTGAATTATCATTTCAGACGAGATACATTTGTATTTCAAAAGACCTCAGTTCGAGATAAGAGAGGAGGCAGAAGAAGAAACTAAGGAGAGAACACGTTCATCTTATAAAGCTCCCTGGTTCTGCCTTACATAAGCATTTAGCATGAATGATTTTAGCCAGGGGAGCATCACTGCATCCCATTCTCTGCTGAGAATTCCTTTTTCATCAAACTACCGGCAGCGAGGAAATCATAATAGGCAGAATCTAATCTTTTTAAAGTTAGATTTATGTGTGCTCTCATAGTTGTCGCCGATATCACTTATCAAAGCAAAACAGGAAACAAATAGGCCACCAAGGGACACGCGTCTCTGATAAGGTACAGCCTGTAGTAACACAGTAGGGAAGCCATTATCAGCACTGGGTTGCTCCCCAGTGTCACCACAGATACCAGTATCACCACAGACACATCCTAGCGGGAGTATCCCCCCTGCCGGTCTTTCCCCCAGACACAAAATGGGTTGCTATGGTCTCCAACCCAACTCTGCATCTGTCTCACAATAAGGGGAAAAAAATGCATTGACCACACTCTGATTGATTTTTTTTTTTAAGTTTACAAAATAGTAGTTTTCATTATGACATTTTCATCCATGCACATCATGGTGCTTTGCTTATGCCCACTCCCCACCATCTTTCTTTGTCCCCTGACTCTTCACACTGCTTCCTCATGTCCCTCTATTTTTATGTCATACATGTTTACAGGGGTCATAGGAGGACATTGAGTGTCCTCCTCAACCACTTTTTGGCGATGTTCCTTTGAGACAGGATCTCTCACTGGAGCTAGACTGGCAGCCAGAAAGCTCCAGCAATCTTCCTGTCTCTGCCCTCCACAGTGCTAGGATTACAGGTACACAGGGCCACATCCAATATTTTATGAGGATGCTGGGGATTCTAGCTCAGGTCAACATGCTTGCACAGTCTCTACAGCTGAATAAAACTCTTTGATGGATATACGCCACGTTTTCTTTACCCATTCATCTCATGATAAGCATCTAAAGCAGTGGTGCCCAGCCTTCCTAATGCTGTGACCCTTTAACACAGTTCCTCATGTTGTGGAGGTCCACCCCACAACCATAAAATTATTTTGTTGCTACTCTATAATTGTAATTTTGTTACTGTTGTAAATCGTAATGTAAATATTTGATATGCAGGATATCTGATATGCAATCCCAAAGGGGGTCGAGATCCACAGGTGGAGAACTGCTCATCTAGATGATTGAGCACAACATTGTCATTAGTGGAAGAGCTTTAGAAAAGAATTACTGGAGGGTGTGAGAGCAGGTGAGCTGGCCTCACTGGCCGCAGCACTCGGGAGAATGGCCCCCACAACTCACGTGGACAGCACAGTAGAGCTGGCCCCGGTGCTGTGGAAACTGGCGAACTGGCCCAGCCCCTCACCAGCCTCACCAGCAATTCGGTGGCATGGGCATGGAAGAGATGTCTCCCCCTCCCTCTGCCCCTCGATGCCTGTGGCAGGTGAGAGAGCTGGCCCCACTCCCCCTACCTGGGCATGTGTGAGAGCTGGCCCTGTTGGCATGGGTGTAGGAGAACCGACCCACTCTTTACCCACTGCAGCCCTTGGGAGAGTGTGCCCTACACCTCACCTGGGCAGTGCAGTAGAGCATTGGAAAGCTGGCCCTGAGGGTGTGAGACTGGGAGAGCTGCCTTGGCCCCTAGCCAGGACAGTGCTGGAGAGCTGGCCCTGTTGGCATCGGTGCAGGAGAGCTGGTCCCATGACAAGAGGGCAGGAGAACCAGTCCTGCCTCTTGTGGCTGCCACAAGCAGGAGAGCTGGCCCCTCCCCTCACCTGGGCAAACCAGGAGAGCTGGCAGGCTAAACAACACAATCACCATTCAGGCACAGATCCAGGACTTTCAGTTGGCCCACCCTGACATCTACCCCATCTGTGAACTAATGGAACATGTGAAGGGGCTGGTCCTACAGACCCAAAGCTGCAGGATCTCCATGACACAGGGCAATAACAGGATACCCGAGGAGAGCCCTAGTGAGGCTCCAGTATCGGTGGTGTAGCAGAAGCCAGAGGTCTCAAACCATACCAATGATTCATTGCAGTGAACATTTGCAAGTAAAGCTGTTTGTGTAAAAGGGTATACTATGAGACGCACTGATATACCACAGCTTCCACGGTGAGATATTTTGTTCTGTTTTGTTTGTTTTTGTTATTATTGTTCTTATTTTTATGTTTTGTTTTCTTTGTGGGGAAAGTTGCAAGAGCAAAGAGCAGATATGGAGGAATGGGGACATGAGTGGGACTGAGGTGTGTGACGTGAAATTCACAAAGAATCAATGAAAATTGTTTGTTTGTTTGTTTAATTGACAAAACAAATACAAAACCCAACTAACCTTGCTACCTACTGCCCCTTGCTGGCCAATACTGCTTTTCGTGTTGCATTTTCCATGGGATAGCTAAGTAAATAATTGGAATGAGAAAAAAATAAATATATACAGACAAGAAGACACCATTTTTATGCCCAGCTCCCCATTCAAAGCCTCCCAAACTGTGCTTGTCAAACGCATCAGAGGAGCCTCGGGTGCAAGTGAGATTGATGGCCCAGCTACGTGGTGCATGATGGTCCTGATTGTCAACTTCACAGGGATCTGAAATCAACTAAGAGACATGCTGGGCTACAAGGGAATCTCCAGGAAGGATTAAATGAGGGGAGAAGACCCTAACCCCAAGGGGTGACCTCCAAGCAGGTAGCCTAGATCTAAAAGTGTCTGAGAGAAAATGGATGATGTTTGTTTGCCTGCCTTTGCTTCTTGCTGTTGAATGCATTTGTCCTGGTGTTGTTGTTGCTGCTGCTGCTGCTGCTGCTGCTGCTGCTGCGGCTGCGGCTGCGGCTGCTGCTGCATCCTCCACTGTGTCAGGTGCAGCTTCTTCAGCTTTTCAGTGGTGACTGCTGGGGTATATTTATGGGCTAAGCAGCAACCAGGTTCTTAGCCTCTGCAGCCACTCACTGAACATGTAAATCTCCTTTTGTAATATGTATACATTCTATCAGTTCTGTTTCCCCTAGGGGAAGAAGAAGAAGAAAAGCCTCTGGCTTCCAGAAACTGTCCCAGTGGCGTTGTGCTAGGGCTGAATATTCTACCCCCTAACCTCCATCTAAAGGAGGCAGGGGTTCTGGAAGTCACAGGTAGGGTGGCATAGAAACATAAAATATTTTCTGGCTAGCTCCATATCTTGATCCTCTTTAAGCTGCCAACTCCTGAGTCTCTCAGTCTCTCTCTCTCTCTCTCTCTCTCTCTCTCTCTCTCTCTCTCTCTCTCCCTCTCTCCACCCCCTCTCCCCTCCCCCTCTCTCTCTCCCTCCCCCCCCCCCCCCCTCCCTCCTCCCCCCCCCTCTCTCCCCCCCCCCCCCCCCCCCCCACCCCATCCCCCATCCCCATTTCCAGCACGAAGCTACATCCTCCTTGAGCATCCTGATGACCATGTGGACAAACCAGAGTGTCCAGACAAACCAGATGACCAGAGCCAGAGTGTCACCGAATAAAGGAGATGTCACCAAGGTCAGGTATGGAGCAAAAGTTATTCCATGTTTTAAAGTTTTAAAGTACTGAGAATTAACACAAAGAATTATGGTAACCACAAGATCTGTGGGAATAAAAGTTGGAAGTCATCATTAAAAACCTCAGCCTTCAGCACAGGCGCACCCACCTTATACACCACTGACTCAGACTCACTTCAGCCATCTTTATCTGCCCTCCTCCTGAGAAAAAAAACAACTCCTCCTACTTCTACCTTTGGCTCAGCTTCTAACTGGAGAGGGAAGAGGTTTCTGGGAAACCTGCCTTCCATGCCCTGTTAAAGAGACCACACAGAAACAGAGCAGGTTCCAACTTGGCAACAGGCAAAGGACAAAGGACAGAATCCTGGTCCCTCTCTATTTGTTCCCCCTGTTTAAAAGCATGTGTAATGGAAAATATCCTCCCCCGTGGTGTTGGTTCTTCCTCACATCTGAAATGATGACCTTTGATTGCCGCCTCCCAGAGGGAGCTGACATCATCTCGTCTTTGGCAATTCTCATGAGAAAGTCCTCAGCTCTCTTTGCAGTCAAGATAAACATTCATTGACGACAGCACCCCGAACCACCATTTCAATAAAATGTCGGCTGTGATTTCAGAGCTGAAATGGAGTGTTTGTGGGAAGTGATTCTATTCTGGATCATTTCCATTAGTGAAGAGGCTCGTCTGAAGTCACAAAATTCAAACCATGAATATCAAATACCCTTTGATGTCCTCGGTCTCCATGATTGAAAATTTCTGTGCCTTTTCTGCTATATTAAATAAAAAATGGAAAGAAAAACAGTTGGATGAATGGCGGTGTAAGATTCCTTTTAACTCAGCACAAGCCCAAGACACTCAGAAACATATTAAGTTTGTCAGTTTAAAAGGGGATTGACCTCATTAATGAGACACCAGGAGACTGGCTAACTTAAAATTAACCTCTCAGATCTTGTAAGTTAGAAGCATGCCTACAGGGTCGGTACCTACAGTGTTTCCTACATGGGATGTTTTAAAAAATCAAAATATGAAAAGCATGCCATGGAAGTGAGGCCATCTTGCTGGGATGGGGCTCTTGCTGAGCCATGGCTAAGAAGGGGGTGGAGTCATTAAGCACATGCCTGGAAATAGAAATACAGATGATCCTCGGGACACTAGGATAGGTCAGCCACTGTCAGATGAGCTGATAGACTTGGAAGGGTGAAGGCAAATACATCATTTAATCTGTAAAAAGCCCTCTAATTCATGCACACACACATGCACATGTGCGTGCAAGCACTCACACATTCACACACACACAGACATGCACACATGGTCACAGGAGAACTCACCCCTATATAACTCTATCCGGATGGTAATTGGAGCTGGGCCTTTTGCAGCCTGCTGCCTGCCTCTGGTAGTTTAGGACTACACTCCTATTTTTCTGAATGAGAAATTTTGCTGAAAGCAGCAGCCGACTGAGGGCTTACAACTACCCTGGTCCATTCAACAAGCATGTGTTGGGGTCGGTGTTGGGCCTGTGTTGGGCCCTCAGTCTGATTTCACGAAGCAGATCAGAAGGCCTGAATTACTCCCCACCTCGAATCTTGCCCTTCTGGGAACAGTAACCTGTTCTACATCTGAATGCAGCTCTTTTAGCAGAGTACCTGACTAGGATGCGCCAAGTCCTGTGTTCACTGCATAAGGAAGTTTAACCCTAATCCCAGCACTCGGGAGGCAGAGGCAGGTAGATCGATGTGAATTTGAGGCCAGCCTGGTCTATAAAATGAGTCCAGGACAGCCAAGACTACACAGAGAAACCCTGTCTCGAGAAAACAAAACAAAACAAAATAAGAAAGCTTAACCGAGGAATCGCAGTGCTCACCTCTAATCTCAGCACTAGAGAGGTAAAGGAAAAACAAACAACAAAACCCTCAGAAAATGCTCATCCCCTCCTGGCCACATCTCCCACATGGTCGGCTTGCCCACGTTGCGCTGAATCTTATGCCTCTTGTCATCAACTGACCCAGGAGTGCTGGACACCTGGTCCAGCCTCTATTTCACACAGGAATGAATAAAGAAAACAAGTTTGAGCTGCACATGTAGCTCAGGCAATACCGGTCTAGCATGAATGAAGGAATTTGAGCTTGAAATCAGCATTCTGGGAGATGTTTGTGAATATCCTTTTATAAGCCTTGTCTTAGTTAGGGACTCTCTTGCTGTGAAGAGACACCGCGACCTTAGCAACCCTCACGAAGAAACATTTCAATGGGGCTGGATTACAGTTGAGAGGTTTAGTCCATTACCGTCATGGTGGTAAAGCATGGCAGCACACAGGCAGACGTGGTGCTGGAGAGGTAGCTGAGAATTCTACATCCAGACCAGAAGGCAGCAGGAAGAGAGAGAGAGAGAGAGACAGAGGAAGGGAGAGAGGGAGGGAGGGAGGGAGGGAGGGAGGGAGAGACAGAGAGGGAGAGGGAAAGGGAGACGGAGAGGGAGAGGGAGAGGGAGAGAGAGAGAGAGAGAGAGACTAAACTTGGCTTGAGTTTCTGAAAACTCAAAGCCTGCTCCCAGGGCCACACTTCCTCCAACAAAGCCACACCTACTCCAACAAGGCCACACCCACTCCAACAAGCCACACCTCCACAAATGCCACGCCCTACGAGTCCATGGAGGCCATTTTCATTCAGACCGCCAGACCCACTCTATCTCTATCAGGGTTATTGGCCACAGTGAAACACTGAGTAGGACGCCAGCAATCAAGCATCAATATGAAGAAGCATGGAGTAAACTTTATAGATTATTGTGCTTTTCCTGTAATTAAGTCGGTATTTCTCCAATTACCCACCCACATCCCGAGCTGTGCATCCTCAGTGCCTTGGGGATAATTTCAGGCTGAAAACACACCAGAACGCCACACCCAGCACTGAACTCTAGCAGCTTCTGCCTCCTGGCAGGTCCTCTCTGCCCTCTTCCTGTGGGTGAGGGCTTCCGGGTGAGGCGTCCCTAGGCTCAGCTTCTTGACTTTTTTCCAGGGTTCCAAAGAAACAGGCCCAGTTCCTCTTGGCAGCCACCCTTGCCCGCTCTTTTCTTCCCACCTCAGTTTATAGGCACATCTTTTTTAAATTATCGCCCCTAGGAATGTGAACAGCAACTTCCTCCAGGGCAGGCGCATGCGCGGGGTGGAGTTGGGGTGGACGGGTGGGGAGTGGAGGCCTCCAGTTCATAAGACTCCAGAGGTAAACAGAAACTTGGCCAAGCGGAAACTTGGAAGGCTCCATCCAAGTTTTACAAAAGAGTTAAGAATTGGTGAAGGAGACTCTTAACCAGCTTTGCTCTTGGCCCTGTTGAGCTGCTGCATGCAAGCAATGCAGAGAGCTCCAGGGTTGCAGCTTTCGTGCATACCCAGGACTCAACAGATTTCCACTACAATCCAGGTTCTCTTGCTCTTCTCAAAAACTGATATTTTAAATGCCACAGTGGCATTTCAATGATGCAGCCACTTTGGCGTCAACTCTGCTCCTGTAAGTAAGCCCTCCCCCAAAACTGTTTTATGTAACCTCTATAAAACTCTTCAGAAGCGATGATGCATGCCTTTAAATCCCAGCACTCGAGGGGGATGAGGGGGCAGAGGCAAGAGGATCGCTGTGAGTTTGAGACCAACCTCGTCTACAAAGCGAGTCCAGGACAGCCAGGACTACACAGAGAAACCCTGTATTAAAAAACCAAAGAGAAAAAAAGAAAAAGAAAGATAATTCACTAAGTTGAACGATAGTGCTTTCATTACTTTGGTCTGTCATGGGTTTTGATTTGTTTTGTTTTGTTTTGTTTTGTTTTGTTTTGTTTTGTTTGAGACAGGGTTTTTCTGTGTAGCCTTAGCTGTCCTGGACTCTCTTTGTAAACCAGGCTAGCCTTGAACTCACAGCGATCCATCTTCCTCTGCCTCCCAAGTGCTGGGATTAAAGGCGTGCCCCACCGCACCAGGCTTGTCAAGGAATTCTTTTCTGGGGTGATTATTGACGCGTGTGTGTGTGTGTGTGTGTGTGTGTGTGTGTGTGTGTGTGTGT
>OU015751.1:16359259-16372106 GCA_907169655.1 Acomys percivali | reverse complement strand
GCATCACACCTGTAACGCCAATGTGCCCACCGCATCACACCTGTAACACCAGCATGCCCACTCCATCACACCTGTAACACCAGCATGCCCACTCCATCACACCTGTAACGCCAACGTGCCCACCACATCACACCTGTAATGCCAACGTGCCCACCGCATCACACCTGTAATGCCAGCATGCCCACCGCACCACTGGTCCTTCTTGGTTCAGAAGCTTCCAGAGTCTTGGACTAAACAGCTTAAGGACGACCTGACTCTCCAGCCTTTGGATGGCTTCTGAGAAACTACCCAGCTTTCAGCTTTTGATCCTGTCTAATTAGTATATACATACTTTTGGTTTGGTTCCACTGGAAAATCCTAACTAATAAAACTCTCAAGAAGTCCACCAGGCATGGTGGCGCATGCTTTTAATGCCAGCACTTGAGAGGCAGAGGCAAGTGGATCTCTGTGAGTTCGAGGCCAGCCTGGTCTACAAAGCGAGTCCAGGTTAGCCAAGGCTACACAGAGAAACTCTGTCCTCTGTCTCAAAACAAACAAACAAACAAACAAACAAACAAAAACAAAAACAGTCCAAGTTGGAAAAGCACATGATGTAAGGAGAAACGATGAAAATGTGTGTGGGTGTGTGGTGAATGCTGTGTCTGACTCCACACTTAGCCTTGGTCACAGAGAGGACACGAGGCTTCATTCGGCAAGCAGAGAAGGGCTTTGAGACTGGAAGGCAGTGGCTCGGTAGGATGCATGATAGGAGAAGTTTAGAAGCACATTTTCTTAGAAGGTTATTGCAGCACGTCAGGTGGAGAGTGATGAAGGTCCGAAGTGGGGTTGAGATTAGTGAGATTAGTAGGGACGGTTTGGAAAGAAAAGATTAATTTAATGGGACAGCTCCAGAAAAATGCTGCGGATATAAGGGAGCGGTAGAATGCTTTGAGAATTCTTGGCCAGGGCTGGGATGCAGCTCAGCTCACAGGGTGCTTGCCCAGCATGTACCACGCCCTGGGTTTGATCACCAGAACTGCATGAGGTCTGGTGGATATAAACAGGACAAGACTGTAATCAGAGCACTCCAGAAGTGGAGGCAGGGGGATCAGAAGGTCAAGATCAACTCTAGCTACAGAGTTCAAAGCCAGCCTGGGCTACATGAGACCCTGTCTCAAAACAAACAGCAACAGTTAGTCCAGTTTCTGTTCCCTGTCAGTTTAGGGAGACTGTGTAAGAGACACACATCCACTACCAACCCATTACTAACCCGTGGGATATGAAGCCTTGTGCCTCCATCGTAGGTCCGCCATGTACTAGTCATTTGAACTTAAGTTACTTAACACCTGGGTGCCTCTTGGGGGGTCCAATAAAATAATAAAAATAAAAAACCTTGGGCTGAATAGCCAGAACATGGAAACAGCCTAAGTGTCCCTCACTAGAAGAATGGACTAAGAAACTATGGTACATTTACTCTATGGAATACTACTCAGCTATTAAAAACAAGGAATTCCCGAAATTTGTGGACAAATGGGTTGATCTAGAAATTATCATAATGAGCAAGTTCACCCAGAAGCAAAAAGAGACAAACGGTATATACTCACTTATATCAAAACACTAGTCCAATGGATACGTACCATGAAAAACTTTATTTACCAAGGAAGTGGGTCAGAGGAGAGGACATCCTATTGAGACTTTAGGCGAGAGTAGCATGGAAGAGTGGGGAAATAGTAGGACCCACAGGGTCCTGGAAACCTACAAGAAGAACTTTATGACAGGCAGATCTGAGTCCTGGGGTCCTCCTCAAACTAAGGCACCAGCCAAGGAGAATATAGGCAGTAAACTTCGAACCCCTACCAAGACCTAGCCGACGAACAGGATATTCTCCACCGTTGAGTGGAGAGTGAGATCTGACTCTCACACGAACTATGGTGCCCCTTTTCTGACCACGTCCCATGGATGGGGAGGCCTGGCGGCACTCAGAGGAAGGATAGCAAGTTACCAAGAAGAGACTCAATATTCTAAGAGCATATATAGGGGGAGGAAGTCTCCCTCAATCACAGACATAGGGGAGGGGAAAAGGGGGGAAGTGGGAGGGAGGGAAGAATGGGAGGAAACAGGGGAAGGGCTAACAATCGAGATGTAATATGAATAAATTAATTTTAAAAAAAAACACTAGCTGTAAAAAAAAAAAAAACCTTGGGCTGGAGAGATGGCTCAGACTGTTCATCCAGAGGTCCTTGAGTTCAATTCCCAGCAACAACATGGTGGCTCACAACCATCTATAATGTGATCTGATGCCCTCTTCTGGCCTGCAGGTGTATGTGCAGGCAGAACACTGTATATGTAATAATAAATAAATAAATCTTTTAAATAAATAAATAAATATAAATAAAAAATTTTTAAACCTAGAGGATACCACCAGGCCAATAGTGTTAGCTATTTTTCATATTGTTATTCTTATAAGTAGCATCACTATTATCAATCCATTCGGAGACACCTAAGATCACAGGAAATGAGTGCTCAGAGGAAACTGAGACAGAGTTTAACAGTGACATACGCGGTTGGCTGCATGTAACAAGAGAAAGGAGGATAGCCAACGGTTGTGTGTAAATTGAGGGGAAAAAAAATCTGAGGACAGGGCTCTCAGCTCAGGCCTGAATAGAGCAATAGTCATGAATGAAGAAAACTTCAAAGACACAAGGAGCCATTCATCCCTGGCTCATGGTGACTACATGACTCACGGCCTATATAAATGTCTGTCCAGGCTCAGGGAGGCACCACCTCTGGGCTCAGATCTGCTCTGCACTTACATGCCTACACCCTACCATTGGTCTGTGTTTAAAATGTTCACGGTGCAGGATGGTTCTCCGTCAATCACGATGTCATGTGAAGTCAATACCTTCTGAAAGAGCCCTCACTCGAGCACTTCCCCCACCCCACCCCTCACTCCTGCACCTCTTCTGGAAGTATCTGTCTGGCTCAGAGTTCCTTGGTCTCAGCACTGTTTCTGACATTTGGACTGAACAATTCTTTGCCATGGGAGGCAGTAATCCTACCTTAGGACATTGAGAATATCCCCTCCACTCCCTAGATGCAAACAAGATCACTCTCAAACCAACTGTGACAACCCAAAACATCAGCAGGCATTGCCTCGTGCCTTCTGTGGAGCCAAATTGCCCCCAGGATCAGAAGTATTATTGTAACCAATTACATTTTTTTTTTCCTTTCAGTGAAAACTCACTCAGAGTCCCACATGTTAGGACACAGGCTTTGGGGTAGGAAAGATGGATTAGAGTTAAAAATCATTTGCAGTTCTTGCAAAGGACCCAGAGTTCAGTTCCTAGTGCCCACATGATGGTGCCCAACCTTCTGTGACTCCAGTTCCAGGGACTCTGATGTCTATTTCTGTCCTCCACAGGCACCAAGGACACACATGGTGCTCAGACCTACATGCAGGCAAATCACTCATACACATAAGAATAAAAATTTTTAAAGATTTATTTATGTATCATGTACACAGTGTTCTGCCTGCATGTATGCATGTCCACCAGAAAAGGGCACCAGATCTCAATTTAGATGGTTGTGAGCCACCATATGGTTGCTGGGAATTGAATTCAGGACTTCCAGAAGAGCAGCCAGTGCTCTTAACCTCTGAGCTATCTCTCCAGCCTTAAATGTATCTTTTAAAAATATTAAATGAATAGAATCTTTTTTCATTGGCTAACGATAATGTAATGAATTTTATCTGTCTTTCCTTTGGAAATTGAGTTAGCAGTTGAATACATGAAATCATAAGATCCTGGGTTTGTTTGTTTGTTTGTTTGTTTGTTTGTTTAAGACAGTCTTTCTTTGGGTAGCCTTGGCTGTCCTGGACTCTATTTGTAGACCAGGCTGGCCTCAAACTCACAGAGATCCTCCTGCCTCTGCCTCCCAGAGTGCTGGGATTACAGGCATGAGCCCAGTTTATAAGTCCATTTCTGAACCACCCACTTCAGTGGCTCATCTATAACTGTTTTGAGGTGTCTGTCAGAGAAGACTGCTCAGACATGGGTTTAAGCCAATAGGACGTCTTTAATAGCCAGCCAGTGACTACATTACATGTTTGGGCTTCCACTGCGGTCCTGAACCTTTCTCAGGTTGAGCTTTTATGCACAAAAACCATGTTATTGGCTAACACACCTTGGTTAGCAAGAACAGTTAGCCAGAAGCAGAATTAAAGAGCAAGGCCAGCACACTTAGGGACTTTGCTGGAACTGTAGACTTTGATGGATTCCTGCTTTGCTCTTGTTCTGGGCAGGTGCTGCTTCTTAGGTGCTGGATTCCAAGGCCTGGGTGGTAGATACTTCCATCATGGCGTCAGTTGTGCTAAGGCCTGTACCATAAGATTTGAATAAAACACTCCAATTCTTTTTCTTGATGTTTGTTTCCTTTGAGATGGCAGCTTGCATAGACCAGACTAGCCTTCAACTTGCTAAGTAGTTTAGGATGACCTTGAACTTCTGACCCTGAGGTTACCGGTATGTACCACCGTGTCCAGTTTATGTCACACTGGGGATTGAACCCAGGGCCTGATGCATGCTTAAGCAAGCATTCCACCCGCTGAGCCACATCCACAGCCTATCAAATTTCTCAGAGAATTAATGCTCCCTGTACTGCTTCCAGAAATCTCTGCTTATGATGTAAAACTGGACAGTGGCCGGATATGGCTGGGGGCCTGAGGTCAGCTGTTGGCCACCCACAGGCGTAGCGCTGCTGTGTTTCCTAGAGTGTAAGCACTCAGGTTTTACCTCCTCCAGAAACTACAGGCAGCAGCACCAAAAGGGACAAGAATGTTTAATAATGAAAAATCCCAGGGTTGCTGCTGCTGTGTTAAAGGCCACAGTTAGCCTTATAGTGAGAGTCCTGCAGGAAGCTCTGAACACCACTGGCCACAGGAAGGACAGCCAGCAGGGTTACTTCCCAAACTGGAAGGGAGCTCCTTCAGGGATGGCTGCTTTGGCCCACCCTATCCACTGCCTTCTAAAGATAGCGGCCACACACTTGAGAGACTCTGATTGGTTTACGTTGGCTCTTTAGCCAGTTACAGCAGCCCATCCCCCACTCCATTGAGCATGACAGCGGAGGAAGAACAATTCCACCCATACATGGTGCTAGGAAGAAAAAAAAAAAAAAAAACACCAAAAAGAGCTTTGAGGTGACATCCTACTTTGAAGTATCTGCTTTTTTCTAGTCAGCTCCCACTTCTTGCCCACATCACTGAAGCCCTCCACCTGCCAAAGCTTTCACCACAGCCATCAAGGCAGCCTGTCTTTCAGGGAGGCCTTTACAGGTACAGATTTCTACCATGAAAGTGAGCATTGGTGATTGATTGATGATTCCCGAGGAATATCAGTTTGTTTCGCTATCAACTAGACATCCTCCTTCTTAGCAGACACCCAAAACACAAGGGCAGAAAACTGTAAGGTGACGTGAGGGAAAAGGGTTTGAAAGACCAAGACAGCAAGTTGACTCTTCCCGACCTCCAAGTGACCCAAGAAAAGGACCTGAGGTAAGGAGGTGCCCTTCCCCCATCCGTTCATTGGCCGTAAGTTTTCCTAGGTAATTCTAAAGGTATGTGGCCAGTCATCAGTGTCTGTGAAAACAAAGGGAAGGCTATTGTATGAGCACAAGGTTGTATCCCAGCCACTAGACCAGTGGTGATTGCCAACCTGCCCAATGCTATGACCCTTTAATACAGACCTTCATGTTGTGGTGACCCCGCCCCCACTGCCACCATAAAATTATCTTCGTTGCTACTTCATAACTGTGATTTTGCTGCTGCTATGAATCAGAATGTAAATATCTCATATGCAGGATATCTCATATGTGACCTCTGTGAGAGGGTAGTTCGACTCCCAAAGGGGGGTGAGGACCCACAGGATTTTGTGTGTGTGTATATATATTTTTTTTTAAGTTTATTTATTTTATGTATATGAGTACACTGTCTTTATGCACACCAGAAGAGGGCATCAGATCACATTATAGATGGTTGTGAGCCACCATGTGGTTGCTGGGAATTGAACTCAGGACCTCTGGAAAAGCAGACAGTGCTCTTAACCTCTGAGCCATCTCTCCAAGCCCTGTTTCTATATATTAAAAGCCCTTTCTCTGGACCATGGTCTTCTAGTGTTTGTCACCACCACATCACACTTTATCTTGCTGAGAAGAAATATACACAGAAGTGGGACACGTTCTTATATTTATTTTTGACTCTGGGACAAATACGGGAGGGGGAGCTTTATTGTTATATTGTCATTTGAGTTTTGTTCTTTTTTTTTTCCTTTCAGAATTACTTATTTTATGTGTATAAGCAAACTACTCTGTGGGTGCTGGGAACTGAACCCATGTTCTCTAAAAGAGCAATAACCACTAAGCTATCTTTCCAACTAACCTTGAGGTTTTTTGGGAGGGAGTGGTGGTTCTTTCTTTTTTTTTTTTTTTTTTGGTTTTTTGAGACAGGGTTTCTCTATGTAGCCCTGGCTGTCCAGGACCCACTTTGTAGACCAGGCTGGACTCTAACTCATAGCAATCCACCTGCCTCTGGCCTCACCAGTACTGGGATTAAAAGTGTGTGTACCACCATGCCAAGCTGGGGGTTCTTCTTCTTTTTTATTTAATTTTTTTTAAATGTGTGTATGTATGTTTGTATAAGTGGATGCCACATGCGTACAGGTGCCTGAGGAGGCCAGAAGAGGGCATCAGAGTGCCTGGAGCTGGAGTTACTGGCAGATATGAGGTGCTGACTGTGGGTGCTGGGAGCCGTTCTTGGTTCCTCTGGAAGACAGCAAGCATTTTTAACTAGTTTGGGTTTAATTATTTGCTCCTTGATTTCACTGTAACAAAAGTTACAATTTTGCAACAAAAAATAAAAAAAGAAAAACAATTTTGAAGCAAGATCTGCAACTATATTCATTTACTATATTCAACATACCTTATAATCATTTGCATTTTGGGGCGAAAGCATGTGGTACGCGATCTTTATTTACTTAATATATTTTATCATGCATAAAAATGAAATTCAAATAAGAAGCCGGGCGTGGTGGCACACTTCTTTAATCCCAGCACTCAGGAGGAAGAGGCAGGCAGATCACTGTGAGCTTGATGCCAGCCTGGTCTACAAAGTGAGTCCAGGACAGCCAAGGTTACACAGGGAATCTCTGTCTCGGAAAAAAAAAAAAAATCAAATAAGAAGCCACATTCCTTGAAAAGGAGGACAGGACAGAGACTGTGACATCTGGAATTCATTCTGTATGTGTGTGTGTCCATGTGAGTGGGTGTTTGTACATGTGTATAAATGTTCATATAGAGTCCAGAGGACAACCTCCACTGTCACACCTCAAGAGCCATGCGCTTGTTTTTGACACACAGTCTCTCACTGGCCTAGAACTCAGCATGGATCTGCTGTCCCCACCTCCCCAGCACTGAGATTACAACCGTTCACCCGTCTTGAGAATCCCAGGGAAACACCAATTCCATGAGGTGCGTTGCTACTGGAGCAAGCACTTCACGGACTAAGCCATTTCCCCAGCGCCTGACACTCCCTTCCGATGGTACCTTTAACTCAGTATTCAAACTGCATAGGGCAACAAAGAGAAGAGAGCAGTCCCCAAACAGTGATAAATAGATTCCAGCCAGGCTTGTTTAAATTAGGGGCTAGACGTACACAAAGCTAAGTACTACTGGTCAGACAAGATCCAGGCTCCATCAGCTCGAATCTACAAGGAGGCAGTCTGACAAGTTAAATCTCTTTCAAGAGGACAAAGCTCTGGGGCTGGAGAGATGGCTCAGTGGTTAAGAGCACTGTCTGTTCCTCCAGAGGTCCTGAGTTCAATTCCCAGAAACCACATGGTGGCTCAGAACCATCTATAATGCGATCTGGTGCCCTCTGATATACAGGCATACATGTAGGCAGAACATTATGTAATAAATAAATAAATCTTAAGAGAGAGAGAGAGAGAGAGAGAGAGAGAGAGAGAGAGAGAGAGAGAGAGAGAGAGAGAGAGAGACTCCTGGGGAAATTCCAGTTTCTTGAGGTGCATTGATTCAAAAGCCTGATAACCAAAGGGGGGGACCCCAAGTATTTCTCTAGATTGTCTTCATTTCTGCCAGGACAGGTACAAAAGGAGAATTGCTGACTACAAACCTCCTCAAATGGTGAAGAGAAGACGAAGGTAGAAACCACTTCCTCCTGTCTTGCCAGCACCACTCACTGACAATGTCTTAGTCATTACCGTGTGTCTTTACAGAGACTAACATCTGAAGACAGACTCAAAGAAGGATGTGAAATAAATTTTAATATATTTGTTTTTGTTTTTTTATCTACTTTAAAATTTGTACCAAGCAAACCTTAAACAAACAAACAAATCTCAAAGTAGGAAGAGAGGCCATTCGTATTCAATGAGATAGAACAGTTAGTTTAAAAAAAAAAAAATAAAAAAAAAAACAGCTCTGCTGGGGTGTGCATTTTAATTTGCCCTCCATGGCATTGTTACCATGAACAATTATGAAGCAAACCTGTATGCAGAACATCACCATCTTGGGAGATTTGTGGGGGATGAGGGGGCGTTGAGTGGCTTGTTAATGGAAGTCTTTTTTTCAGCCTCTGGCTGTCCCAACAGCGTATCAAACGAAAGACAAAGCTTCCCTTGGTACTTAGCAAATGTCATGAGATTCGTGCAATGCTAAAATGCACCAAATGCTATTGAGAATAATAATCTGGTCCGCCAGTAGGGGGCGCGCAAACCAAATTTAGCAAGCGCTTCCTTCAGTAATGGGAGTTGTATGGAAGGAATGCATTAGAGAACCCAGAAAAGTGAAGAGCGAAGTCAAATATTCAGGGTAAAGTTTTGGCTGGTGCAAGAGCACGGACCTCAAATGCTCAAATAGTAGCTTCTACAGCCTGTGGGAGGAGCAGTTGTGTGTAGACTGCAAGGCAGTCCGTCTACCGCCTGTGTCGTTACTTAGCCTCTTATTGCTACACTCCATTTTTGCTTTTGTTTGTGTTTTTGTTCTGGTTTTTACACAACGCTGGGAGTCTGTCTAAAACACCAGCTAGTAAGCACATTCCTCATTTCTCCCCTACACCTGATCTGAGTTTCGTGATTTCTAGAACTCTTGGGCCTCTGTCCTCTAGCCCCTATATTATAGTAAATAATTAACTCAAAGGCAACTTTGCTTTTTTTTTCTTTTTGAGACAAGGTCTCATGTATTATGCGTTATCGTCCAAGAATGACCCTTCACCACCAAAGTGTTCAAGAGTTTGGAATACCGGCTTCCCTATAGGTCTATGGTGCTGGGGGATGGGATCCAGAGCACCGCGCATGCTCTGGATGCGCATGCAAGCGCTCTACCAACTGAGCTACATCCTGCTCTTGCAGAAGTTAAAATAAATAAATAAATAAAATTGAAAAAAAAATCTTTTGCTACCCAAATCATTTAAGTTTTGCTGTAAGTGAAGCACAATGTTATGCCCTTCTAATCAAATATAGGTTCCTTTCCCTAGAGATAGTTAAACTTCAATCTCATTTTTAAAAAAAGAAAGAAAGAAAGAAAAAGAAAAGACTCCTTCATCTGTCTACAAGTTACAAACTCATCTATTTTCAACAGAGTCCTTCAGAATTCTGCACCAGCTTTTCTCCCAATAAACAGCAGGTCTTGGTCTCTTAAAATAGTATTGGACATGATGCATAGAGCATACCAAATGCCGCTTTCAAAAACACTCTTCTTTGCATAATGGAGGAAACAATTTTTAAGAACGGATGCCCTTTGAAATGTTGCACTAGTTATCCATCTACTGTCAAGGCTCAGAGAAAAGCCCTTTAGAGTGACTTGGAAAGTCCCCCCCCCCCCCAAAAAAAAACAATGGTAGATTCAGAGTTGGAGGGAAAAAGAAAGGAACAGGTTATGTCACCATCATATAGACAAATGCCTAGCAAATTGTTGTTATTCATCATGAAGTGGAAACTAAGGTTTTTGCTCATCATAGACACAGACCCCAAACTCTTAAAAGAACAAAACAAAACAACAACAATAACAAGGAAAAAAAAAAAAAACCTCTGTTAACAAATGCCCATTGTACAGATGGGTCTATAGGTCTTCTGTTCCCTCCCTGGAGGGTGCAGGGGGCTGGAAAACTGCAGCAGTCTAGGTGCAGTAAACATTAGACTAGGGAGAGTGTGTGCTGGAGCTGGAAAGAGAACAAAGACTAAAAAAAAAAAAAAATGAAAATGAGAGACCAAATGAGCCAACAACAAACTCTAAGGGACACAAAAGCAGTGAAGAAAAGGTTTTGTTTTAACACTCATGGGTACCCACAGAGAACAGAGAAATCAGATCCAAGTGATTGTGTGCGCTCTGATGCACACAAGTATGCACACAGAGGGGGTGGGTGAAAGAGACGGAGAGAGGGAGGGAGGGGGAGAGAGAGGGAGAAGAGGGGGAGACAGAGAGGGGGGAGAGAGGGGGAGAAGGAGAAAGAAGGGGAGAAGGAAAGAGAGGGGGAGAAGGAAATGGAGGGAGGAAGGGAGGAAGGGAGGGAGAGGGGGGCTTCTCTGAAAAGGGTAATCAGAGAACAGAACCCCAATGCAGGAATTAAAGTCAATCTGTTCTTTTAAGAATATACTTGAAGCTGGGTGGTAGTAGCACACACCTTTAATTCCACCATTCACTAGAGAAACAGAGTTCAAGGTCAGCCTGGTCTACAGAGCAATGACTGCTCTTACAGAGGACCCGAGTTCTTTTCCCAGCACCCACCTCAGCCTGGTGCTCCACAATCACCTGTAACTTCAGTACCAGGTGATAGGACGCCCTCTTCTGGCCTCTGTCAGCACTCACACCTGTGACATGCATGCACACAGACACACAGAAACATACATTTTAAAATTTAAAATAAAATCTTGAAAAAAATTATGCACTTGAGAAACCATCGAGACAGGGTTTCTCTGTGTAGCCCTGGCTGTCCCAGAACTCACTCTGGAGACCAAGCTGGATTAAAGGTGTGTGCCACCACCATCCAGTGGACACAACTGAGTTTTTAAAGAAACCAGAAACTTCCACTTCAGTTCTTAGAGACAAAATGAAGGCATTAATCTTTCTTATATATAACACATGAAAGGAAAGTGAGCTTGCAACACCAGGAAAACATGAACTATTATACAAGAAAGTTGTTGAGCAAACAACTAAACCATGATGTGCTTTGAGCAATCTATCCTTTGGAAGTAAAAAGTAAAAATGATGCCAATTGCCCTTTGCACTTGAGACTTTCTTTTTTATTTATTTATATTTACTTACTTTATTACCTTGGTTGTAGGTTTGTGAGCACGCCCTATACCATACAACAACATGGATGGATTCTCTCCTCCCACCGTGTGGAACTTGGAATTCTTGAGTTCCCCAGGCATGGTGGCAAGTGACCACTGAGCCATCTTGCCAGTCAAAGTTTTCTTTTTGAATGCTTTTATTATTGGGTCAATGCTTTGGTTTTAGACCAGGCAATTTACTGAAAATAACTACATAATGTGTTTTACAGCTTCAAAATCAGAGTTAGTCTATATAAAAAAAGAATGAATATCAAGTGTAAGTTATAGAACAAAATGTAATTATTAACTTTGTAATATTAAAGGAATGATCTAGCTGACAGAAAGTAAAAGTAAGAGGGTAGGTTGTGGAAGAGTGGGAGGAAGGATAGAGGAAGCCAGAGGGGTCAAGGACTCTACAAGAAGACCTAAATCAACTAACCTGGGCCCACGGGGACCCACAGAGACTGAACCACCAACCAAAGCACATGCAAGCGCTGGACCTTGGTCCCCTACACATATGTAGCAAATGTGCAGCTTGTTCTTTGTGTGGGTCTCCAAGCAACTGGAGCAGGGGCTGTCTCTGACTTTGTTACCTGCTTTGGATCCCTTTCGCATAGCTGGGCTGCCTTGCCTGGCCTCAGTGGGAGAGGGTGCACTTAGCCTTGCTGTGATTTGATGTGCCAGGGTGTGTGGGTACCCATGGGGGGGGCGCCTCTCCTTCTCCGAGAATAAGGGGATGAGGGAGTGGGGGGGACAGGGAGGGTGGGACTGGGAAAAGTGAATTCATTAGTTAATTAATTTGAAAAGTAAGGAGGTAGACCCAGCAAGATGGCTTGGTGGGTAAAGGTCCTTGCTGGCTGCCAAGCTTGATGACTTGAGTCACGTGGCCCTTGGGACTCATGTGGCCCTTGGGACACCACGTGTAAAAGGAAGCGAACTGACTGCTGCACCCCAATCTCTGATTTCCACAGCAACACACTGAAATGCATATGCACCTACTCCTCTGCACACACATATGTACACAATAAATACATAAAAATATAACAAAAAATGTTCAAAGAAAAAAAAGAATAGTTTAGTCCTAGAGGTGCAGTAAAAGTTGCTGCAGTCCTCTTATATATAAACAGCAGCCTTGCTTGCCCAGGCAGCAGGTGTGAGCCCCACCCTCCTAAACCACTGCTGACTTCCTGAGTCCTCAGAAACTCACGACACAGATGCTTGGTATGTGCAGCTTTTAATGTGTGGGCTGACTTGTCATGCAGCGATAAGCCATTAGCACAGTCTGGTCTCCCAAGAGAAATATCAGAAACTGAGGAACCATCTTTGCAACACTCAGAAACTGAAAGAAGGAACCGAGAGACTCCGGTTCTAATCTCAGGAAAGCTCTGGCAGCTGGGCCCTCTGCTCGGCTAATTGTGCCGTCAGTGACTCAGAGTTCAATCTGTATGAATCAGGTGGCCTCTTACCCAAGATTTTCTATTCCTCTTTATACACACACACACACACACACACACACACACACACACACA
>OU015751.1:16311687-16350871 GCA_907169655.1 Acomys percivali | reverse complement strand
GGAAGGAAGGAAGGAAGGAAGGAAGGAAGGAAGGAAGGAAGGAAGGAAGGAATCACACTCCTATTCCTATTTTTGTTTTGTTTTGTTTTGTTTTGAGATGGGGTTTCTCTGTGTAGACCAGGCTAGTCTCAAACTCACAGTGATCCACCTGCCTCTGCCTTCCAAGTGCTGGGATTAAAGGCGTGCACCATCACGCTAGGCTCACACTTCTAGTTCTAAACAACAAAATTTTTTTCCTCTTCAGTATTCAAATGAGCATCTGCAACGCAAACTGGATGTTGATACCCATTAACAAGACTAAAGTCTTGCTGGGCAGTGGTGGTGCACACCTTTAATCCCAGCACTCAGGAAGCAGAGTCAGGTGGATCACTGTGAGTTCAAGGCCAGCCAGGTCTATAAAGCAAGTTCAAGACAGCTAAGCCTATACACAGAGAAACCCTGTCTCAAGAAACAAAGAAAAAAAAAAGACTAAAGTTTTGCTTTCGGGCATAAAAATGAACTTTGAAGAGCAGAGCCTGGTCTTGACTGTCCATCACCAAGCACTATAGAAATCACGTTTTCAGCCAGGCATGGTGGCACATGCCTTTAATCCCAGCATTTGGGAGGCAGAGGCAGGCGAATCATTGTGAGTTCTAGGCCAGCCTGGTCTACAAAGCGAGTCTAGGACAGCCAAGGCTACACAGAGAAACCCTGTCACAAGAAAAAAAGAAAAAAAAAAAGAAATCACATTTTCTGCAAAAGTCCTGGCAGACTCTATAGATGAGCAAGTCTCCAAGACACTGGAGAGAGACGGCCACATTGCTCCCATGACCCTGTCCCAAGGAGGTTCCCCAGCATGAGATCCATTCTGCACTGACTCCACTTTCCCGGGTCCTTTGAACCAGGGGTTGCTACTTGGCAGGCATTGGCTTATAACCTTCAGAGTTCCAAAAGTTTGGGCTGAATCCAAAGTTCACAAGCCATCGATAAGTGAGAGCCGTTCTGTAGGTTGCATTATATACTGACCTTTTGGGCAACCGGGCTTCCTTCCTCTCTAGCTAGGGAGCATCTGAGGCCAGTGGTGCTACTCCTCTGCCTCCTTTTTACCCACTGAGCCATCTCACTAGCTCAGCTATCTGTTCGTGTGTGACTTTCCACATGTTACAAGTAAGCAAACTATTTCTCCTTTATCATTACTTTGGCTAACCAACCAGTAGATCAGATGCATGCATACATACATGCATACATACATGCATGCATACATACATACATACAATGGTGACTATTAACTACAACAGTGGCTATATTTAAGTAGATCTCAAATTAATAAAAAGTAAGCATACCTCCCCATTAGAATTGCAAGCACAGCTCAGACTCAGCATTCCTTGACTAAAATGTGCCCAGTGCCAAAGACCTATAATTCAGAAACAGTTTTGAGCTGGCTTAAAATTTCTGGGGGGGAAAAAAACTCTCCAGAAAGACTTTTACCATTGTGCAAAAAGAGGAAATTGGGCAATTTCATTTGTTTCAGCTCCAGCTCAGCATTGCTCCAGAGGGCAAAACTGCAAAAATAGAAAAGAGTGAGAGCTGATTTTTTTTCCATGATGGTTGTCAATCCTGTCATAAGGATTTATGGGAGAGTAAAAATTATTAAAGCCAGAAGGAGCATTTAGGAGGATGGAGTCTCTTTATTTCTGTACGGTGTTGCCTTTTAAAAGACAGTACCAAAAGCAATGTCAAACACGCAGTAGCAAAATTTAATTTTAAACATTTCTCTCCAGCCTTCAATATTATGATTCCCAAATGTACTCCCATTCATGGCCCCATCTGAATGGTATCAGTTACTACGTTGCATAGCAATCTGCTATGTACCATCGTTCTAAGTGCACATAAAAATTCACTCCATCCCGGCTGAACACGTGGCTCAGAGGTTATGAACATGCCTTTTATAGCAGAGAACCTAAAAACCTGAGTTCAGTTCCCAGTGTCCCCTATGGCTAATCACAAGGATCTTGAAGCCCAGATTAAGTGTATGCAATCTCTCAGAAATCCAGGGAGGGGAAAAAAAACATTAGACAGAAACACAACAACAAAAAATCCACTCCATCCCCTACCTAAGTGATGAGGAAACTGACATACAGAGTAGAAACTTGTATGAGCTTACTCAGCTACTAAGCTGATAGGATTGACAGACAAAATACAGAAACCCAGATGAAGAATTTGAATTTCATGTAAATAACACAAAAGTTTAGAATAAGCACTTTCCACACAGTATTTAGGGAATGCTTATACTAAAAGGTAAGCTTGTGTGTTATTTGAGATTCAAACTCACTTGGGTATTGTGTATTTTGACCTATTAAATCTGAGAAGTCATAGCTAGCTACGTACAAACTCAAGGAGCAACTAAGGAGCAGCACCAGGGAGCTCCTCAAGCCATGAAGTTAGCAGTATGTGCTCATGATGGTAAAGTAATGACATTAGTTTCTTGAGCACTTTCTGGTAGTGTGCCCTTACTGCAGGTGATGTCCCTCGATCCTTACTAGTTGCAAGGATTAATTCTCTATTGTCATCCATTGAAAACTAGAGTTATAGGGCTGGAGAGATAGCTCAGAGGTTAAGAGCACCTCTTCCAGAGGTCCTGAGTTCAATTCCCAGCAACCACATGGTGGCTCACAACCATCTATAATATGATCTGATGCCCTCTTCTGACCTGCAGGTGTACATGAAGGCAGATCACTCTATACATAACAAATAAATAAATATTTTTTTAAAAAAGAAAACTAGAGTTACTTGGAGAAGAATCTCTGGGCTAGCCTGTAGGGGATTATCTTAATTAGGCCAGTTGCATTGGGAAGACTTTCCCAAAACAGATAGCATTATTCTTCAGGCTGGATAAAAAAATGAGAAAGTGAGATAAAGTTTAGTGGCACACATCTTTAATCTCAATACTCGGGAGGCAGAGGCAGTTGGATCTCTACGAATTTGAGATCATCATGGTCAACATAGCGAGTTCCAGGCAAGCCAGGGCCATATAGTGAGACCCTGTGTTGAATATGTGCCACACAACCTACATAGTATAAGATTTATTGTAGCCAGGTGGTGGTGGTGCACGCCTTTAATCCCAGCACTTGGGAGGCAGAGGCAGGCGGATCTCTGTGAGTCTGAGGCCAGCCTTGTCTACAGAGTGATTCCAGAACAATCAGGGGTACACACAGAAAAACTCTGTCTCAAAAAAAAAAAAAAAAAAAGTAAAAAAAAAATGTATTGAAGAAGAATGGAAGGAGAAGGAAAGAGACGCCCCAGAAGGACAGAGAAAGACAGAGAAAGAGACAAGAGAGACAAGGTGGCAGATCAGTCCTTTTATAGTCTGGCACACACCTCTGGGCAGATGATGATTTCATAGGTTGCTAAGCAACCTAGAGGCAGGTGTGCTAACACCCGTGTCTCGTAAAAATGTTTTAAAATAGTTAACTAATATCTAAAACGAATTCCAAAAATATAGAAAAAGGAAAAAGATACTTTAGGACTGCAGAGATAACTTGGTGGTTAAACAGTGCTTGATGCTCTTGCAGGAGACGCGAGTTCAGTTCCTAGAGCTCACATGGCCACTCACAACATTTTGTAACTCAAGCTGCAGTGAATCTGACACCTTATTTCACCTTATAAAGGTGTGCACCAGGAAACACCCATACATATAAAACAGAAACGTAAATCCGAAAGAGAGAAATCGAGCTGCAAACAAATATTCATCACTCTCTTACTTTCTGACTAGAGATGTCATGTGATCAGCTGCCTGCTGCCAGGACTTCCCCCGTGATGATGAACCTTGGGCTATTGACAAAATCCGTCCTTTCCCCTTTCGGCTGTTTTATCGGGGCATTTATCGTAGCAATAAGAAAAAGAACTACTCCTTTTGGATGTTTCTGCTTCTTTTTTTTTTTCTAGGGCTTCCAGTTGTGTCGTTAAGATGCTTATGTGCGATGATTCCAATTTCTTTTTAAAGGCACTTAGTGCTATGAATTTTCCTCTTAGCACTTCTTTCAGTGTATCCCACAAATTTGGGTATGTGACAGAACATTCTCCACAGTTTAGTGGAGAGTGGGGTATGACTTTCACACGAACTCTGGTGCCTCATATTTGACCATGTCCCCTGGAGGGGGAGACCTGGTGGCACTCAGAGGAAGGACAGCAGGTTACCAAGAAGAGACTTGATACCCTATGAGCATATACGGGGGAGGAAATCCCCCGCAGGAACAGTCATAGGGGAGGGCAGTAAGGGGAAAATGGGAGGGAGGGAAGAATGGGAGGATACAAGGGATGGGATAACCATTGAGATGTAACAAGAATAAATTAATTAAAAAATTTTAAAAAGAAAAGGAACTAAAATGCATAGGTTATACATCAGGGGATTCTTTTTATAGACAGGAAGATTGTGTACACGATGACGCTTCCTTCCCTCCTATACCCCCTCCCCCATCGCTCCTCAAGGGCCAATGGAGTAAGGGCAACCGACACGGAGTTCGAACAGGGAGTCCTGCCAGAAATGAAGACACTCTAGGATCAGCTTCAGGGAGGCAGATCAATTTTAGTTGGCGTGAAGGAGAGTCATATAGAACTTTGGGGGCAGGGCGGTAAAGAATATCCAGGGTGGGAAAAGGTCATTGGCTGAAGGGCTAGGGTACCCAGTGAGATACCTCATTAACATGGAGAGGCCCTAGGCGTGGTCACGCACGCCTTTAATCCCAGCACTCCGGAAGCAGAGGCAAGTGGATCCTTGTGAGTTCGAGGCCAGCCTGGTCTAGAAAGTGAGTCCAGGACAGCCAGGGATACACGCTAAGAAACCCTGTCTCAGAAACAAAACAAAAAAACATGGAGAGGCATTTCAGGAATCCCAGGTGCTTGCTGACTGAGTTCTTATCAGAAGAAAAGGACTTGGCCCTGTAATTTCCCTAAGGGCTGTGTAACATTCCTCAAGAATCCCCCACCCAGCGAAGAGAAAAGACGGCAGAGTGAGTCCTCCATTTTGCACTGAGCTCAGGGATTTCTGGTAATAGCGGACTTCGACCTTAGCAGCAGAGGTTTCCCAACACATATACCTGTGTGTGCATACTTTCATGAAGTTTTATATGTAAACATATGCAAACTATATGAAAGTATATGCATTCTTTTACGAAATCGGTAAGTGGTGATGCCAGATTCGAACAGAGGCCACAGAGACCAGATCCCAAGAAGCTTTCCAGGCCACCTCAATGGTATCTGTTCTGTGCCTGGAGGTTCAGATCAATGTACGTGCAAATAGATGCCTTTCAGAAACCTCAAACTTCAAAGATAAGCAAAATTTTTTATCTTGGGCCTCTTTGATTTAAAGCAGGAGTTTCTACTAATAGTTTTCTGTTACTGGCTAAAACTTGTTGAACTCGCTTTTCTCACTGGGCTGTTTCTTGCCGCCATCTGCTCATAGGTTGGTTTCTAACCATACTGAAAGCCCGATCCACACAGGTCTGTCTCCATCCTCTCCAGAGACTGTGCTATGACTCCCCTTTCTGATAGTCTTCACGGGGAGTAGATGACTCTCACGATCCAGCCTTCTACCTCCATCTCGGGGGTGATTTCCACAGCGCCGTGTTCCCTTCACCACACCCTCCCTCTCCCCATGTCTTCTCTCCCCCCCTCGGTGGCCAGCCCTTGGATGGGTTCCTGTTTTGGTTCCGGGACTCCTACTTTGTTCTTTATGCAGTCCTAATCATGACTTCATCAAACGCTCTTCCCCCTGAAGACCCCGTGACCCTGCATCCTCGGCTCTTAATTACATCTCAAGTTCACACACAAAGCAGAACTGTCTTTGTATCCGCATTCTCAACCATCCGCCGATCTTTCCGCTTTCGGCGGACCAGAAACCTCAGGACTTATTTCTGGCTCTACTCCGTCACCCCTTGGACCCGGTCCTGCTGTTTTCCCCCTTTCAGATACTTTGCAGATGCGGTCTAGTCCTCTCGTTTCTGTTTTCTCTAAGTTTGTCCTGGTATAAATTACAAGATCAGACTCTTCACTGGCCTCTCTGCCTCTTCGTTTCATCGGTCATATGAAGCCCTTTGCGTAACACACGGCCCTTCTCTGCAGAGCTGGAAAGAGCTTCACCCGCTCTGCCGGAACCTCCCGTAAGATCCTCCATTAAACCGCGGAACTCACAGAATATCACAAGGTAGCGCAAAGTTCTTACACAAAAGCAGGCTGCCAACGCCTGAGAAATCTATGGAGGATGTAGCCACAAGGTCAGGGGTGTTTGGAGAAAGGAGAAAGGCCAACAGTGTGGAGGAAGGCATTCCATACAGGGAGGGAGCCAGAAGGAACAAAGACCAGAAACTTTCAGGGCATTTCTAAGAAATGTGGGGAGGCTGACCTGGTGAAGATGAAGGGGAGCCGGGGTCTGGGGGTGGGGGGTGAGGGGTGGGGTGGAGTGTGGTGGCGCATGCCTTTAGTCCCAGCACTCGGGAGGCAGAAGCAGGCGATCGATGTGAGTTTGAAGCCAGCCTGGTCTACAAAGTGAGTCCAGGACAGCCAAGGCTACACAAAGAAATCCTGCCTCGAAACCCCCCCCCCAAAAAAATGGAGGGGAGGGGAGACCACGCAGACGAAAAAGGACAAACAGGAAAGAAGTTACCTGCAGGGCTTAGAGAAAAAGAAAAAGTAGCCCATTAGTCTAAACCGTGGAGGATGAAAACAGTCCTCGAAAATAAAATTGCCGGTTTGGATGGGGAATCGGAGTTCACCGGAGACTTGGGGACAACAGAGGGAAGCCATCAAAGTGTTGTTTTAGAGTTCTGAGGCCAAGGACCAGGCTCCAAGTGCTACCAGAGCAGCCCATCAAAAATTCTAAAGCTCAATGATTAATGTGACCCTTGTCCATGAGGAAAGTGAGCCGGAAGGTGGGGGGGACGGGGGAGGGGCTTGGGGGGAGAAATAGCAAGTTGGACCACGACTCATAACAGTAGCAAAATTATAGTTATGAAGAAGCAACAAAAACAACTTTATGGTTGTGGGGGGGATGGGAGGTTTGGGGGGGGGTGTCACACACAACATGAGGAGCTGCATTAAAAGGTCTCAGCATTAGGAAGGTTGAGAGCCAGGTACTGGTCTAGAGTCTTCTGGTCCTTATACAAGGGCAGATTTTTTTTTATTACACTGGAGAATGTGGGACCTACGTCTAAAGAAACTGGCCACACTAAACAAGTCAACATGGGAAATAGGAATGCCAGGAACTTCCTGTTTTAATAGGTCAGAGAAGTGTATCAAGGACGGCAGGCCCAGCCAGGCTCAGTGGCGCACTCCTGTAATCCCAGCACTCGGGAGGCAGAGGCAGATGGATCTCTGTGAGTTCAAGGCCAGGCTGGTCTTACAGAGTGAGTGCCAGGACACCCAGAGCTGTACAGAGAAACCCTTTCTCAAAAATTAATTAATTAGTTAGCTAATTATATATCAGTAAACATGTAAATAAATAATAACATCAGGCCCTTCCGGGCGTGATCCATGCAGACTGCTGAGCTTCTACAGGGCACAGCTCATCAGGGGTGGCACTTAGAGGGGACCGTCATGGCTTCATGGAGCAGAAAACTCAGCTTCTTTACTTTAACAGATCCCATGCCAGATGCCATGGTTATTCCCCTCTGGCTTCCGAAAACAAAAGTCACCCAGCTAAGCCATCTGTTCCCAAGATGCCCTAGGAGAAGGTCGGCAGCCTCCTCATTGCCTCTGCCCCTCCCAGCTGAAACTTAATAAAAACAGAAAGCGGTAGAGATTTTTTTTCTGCCTTCTGGTCACAAAAGCAGGGTCAGAAAACAGGATTCCATTTAGATTGCTTCAACATATGAATGAATGTTTAATCAAAAACTTAGAAAAGAAAAAAAAAAAGTGGGGCCAGAGAAGTGGCTCCGTGACTAAGAGCTCTAGCTGCTCTTTCAGAAGACCTGGGCTCAATTTCCAGCAACCACATGGCAGCTCGCAGCTGCCTGCAACTCCAATTCCAGCAGACCCAACACTATCACGGCGATACATGCAAGCAAAACACCAATATATAGAAAATAAATAAACCATTACAAAGAAGAAGCTGCATTGGGCGTGGTGGCGCATGCCTATAATCCCAGCACTTGGGAGGCAGAGGCAAGTGGATCTCTGTGAGTTCTAGGCCAGCCTTGTCTATAAAGTGAGTCCAGGACAGCCAAGGCTACACAGAGAAACCCTGTCTCAAAGAACCAAATTTTTAAAAAAATAGAAGAACAGCTAAAACCTAACAAAAATAAAGAAAGGGGGCTGGAGAGATGGCTTACAGGTAAGAACACTGGTTGTTCTTCCAAAGGACCTGGGTTCAATTCCCAGCACCTACACAGCAGCTCACAATTGTCTGAAACTCCAGTTACACCCTGTCTTCTGGCCTACAAGGGCACTGCACCCATGTGGTACCTAGACATACTGCTAATATATAATAATAATGAATTGTTGTTGTTTTGGTTTTTCAAGACAGGGTTTCTCTGTGTCTCTGAGGCTTTGGCTGGCCTCAAACTCACAGTGATCCGCCTGCCTCTTCCTCTTGAGTGCTGGCATTAAAGGCATGAGTCCCATGCCCGGTAATAATGAATTTTTAAAAAAGAGTTATTTATTTATTATTATGTATATAGTGCTCTGCCTGTGTGTACACCTGCAGGCCAGAAGAGGGCATCAGATCACATTATAAATGATCGTGTGCCACCATGTGGTTACTGGGAATGGAACTCAGGCCTCTGGAGGAGCAGTCAGTGCTCTTAAAATCTGAGCCATCTCTCCAGCCCGAAACTCATTTTTATATATGAATATATGCTTAAAGAAACTTACAAAGTGGTCCTTAGGCCACAGCAGGTTTTCAAAGGCCTTCACAAGGTGCTAGAGAAGATGCAGTTTTCGTCCTTGCTTTGTCAGCTAGATGATGCTGTGTGTCCAAGTGAATAGCTGCGGGAAGGGGGGGGGAGAATGGGGGGAGGGGGAGTGGGGGGTTGCGCTATTCATCAGAGTGTGAGCTGTCTCTGGCTGACAGAGTCAGAGACGTTTTCCTCTTTCCTCTTTGCACGTCTCTACATTTCCTGAGTTGTTTAAGGTAAGTATTTATCATTTTTATAGTCAGAATGTAAAACTTCTATGAGCCCTTTTCATTTTCCTGTCCCCATAATGATCAAGTGTGAGATATGTTAATGCATGAAAGAGCTGCATAAAATATGCAAAACAAATCAGAGCTGCGTTTGCTTGAGGGAACTTGAGCACCGACAGTCTTGTGCCAATGACCAGTAGGAAAAAACAGAATCGGGTGAAGTTACCACTGTTCTCCTATCCGATTGTGACCAGCGCGTCAGCCTTGTTACTTCACGGCAGTCCTACCCCAGTAAGTGGGTGAGTTCAACAGTGTAAAGAAGGCAAACCAGAGACCCACGGTCCCAATTAAAGCCAGAGGAAGCCTCCTCTGAAGGCAGCTCTGTTCTGGGAGGCTTGACAAAGTTCTGTGGTTTCAGTTCAGTCTCAAACTGGCAGTCCCAGAACTGCGTTTGGCCCGTAGAAATATGTTGTTTGGTCTGTACTTGGTTTCTGTAAAATTCTTTTAGAAGCTTGGATTTGAATGTTGAGAGCTGGGAATAATGCTGGCTGCAGCAGGTATGTGCTTTGCATATTGGAACTCATTAATCCTCCAGAGAACATTTGTCAGGAGTTCACAATATGCCAAGCACTATTTCAAGAACTTTATGCGCATTAACTCACGAAATGTTTCCAACAGCCCAACCTCCACATTGTCTATGAGAAAACCAAGGCAGAAAGCATGGAGTAATTTTCCTCACTGGGGTCCTACAATCAAAGGCATGGAGATCACTCAGTCAATAAGGTGCCTGCCATACAAGTGTGAGGGCCTGGGTTCGGATCCCCAGCACTCTTGTAAAAAAAAAAAAAAAAATTGAGTGTGGTAGAGTCATCACTCTGGAGGCACTGGGACCTGGGAGAATGGAGCCAATGGATGAAGCAGACTATAGTCTCAGGCAACTGCCAACTTAGAGCACCAGACAATTTCTATTCTGAGGGTGAAGCAAGGTCATCTAAGTTAGGTTCACAAGAGTTCAAGCTAGCTGCAATCACAAGGACAAGCCATGTGGGGAAACACTATCGGAATAACAGTAGGAGGCAGCACCGCGCAATCAGTAGGAAACCCACTTGCAACCAGTCTGTTGCTACTTTGTAGGTTCTTCTTTCTTCCCCCCTTCTCCATCCTTTATCCACCCTTTCAACCTCCTAACAGTAGATGGGAGAGAAAAAAGGATTCAGGAAAGGAAAAAGAAATTAGACTGCTTCCTGATGACTAGGGGCATTGAGCTCCTCTGGGCAAGTTTGGTCTTCAGGATATCCAATTTCTTCTTCTTCTTCTTCTTCTTCTTCCTCCTCCTCCTCCTCCTCCTCCTCCTCTTCTTCCTCTTCTTCGTGCGTGGCTATTTAACAAACAGCAACCAACCAACAACCAACACCACCTCTCAGGAGCCTAACATTTATAGACCCTCTGAAGAGTCCCCAGAATTCCAGACATCACACAATTGGGAAACTATCTGCAGCTGGCAAAAATCACACCCCTGCTGGAGCACAAGGCAAATCATAGTCAGCTGCTGTGGACAATCTGAGGCAGCCCCATATCCCATACCTAGGATTAAGACGAAAACATATTCTTATAGTATTTCCATGTTTTTTAAAGAAACCAAAATTCCCAGCTGGGTATGGTGGCGCACACCTTTAGTCCCAGCACTCCGGAGGCAGAGGCAGGGGGATTGCTGTGAGTTCGAGGCCAGTTTGGTCTACAAATTGAGTCCAGGACAACCAGGGCTATACAGAGAAACGTTGTCTCAAAAAAAAAGAAAAGAAAAAGAAAAGAAAAAAAGAAAGAAAGAATCCAAAATTCCAAAAATGTCATTATACCCACTCTTATTTGCTACCCCTGTGAGGGGCACAAACATACCACAAGAGCAATCCTAAGCTTTGGGGAAACAGGTCACAAGACGCTTTCTGTTTTGTTTTGTTTTTATGTTTCTTTTTTTAAACATATACATTATATTATTACACACAAATAAAATAAACTACACACAGCAGGAAGAACCATGAGACAGGAATTATATAAATGTTACATTCATAGTGATTTGGCTATTTGTATTTGGCAAACTTGAAGTAAACATCTTTCCTATCTTGTTGGGTCTAAATTTCTGAATGAAAATCAGTATCATATCTCATCTCTATTAACTTAAAACATCTATGTCATTCTTGTTTTGAGACAGGGTTTCTCTTGTAATCCTTGCTGTCCTAGACTTGCTTTGTAGACCAAGCTGGCCTCAAACTCACAGAGATCTGCCTGCCTCTGCCTCCCGAGTGCTGGGACCACAGGCATGCGCCACCAGCCTCGGCTGGTCCTAAGACTCTTGTCCTGTTTCTTGGTGGTTTCTCACAAGCACTCAGGATTCTTCTTACACACCTCCATTCCTATACTGTTCCAACATGGTCACATGTGCATCTGTGACTGCGACAGTGGATGGATAGTGTCAGCAGAGACAGAAAGCTCAGTGGAGCTCATTGGCCAGTGAGTCTAACCTACATGCCAAACCCTAGATCCAGGAAGAGCCCCTGTTTCAAAACCTAAGGTGGAAGATGGTCAAAGAAGACACCAGTTGTTGTAGACTGCTATGCACCATGTGGGCATCCACAACACATACACAAACTAAATAAATGTGGATCTCTGTGGTAGTTTGAATATAAATGGCCTCAGTTGGGCACGGTGGCTCACGCCTTTAATCCCAGCACTCGGGAGGCAGAGGCAGGTGGATCACTGTGAGTTCGAGGCCAACCTGGTCTACAGAGTGAGTTCAGGACAGCCAAGGCTACACAGAGAAACCCTGTCTAGAAAAAAAAAAAAAAAAAGGCCTCAATAGGCCTATAGCAAGTGGCACTATCAGGAGGTGTGGCCTAGGTGGAGTAGGTGTGGGTCTTTCGGAGGAAGTACGTCACTGAGGGAGGGCTTTAAGGTTTCAAAAGCTCAAGCGAGAACTAGTGGCTCTCTTCCTGCTGCCTGCCAATCCAGATGTAGAACTCTCTGGTCCTTCTCCAGCGCCACATCTCCCTACATGCATAACACCATTATGATAACAGACTAAACCTCTGAACTGTAAACCAGCCCCAATTACATGTTTTCCTTTATAAGAGTTGCCATGGTCATGATGTCTCTTCATAGCAACAAAAGTCCTAACTAAGATAATATCTGAGCTCCAAGATTGTCCAGTGGCCATCATGTCACAGCTGCCGCCCTCCTAGCTGTCTTAGACTCAACCAAATCCACCCTTCAATATTGCCTGTTCATCCTTGTATCATTGAGCACATGCACCATGGTCAGCACAGGGACAAGCAAGCCACTGACCTGAGAATGGGATGTCTGTCTTCTGTCCTCCTTGGGACCCAAGGGTCAGATGTCCTCCTCCATAGTAAGAAATCCTCATATCCATGGCAGCTTATTACAACTGGAAAAGGAAAAGTACCTTGATCTCTGACCCTTGACCCCTCACACTTTGAAAGGGTCAACACCTTACTGGACACTCAAAAGATAATTATGCTCTACACAGGCAAGGAAAGAAAAAGCAAATGGGGGTCTCATCGGAATTAAAAGGGTTGCAGCTAAGGATGTAACTCAGTTGGCAAGTGATTGCCTACGGTGCACAGAGCCCCGGGTTGGTGCCTAGTGCTGCACAAACTCAGCATGGGGGACACGTGGCTGCATTTCCAGAACTGGGAGGTGGAAACAGCAAGGTCAGAAGTTCAGGCTGATCCTCAGCCACATGGCAATTGTAAGGTCAGCCAGGCATACAGGAGAACCTGTTAAGGTTTTGTGGGCTTACAAATATAGTTCTGTGAAAGTGATTGTGTATTAGACAGGAAACTGTAGGTTGTATCCCCAGGAGAGAGAGGCAGAGGGAAAAAGTTTATATGCTACCAAAGAGGGTTTTTTTTTGTTTTGTTCTTTTGTTTTGTTTTGTTTTTGTTTTTTCAAGACAGGGTTTCTGTGTGTAATAGCCCTGGTTGTCCTGGAACTCTGTGTAGACCAGGCTGGCCTCCAACTTACAGAGATCTGCCTACCTCTGCCTCCTGAGTGCTGAGATGCCCAGTTAAGGTGTTTTTTTTTTTTAATCCCATAATTGATGTAACTCTATTTCAGTTAAAAATATTTAAATAAAAAATTAAAATCCCTGGGCTGGAAAAATGGTTCAATGGTTAAGAGCACTGTCTGCTCTTCCAGAGGTCCGGAGTTCAATTCCCAGCAACCACATGGTGGCTCACAACCATCTATGCTGGGGTCTGATGTCCTCTTCTGGCACACAGATGGACATGCAGATGGACCACTCATTTACATTAAATAAATAAATCTTGAAATATAAAATAAAATAAAAATCCCACATAATGGTTGCAAATCATGTTTCTGATAAAGGAATAAAACAAAGAATGCATAATATAAATCAAATGAGTCATGTACATGGGTAGATGATTCTGCACAGAACCACAAAAGGCCAGTGGATTTATGACAAGGGTACCCAGCATCACTATTCACCTGGGAGATGCCAATCAGAAGGAGACACTTTGTCACCTCTGTTAGTCCAGACTTTAACAAGCACAGAAGAGAACGTGCAGAACTGGAACCCTTGCGTGTTGCTGGGGAGGCTCAGGTGCATGTTGCCGTGGAGGCACAGGTGCAGTGGTGAGGAGGCACAGGTGCAGTGGTGGGGAGGAATTTAATGATTCCTCAAGAAATTAAAACGGAGTAGTCACATGACCCAGCATTTCCACCACTGTCTATACATACAAAAAAAAAAAAAAAAAACCGCCCTGAGCAACTCAGTTATTATTCACAACAGGTGGAAGGTGAAACAACTGGGATCTTTATACACAGATGCATGGGGCCAGGGATGTTCACATACTCAAGTCTGTTTGGTTTTTTGTTTGTTTGTTTGTTTGTTTGTTTTTTAAGGGGAGGTAAAGTAGCCTCATTTCACATTAGTCTAACTGAAGAATACAGTCTCCTAATTTTAATCTCAGAAAAAGTGTATCTGGAGTATCACAGTGCCCTTGGCAGCTTCCGATCCTTTCCAAAGGAACGACACAAAACCTTTAAAAACCTAAGTCTCCTACTAAAGTATGCATTAGAGAGCAGTATATTTGAAATGGAATGAGCTGCTGGCTCCTTACGAGCAAAGCAAGGTCACGGGTTATATATTGCTCTGTGGTTCTGTCTCTTCAACTGGAGCAGTCTGCATTCTCCAAGCCCCTTAGCTTGGGCCATGGATGTCACAGGAGTCATGACACCATAGAAACATTGGGCTATTAAGAGGAAAATGAGATTCAATACTAGGATGTGTCATTAAGTTTCTGGGTGTCAGTGGACAAGCCCCTCAAGCTCCCTGGCTTACCAGTTTCCTTCTGTGAAGTTAAAAGGATGGACAAAATACCCTCTGAGGTCTCTTTCGCACACCGCAGGTCATTCTGTTGTATTTTCTCCCAATGGTCTTTCTTTTTGTTTTGTATTTTGTTTGTTTGTTTTTTGCTTTTGCTTCTCTTTACTAAATATGTCAGTGAGTATCCAGATTGAAAGATTCATTTTTGGTTTTTCGTTGTTAGAGATTTTTGAATGGTTGGTTGGTTGGTTGGTTGGTTGGTTGGATGGTTGGTTGGTTGGTTGGTTGGTTGGTTGATTGGTTTGGGTTTGGGATTTGTTTGTTTGTTTGCTCCTTTTTTATTTTGGGTTTAGTTTGATTTGGTTGTTTGTTTGGTTTTTTGTTTTTGTTTTTGTTTTTGTTTTTGAGGCAGGGTTTCTCTGTGTAGCCTTAGCTGTTCTAGAACTCACTCTGTAGACCAGGCCAGCCTCGAACTCACAGAGGATAATCTGCCTCTGCTTCCTCTACTTCTCTGCCTGGGAGTAAAGGCATACACCGTCATCACCTGGCTAAATGCATTTTTATTTACCTTCTATCACTGTGATGTTTATTCCACCAAACAAATCCTTGTGTTTCATCTCCACTGCTCACCACAGGATATAAAAAGAAAACCTGCTCGCGCTCTCTCTCCCTCCCTCCCTCTCCCCCCCCTCTCTCCTCTCTCCTGATTTGTGCACATCATTTTGGTACACAAAGGATTTAATATTGTCTGATTTCATCCAGGCATAAGGATGCATGACTTTAATCTCAGCAATCATAGATAGCTGTAGAACAGATCTCTGTGAGTTCCAGGCCAATCTGGTCTACAAACGGAGTTCCAGGACAGCCAGGGCTGTTACATAGAGAAACCCTGCCTCAAGGAAGGAGAAAAAAGAAAAGATTGTCTAATTTCATTCCTAAAGGAATTCAAATTTCTTTTGTACACATTCTGTATGTGCAAAATCTTATTTTAAGACCAAAGTCTTTAAGACCAAATGGAAAGGAAAGAAAGCTTTGCCTAACAATGTTTACCCGGGTTTCTTTTCTCTTCTGAAACAAGGCAGAGGCATATGTGTGAAGGAGGCTAATGACATGAAGACAAGAAGTGATTATGTCCAGCCAACTGCTGCCCTTTCTCTCTTGGCTGATGGGTCGGTCATGGAAACACAACCCAGAGCTGTTCTCTCTAAGGCCAGCTCATCTGAGGAGGCACTCGTTTCTTCTTCAGTCATTTCACTTGGAGATCCCAACATCCTGTCAACAACATCTTGAAAACAGAATCCAGAGGAGCAGAGAGGCAAGAAGGAAAACATGGACATGAAAATCACCTTTCTTCAGTATAAACTTAAGAACGAAGCTCTGAGTGTGCGTCGATAGAAAAATATGCCATATTTTCCAGTGTATAAAACAACCCCCAACTTTAACTTTTCTAGTTAAAATATAGAGTTTGTAGCTCATGTCTGCTGTGCAGGGTGTGCGTTGGAAGAGGAATAGTCTTATACAGCGAGTATATTCTTCTGTGTGTTAAAAACAAACAAAACTACAACAAACAAAAACCAAGCAGTTCATTAGCGTTAGCTGTCTTCAGTTGGGAGTGCACCCTTCATTGTGGAACTCTCTCCCTCATATGGCTCACAACATTGGCAGGTCAGCAGCACAAAGGACTGATGATATGACCCGGACAAACCAACATGGGGACCAGTGCATGTCATAGCACAGATGTAGAAGTCAGAAAATAGCTTATATGAGTTGGGCTTTCATTCTATTATATGGGTCCTGGGGAGCAAACTCACTGCTAAGTAATCTCACATACCTTTAAAAAGGGGAAGGGGAACCTCACGAAGCGCAGGCTAGCCTCAGACTTCCAATGTAGCTGAGGATGACCTTGAACTTCTGATTCTCCTGCCACTACCTCCTAAGTGCTGAGATTTCAGGTGTGTGCCATCATGCCTGACTGACATGGTGCTGGTGATCAAACTTGAGGCCTTCATGAAGGCAAAGGAAGCATGGTACCAACTGAGCCACATCCCTATCCCTTCTAACGATATTTCACATAGTGAAGACTAAAAAGCCAGGTCTTTAGAAAGAGCAATGTGAGAGAAGCGGGGCCTGAACAACACTGAGACCCAAAAGCAAAAAATAAAACTCACTAAGGTGGCACACACATATACTAGTCAAACACGTGATAAGCAACATCTCTTAGCAATTATTCAAGGTGTTGTGGGGAATCTACAAAGCTTAAAATAATCATCCACCATCATAGTACAGAAAGTCCTACCAGAGAGACATGAAGACTACATCCTGTTCCCTCTAAGAATACCAGTACCAAGATTCTGGTGACCTGAGAAGTAGAGGTCATAGCTCTCCTCATGCCCTACAAGGTCAAGCCAGAGCAGGCTTTATGAGGTCATGGACCCAGAGATGTAGAGTTTAGGCCTCTGATATTCTCCCAAGTATGTGGTTAGAGGGGAAGACTGCCTTACCCCAGGGTACAAAGGACTTATCTGCACTTGGAGCTAGTCTTTAGATGTTTGCCCCAATCTTCCAAACGATTCCAGAAGCGGGGAGAAGTGATAACTTCAGAGAAGCCATTAGTAGAATAAGGATGAAGAGAATCAGAGCTGGAGAGATAGCTCAGTGAGTAAGAACACTTGCTCAGCAAGCATGAGGACCTGAGTTCAAATCTCCTTCACTCATATAAAAAGTCAGGCACAGCTTTGAAAACCTGTAACCCAGCAATTGGGGGAGAGGTGGGGACAGATAGGCAGATCCCAGGAGCTGGGTGGCCAGTTAAACCAGCAAAGAGTTGATGAGCGTCAAGTTCCCTAACGTATCTTGTCTCATGCCAATAAGACTACAAGTAATAGAGGATCATACTTAGTGTCCTGCTCTGGACTCCATGTACATTTATGGCCACTCATGGTATATCACACACACACACACACACACACACACACACACTTATTATCATTATTATTATTACTATTATTATTACTATTATTATTATTATCTTCCCTCAGTCTAATCAGGAGAGTATCAAGCCCCTCCCACAGGAGCATAAAGGGGTCAGAGTGCATACCAACCCTGAACCGAAGGAAAAGGAGCAAGGCCTTTGATGAGGGAGAAAAACAAGAAGCCTAAAGGAGGGCCCACCTTCTAAAATACTCTGGCTTAAACTGTGAGAAGAGCTACACGCAGGAGGGGCAATAATCCAAGACATCAATAGCCAATGAGAGCACATGAATTGTCAGACAGTCATGATCAAACAGTGAGCACAGCCCACCTCTCCTCAGAGCCACAGGACATGGGGCAAAATGTTGAAAGAAGAAGGCTTGAAAATGCCCTGTAATCACAGACCCAAAGCCCCAGGGATCTCCCAAGCTTGGTTAATGCCACCAAATGGATCCACAATTATCTGGTCTGGGGAAGCAGATGATGTCAGTCCCCTAGGACACACGACCCCGGCGTAGATGCTAGCTGTACTCCAACCTCACTCACCCCTCCCCAGCCCACTCCTAAGTTTTTGGTATGACTGTCTGAAAATGTTGTCAAAGTTAACTTTTTAAAAATGTTTAAGATATGACTCATTCATTTATACAAACATAACGTGGACAGAGGTCACAGGTGTTGCTCAGTCACAGACAGGCTTGGTCATGCTTAGAGGATGTAGGCTTTTCAAAGCATTTCGATCAGTGTTAGATCATAATCACAGGCTGTATCCCAAACTGGATAACAGTTCAGAACAATAAACTATAGCCTTTTGGGTTTTTTCCCCCAATAAGCAAATGTTGGGGAAATCTACTTGTTAAAATATAACCTCCAAGCCAGGTACAGTAGTAGCCTACGCCTGTAAACGCCTGTAAACTCAGGAGGCAGAGGCAGGCAGATCGTCATGAGTTAGAGGCCAACCTGGTCTACAAAGCAAGTCCAGGACAGCCAAATGTATGTATGTATGTATGTATGTATGTATGTATGTATGTATGTATGTGTATATATACACACACACATATACATATGTATGTATATATACACACAGATGTTGGGGGACGGTCTGATGTATTTTGATGCTAATTACTGCTTGCTGTCTGTGTGACTCACCTTTTGTTTAATAAAAAGCCATCCCACCTGGGCAGGGCAAAGGAGATAGGTGGGGCTTAGAGAGAGAGGAATCCTGGGAAAAAGAAAAGAGAGGAGAAAGGAGAGACCTGGAAAAAAGAAAGGGAGGCTACCATGGGTTAGATGGAGAAGCACATGGCCGGTGTGGATGGAGAATCCGGCCCAGATAAAGAATATGAACAAATATATGTGACTATAGATGGGAGGTGGCTTCATAGAAGTTATTAGAAGCAGATGGCATGGGATTGAGACAGGGATCCCATGCCTGCCCCACTATGGGAGGTAGTTTAGAGGATTGATATCTGCCTTGTTTCAGGTTAACTAAGGCTATTTTAAAATATAACAAGTGTCTGTGTCTTGATTGATTGCCAGCTGGGCCTACAGATAATATAGATAATTCATGTCATTTTAAAACTGTATGTGTGTGTGTGTGTGTGTGTGTATCCTCCATATACTTGGAAGAATTAATAGAAATAACTCTATTGAACAAGGTTTATTCTCCTGCCTGCATAATTAAGCACTCATTTGATAAAGCCTGCTAAACTATGTTGCATATGATTTTAGAGGGAGTTTTGGTAATCAAAGCCAGGGCTTTGGGCTTCCTGTATCCCAGGTTGGCCCTCAACCTTGATATGTAGCTAAGGATAACCTTAAAACTGAACTCGGGAATGCTACCACCATGCCTCTATAGGGTGCTAGAGACTGAGCCCAGAGCTTCTTGCATCATAAGACAAGCATTCTACCAACTGCGCTGCATCTCCAGCCCTCTCCCCGACCGTGATTCTAAAAAAGACATATTATCCAGTTTTAACTTATTTCCAGGTTTTAAATATATTTAAACACCTCAATTATTTTAATATTGAAAGAGAGATCAAAAAAAAAAAAAAAAAAAACCACATCTCATTAATGAGAGAAGTTAGAGGGACACATCTCCTAAATTTTGAAACCTGGCTTTACACTGTTCACCTTGGCCTTCGCCCATTGGCAAAGAGGAACGGGCTGTGAGGGAAGGGGAGGCATGGCTGGCTGGAAAGGTCTTGCAGATGGCAATGGGGAACAGTAAAGCCGCTGCCAGCCTCAGCCACCTGTCATCCCCGCGCGCTGCAGACTGCAGAAGTCTGGTGTTCTCACCTCTCCTGGCCAAATGAACCACCTGAGTGGAGTTTTCTGGAATGAGAATCACTGCAGTTAGAAATCCAAAGGCGTCCGTCCCCCCAGGGGAACAGCGCGTTCTCCGGTGCATGATGGGACAGAGTCTCCTCCAGGGCTCCTGAAACAAGAGAAGGATCTAGAACAGCTGATGTGATGGCTAATCTCAGTTGAGATTTAGGATCTCTGTGGAAACAAACCTCAGGGCCTGTGGATGAAAGATTGCTTAAATCTGGCTAATCCAGGAGGGGACTCACGCCAAAAAAGGGCAGCGCCATCCTATGAGCTGGAGCCTTAGATTGAGTAAAACGGAGAAGGCAGGCCAAGCACCAGTGTCCATGCCGTCTACTTCCTGACAGTGGATACAGTGTGACCAGCCACCTCCTGATGCCGCCACAATCCCTCCCTCGCCATGACGGACAGCATTCCCTGGAACTATAAGCCAAAATAAACCTTTTTCTCTCTGAAATTACTTCTGTCGTCTGTTTTGTCAAAGCAGTGAGCCAAGTAGCTAAGGCCAACAAAGATGGCGCAAATGGTAAAGGCAAGTCTGATGACCTGGGATCGATCCCTACACCCCATGATGGAAAATGATGCAAGAGGAGAACCAACGCCCAAAAGTTGTCGTGGCCCTCCAAACACAAGTTGTAGCATGCATGTATACACACCTACACTCACACATAACACCTACACTCACACATAACACACACATACACACACACACACACACACACACACACACACACACACACACACTAGCTCTTTCCAAAGACAAATAACTAATACAATTGCTGTGGCCCTTCAAGAAAGGCTTGTCCAAGAGATTGAAGCTGGTAGAACCAAAAGTTACTACCAATCTAATCAGGCCCAGAAGGAACAATGCAATTTTTCATACTGAATGGCTATAACAGCCATTTCTCTCTTTTAAGCTTGACTTTCTTACAATGTTTTTTTTTGAAAGAGCACCTTCTTTAAAAAAAAAACAAAGTACCCTTTTTTAAAGACTTATTTATTACATATACAGTGTTCTGCCTGCAGGCCAGAAATGGGCATCAGATCTCATTACAGACAGTTGTGAGCCACCACGTGGTTGCTGGGAATTGAACTCAGGACCTCTGGAAGAGCAGACAGTGCTCTTAACCTCTGAGCCATCTCTCCAGTGCCACCACTCACCCACCCCCATTTTTTTTTTTTAACATGTGGGGAAAAAAAAAAAGAAGTGTCCCATAAGAAGGGACAGAGATACTAAAACACTTTTACACAAAGGTGCTGAGTTGGACCCTGGGAATGGAGTGAGATTGGCACAAAAGTAAGTAGCCGGGGACAATAAAGCTGGGCAGTAAGATCGGGTGGACAGCTTGAATGAATTCTACTGAAAAAATTATCTAGAAATTTATCTAGGAATAAGTGTAGGGAGCTGGGAACCAGCACAAGTCAGTGGTGGTGCAACTGCTACAGGAAATCAGTTGGGCAGTTTCTCAAGAAATTAAACCTAGAATTTCCATGCAACATGGTAATTCAGCTTCTGGTGTGTATACCCAACTACAATCAGGCATTCGAAAAGGTACTTGTACATAAATGTGAATGGCAGATCTGTTCACACAAACCCAAAGGAGGAAACAAACTAAAAATCAACAGAATCTCACTCTATATCCCTTACTGTCCTGGAACTCACTACGTAGACCAGGCTAGCCTCAGACTCACAGAAATCCACCTGCCTCTGCTTCCCCAGCGCTGGGGCTAGAGGTGTGTGCCACCACGCCCAGCTAAATACATATAATTAAATGGAATATTATTCAACTATAAGAAGCATTGAAGTGCTGATACATATGGATGAACCTTTCAAAAGATTATGCTAGGTGAAAGACCTCAGACACAAAATATCATAATTTGATTCCATTCGAAAGAAATAGCAGAAAAGTCAGTTCCACAGACACAGAAGGATAATGGTAGCTGCTTGGGGCTGAAAGAGTACACAGGAAAGGGCTTGTTGGGGACGGGGCTTTAACACTTGACAGTAGCAGTTGTAAAGATCTCAAATGCCAGTGGGTGGTGCACTTGAAAATGGTTGATACGTTATGTGAACTTTAACCTCAATTTAAAAAAAAAGCAAGATGGAAAACAGTAATGATAACAATAATAGCGCCAACTTGCTGTAGCACAGTGCCCCACCACTACATACAGGTCTTTGGAATGTGAGAAAGCCCAGAGTAAGCCAGTTCGGATAGAAGGAGCAAGAAATGCAGAAATGCAGAATTTATATGGAAAACAGAGGTCTAAAAAGCACACTAATTTGTTTCTAGAATTGTGTCATTATGCCTCTTCTTAGATGAGCTCTCACCTCTAAAACTAGAAAAGACTATTTTTTAAAAAAGATTTCCAACAGTAAGGAAGGCATAGGAGAATGAGAATTCCCCGGTTAAAAGACTTGGCCTAGGGGCCGGAGAGATGGCTCAGCGGTTAAGAGCACTGACTGCTCTTCCAAAGGACCCAGGTTCAATTCCCAGCACCCACATGGCAGCTCACAACTGTCTTTAACTACAAGATCTGACACCCTCATACAGATACACATGCAATAAAAATAAATTATTGTTTTAAAAAAAGAATTGGCCTGAAGATAAAAACCAGGGGCTGAGAGCTTTCTCAACCTCACAGGTCAGAGCTGGAGTTAGCAGTAGCCCAGATAGAGAGAGAATGATGACCACTGAGTAAAAGCCCTCCTCTCTCTTGCTTTCCCTCCCTCCCTCCCTCTCTCCCCCTCTCCCTCCCTCTCTCCCCCTCTCCCTCCCCACCCCACCCCCTTAGATTTTTTTTTCTTTAAAATCATGTATGTGTGCATAGCCCTAGATGAGTTAATATGTACCCCATATGTGCAGGTCCCCATGGGGACCTGAAGAGAGCATTCAATGCCTTGAAGCTAGAATCACAGGCGGTTGTGAGCCATCCCATGTGGGTGCAGGGATCTGAATGGGAGGGTGGGTCCTCGGCAAGAATAGTGCATGCGCTTGCCCACCAACCCCTCTCTCCAGCCCTTCTAGCTGCATTCTCCTTGTTCTTGTTATTATTATTATTCCTACGATGATTATTACTATGTTTTCTTCTGGAATCACACAGCTAAAATGAATTCAGGCCCGTAGCCAATCAGTTTTTGCCACCCACCTCCTCACTCAAGGCAAATCTCATTAAAATAACATCTCTACAGGAAGAGTAAAGAGAAACACCACAGCCATGCAGCTCCGGCATGTTGAGAAGTCAGTATGGGAAGGTGCCTCTCTCTGCCTCGCTCCCGGCTCTGGGAGGTGATTTACAAGGCTGCCCATTATTGGACGGCGGTGGTGGTGCACACCTTTAATCGCAGCCTTCGGGAGGCAGAGGCGGGAGGTCTTCCGTGAATTCAAAGCCACCCTGATTTAAAGAGGGAGTTCTCAGGATAGCCTGGACTACAGAGAGGGACTGGGTCTCAAAAGAGAGAGAAAGGAAGGGGGGCAGGAGACAGACAGACAGACAGACACCCCCTGGGGTCAGCCCCTGGACCTGACCCTGTGACGATGCCTTGCAGACCACCCTTCCCAGTCCTGGTCTTCATCCTTGAAGAGCAGAATAGACCATTTCCTCAGCAAATACTATTCTCTCCACACTGTTAACTTCCCATAAAAAAATGTCCTAGTTACATTCTCCACTTCCGAAAGGCAGAACCCTAGGCCCAGGAAGGTCTAGTCCAGTGGACGTCACTCATAGTGACGTAGTTGAGGCCGGCTATGGACTTGGCCATCCGCCATCTGGCTCCCTGGTCTTTCTTCTGCATGAGTGTATCTCCAGGGCTCATTACAAGCACACTCCGGGGCTCAGCTCCTAAAGAAGCCAGTGACTCACCTGGAACCGGCTCACCAAGCTGCAGCAGAAAAGAAATGCCTTCCCAGGCCAGGGCTCAGCAATGTGGAGCCTCTGAGCCAAATTTCACCACTGCCTGTTACTATAAAATCTGGACCACAGCCACACCCAGTTACTTATGTGTCAGTTATGACTGTGTGGTGCCCGAAGGAGTTTTCGCACTCCCGTGTCAGTTCCAACAGGGATAATATGGTTTGTAAAAACTAAAGAATTTGGTAGGTGTCCCTTGAAGGATCTCATTATGCCATGGACAGTGTTAGAATCTCTGTGTGAGGGGAACAGAGGAATCTTAGCCCTCTTCAAAATCATGTCCTTTCCCTAAATGCATATCCCTTAACGCGTCTCTATAGCTTCCTTCTTTTTTCACATTAATCATAATACTCTTTTTCTAGAATATGCCATGCCACCTCAGAGTCACAGTATCAATCTTCCTCAGCCATCATAAGAGATGCTATGTGGACACTGGTTTCCTTTTTCTCAGTATCCAGGGCTGTGACCACTCCCTTGGGCGTAATTACATTTAGCAGGACTGTCAGGCCAGGTGCTCTGCCTTCCTCAACCGAAGACAGCTTGAGACCAGGACAGCTCAGACTCCTTCCTACAATTTCATGTCTTGAGTACAATGACTCACAAAGAGAAGTTCCTAGGAGCCGGTGGCTCCTCTAGCCATGCCTTTTTCGAACACTTGCTTTCTGCTTCTCTGAAGACTGCCTTTTTCAAGTCTGGTCTTGACTCTAGTGACAGGTGAAAGTCCGTGCTAAATCCCTTTAAAAGTTAACTTAGCAGGCTGGAGAGATGGCTCAGTAGTTAAGAACACTGATTGCTCTTCCAGAGGACCTGGGTTCAATTCCCAGCACCCACAAGGCAACTCACAATTGTCTGTAATTCCAAGATCTGACACCCACACACAGACATACATGCAGACAGAACACCAATGCACACAAAATAAAAATAAACCAATTAATTTTTTAAAACATTAACTTAGCTGGGCTGGAGAGATGGCTCAGTGGTTAAGAGCATTGCCTGCTCTTCCAATGGACCCGGGTTCAAATTCCCAGCACCCACATGGCAGCTCACAACTGTCTGTAACGCCAAGATCTGACACACTCATACTAAGGCACATTAAAATTAAATAAAACATGTTTTAAAAAAAAAGTTGGGGCTGGAGAGATGGCTCAGAGGTTAAGGACACCGTCTGCTCTTCCAAAGGTCATGAGTTCAAGTCCCAGCAACCACATGGTGGCTCACAACCATCTATAATGCGATCTGGTGCCCTCTTCTGGTATGAGTGCTATATAAATAATAAATAAATCTTTTAAAAAAAAAAAAAGTTAACTTAGCTAAACCAGATCCACCTGACAGTTGACCCAGAAACATCTACAGGGTGGCAGAGCTTGAATCTGCATAATTTGACTCCTTCTGTATGGGGCCCGTGGACTGGACCACCAAGGAATCTGGCATGGAGCTAGAGCGAGGCAGAGACCATCAAACCCCAGAAATCTCTTTCTTGAGATCATCAGGAATAACGATCGCTCCCTCCCTGAGACAGCATGTCCAGGCCCACTCAGCTACGAAGCCTGCCTCTGCACTTCTCAAGGTACACATGTAACCTGGCAGCCTGGTGCTTGAAATTCCTCTCCAGGCAACAAAGCATCACCAGCATGCCAGCCCCAACCAATGATGTGCACCCACCCTGAAATCCCCTCCCACTCCCCCAGGGTCCATATATATCCTTTATCCACTCTGAATTAAACACACAAAAGCTGTTTCACTAAGTACAGTGTAAGAGTTTCCAGTTTCACTGGGATAGCTCCGAGCTGGGAGAGCTATAACGCTAAAATCCTTGGAGAAGGACTTCTCCCACTGGGCACTCCCAGCTGGACCTGAATCCTGCAGACCCCACCTGTTCCAGACTCTGCTTCATCCTTCCAGGCTCAGTGAGTGTCCAGTGGCGCCTGGACACCACAAAGAATAGAAAGGAACGTGGGGTAACGCTTCTGAATAAATTGGGGTATTGGGAGGAAGTTCTTGACTGAAAGAATAAACCCTAGAATTGTTGTTGTTGTTGTTGTTGTTGTTGTTGTTGTTGTTGTTGTTAGTATTAGTATTAGTATAATTAAGGTTTTCGAGATAGGGTTTCTCTGTGTAGCCTTGGCTGTGCTGGACTTGCTTTGTAGACCAGGCTGGCCTCGAACCCACAGTGATACGCCTGTCTCTGATTCCCGAGTGCTGAGATTAAAGGTGTACGCCACCACGCCTGGCTGAAATTCAATTTTTAAATCCAGGGGATGGGGCTGGAAAATGGCTCAAGGGTTAAGAGTGCTGACTGCTCCTCCAGAGGTCCTGAGTTCAATTACCAGCTACCATATGATCGCTCACAACCATCTAGAATGGGATCTTCTGGCCTGCAGGTGTATGTGCAGGCAAGAGCACTGTATACATAATAAATAAACAAATAAAATCTTTTTTAAAAAAATCCAGGGGATGTGGCTCAATACAGAATCTCAGCGCCACATAAACAGGAAGCCGGGCGCAGGAAGACGACAAGTTTAAGGTCATCTTCAGTTGTATAACAAGTTCTAGAGCCATCCGGGCAATGTAAGACCCCCATCTCAAAAGTAATGCAGAGGAGCTGGAGAGATGGCTCAGCGGTTAAGAGCACTGTCTGCTCTTCCAGAGGTCATGAGTTCAATTCCCAGCAACCACATGGTGGCTCACAACCATCCATAATGTGATCTGATGTCCTCCTCTGCCTACAGGTGTACATGCAGGCAGAGTGCTGTATACATAATAAATAAATAAATCTTTAAAAAAAAAAAAAGTAATGCAGAAACATACATAATTAAGAAAATAACAGATCACAGCTCACAGACTTAAAACTAGCACCAATGGCTGGTGTTCCGTGGATTTTTACTGTTTGTATGACCTTATCTCTCTAGAATAAGTATCTTTTTTCTTTGTGACAGTTCACTACCTTTATCATGAAACATTATTAGCCGCCCCCGCCCTCATCCCCATCCCCACACCTCGTGGCTTCTACCGAGAAACATTTGCCAGTCCAGTCTGTACTGGAAAAAATTACAGGTGACGTCATATATTGTCTCCAACAAAAAAACTGACAAGCCGTTAAAGCACAATTTCTGACCCGGGCCCTATCAAGCAGGATGGTACCATGGGAACATCCTAGGAGCCAAAAGGACCCAGGAAAATCAAAGAAAGCAGCACGCAGACTCAGTTCTCAGCGGATGAACCACAGCCGCAGGTCTCAACATCAAACTGTCCATCTGACATGAAAAAGAGCCAGTTCTCCCAAAGAACAGAAGAAAGGAAAAAAACACCTACATCATCAGAACTGTAGGCGAGGATCTTCGGGGTCCCAGAGTCCATCGGTTATCTGTGAAGAATTCTCCTCCACCGTGAACATTGCTAGACATCCTGGCAAATGCATGACTTTCAAGGCAGCAAGCTGAATTCCCTCAGTAACGGTGAACTCACTACCTCTCGAGCAGCTCTCGTCACAGTTAGGCTAATACCAGTTAGGAAGCTCACAAGGCTGACTTGAATGAAGTTGAGGTAAGATGGAAAGATGGAGAAATTAAGGAGACATAAAGAGAGGAAGTAGCCTTTCACCCTGGGAGCTTATTTGTCTTTCCTCTTAAGTGGGAGTCAGGAAACTTCAACCCATCAATAAACCCTACGGAGATACTGTGTGCTTTCCTGAAAGGCATTTCAAACAAGATGTTAAAAACCTTAGAATGCCTATGACCTTGTGTTTTGCTATATTAGCCTTCCTCTCTCATCCCAAATCTAAATGGTTTGACTCCCACAGTTTTATTTGCAAAAACCAACCCAGGCACTGGGCAGCTCACAGCTCCAGCTCTGAGGGATCTGACGCCTTCTTCTGGCCTCTCCTCACACACGTACACACACATGCACACACATGCACACACACACACACACACAAATAAACATAACATAAAATAATATTTTTAAAAATCACTTGTACTTTACAATTTCATTTACAAAATAAAAACTTTTAAGATAAGAAAAGCTCAGCCAGGCAGTGGTGGTGCACGCCTTTAATCCCAGCACTGGGGAGGCAGAGGCAGGAGGATCTCTGTGAGTTCGAAGCCAGCCTGGTCTACAGAGCAAGTCCAGGACAGTCAGAGTTACACAGAGAAACCCTGTGTGAAAAAAAAAAAAAAAAAACTAAACTAAAAAAAAAAAAGAAAAGAAAAAGAAAGAAAGGTTCACCAGTTCCCACATTTTTACTTAACTTTCAAACCTTAGCCTGAATTTTAGACTTTTTCTTTAAATTTTGATATAAATTACATTCTTTGAGAAATGTTACTTAGAAAGCTAAGGATCGTATTTATAGCTAATTCAAAGATACCAAACAGGACTCTCGCCTCAGATGCCTTATCTGTCTAGACACTCACTAGTTTAGTTTCATTGTGACTCATCTGACAATTCTCTCCTGCACAGTCAGGTATTCAAGTTTACCTGAGCAGGAGTCCTTAAGGTAGCAGGGAATGCCTTGGGCTGTTTCTGGATCGGCTAGACTGAAGTGCCAGCGTTGGTACTGACAAAGCCACACTTGTCACACTGTCCTATGACCATGCTTTAATCCATCTCGACGGAAGTTACCCTGTTCCACCCTTGACCCCTGACCTAACACCCCTATGTGCTGGAAACCATCTTTCATGAGCGTTTTTATTTCCCTGTCTGCAGATGGGTTAATTATTTCCCAGCAAGAAAGAGATAGCATTTGGCCGAGCGGTGATGGCGCACACCTTTTATCCCAATACTTGGAAAGCAGAGGCAAGTGGATCTCTGTGAGTTCGAGGCCAGCCTGCTCTACAGAGGGAGTCCAGGACAGCCAAGGCTACACAGAGAAACCCTGTCTCAAATAAACAAACAAAGAGATAGTACTTGGCATCTTATGGCCAGAAAAGAGACTTCCCGCATACGTGTAAGAAGTATGAAAGATTAAGATTAAAGAAACTGCAAGATTCTCTAGTCTAGGCTTAATGGAGCAAGAAAGGCTGTCAGTGGGGGGCTGGAGAGGTGGCTTCTCACTTCAGAGCACCAGTCGTTCTTCCAGAGGACTCAAGTTCAGTTCCCAGCACCCACAAGGTGGCCCACAGCCAATACAGCTCTAGAGGATTTGATGCCCTTTTCTGTCTTCCGGCCTTCATGGGCAATCCATGCACAGTCATGCATGCCGGCAAAACATAAAATAAAAATAAAGTCAACAGGGCTGGAGAGATGGCTCCGAGGTTAAGAGCACCGACTGCTCCTCCTCCAGAGGTCCTGAGTTCAATTCCCAGCAACCACATGGTGGCTCATAACCATCTATAATGTGATATGGTGCCCTCTTCTGGCCTGCAGGTGTATGTGCAGGCAAAGCACTGTATACATAATAATAAATCTTAAAAAAAAATAATAAAATGAACAAATAAGGCTGAGGGTGGTGGCACACGCCTTCAATCCCAGTTCTCAGGAGCCAGAAGCAGGTGGATCTCTGCGGGGTCAAGATCAGAATTAGTTACACAGTTAGCTCCATGACAGCCAGGGCTAGAGAGAGAGAGAGACTCTGTTTCAGAAACATTTTTTAACGTTTTGCCCATATGTACACCAGAAGAGGGTCCCAGATCTCATTATAGATGGTTGTGAGTCATCATGTGGTTGCTGAGAATTGAACTCAGGACCTTTGGAAGTGCTCTTAACCTCTGATCCATCTCTCCAGCCCTCATAAAACAATTTTTAATTAAAAAGAGAAAGCAGTTAGTAGCATGGGGAGCTGGGGGGGGGCGGGCGGGGCCTGATGATCGTCACAGCAGGCAGGGAAGCAAACCACAAAGAGATGAGACTGAAAATTCTTTTCTGATTGACTTCATCAACCTAGGTCAAGACTGTGGAGAGTCTAATGCCAGACAGTTTATTCTGGCCAATCTGAATACAGTATAATTTGGGGGGGAAATGTTTCTTGGTGTAATGCAATCCCCAGTATGCAAAGAAGTGTAGTTACATCAAAACTTGACTCAGGGTACAAGTCATTTCTTCCAAGAAGATGGGTTTTAGAGATAGGCTACCTCTTACTAGCTTAAGGGCCTAAGGAAGGGGCTGGCCTGGTCTCTGTCATACAGATAGGGTAAAGGTCATTTGGGCTTTTAGCCACCTCTGGTCCTGGTTGTGAGAGCCTAGGGGAGCCTCTGGCTATATGAACAAAGGAAAGGTCATTTAGACTATTAGTTATCTCCAGTCCTGGCTGTGGGAGCCTGGGGAGCCCCCGGCTATAAAAGTCATTTAGATCACTAGCTGCCTCTGGTCCTGATTGTAGGGGCTTCAAATGGCTTGGCCAAACAGATAACACAGGTCACCAGGCTATTAATCATTTCCCCAGCTTTCCAGGTGGAAGAACAGGTTTTCATCTTTCCCATTGGAAAGGCAAAGCCAGCATGCTTAACATTCCTAGTCTCCCTGCAACAGAAGACCTGTGGACACAAGGGCCTTCACCCTGTGCTCCCCTACAGGGAACACGCTGAACTACGCAAAGAGGGTTGTGTGCTGTGAGCTTCGGGGACATGGGATGGCCTTACAGGAAAAAGGCTGGGGGCAGGGGGAGCTAATGCCTTTCCCCCACTCTTCTCCTTGACTTTAGTCTGTCAGAACTCTCCACTGGACAAATGCCATTAGAAGCTTATGGAAAAGGGGGAGCTCGTTATTACAACTTGTAATCTGGCCCACAGGGGTGCCCTGTCAAGTCTGCCCAGCAAGTGTTCCTTAAAACAATGTTCGGTTTTCTTCTGGGAACTGCTTTCTCACTCTCCTGTCCTGTGATCTAAGCAAGGCTGACAGCTTCACTGGCTTCGGGAGAAAGTTACATGATGCAGGCCTGCCCAAACAGGGCAAATTTTAAAGCCTCTGATTACAGTCACTGGTTCAGAGACAGATAAGTCAACCAGCTAAGGACAGTGAGGAGCGATGAAAGGTCAGAAGAGCTTCTCCTCTGAATGGAAGATATTAGCTAAGAACAACTGTAAGCCATGCTGCTCTCCAAGGGGGAGTCTGGAGAAAAAGAAGGTTGATCCAAGGAGAAGAAAAAACCAATACCTCGGTGACTGACACTCTGATCATTAGTACATTGTCCTGAAAGACACACTGTCCACCCTGGCCTGAAACAGAAAGAATATTCAAAATATAAGATTCTACCACTGGGGTATAAGTGCAAGCCTGGCCTCCTTTAACTATCTTTCAGTTAGTTACCACTGGGAAAGCACTCATTTTTATGAAAGTTGACTTTAAACCAGAAATTATAATGCTTGCTAGCCTTTTTGTGACCACTAAGGTCCCGGAAAGGCACTGTGCAAATGTCACGTATTCGTACTTGGGTCATCCCCACCTTCATGTGTACCACTGTTAGGACAGTTTGTTCTGCAGTCAGGAGCACCCAACATTTTAAAATTACATCTAGGGCTGAGCAATGGCATATTGAAGAGCAGCTGTCAGGAGCCATGGTCATCGCAACGCTGCCAAATCGAAAAAGAAAGAGAGAGAGAGAAATTGGCAAGATTGGCTTTATTCCAAAGAAAAAGAATGGAATTCACATCTAAGAAATAGAATAATGAAAAAAGGGGTTACTAGATTAAAAACTATACCTGAGGGCTGGACAGATGGCTCAGAGTTTAAGTGCACTGACTGCTCTTCCAGAGGTCCTGAGTTCAATTCCCAGCAACTACTAGGAACTCACAACCATTTATTTTTGTTTTCCTTTTGTTGTTGTTGTTTTGGTTTTGATTGGGTTTTTTGTTTGGTTGGTTTGGTTTGGTCTGTGTGTGTGTGTGTGAGCGCGTGCGCGCGTGCGCGCGTGCGTGCGTGCGTGCGTGCGTGCAGTTTTTTGAGATAGGGTTTCTCTGTGTAGCCTTGGCTGTCCTAGATTCACTTTGTAGACCAGGCTGTCCTCAAATTCACAGTGATCCACTTGCCTCTGTCTCCCAAGTGCTAAGATAAAGACACGTGCCGCCACGCCCGGCTCTTTTTTTGGTTTTTCGAGACAAGGTTTCTCTGTCATAGCCTTGGCTATCCTGGACTTGCTCTGTAGACCAGGCTAGCCTGAAACTCACAGAGATCCACCTGCCTCTGCCTCCCATCACAACCCTTTATAATGTGATCTGATACCCCCTTCTGGCCTGCAGATGTACATACAGGCAGAGTACTGTATACATAATAATTAATAAATAGATCTTTTAAAAAAAACTAGGGCTAGAGAGATGTCTCAGAGGTTCAGAGCACCATCTGCTCTTCCAAAGGTCCTGAGTTCAATTCCCAGCAACCACATGATGGCTCACAACCACCTACAATGAGATCTGGTGCCCTCTTGTGGCATGCACATATACATACAGGCAGAACATTGTATAAATAATAAATAAATCTCTGAAAAATACATAGAGAAAAACCTGCCCATGCTGGGGCCACTGTTATGAAAGCTGCAACTGTAACAGCTGAGAGGCTGCAAGAGTTAAAAGTCAGAGTTGGTATGAAATGCAAGATGGAGTGCTTCCTCCTGGCCAGGGAACTGCTGTAAGAACAGTCAAGAGGCAGGAGAGCAGAGATTCCTATGGGGAAACATGAGGCCAGGCTCAGTGATGCAGAAATATCAAAGACCCGGATGCAAAGGCTGACCCTGGAAGCAAGCAAGGAGTCAGCACAGTTCATACGGTGGCCAAACCCCAAGTGGAAATTTCAAGACTGGAATGGGAAAAATCCACTGATTAGCTAGGAAACTCTCTTACCACAAGGCAGGCGAGAAAAACACATGTGGAGAGTGTCTCAGCATACCAGACTTGGATGGACCACTGGGTTTTTTCCTGGCCCAACAAGTCAACTATATTACAGACAAGAGCCAAAGAGCAAAGGAAAACGTGTTACGAATACATCATGGGCATGCTGAACACACTGCATTTTACTGATGGCTGCAAAACTGAAAGACACACCCAAAAAGAAAATAAAAGAGTTCTTGCATGGTGGTGATGCATGCCTTTAATCCCAGCACTTGTAAAGCAGAGTCCAGCAGACCTCTGTGAGTTCAAAAGCAGTTTGGTCTATGTAGTCAGTTCCAGGACAGCCAAGACTATATATAGTGAGACCCTGTCTTAAACTAAATAAAAGGTTTTTATTGTCTCAAGTGGAAAAAAGAAAAAAGGAGAGTTCCTACAAAATGTTTGAATGAAATTGATTGAGCCAGGCATGGTGGTGCACACCTTTAATCCCAGCACTCCAGAGGCAGAGGCAGGTGGATCGCTGTGAGTTCGAGGCCAGCCTGATCTACAAAGTGAGTCCAGAACAGCCAAGGCTACATAGAGAAACCCTGTCTCAAAAAACCAACAAGTAGAAGAAGAAGGAAAAAAAGACATTGGTTCAATAGTTCTCAGCAGTATCTTCTTGAAGGACAGCACTCAGCTGGGTGTTCAGTAGGGCAGGAAATATAAGCAACACATTTGTCACATGAAATGGTCCCTCAGCTTCCTAAAAACAGGTGGCACTGCACTGGGGAGAAGGACCAGCAGATAACAGTGCTTGACCCCGAAGCTGATGACTTGAGTTTGAACCCCAGAACCTACATGGTAGACAATGGGGAAAACTCTCAGAAGTTGTCCTCTGATCTCCATGTGCAGCGTGGTCCTAGTACACACAGGTACACACACACACACACACACACACACAAAACGAATGACAGGGAAAAAAGAAATGTGGTATTTTTAAAATACAGACATTTTCAGTGACGTTGAGCATCTGTATCTATGGGATAACTTGTCCCAATGGTCCTAAAAACATCCCTAATTTAAAACATGAACCAGGTTCCATGATCTGCCTCCTGCAAACATGCTGTCTTCAGAGACTGCAAAGATGGAGCAAGGCCTCGCTGGGGGATGTGACTGTTGTCATGAGACCATTTGCCATCTTTCTACTTACAGGCAGGGAGGTTCAGATAGACTGTCGAAGCAAAGTGTGGGTAAATCCAAGGAGCAGAAGAACCAACATATCTCTGCAGAGTCTTGGCTTTCTTCCTGTCTCTAATGTCCATAGCCCAGAGACCTGCTATCCAAGCCATTAACCAAGTCATTCTGTAGAACCCAGCCTGGGTGGGGACCTTGGGATCAGTCAAGCCTTAGAGAGACCCGATGCCAGAGGCACCTGAAGCTGGGCATGGTGGCTCACACCTATAATCCCAGCACTCCAGAGCCCCAAGGCTACCCTGAGCTGCACAGTGAGTGCTAGCCAGAGCTACACAGCAAGACTCTGTGTCAAAACAAAATCAGGACTCAGAAGGAGAAGGTGTGTGCCACTAAACCTGATGACCCAAATTCACTCTCCAGGACCCACTTAATGGATGCAGAGTACTGATGTCTCCTACTTGACCTCTGACCTCCACATGGATGCATAACACATGTGCACAGACACACAGGATAGCCAGCTCGAGCTAGAAGCTCTCTCAACACCTAATGTGAATAATTCAATCCTTTCAGTATCTCCATTTCATATATGAGGAGATCGGGCGTGGAGGAGTTTCCTTGTTAACTCTTTCTCTCTCTTCACAAAAGAACCTTCTAAATCACAGGATGTGGAAGTGATGTGGCTGAGGTTGGGACCCAGGCTACGCTAGACTCAAAGACGATGCTGCGTCTCAAGGCTAAGCAATAACCTAGAACGAGAAATGGTTTGGGCAGGCAAGATGGCTCTGCTGGTGAAGGTGCTTGCAACACACGCTGACAGTGTGACTTCGAACCCGCAGAACTGCAGAGGAGAAAACCAACTCCATGAAGTTATCCTCTGTGCACCCCCACCTCACCAACCTCTCTCTCTCTCTCTCTCACACACACACACACACACACACACACACACATACACACAAATATTATGAGAGGGTATTTGGTCTCTCAAATGCAAACATATGCCCTCACAGGTGGTAGAGTCAGGGAAACAGGAACTTTCTCTTTGCTTTAAGGTGTATGCAGTATCAGCACTGGTGGTAACTTCACCCTACTGCACACTTCACAAACACTGTAGGAGAAGGCCCAGGGCAATTGTAACATCCTCTTCATGAAACAGGCATCAGACCATGCACACTGATAAGTGATAAAAGCTGAGATTCTCCATCAGCCAATAAAGGAGCTGTCAGTTGGGTGTGGTGGTGCACACCTGTGGTCCCAGAACTGAGGTAGAAAGGAGTTCAAAGTCATCCTGAGCTATATAGAGAGGTGGTGGCCATCCTGGGCTACATAAGACTGTCTCAAGGCTGGGGGGCAAGGGGGGAGGAGGTGTCTGTGAGCCCTCTTCTGGCCTCCCAGGGTACTGCACTCATATGTGCACACACTGGATGCTGAGAACCAAACTTAGGTCCTCTACAAGCGTAGCCAGGCCCTTAACCACAGATCGACCACTAGCCCCCAAAATACTTTATTTTTTGTTTTTTTCAATACAGTATTTCTCTGTGCATCCTTGGCTGTCCTGGACTCACTTTGTAGACCAGGCTGGCCTCAAACTCACAATGATATTCCTGCCTCTGCCTCCCAAGTGCTGGGATTAAAGGTGAGGCGCCACCACACCCGGCTTGAAAATAAATCTTAAAATAAAGACAAAAAGACCCAGTAAGTCAAATAATAAAAAGGAGCCAATGATTAGGAGGACACACTCACACAGTTCATAATGGGGATAGCGGCGGTGTCCACGCAACCCTTGACAACACTATATATAGGTCAGTTTACCTGCTTGTCAATGAAACTGTGAGTCCCTGAGAGCAGAGGCTAAAAATCATCTTCTACTTGGGTCTGGCAAGTGTGTTGGGAATGGAAGAGAATAAGACACTCTTTAACACAAAACAGAAGGCATGATTAATAACAACCACCATTGCAGACGGCAGGAACTCCGTGGTTTTCCAGTCTTCTTGGGGACATTTCTAAAAGCACTTTTGTACTTCTAGGCATTTCTAAAGTGTTCCTTTGGCAGGGAGAGGAGTTTTCCTGACATCCCTGGAGCTTCTTAGGGCAGACTGAAGGGTGCGTGCAGTCACCACGGCTCTCCACCTGACTGTAATGCAGCCTTATATTGTTCTGAAATTTTTATCTACATCTGTCCTACTTACATTCATTGTGCTAATAGAAAGACCCTCCTTGAAGTCTCAGTTTTCGAAGTGAATTTGGCAAACATCTGCTCTAAGAAAACGGTCCAGATGGTTTCTGACACGGGGCGATAATAAATAAGTGGTCCTTTCCACACACTGCATGGTGTTTGCTGTGGTTTCTGTAAAGAGATGGGCTTTTAAGGGACCAAAAAAAAAAAAAAAAAAAAAAAAATCACTCAATTCCATGGCCACCCAAGGCCCATGGAAACACATGTGGCTCATATGTTTAAATGTCAGATCTCTCTTTATAGATTCAAAGGCGGTCCTGGTGCTAGGAATACCAGTACAGTGCTGACTTCTGTCTCTTTTTGATATTCTAGGGTCACCACGTGCTTTATGCATGCTATCTTGTTTAATCATTTCAACAAGCCTACGCTGTAGGTATAATCTCTGGGTTGTTTTTTGGTTTTTTTTTGTTTTTTCCTTTTGTTTTTCTGTTTTTTGAGACAGGGTTTTCTGGCTGTCCTGGAACTCTCTCTGTAAACCAGGCCGGCCGTGAACTCACAGCAATCTGCCTGCCTCCGTCTTCCGAGTGCTGGGATAAAAGGCCCGCGCCACCATGCCCAGCATTATCTCTCTTCTCTTATTCTACAAGAAGAAACATTTCAAGGGGTCAGGAGTATAGCTCGACTGGTAGAGGGCTGAACTAACATGCATGATGCCCTGGGTGAAATCCCCAGGGTCAGGTAAACTGGGTGAGGTGGCACACCTTGCACTTCCAGAGCTCAGGAGGTAGAGGCAGGAGGATCAGAAGTTCAAGATCACTGGAGCTACACAGGGAGTTCAAAGCCAGCCTGGGAGATGTGAGACACTGGTTGGGGATGGGGGAGAATGAGGACGAGATAATCAAGGAAGGGAGACAGGGTTCAAAACTACTACTAAGTAGTAAAGTACCTAACACACGAGCCTTACGTTTCTCACTCCTACACTCTCCACCCCAGTGGTTTGTAAGTGTCCACTACTGCATTGCATTCCTGGCCTTTCCTTCCCTTCCAGAGTTGGAGAAAGGTGATGTCAGCTTGCTGTCACTCACATCCATTCTGTGGTATATTTGTCACCTGCCTTCTGAGTTCTCAGGTACTAAAGCCATATAGAAAAGTTACACAGGTGTGGTGAGGGTGCCTCTCCCACCTAGCCTGTATCCCTTTTCACTTTTCTGTGCTTAATCTTTACTTTAATATGATGAGATTGAGAATCACCTAGGAGGGCTGGAGAGATGGCTCAGAGGTTAAGAGCACTGTCTGTTCTTCCAGAGGTCATGAGTTCAATTCCCAGCAACCATATGGTGGCTCACAACCATCTCTAATGTGATCTGGTGCCTTCTTCCGGCCTGCAGGTGTAAAGCATTCATATACATTAAATAAAGAAAGAACTTTTTAAAAAACAAAAACCTAAGACTCGGGGCTGAGGTTTGCAACATTCCTTTTGTCAATACGTACTAGCAACTCAGTGTGTGAAAAGTGAACTGGGTTATACAGGCTCCAACACACCAGAGAAATCATACTCAAATAATAGGATGCTGTGTTTATCAAAATTCTTTACACGAAGGGTGCACCCTGTGGTTGAGAGAATAGCCAGTCAGACACTGTAAGTAAAGTTCCCATGGGTGTAGAGGGGTGATTGATAAAGGAGTCTGAGAATATTTTTGCAGGGGAGGGAGGGAAGTTCGAGACAAGTTCTCTGTGTAGCCTTGGTTGTCCCGGACTCACTTTGTAGACCAGGCCGACCTCAAACTCACAGAGATCCACTTGCTTCTGCCTCCAGAGTGCTGGAATTAAAGGTGTGTGCCACCACGCCCAGTGAGTCTGAATCTTGATGGACCTTGTGTATGCTCTGATGGGGGAGTGGTGCAGGTTGGCGCTAGTGTAGAAATACACAAAGTAAAGAGACCTGATTGGGCTGGTTCTGCCTCTCCCACAGAGCGTATTTAAACTCCCTCATGCTGAAGAAACTGCCTAGAACCAGTCAAAGAAGGAAGGTGAAAGAAAGGAAGTAGAGAGGAGAGAAGAGAGAGAGGGAGGGCGAGAGAAAGGGAGGAATGCAGGGAAGGAGAGAAGAAAGAAGGGACAGAGAGAGAAAGGAATGGAGAGAAAAGGAGGAAGCAAAGTGTAGGACTAAATGATGAGAATTTAACAAAAGCATATTCAAGATAGACTGTTATGGACTGTTCTGGGCCCCTCCAAGTCCACAGGTTGAACCCTAGCCCTAGCTAACTGTATTTGGAGATGGGCCTTTCAAGACGTAGATACACTTAAATGTGGTGACGAGGGTGGAACCCTAATTCAGAAGGTCTGAAGACTGGTGTGTTTACAGTAAGAGAAAAAGAAAGCAGAGTTTTCTGTCTCTCTTGCGTGCACACGCATGCATGCACGCACACTCCAACGCGAGGCCTCCCTTCAAACCAGCCTTCCTGGCACGTTCCCAGCTGGCAGGACTATAAGAAAGTACGTTTCCGTCCTTTATGCTGTACCACAGCCTATAGCCATTCTCTGCACCACACATGATGCCAGGAGCTGGGACGCGGGGACAACCGGCATTCAGCCCTCATTTAAGGAGCCTGTGCTAGCTTTGGTACTGGTGGCATGTTTGACAGTGTGGCATCTCCACTGGCTCCTATCCTGCAGTGATGATGTGCAGAGTAGTGGTGCTATACCGTCTTGCAATTGGCACTCACTTTGTCTTTATCTCCTCCCCATCTTTCCTTTCCTGCACATATGTGTGTGTGTGTGCGCGCGCATGCGCACGTGCTTGTGCCTTGATCTGTTCTCCCCAGCCGATAATTATATCGCACTACTTCTGTGATACATATTTTTTTGTAGTTTAACATAACTGAAATCAACATGTGGTTAGCGTCCACCGAGTCTTATCAACTGCTGTTAGCTTGGACTGAAGTCAAGTTTTTGTAGAGAGAATCTGAGATCACTCCTCAAATATGGCTCCAAACCATGTGGAGACCACGTCAGATTAAATTCTCTCCCTGACCTTTTCTGAATCACTTGGCTGAGTCAGGTCCCGCCAACCACAAGAATGTGTCTGTGGTTCCAATCCAGGGGAGGTTTTCATTTCTGACTCCCACTCAGAGCCATGTCGAAATAGTCAAGGTTTCTTTTGGAACTACTTTGCATAGAATCTTTTTTTTTCCTCTCCCCTATATTTGCCTTTACACTGAGGATGTGGCCTTTTTAGTCTTGTCAACATCAGCTATTGAATAACCCAGATAGAGTCACCACCCTGAGTGCTTCACCTTCTTGGGGCTTTGTTTGAAGACACAAACTGCTTTTATGTGTATGTGTGTGTGTGTGTGTGTGTGTGTGTGTGTGCATATGTGTGTAAGTGCCTGCATGTGTGTGTGCACATGTGTGTAAGTGCC
>OU015751.1:16264202-16286687 GCA_907169655.1 Acomys percivali | reverse complement strand
CCTTGTACAAGATGCTGTGTGTATCTCGAGCCTTGTGGCTGCATTCTTCGCGTCTTTACAGAGCATCCCCTCACTACCCGACTCTCCATCCGACGCAACCTTCACCTCTCCCAAGGGGTTACTGATCTGAAGTTTGTCCTTTCCTCCCCTCCAGTGGCCATGGCCACCCTCTGTGATTGGCCAGTGGGCTTAACATTATAGAGGAGACTGAGAGAGGGGGGGAAAGCAGTGCATCTTGGGCTCAGGGTTTTTTGTTTTTGTTTTTTTTTCCTTCCTTTCTCTCTTTGTTGAAAAGCCTTTACCTCCTGACATCTCCATCAGCATGTCCATAATTCCTGTGTTGAGTTTCTTCTCTCGTAGACACTTAAGTGGTGTCTGATTTTCTTACCTGCTCCGACAGATACTAAACTCTGTCTCGTCCCCACCCCGACACGCGGGCATTGCCTAGACGATGATTCAGATAGATTTCTCTCAATGAGATTTAGGAAAAACTGGGTCACCAGCTAACTGCAAGCTGCTGTCATTCCAGTCGGCTGTTCCTAAAGGGTGTCATGTCCTGAGTAACCAAGCGTCCTGCCCTTACCCTACCACTGGCTCATCTGCGAGAAGCTGTTAACAATTTGATGGTCCTTTGGTTTTGTTGACAGGCTTGAGCCGAGGGCTTAGTTTGTTTCAATTAACAGACTATTTCAAGGAGGTAGTGGAAAAGGATAAAAGAAGGAATGTCTTTTTTCTTTTCTTTGTTTCTAGGCAGGGTTTCTACACACTAGAAACCCTGTCTCGAAAAACCTAAAAAAAAAAAAAAAAAAAAAAAAGAGTGCTGACTGCTTTTGCAGAGGATCCAAGTTCAGTTCCCAACTTTCACACTAGGTAGCTCATAGCCACCTGAAACTACAGCTCCAGCGGATCTAATGACTTAATGACTTAACTTTGGCCTTCACTGGCACCTGTACTTCTGTGTACATACCCACACAAAACTTATATTATATACATGATTTAAATTTTTTTCTATTTTGGTGTTTTTGGAGACAGGGTCTCACTACATAGTCTGTAGTAGTAGACAAGTCTGACCTTGAACTCACAGAGATCTGCCTGCCTCTGTCTTTTGAGTGCTGGGATTAAAGATGTGTGCCACCAGCACCTGGTCTGATGTGTGTGTGTGTGTGTGTGTGTGTGTGTGTGTGTGTGTGTGTATTTTTTTTAAGAGAAAAAAGAGGAAGTCAGAAATGACAGAGAAAGAAAGAATAAGACCCAGCTCTTTTTTTTTTTTTTTTTTTTTTTTCCAGTTTTTTGAGACAGTATCTGTGTTACTCGGCTGTCCTGGAGTCACTTTGTAAGCCAGGCAGGTCTTGAACTGACAGCAATCTGCCTGGCTCTGCCTCACAAGTGCTGGGATTAGAGCTGACCACTGTGATGGACAGAATGATCAGTCCCCAAGGTAAAACACACCACAAACAAGAAAGGAACAGACAGCCAAAGGAGGAAGCAAGGAAAGGGCCAGTTCCCCTTACTCAGTACTTCACAATGGCTTCACAGTTCAGTGGAAAGGTCCACAATTTGGGAAGCCCAATTGTCTTGGGAAAATAAGAATTTAGTACTACATTTCATAATAAGTAAAGGTGTACTTGCAAATTGATCTTTACAAATTCAAACGTGAGCCTGTCATGGCGGCGCACGTCTTTAATCCCAGCACTTGGGAAGCAGAGGCAGGCAGATCTCTGTGAGTTCAAGGCCAGCTTGGTCTACAAAGTGAGTCCAGGACAGCCAAGGCTACACACAGAGACCCTGTCTCAACTCCTGCCCCCTGCCCCAAAAAAAGAAACCATGTCTTAAAAAAACCAAAACCCAAACAAAACAAAACAAATTCAAACATGAAAAAGTTTTTTCTCTTAGTACATAAGTATTGGTCAGTTCCTATGCTAGATTTCTTTCATCCCATTATTATTGATGAAATTTTGCTTCTTTGGTTTTTTTTGTTTTTGTTTTTGTTTTTGTTTTGAGACAGTTTCTTTGTATAGCTCTGCATGTCCTGGAAGTATCTCTCTGTAGACCAGGCTGGCCTCAAACTCAAAGAGATCCTCCTGCCTCTGCCTCCTGAACTCTAGGACTAAAGACATGCACCACCTGGCTATTGATGATTTTTTTTTTATAAATCATGTATATATGTATATAAAATACATCCATATGTACAAATTTATACCGGCCATATATTTCATGCCCCATCTTTTCAGAACCTGTTGTTTTTTTAATAATATATACACACGTACATATACACACATATTTTTCAAGATATTTTTAAAATGCTTGTTTTATTGATAAGAATCTGGCTGAAGTTTTTATTTTTTTATTTTTTTACTTTTATTTATTTATTTATTTATCTATTTATTTATTTAGGTTTTTTGAGACAAGGTTTCTCTGTGTAGCCTTGGCCATCCTAGACTTGCTTTGTGGACCAGGTTGGCCTGGAACTCACAGTGATCCGCCTGCCTCTGCCTCCCAAGTGCTGGGATTAAAGGCGTGCGCCACCACAGCCCAGGGAGGTTTTTAAATACTCTATATTCTCCAGCATAATTTCAAGAAAAACACCATAGAAATGTAGGCACTTGCAGGAAATACAATAGGAAACAGCTGTTTCTTTTGTATTGTCCTGCCCTAGAAAAAAAAGGCACTCAGGAGGAGTCCCACAGCTAGCACGCTCTGTGTGATGTGCCCATTACCACAAGTAAATAAAACCAGTAAATTACTGGCAAAGCATGGGAACCATCGTGAGTCCAGGAAATAAGCGTTTCATCAGGCTCTCTGCACATTGTACATTGCCTGGGCGAAAAGCAAATAATGATGATCAACGGGGAATTAATATTTCAGTCAAAGAGGAATGCAGATGAATGCATACCATAAATTATTAACCGGTACCTGTACTCCATCCGCTTGGCACAGCATGAAATAGGCTTCTAAAGAGACAGGATACATATCTCCTACTTCCCTCGTGATGTTTGCTCTCACCCATGAATAATATCCATAAAGATACATTTCTCCAAGACAGTCAAGAGGGAGATTTATACCCAAATCTTTCTTTCCATAATAGAACATAAGCAAAACATAAATATTTCCATGGTTATATTTACATAAACATACATGTTTCATCTTCTATGTCTATAAATATTATTATGTTGTAGCAAGAGAGTGATTAATTGGCCAGGAATAGAGACCCATCAGTTATCACTTGACATTGACTGTGACCTGTACTGATACCGTAACCTTTCTGGTCTTAGGTTTTTCAACTGTAAAATAAAGAGTCAGATCTCCGATGACCTTGAAGAAAACTTTCAGCTTTAAAATTCTTCACAAGAACCTTACAAGGTAGAGGCATAAAAATGAAAAATGCATATTAAAAATGTGTTCTTTTCTCCAAATGGCTAAAATATAGACTGATACAGGAGCAACTGTAAGTGTCTATGATCATATGCATGTACAATCACATGTGTCTGTAAATAGCTGCTCTCTTAATGAAAAACATAATTACTGACCAGTAATTGCACACGTGAGCCAAGGAGCTTTATATCCTCATAGTAGCATAACACACAAGAGTCATAGGAAATGATTAAGTCATTAGCATAGAAAATGTGCTGCTGGAAATATTATGTAGTCATAGACCCACAATTCCCTGGTTACGCAATCCTCATGAGCAGAAAGGAAGGCAGCATTTTCCTCTAGGGCTAGGGATTAAACTCAGAACCCTCTACCACTACCGCTCTACCACGGCACCGCAGCCTCTGTCCTGTCTATAAGCTTTCAGAAACCATAAAATGAAAAAAAAAGAAGAAAAGAAAAGAAACCATAAAATGAATGATTGGATTCCCATTTGCCAAAAACTCACAAGGGGAAAGAAGGGAACATTATATCTGCATAATACAGGTCAGGCTGAGGGAAGGCGGCATCCAGGGAGGCGTCAGTAAGCCAAAGGCAGTGCAGGCCCACGGGTGATGCTGACTACAGGGAGGGAAGCAGCTGCTGTGTTTGTGGACTTGTTTTTGAAGAAGCCTCTGACTCAGCCAGGCGCCTTTGGAAAGAACCTACCTAGAGCTGTCAGAGCGTATTGACTTCCCGTCTCCCAAGTTTGTAGATGAAGGAGACCAGACAGGGGATGTACCTGGCCCTGGATTGCTTACTTGACAGAGGCAAACCGGAAGGCAGTTTTCAACTCCCGGAGCAGCCTGCTTTCACTCACTGCTTCCCGGTCCTGTGCGTGGATCCAAAGCAAACCTTTCCCTGCTTGACTTTCCGTGCTGGTCCTCCAGGGATGAATAAGATCTTCTGTTACCTTGCCCTCCCGGAGAAGGTCCTCCAAAGCCATAAAGTTTCTCCCAGGCTGACTCATGTTTTGCATCAGTCAAATGTTGCTTTTTGAGACGTCATCCTGAATCCCCTCCCCCAGCTAAGCCAGCCAAGAGCCAAGCCACTTACTTATTTATACTGAGTTTTCAGTTTTGTTTTGTTTGGGGTTTTGGTTTTTTTAAGACAGGGTTTCTCTGTGTACCCTTGGCTGTCTTGGACTTGCTTTGTAGACCAGAATGGCCTTGAACTCACAGAGATCCACCTGCCTCTGTCTCCTGAGTGCTGAGATTAAAGGAGTGTGCCACCACCACCGGGCTATACAGAGTTTTCAATGCTGCTATCTTGCAAGGAATGAAAAGGAGGTAAGATTCCAATGCTTCTGTGATTTAGTTCTTTTAACAGTTAGCCCCGTGGCTGGAGAGATGACTTAGCAGTTAAAAGCACTTACTATGCCAGCATTTTGGAGGCAGATCTCTGTGAGTTCAAGGACAGCTTGGGCCCAGCACTCGGGAGGCAGAGGCAGGTGGATCGCTGTGAGTTCGAGGCCAGCCTGGTCTACAAAGTGAGTCCAGGACAGCCAAGGCTACACAGAGAGATCCTGTCTCAAAAAAACAAAAAAAAAACAAAAAACAAAAAAAAAGGACAGCTTGGTCTACAAAGTAACTCCAAGGCTGCACAGAGAAACCCTATCTGGAAAAACAAACAAACAAAAAAAAGCGCTTACTATTTTTTCAAAAGACCCAAGATTGATGTCTAGCACCCATGTCAAGTGACTCTCAACTACCATGGGATTTAACACCTTCTTCTGGTCTCCAAGGTACCCACACATACATGGCAAACACACACACACACACACACACACACACACACACACAAATAAAAAGAAATCTATTGTAATGGTTTATTATTTATTTTATGTGCATTGATGTTTTGCCTGCATGTATGCATGTGCACGGATCCCCTGGAGCTGGAGTTATAGACAGTTGTGAGCTGCTATGTGGGTGCTGGGAATCGAACTCAGGTCCTCTGGAAGAGCAGCCAGTGCTCTTAACCTCTGAGCCATCTCTCCAGCACCATAAAAATAAATCTTAGACAACAACAACAAAAGCCGGGCGATGGTGGCACATGCCTTTTATTCCAGCACTTGGGAGGAGGAGGCAGGCAGACGGCTGTGAGTTCAAGGCCAGCCTGGTTTACAAAGTGAGTCCAGGACAGCCAAGGCTACACAGAGAAACTCTGTCTCGGAAAACAAAGCAAACAAACAAACAAAAGCTGATAGATGTGGTAGCACAGGCTTTTAATTCCAACACTTGGAGGCAAAGGCAGGCCAGCCTGATCTACAAAGTGAGTCCAAGACACCCAGGGCTCTGTTACACAGAGAAACCCTGTCTATAAAAAAAAAAAAATTAAAAAAAATAAAAGCGCAAATTAACTGCTACTCAAGAGCAGGAGTGCATCTAAATTTCCAAGACCACAAAAACCAGAAAACAATTACCAGTATTTAACATTTTTATTTCATACAAACAAGTTCACCAGCACTCAGGAGGCAGAGTCAGGCAGATTGCTGTGAGTTCCAGGCCAGCCTGGTCTATAAAGCGAGTCCACGACAGTCAAGGCTACACAGAGAAACCCTGTCTCGGAAAAAAAAAAAATAATAATAATAATAATAATAAATAAAATAACAAAACCAAAACAAACAAGTTCAATTCTGCAAGCAGGGAGTAGATATTCTGAATTATTTCTTTATATAACAAGGGGGAAGGGAGGGCCAGAAAGATTCTGATTTGCTCAGTATCATTCACCTAATAATTTTCTATCTGAAAGAATGGGCTCCTTTTACATGCAGTTTGGCGCATCTGTTTCTAGGCTGTGTTTGGCCAATTCTGAGCGCTGTACGAATGTGACAGTCTAAAATATGTAAATTAAATCTTCATAAGACACAAGATAGCAGGAGGCTGCTTCACTGAGGAGAGACAGTTACTCCCCTCTCCCCCAATTAACCTCCAGGTAAATTACATGGTTAAAAGCCTTACCATGTAATTTCAGATAGAGAGATGGTTTCAGAATCGACTATGACCTAACCAGTTTGAGTTGATCAAGCTGGGTCGTGAAGAAAGAGGAAGCCAGGAAGAGGAAAAGCTGACTGCTGTCAAAGTTGCTCTGAAACAATGGTACTTCCCCCAGTTGCACAGAAGCAGCTGGATTGCTTCTCCTCCCATCCCTTCACCTCAGCGGACTTCAGGGGATTTAACTCAGCTCCTAATCACCTAACAATACCTGCACAGAACACAGCCTCTGCGCTGGGAAACATTTGGCGGAGGCCCTGTAATAGCCTGTATTGCACAAAGCCCCACCATGCTCTGCAGGAAAAGCAGTTTGCAATACTTTAAGTGACAATGAATTTCAAAGGACACGTGATACATTATGCCACTGGAGTGAGAGGGAGAGAGAAGCTAGAAGGAATGGACGGAGGCCCTTCTTGGAGTCTCTTGGAAGCCTCAACTACTTGAAGAAAGACCTTGGGAGCCTGGCGTGGTGGCCCACACCCATAATCCCAGCACTCAGGGAGGCAGTGACAGGTGGATTTCTGTGAGTTTGAGGCCAGCCTGGTCTACAAGTCGAGTCCAGGAGAGGCAAGGCTATATAGAGAAACCCTGCCTCAAAAAACAAAACAAAAACACAAAACAACAACAAAAAGACAAGGCAAAATTAAAATATGTCCCCCTCCCCTCTTTTTTGAGACAGAGTCTGTCTGTGTAGCCTTGTCTGTCCTAGACCAGGCTGGTCTCCAACTCACAGAGATCCGCCTGCCTCTGCCTCTCGAGTGCTGGGATTAAATGCGTGGACCACCACTCCCAGCACAAATAGCCCCATCATAAGCAGGCCTCAGAGACTCAGCACTGCTTCCTGGACTACTCTTTGAAGAAAACAACAACAGCACTTTTCAAAATAAGTAAAAGAAAGTTCTTTTTCCTTGAAGACGAAAGTTATTTCACAGACTCAAAATCAGACCACACTGAAGGGCTCTGCCTGCAAAAATAATGGTTTTTCCTGACATTTGAAGACAGCACAATTTAACGACTCAATGTTTCGTTTGACATTTAAGAAGTCATCCGTCTCCAAGAAGCTGATTGGCAAGTCTTCTCGGTTCCAGGAATTAGCAAATACATCGTGCATGAGAACACAGCTAGGAGAGTCCAAAACACTCTTCAAAAAGCAAGCCCAAGACGGGTGGAGAAGCCAATTACTACCCACTCTGAGCTGGACTGCCACTTAGCTCGGGTCCTGCCAGCAAGCTCTCTGGGAGCCTTTTACTCTGAAAAGGTTGCACCGTCATCTCAGGCAGCAGAAAGCCGGGTATTCAGGAGCAAGGCTGCCGGTGTTGGAAACTGTGCCTCCTCTACCAGGTATAAGCCGTGTGACAGGTACACCCTATTACCTTATTAGCAGCTTCCTCATTTCTACAGATTTAACCACGTTAGTTCTTGTCTTATTGGCTGAAGACAATTATTATTTGTTATTATTTGTAAAGTTCTTAAAACAACCCTGCAGAATTAGGGGCACATACTATTCATTGGAAAATTCTCGAAAGCAGGCACTGAGGAGATAGTGAGGTCAGTAAGGCGCGCTTGCTGTTGCAAGCTTGAGGACATCAAATCGATCCTTGGAACTCCAGTGGAAACAGTTGTCATCCCAGACCTTAAGAGGTGGAGAAGGAAATATCCCTGTCCGGTCACTGGCTCGTCATCCTGGCCAAATCAGAGAGTTCCAGGAGAAGGTAAAAGAACTTGTCTCCTAAAACAAGGTAGATGGTGTCTTAAGGGATGACGCCCAAGGTTGACGTAGTGCTCATGCGCACGCCCACATGCACTCGCCTATGCACGCAATTAGACCTAGCTTTTAGGTCATCTATATACTAATTCTCAATGTACACGACCCATGTCAAAGCCTAGCAGTGCGTCATGCTTCCACTGATGCCTGTGATACAGTTGCAGTTAGAGGCAGCACGGCTCTGTGAGTTTGCTCCTGGGAAAAACATAATGAACCTTTTCTACTAGATATGACTCTGAAAGGATGCAGAGCATAGAACCTCCATCTTTCAAAGTCAAGAGAAGAACCCGTTTGGGAATAAACCAAGTAGGCAGACCCAGGGCTGAGAAGTCACATGCTGCTGACATTCTAGTCCCTGGATCATGGATGCCGGAAGTTAGGCCTTTCAGACTGCTCCGTTGAATCTCTCATTTTCCTTCAATTACTTTAGGCTAGGGTTGTTGTTTGTTTGTTTATGAATCATGTACTCTGTTGCAATGTCCACCACAGTACAGAAACCAGGCTGGCCTCGAACTCATAGAGATCCACTTGGCTCTGCCATCCGAGTACTGGGATTAAAGACATGCACCACAGCAGAGTGTGTTGGCGCACACTATTATTAATCCCAGCACTTGGCAGGCAGAGGCAAATGGATTGCTGTGAGTTCGAGGCCAGCGTGGCCTACAAAGCAAGTCCAGGATGTCTACCCTCCGTCTCTCCCTCCCTATCTCTCTCTCTGTAGCTATCTCTCTCTCTCTCTCTCTCTCTCTCTCTCTCTCTCTCTCTCTCTCTCTCTCTCTCTTTCTCTGATTTTGAACTTCTAATTCTCCTGCCCACACCTCCTGAGTTCTGGGAAGACAAACAGGCATCACTACAAGATGGTACAGTACAGGAATCGAACCCAGGGCTTCATGCATGCTAAGCAAGCACGCTACCAACTGAGCTAAGTCCCCAGCTGCAAAACCTCTCTTACAGTCACCTTCTCTCTTAGCTATGGGGCCATGAAAAGTAATGGAAACTGAGTGGTTGTCTGGCTTGCTTGCTCCTTTGGTTTCATTATTGGGCATTTGAGGGGAGGCGAGATGGAGGAGCACCAATGTTGACTGCACATCCTTCGAACAGCTCTGCCTCGTTTCACACATCACAGCTACAGCTGTGCGCCTTCTTTGATGTAGGAAAGCCAGATCAGGTTTAAAGGGACTGCAGAGGCTTTGTGAGTCCAGAGGCGAGCAAGGCTTATAGCCGTTCTCCGCAGTTGGCACACGCCAGGCAGCATCTAGTGCTCTTCTTCTTCATCTTTGCCCAGCACACCCTATGCCATCCCACAGCAGTGGTTGCTTCCTGCGTTTGTGCACTAGGAGGAGGGCAGGGCAAAGGGCTGCGCTCTCTTACTTATCGGCCTCAGTTACTCAGAATGGGACTGATGGCTGGGACGGAGGTGAGGGCAGGGGGGGTGGGGGGGTGGGGGGGGGGGGGGTTGGGGGGGGAGGGCTGCTTCTGATCAAGCTAGGCATCTCTTCAATCAAAAACGGAAGACCACGCTCATGCTCCATCAGGAAGACCTTTGACTCACCCCGTACGACTTCAGTCACGATTCTAATGAATTGGTTTCTTCATTTCCTGGCAGCAGTCGTTTCATAAGGGGCATGAGACTGGCTGGTAGAAATGAACTCAGAGGGTAGTCGGCACACAAAAAGAGGGGGAAGAGGTTTAAAGTGAACCTCAACAGTCCTCAGAGACACCTGCTCAGTGGGTGTGGTGGCACATGCTTTTTAATCTCAGCACTTAGGAAGCAAAGACAGGCAGATCTTTGTAAATTTGAGGCCAGCCGTGTGAGACAACATTTTCTGTCAATCCTCAGACACCATTTACTTTGTTTTTTGAGGCAGGGTCTCTCATTGCCTTGGAACTACCAAGTGAGCTAGGCTGGTTGGCCACCATGCCCCAGGGGATCTGCCTTTCTCCACTTTCCCAGGGCAGCTGTTCAAAGTATGTGTCACTGGGCCTGGCTTTCCTCGATGTTTTTTTGTTTTTCAGCTTGGGGCCTGAGGTTGGAACCAGTTCCTCATGCTTTTGAGTCAAGGGTTTTGCAGACTGAGCAACAACACTTTTATTTTTATAGAGCAAACTCATAGGGCTTTCTATCTGCCTAGGAAAAACTACTCTAAAGTAATTGTTTTTGTTTTGTGTTTTAAAAAATTACCTCATTCAATTCTCAAAATGACTCTGTAAAGTATAAAGGGTTAAATAAAATTGTCTCTGTCTGTCTGTCTGTCTGTGTGTCTGTCTGTCTGTCTGTCTCTCTCTCTCTCTCTCTCTCTCACATACACACACACATCCTGGGCTGAAGGTGTATAGCACATTTGATAGAAAAGTTGCCCAGCGTGTACAGAGCTCTGGGCTGGACTCCCCAGCACTGAATAAAACTGGGTCAGGGTATATATCTGTAATCCCAGCACTCAGGAAATGGAGCCCGGAGGATCAGAAGTTCAAGATCACACTTAGCCAAATGAAGTGATCACACTCAGCGTAGTCTGAAGGATTGCGGGTTCAAGACCAGCCCAAGCTATATAGCAAGTCCCCATCTCAGCAAACATAATGAAAATAGATGGGAAGATTGATCCCCATTTCACATCAGATCAGGAAGGCAGCAGTGGCCTGGTTCACACCAACCCCTCCCCTTTAAAGATGTAAACTTCATCTTGACTCTCTATTGAAATTAGATTACCCCAGGAAGCCACTACAGTGAAACAAAACTCCGTAAGCACCAAGTCTCAGAAAAAGTTGCAAAGAACTTATTCTTCTTCTAGTCCTAGGCTGATGGCCACCATCAGAAGTATTTTTCTAGATAAAATAACAAACCCACCATGTTTGGTAATACAAATCCTTAGGTTTGGAGTATGAGAATGGAGAAAAAAAAATTTTCTTTAAAAAAAAACAAACAAACCGAACCAGTTTGGCTCTGGCCCTCTATTTATGGAACAAATAACTTCTTGGAATTTTTCTGGAATACTTTCATTGAGATTATATTTACAGTATACATTTGGCTTCTGTGTTAAATTTCAATCTGAAACCACTAATTGTAGCATTGGCTTTATTCAAAGTAAGAATAGCTCCTCTCTCTCCCACTGTGTGGTGTGTGTATGTGTGTGTATGTGTGTGTGAGGGAGAGAGAGAGAGAGAGAAGGAGGAGGGGGAGGAGGAGAAGGAGGAAGAAGAGGAAATGAGAAGAAAGAGGGAGAAAGAAACAGAAAGGGGCTATATTGTGTGTGGCCAAAGCCTGTAAAGGCAGTATCAATAGCGTGCCTGCCAAGACAGCAGCCAAAGGAAGCAGCCAGGGCTGACTATAGAATCAAGCCAGAGAAAACAGAGCCAAAGACAGTCTGGCTGAAGGAGGAGAAGGAGGAGAGAGGACGAGACGATGAGGCTGGTGAGGGTCCAACACCAAGAACATCTAACCTTTTATTATCATTGCATGGGGGGTTCCTGTGGCGCCTTTTTGTTTGTTTGTTTGTTTGTTTGTTTTTGTTTTTGTTTTTATTTTTTGAGACAGGGTTTCTCTGTGTGGCCTTGGCTGTCCTGGACTCACTTTGTAGACCAGGCTGGCCTCAAACTCACACCGATCCGCCTGCCTCTGCCTCCCGAGTGCTGGGATTAAAGGCGTGCGCCACCACGCCCGGCTCCTTTTTTTTTTTTTTTTTTAATTTACTTTGAAAGAGGGCTTCAAGTAACTCAGACTCGTCTGGGACTCGAGACTTCATGCATGATAGGTAAGTGCTCTGGCCATTGAGCTAACTCCAGAGCGCTTCCTGTGTAATCTTCAAGACTCAGTTTTGACCCATGTTTATACATACCAATGGAGGACCTGGTTCTAATGTGCATGCTCTCATTTCCTTAAATTCATCTCTCCTTTATCGACTGATATTAAGTTTACTTTATCACATTTTGTCATTTTCTATATTAGGTTAGGTTTCGCGTATTTATTGGTTTATTTTTTAATGATTTGTTTACTTTTATGTGCATTGGTGTTTGCCTGAATATATGTCTGTGTGAGGGTGTCGGATCCCTTGGGACTGGAGCCAGGCAATTGTGAGCTACCTTAGGTGGGTGCAGGGAATTGAATCCAAGTCCTCTGGAAGAGCAACCAATGCTCTTAACTGATGAGACATCTGTCTAGCATCCCCACTGACACTTTTAAACGTATGTATGCATCATGTGTATGTACATGTATCTCTGTGTGTCTGTCTATATCTGTGTGTATGTGCTGTATTTGTCTGTATCTGTGTAGGTGCATGTGCGTGTGTGTCCACATGTAATGGTGACCAAAAAGACCAGAAGAGAGTGTTAGATCTGCCAAAGTTGAAGTTACAGGTGCTGAGAACTAAACTTGAGTCTTCTAGAAGAGCAGCACACCTTCTTAACCTCTGAGCCATCTCTCCAGCCACGTAGTGGCTGGCAGTGTGGGTCATATTCTTTCAGGTGTTGTTTTATTTATTTATTGTATGCATATGAGCATGGGTGAACTTATGTGCATACAGGAGGCTACAGAGGCTAGAAGGGGACGTCAGATTCCTTGGAACTGGGGTTAAAAGCAGTTGTGAGCGGCACACGTGGGTACCAGGAACTGAATCCAGGTCCTCTGCAAGATCAGTAAGCTCCCTTAGCCATGGAGCTATTTCTTTGGCCTCTGAACTTTGAAATTTTAACCTCAAGTACAGAAGACTGAATTAATTATATCTTTGTGGGATTTGTTTGTTTGTTTGCTTGAGACAGGGTTTCCCTGTGTAGCCTTGGCTGTCCTGGACTCACTTTGTAGACCAGGCTGGCCTCAAACTCACAGCGATCCGCCTGCTTCTGCCTCCCCAGTGCTGGGATTAAAGACTTGTACCATCACGCCCGGCCCTTTGCGGGTTTTAAAAAAAAGATTTATTATATATACAGTGCTCTGCCTGCATGTACACCTGCAGGTCAGAAGAGGGCACCAGATCTCGTTATAGATGTTTGTGAGCTACCTTGTGATTGCTAGGAATTGAACTCAGGGCCTCGGAAAGAGCAGCCAGTGCTCTTACTCTCTGAGCCATCTCTCTAAGCCCTAATTATATCTTTAATTTCGCAGACCCTGAAACCACTAGCCCATGCAAGGTGTTTCTATCCTCCACCACACCGTTTTCTCCATAGAGCCCAAGTCCAATGCCAACCCCAAACAATTACTTCGATAGACATATTTTGATGTCCATTTACTTCTTGAAATATATAATTTTTTGTTTTATTTTGTGTGTATGTAGCATTTTTCTGTAAAACCACATTTTCTGGGCTAGAGAGATGATTCAGAGATTAAGAGCACTGCCAACTCTTCCAAAAGCAGTGAGTTCAATTCCCAGTAACCACATGGTGGCTCACAACCATCTATAATGAGATCTGGTGCACTCTTCTGGTGTACAAGTACATATGCAAGCAGAAAATAAATAAATCTTAAAAAAAAAAACATTTCCCCTTCTATTATTATTATTTTTTGAGACAGGGTTTCTCTGTGTAGACTTGACTATTCTGGATTCGCTTTGTAGACCAGGCTGGCTGTGAACTCTGCCTCCTTGAGTGCTGGGATTACTGGGGTACATCACCACGCCTGACTTTTTAATTTAATTTAATTTTATTTTTTAGGCAGGGTTTCTCTGTGTAGCTCTGACTGTCATGGAACTCATTCTGCAAGGTCCAAGTTTACTTCAAACTCACAGAGATTTACCTGTCTCATATACAAACACAAAAGCACACACACACACACACACACACACACACACACACACACAAATACATATACACTACATTTTTCCTTTCTAATATATTGTGAATGTCTATTCCCACTGCAACATGGTCATGTAGTCTTGTGCTGTTAACAGTTGGGTTGCATCACTTACCCATTCTTCTGGTCAGCTCCCTAGATTGCAACACTGCTATCTTCCTTTGCCATCACTATAAATGACGTTGAAGCTAACATTGCGCTGTAAACTGAAGTTCCCACACAAAGACACACCTAGGCTAAAGATTCTTCAAGGCTGACTGACTGATTAGGATGTATGATTGTGGACAGTTGGAATGCTGCAGATCCAGAGACAAATTATCTTGGCCTTATCTTTAGTCTTCTGAACAGTCACTTGTTATGTGCTTTCATGTCTAACCTAACATCCTTGTGACTACTAGACAAATTGTTTTGGGATGTGACAACAGACTCCTCTACACTCAAGAGCTAAGAATGCCATCAGACCACATCTGAAGCCAAGAGCGCAGAGCGTCCCTGATTTGCTATCACCCACTATGGCAGTTCAACAACTGTCAACCCTACGCAATCTAGAATCGAATGGAAAGAGAGGCTTCATGGGGAATTATCTAGGTCTGATTGGCCTGTGAAAATTTGTGGGTGACTGCCTTGATTATTAATTGATGTAGAAGACCCAGCCCACTGTAGGTGGCACCAATCCCTAGGTAGAAGAGCAATCCGCTTGCCTCTTCCTCCCGAGTGCTGGGATTAAAGGTGAGTGCTACCACCGCCCGGCAACTAGCCATGTTTATATGGTGTGTGTGATGTATATAGTCACAGTTGCTATAAGTATAGTTAGATATACCCCAGTGCTCATTTGGAGGTCAGAGGCCACTTTCCAGGAGACAGTTCTCTCCTTTTACCACATGGGTATCAGGGATTCTACTCGGGCTATCAGGCTTATCAGAAATTGCTTTTACCTGTGACCCACTGGGTTTCATTAGGGTTATTCACAGGAGCCTGAGTGATCTGCCAGTGACTCTGCATTGGCAGCTAGCCACTACTTCTCCATGATGAAGTGGTGACGGGGAGCCCCAGTCTTGTGCAGCCATTCAGAGCTGCTGAGCGGTTAGCAGTGCAATAGCCCTACTTGGTTTTCTTTTCTTTTCTTTAAGATGGGCTATCTTATAGCTCAGGCTGGCCTCAAAATCCTCCTGTTCCATCTCCTGACCCCTCAGATTAAAAGTGTAGACCACTGTGCACCAGCTGTTAATGGCATGGCAGGCCTAGAACCCAGGACTTTGCGGTTTCCTTTTTTTTGTTTTTGTTTTGGTTTTCGAGACAGGGTCTCTCTGTGTAGCTTTGGCTGTCCTGGACTCACTTTGTAGACCAGAATGGTCTCGAACTCACAGCAATCCACCTGCCTCTGCCTCCCAAGTGCTAGGATCAAAGGCATGCGCCACCACACCAGGTTGGCTTTGTGGTTTCTAAGCAAGCCCTTTACAAACTAAGCCACATTCCGCTCCAACACAGATCTTGTAAGTGGACACTGAAGTGGCCAATTCAGACAATCCCATATGTGCCATTCCAAAAATCAAATTTCTGGACTTGTTTTTTTGAGACAAGGTTTCACTGTGTAGCCTTGGCTACCTTGGACTTACTTTGTAGACCAGGCTGGCCTCAAACTCTCAGCGATCACCTGCCTCTGCCTCCCGAGTGCTGGGATTAAGGATGTGCACCACCATATCTGACTTATTAAATGCTTTTTTAAAAGAGTTAAAATTGCCATTGGAAAGGAAATTGGCAGCCATGCACACTGATACCCAGAGCAAACTATAGCTGTGCTATGTGATGATTTCAAAGCCAGCACAATGAGAAATAACCTGAACTCACCTCTTGCTGGCTACCAGCCTTCCTACTTTTTTGTTTGGTTTTGGTTTTGGTTTTTTGAGACAGGGTTTCTCTGTGTGTAGCCTTGGCTGTCCTGGATTCACTTGGTAGACGAGGCTGGCCTCGAACTCACAGAGATCCACCTGCCTCCACCTCCCCGAGTGCTGGGATTACAAGTGTGCGCCACAGTGCCAGGCTTGCCTTCCTACCTTTGTTAGGCAACCTCTCTAAAGTACAAGACTGGTATCTGTAGGGAGATGTCCTATGCTTCCAAGTTCTACCACTGGGGAATGGCCCTGTTTGCTGGTTTTGGTTATTTGTTTAGTTGTTATGTTGCTGTTGTTGTTTTATTCTGCCTAAGGCCTTGAAGAGTTAGTTTCTGGAAACTATGGTAGGATATAAGGTGATCAAATGCAAATGTCTGGGTCCCTTGGGTAGGATTCTTTCTTTCTTTTTAAAGATTTATTTATTAAATATGCATCGTTCTGCCTGCATATAAGCCTGCAGGCCAGAAGAGGGCACAGATCTCATTATGGATGGTTGTGAGCCACCATATGGTTGCTGGGAATTGAACTCAGGACCTCTGGAAGAGCAGTCAGTGCTCTTAACCGCTGAGCTATCTCTCCAGTCCCCTTGGGTAGGATTCTTGACCCTGAAGACTCACACATTTCCTAATCAATAACCAAGGACCACTGAACATTAGATATCATTTCAATTTGCCCTTGTTTTTTCATCTGAGTTCCATATATCTCTTTAGACACGATAAACGTGATTTCAACCTCTGTGATATAAATAAGACGTGCATAGACCTTCATTTTCTGTGCTACATGGATGAACAGTTCACTGACCACTCAGACCTGATGAGGCAGCATGTGTGTCATGTGCAGACACAGATTCAATACTAAGCCTCAGGTTAGAGTGAGCTTTATGGCCAGGGGGTATCTCAGATGTTCTAAGTTAGATGAAAGCAAACTCGGAAACATGATTAAAGATGATTCCGGTCGCCAGGCACTGTGATGCACAACTAATCCCAGGACTTAGGAGGCAGAGGAAGGCAGATTTCTGTGTGTCTGAGGCCAGCCTGGCTTACAGAGCTGTTCCAGGACAGCTAGGGCTACATAGAGAAACCCTGTCTCAACAAAACAAAACAAATCAAAAAACAAAAGCCAAAAAACACCAAAAACAAAAAACAAAACAAAATAGTTTTTTGGTTTTGGTTTTGGTTTTGATTTGTTGCCAAAGAGAGGACTAGAGATGTAGTTCCCTTTTCTAATATGCACAAAGCCCTTGGTCCTATCCCTAGTACCACACATACATCACACTTGGTAGCATACATCTGTCATTCCAGCACTCGTAGCAAATTTGAGACCAGCCTGAGCTACATAATACCCTAGAGAGACAAACAAACAAAAAAATACCCTACAGAAACAAGAAAGGAAGGAAGGAAGGAAGTGCTGAAGAGATCAGCAGTTAATAGCCCTGTCTGCTCTTCCAAAGTACCCAGGTTCAATTCCCAGCACCCACATGGCAGCTCACAACTGTCTGTAACTCCAGTTCCAGGGGTTTTGACACCCTCATATCAATGCACATAAAATATATATATTTTTTAAACAGAGAGAATGAGCCAGGCGTGGTGGCACACAGCTTTAAGGCAGAGGCAGAGTCGGGCGAATCGCTGTGAGTTCGAGGCCAGCCTGGTGTACAAAGCAAGTCCAGGACAGCCAAGGCTACATAAAGAAACCTTGTTTCGAGAAAAAAAAAAAAGAAAGAAAGAAAGAAAAAAAAAAAAAAGGAAAGAGAGCGAGAGAGCTCATTATAAAAAGAAAACAAAAACTAAATCTTCAGTAACGTGAATAGTTGTACACCCACCACCTGACTCAGGATTTATTTTGTGACTATAAATAAGTAAATTGGGTTCTTAGATTAGGCTTGCTAGTGTAATGCCACTACAGGGCTAAATTCCTTCGTAAGGACAGGACACACCCAGTACAGACTCTTGTTAGATGGTGATTCCTGTTTAGACACGCCGATCTTCACCATATCAGTGCCCAGGATCATCCACTTGAAAGAGGAAGGCACATTCTTATAGTCAGAATGAGGCCAACTGAAAGCTCAGTTCTACAAAGTCTGAAGAAAGCAGACAAGGCATTTCAGAGAAGTCAGTAACAGCTGGTTTTCTTCCGAGCTTAGATATTCGACAAGATTTGAGAATGTTTTAAACTTGGGGTGGGGTGGGGGAGGGGAATGGGGCAAATCACAATAGAGTTTAGTTTTCAAACACAAAAATAAATTACAGACTGGTCTATGGGGCCAGGGAGTTGAGTGTTGAAATCACAGTGAAATGGGAAGAAGTCACAGTCTCCTGAGCTCACAGGGACCCTAGATAGTCACTCAAATGCATATGCTTTGATGTGGCCAAGGACCAGACCCTTGGTCCCATAACCCTCTGGGGCAGAACCAAAGAAAGACCCTGTCACCACCAAGCTGGCTCAGGTTCTTCTGGAACAGTCTGAGCTCGTGGACCAGCTACAGTCTTCCTTTCTTCAATGCACTGGTGGGAGCTTATGGCACAAAATGCACTCAATTTTTCCTTAAACCCAGTGACCAATTTTGTAACAAAATTATATGGGTTGAAACTATGGATATTGGGGATATTTCCAGCAGGAGCAGGAAAGCCACTCTCCCCAGAAGTAGGTCACAGCACCTTCATTCTAGAGTGTCTTTCTCAGATCCAAAGGAGAATAATACCCTTACCTCCCAAGACAAAGACACTAACAAAAGTTCAAACAAGAGCAGGGCATGGTGGAGCATGCATTTAATCCCAGCACTCAGGAGGTAGAAGCAGGTGAATCTCTGAGTTCGAGGCCAGCCTGGTCTACATAGCAAGTTCCAGAAGAGTCGGGACTACATAGAGAAACTTTGTCTTTTTTAAAAAAAATATTTTATTAATTTTTTCATATTACATCTCAATTGTTAGCCCATCCCTTGTATCCTCCCATTCCTCCCTCTCTCCCGCTTTCCCCCTACTCCCCTCCACTATGTCTGTGACTGAGAGAGACCTCCTCCCCCTGTATATGCTCATAGGGTATCAAGTCTCTTCTTGGTAGCCTGCTATCCTTCTTCTGAGTGCCAACAGGCCTCCCCTTCCACGGGATGTGGTCAAATATGGGGCACCAGAGTTCATGTGAAAGTCAGTCCCCACTCTCCACTCAACTGTGGAGAATGTCCTGTCCATTGGCTAGATCTGGGTAGGAGTTTGAAGTTTACTGCACGTATTGTCCTTGGCTGGAGCCATAGTTTGAGCAGGACCCCTGGGCCCAGATATGCCCATCATAATGTTCTTCTTGTAGGTGAGAAACTTTGTCTTAATGGAAAAAAAAGAAAAAAAGAAAAGAAGCATAGCGGGTCTACTACGTTTCCCTTACTTTGTCTCACCATACTCTCGCAAGACTTTGTCAAACCTACTGAGCATTGAAATAGAGAGGCTTACATCTGGAGAGCTGGCTTAGCGGTTAGCAGCACTGGTCGCTCTTTGCAGAGGACTCAGTTCCGGTTTCCAGCTACCACATGGATAGCAACTTTCTGAAACCAATACCCTCTTCCAATCTCCACATGCATGCACGTGGTGCGCACATGTACATGCAGACAAAACACTCATACACATAATATAAGTGAATCAAAAAAAAAAAATTTAATAGAGAAACTTTGCTGTTTCTCTTAGTCTTTTCCAAACCCTGTGTGTGGAAAACATTAAATGAACACATGCGTTTGTTTCGGGTTCAGTTGTCTTTTGGTTTTTGTTTTGTTTTGTTTTGTTTTTCTGAGATAGGGTTTCTCTGCATAACCTTGGCTGCCCTGGACTCCCTTTGTAGACCAGGCTGGCCTCCCAAGTGCTGGGATTAAAGGCATACACCACCATGCCCGGGCCCAGTTGTCTTTTGTTGTAAGCGTCTCAGCCATGAAACTTGAGAGAAATTATGCAAAGATACTATAACCGTTTCTTTTCTGGTTTTGAGACAGGGTTTCTCTGTGTAACACAGCTCTGTCTCAGACCCGATTTGTAGACCTGGCTGACCTTGAACTCACAGAGGTCCGCCTGCCTCTGCCTCCCAAGTGCTGGGACTACAGGTGTGCGCCACCAATCCCTGCTCTGTTACCTCTTCTTAACCACAAGCAAAGCTAGAAAACGAAATCCAGGAAACTAGACCCTCCCCCTGCCCCCACGTGCAGTCCTGATGAATGACCATCCTGACTGAGCAGGAGATGTGACTCGGTGGTAGACCTTGCCTCACACACACAAGGCACTGGACTCAGGACCACACAAAAAGAAAAGTGGAGGACTGGTGGGTCAGAGGTAATGACGCATGGTCTCCATCTGGAAGGGACGGAACAGAACACTACTTCAGACTCTCTGCCCCTACGTGCACAAAGCAACCTCATTGATGAAATGTAAACCACTAAAGCTTTTCTAGGTATGGTGGCGCGTGCTTATAATACCAGCATTTGGGAGATGGAGGCAGGGGCATCGGGAGTTTGAGGGGTATTGGGGCTACACAAGACTCTGTTTCTAAAAACAAAAACAAAAAGGGAAAGAAAAAAACCTAAACCTTTACATGTTCAGAAGTAAGAAGACGAGTTTAGCTGGTAGGATATGGAAAAACACGAAACACAAAATCAGAAACCACCCGGGAAAGACCTATGGGTTGACTGACTGATCAGTTGAAATGAAACAAGGTCTGCTGTAGCCCAAGCTAATGTCAAACCTTAATCTCCCATCCTCTGGCCTCCACTTCCCAAACTCCGGCATTACAAGAGTGCTGGGGATCATCCTGAGGGTTGTGTGCAGGCTAGGCAAGTTCTCTCTGGAGTGATCCATCCCAGCCCCGGGGAAACCTTTATTAGTTCAACTACACTTAAAGGACACACACCTACATAATCATATCCACTTATAAGTATTTGTTGAACTATCTCTTTAAGATGCATGTCTACTATCTTTGTGTGTACTTTCATTTTAAGTATATTTCTCCCAACCCCTCCCATTTTAAGTATAAAACAGACAAGAATATGAGCAGGGCTGGAGAGATAGCTTAGAGGTTAAGAGCACTGGCTGCTCTTCCAAAGGTCCCAAGTTCAATTCCCAGCCACCACATGGTACCTCACAGCCATCTGTAATGAGATCTGGTGCCTTCTGTACATGCAGACAGAACACTGTTACATAATAAATAAATCTTAAAAAAAAAAAAAAAAAAAAAAGAATATGAGCAGACGAGTCCTGGAACAGGAAACCTGCACGCCAGCATTCAGTCTCACTGGCCACAGACAAATGAAGCTGAAATTCAGGAGGACATATTTTACACACATTTGATGAGCAAATGTTAACAAGTCTGACAAGACCAGAAATTGGTAAGAATCTACATCTCCCAGGAACTTTCCACATAAGTAGTAAAAGTGATCATTGTTTAGAAAATTCTGAAATATTTACCACCAAGCAGTTCTTTATGCATAAACACCAAAGAGAGAAACCCCATGTTGACAGGGAATGTTGTACCAAAAAAAAAAAAAGGACACAGCCTCCCTGTTAGTAATAACAAGTGGTAAGAAACCTAAGGGCCCAGCCGGGCGTGGTGGTGCACACCTTTGATCCCAGCACTCGGGAGGCAGAGGCAGGCGGATCGCTGTAAATTCAAGGCCAGCCTGGTCTACAAATCGAGTCCAGGACAGCCAAGGCCACACAGAGAGACCCTGTCTCAGGGAGAAAAAAAAAAAGAAAAAAAGAAAAAGAAACCTAAAGGCCCACCTTAGAAAAAAGATCACAAAGTGATAGTGTAAACTTTGCGGCTGAGAAAGTAAATGAGGCAAACTAAGCATGTCAAGAGGGACAGCGCTGATGAAAAGAATGTGGGGCCTGCCAAGACGCCTCAGCAGGTAAAGGTGGCTACTGCCAAACCTGACAACCTGAGCTCAGCTACCAAAACCTGTGGTGAAAAGAAGGGACTGACTCTAGAAGTTTCTCTCTGACTTGCACAGGCTCAGCACCTCTATCTACCTACCTACCTATTTATCTAGCTATGTTCTTCTCTCTCTCTCTCTCTCTCTCTCTCTCTCTCTCTCTCTCTCTCTCTCTCTCTCTCTCTCTCACACACACACACACACACACACACACACACACACACACACATGCACTACAATAATGGTTTAATTTAATAAAAACGATAAGATGTTGCGTCCGGCTTTGCCTCGATAGAGTGTTTCTCAGAACCTCTGTGGAAGTCAGCCAGCCAGGGCAGGAGTCTTACTGAGAAACACTGGGCTGCCAGTGATTGGAACTCTGGGCTGGACACGGGCTAGGCTGGGTGCTGGACATCACTCAGGGGAGATCTGTATTCCCTTGGTACTTCTAGATTATCTATCTATCCTGCAGGCAGCCATGAGTGGGTTGTAGCAGAAGATACCCGTGGGAGAAACCAGTGTCCTCGGATAACCCCAAATGGAAGGGAAATGGTCAGAGCGTCATCTGCACTTGACTCAGGAGGTCCAAGTACAAATCGAGTTTATTCCAGGCTCACCCAGCCATTTGTAGTTCAAAATGTTCATTGCATCTTGAGTCACGCTGCTCCAATCTGGTTTCCTCCAGTTCAGGGACTCTTTTTTTTTTTCCTTTTTCCTTTTGTTATTTTGAGACAGGGTTTCTCTGT
>OU015751.1:16220307-16233722 GCA_907169655.1 Acomys percivali | reverse complement strand
ACACACACACACACACACACACACACACACACACACACACACACACAAACGTAAATGTGATTTAAAAAAAATTTTTTTTAAGAGCAAATTTTGTTATAAATGCAGTTCACATCCCCTTCTTGTCCTGTTACTCTTTCTCACTTTTCTGCCTCCGACCACAGGAAAATACAGCACAAAAACCCTCAGCAGAAGTGGGTTCTTTGGCCTTGGCCTTTCTACTTTCTAGAACAGTATGAAATGAATCTCCATTCTTAATAAATTATCCTACCTGCTATATAAAAATCCTAACATAGTTCTTGACAAATTGGCCAATAAGTAAATGAGGAGACCAGTCTGCTAATATATCTGTTGGTTGCTAATGAATATGAAAAGCACCCCTCCAACGTAAGAATCAATGATTAAGCATCTTTTGGACAGTTCTAATGATCAAAATGCATTTAAAACAAGCCAGTTTGGCCAGGCATGGTGGCGCACGCTCTTAATCCCAGCACTCGGGAGGCAGAGGTAAACTGTGAGTTCGAGGCCAGCTTGGTCTACAAAGTGAGTCCAGGACAGTCAAGGCTACACAGAGAAACCCTGCCTTGAAAAACAGCAAAAAAAAAAAAAAAAAAAAAAAAGAAAGAAAAGAAAAGAAAGAAAGAAAAGAAAAAGTCTTGGGGTATAGTGAGACATGACTTTAATCCAGCACTTAGGAGACAGAAGCAGGCAGGCAGAGGTCTGTGACCTTTTTAAGGCCAGTCTGGGCTCCATAGGAAATTTCAGGACAGCCAGGGCTATACAATCTTACCATTAAAAAAAAAAAAAAAAAAAAAAAAAAATATATATATATATATATATATATATATATATATATTTTTTTTTTTTTGCACAGACAGTGTTCCTTCACAACCATTATATCAATTAGTCTCAACAAAATAAAACAAAAACAACAACAAAAAGGTGTGGTGGGGTATACCTCTAGTTAGTCCCAGCACTTGGGAGGCAGGTAGATCTCTGAGTTCAAGGCCAGCCTGGTCTACAGAGTGAATTCCAGGACAACAAGAGCTATACAAAGAAACGTTGTCTGGAAACAAAACAAAACAAAAAAACATCATGAAGTTGATGTTATCTTTTCCATTTTGAAGAAGACAAACTCAGAGGGGGTCTGTGGTGTGTACTGCAGATAGATCACCCAGTGGGGAAATGACAGAGACTTGGTGTTTGGCTAACCTGGTCCTTTAAATTTTTCCAATTGAATGAAGGCCAAAGATCAGTAAATGAGACATCTTTCTTTTTTACTTCGTGGTCCAGTAATGTCCAAACCCCGTTGACGGTTGGGACACTATTACTGAGTGAAGAGGCTTTTCCTCCCAAGAATGTGTTAAAGCCCATAAGAGTAAAGTGAAACCAAGTTCATTGGGAGGTCTCCTTTTTAATTAGTTTGTTCTGGGATTTCATAACCTCTTTGGAAGTAGCTCTACATTCCATCACAGAGCACCTTGAAGCTGGCAGGGAGGACTCTTGTGTGATCGTGGTCAGCTTTGAGGGTTGGTATAATTGAGGCATAGCATCATTACTGGCATGTGATAATGTCTCATCTTGTTAGCAAGGAGGACACATTAAAAATTAAAGGGCTATTTAAAAAGTAAACTCCATGACACATCCCTATGTAGGTCAGTGAATAAATACTGAAGAATACAAACGGGAAAAGATACTCTCTTCACCAGCCCTGATTCATTCCTGGATTTGGGTCAGTCCTCCTTAATGACTTTAATGACCTTTCTTGACACACAAGGTGAGAGATTCGGAATTCAGAGGAGGGACATAAGAGCAAGCCTTAAGTCATGTGGTGTGAATTTGATTTAAATTTATTCCACAGAAGGGAGGGTTCCTTATTAGTGAAGTGAACCAGCCAGACCCATATTTAGAACCTTTCTTTCTCTTAAGCTGAGTGCACTGGCACAGGGCCGTGAGGGAAGCCAAGGCAGGGAAATCTTCTTGAGGTGGGGGATAGCCTGCTCTACACTGTAAGTTCCAGGCCACCCAGGGCTACTAAGTAAAGACTCTTGTCTCCAAAAATAAATAAAAATAAAATATAAAAGGTTATACTAGTATTTGGGACACTTTGTTTGGGCTGTTTTGGTTAAAACAGGGAGGGAAATCCCACGTTCCCTGACAGTCACATTTCAAGGGACCAGCAACCTTTCCTTCCCTTCCTTCTTTCTTCCTTCCTTCCTTTCTTTCTTCCTCTCCCTCCTTCCCTCCCTCCTCTGTTCTCTCTCTCTCTCTCTCTCTCTCTCTCTCTCTCTCTCTCTCTCTCTCTCTCAATAATATTTATTTAAACTGGCCAGTGGTGGAGCATGTCTTTAATCTAAGCACTCAGGAGATAGGCAGAAGATGAGCTAAGCCTTGGAGTCAAAAAGAGAAAACTGCTGCTGTTGAATTCTGTTTAGGGGTTCAGGGAAAGAGGAAACCAAAGACACGCTTCAGGTCCTCCTTTACAGGAGCTACCAGTCAAGATTTAGGAAACGGTATTTGTATATGAGAGAGCTACATTTTTCTCTTTTCTTTTCTTTCCTTCCTCTTCCTCCTCTTTCTCCTTTTTGAGCTAGGGTCTCATGTAACCCAGACTGGCTTTGGCTTCAAATTCGATATGTAACTGACGGTGACCTTGAACTCCTGGACTTCCTTGCCCCTATCTCCCAGGTTCTCAGTTTATACTATGCTGGGGATTAAACTCAGGGCTGCCTCATACTATGGAAGACTCTACTACTTGAGCCACACCCCCAGCCCCTAGCTCTGTTTTATATGTGATAGCATTTACAATACCTGTAAGCCGTCCAACCGAAGCTGGCTATTAGAGTCGGAATTGGGGGCTGTGGGCACAGCTACTCTGACCACGTAGACCGCCCCCACCTCCCACCCCCCACGCTCTCAATTCTTATCTAGGCCTCTGTGGCCCTGGAAGCGTTAAGGTATCTGCAGGACAAGAAGCCTTCTTTACACAGGAGTGTTTGAGGTGCGGACAGCTGGGCTGCTATTTCCGGTTTCTGACCGAGTCTACTTGCTTGCAAATCACAGGACCACTTAGAAACCCTTGTCTTGGGATTCTGAGGGTGGCTCAGTCTGGCTGCAGGGGTCACCCAGATCCACCCCTTGCCTGTGTTTCTCTTCCTCTGCTGGAGGAGGCAGGGGATGGTCAGATCAATCGCACAGCAGTGCCTCTGCTTCTCCATCTCTTGAATAACTAAAGTTTGGCCTAATCCTCACACAAGATTATCCCCAGGGGAATCACCTCCATCGAAGCCTCTGTATAGACTCCTTTCACACCGCATCAGGGCTGCAGCTGCTGAAATAACCCCAGTTATCCACAGGCACAGATGAGTGACTTGTAGGGGTGCAGTTGGCGCAGCAGCTTCTACCTGGTTGTCTTGCACTGGTCGCCTTGGCCAAAGCAGGACAGCAAACTGTGAGGACACTCTGGCAATTCTGAAAAGTGATGGTGTAGGCCAGGGGTGGCGGCGCACACCGCCTTTAATCCCAGGACTCAGGAGGCAGGTAGGTGCATCTCTGTGAGTTTGAGGCCAGCCTGGTCTACAAAGCTAGCTCCAGCACAGCCAAGGCTAGACAGAGAAAAAACCCTGTCTCGAAAAATAAAACAAAAACCAACAAAAAATAAAACCTTGTAGGACATGATCTTGATGGGGTAGATGTGGACCAATTCAAAGCCCTGGATCTGGGCCTGGGTCGTGGCTGAATTAACCGGCCCGCCATCTCAAAGACATATTTTATTTTTAACTATTTGTACATACGTGGGTGGTAGCGGGACATGTGCAGGACCCTGAGGAGGCCAGAGTCTTTGGATCTCTCTGGAGTTGGACAGGTAGGAGCAGTACAGGCTCTTAACTGCTAAGCCATCTCTCCAGTCCCTACAAAGACAACTTTTTAAGCAAACAACACATGGGATTCCCAACCTCTGTGTTAAGACCCTGATAAAACAGAGGTCAAGGTTGTTTGTAGACCAAGAATCACTTAAATTAGTTATCTATGGTGTTTTCGGAACTAGGCCTACATGACAGAGCACAAACAATATTTTGTGTCTCTTGTTTTCCTACCACAAACAGTTCTGAAGTTCAGCGGAAGGAACACTGGTGTTTCCTTTGCACCAAAGAGACTGAAGTCTGTGCTTTGTTTGTCTGACAAAAGGAAATTATGTGATCATGAATTCCGAATGGCAAAATATTCACAGCCAAAGCCTCCTAGGACCCAATGTCTAATAAAAAAAAAATTAATGTCTAATCAAAACGTGCCAGAAAGAATGCGCTGTGACCACCCCTCCCTGACATTTTCTCACTTTTAACAGGAACCCAAGCTAACATAAATTCAATTTCTGTGCAAGCATCCCAAGCTATACAGTGTGATTCTCCTGTTGGCAATAGTGGAGCGATCTTGGCCCCAGCATGATGGCACACACCCTTAAGTCCAGCACTGGGGTGGGAGGTGGGGCAGGCAGAGGGGGCGGCTCTGTGAGATTGAAGCCAGCCTGGTGTACGGAGAGAACGTTCTAGGCCAGCTGAGGCTACATAGTGGGATCCTGTCTCCAAAACAAATAAATTTAAAAAGAAAACAACGCAGACATGATAGCTAAGGAATCTTTCAACACAGTGACTATTTTTTAAAATTATTTGTTAATGCTGTTGGTGTGTGTGTGTGTGTGTGTGTGTGTGTGTACTATGGCATGCATGAAGGACAGATGACCACGTTCAGTTCTCTCTTTCCAAGGTGGAGGCTAAGAGTATAACTAAAGTCTTCAGGTTTATGCGGCAAGAGCCTTCATCCACTGAGCCATCTGCAGACCAGTTTCTAAATGGCTAATGACATTCGTTTATTAAAAGTTATTTTATATCTTTTGTGTGACTTTTTTTGTTTGTTTCCTTTAGTTCTTTTTTCTTTTTGGTTTTTCTAGACAGAGTGTCTCTGTGTAGCCTTGGCTGTTCTAGACTCATTTTGTAGCCCAGGCTGGCCTCGAACTCACAGAGAGCCACCTGCCTTCACCTCCCTGAGTGCTGAGATTACAGCACTTTAACATTTTGTGTGATTCCTTTTTTTTTTTTTTTTTTTTAATGAACGCTCTATCTGCATGTACACCTGCACACCAGAAGTGAGCATCAGATGAAACTATAGATGGCTGTGAGCCACCATGTGATTGCTGGGAATTGAACTCAGGACCTTTGGAAGAGCAGACAGTACTCTTAACCGCTGTGCCATCTCTCCAGCTTCCCTTGTGTGATTCTTAAAACCCATAGGTGGATCGTTCATCCCACTCTAGTAGCTAAGAAACGTAGGCCAGAGTAATTCACCAGCCTCTTTTCTGTGAACACCTTGAAAAATTAACTTAATCTTAAGACTGGTTCCTGAGGTAAGGGGCAGAGTGTTTTCTGAAGTCTCTCTCAGCTAAAAACATTTTATTCCAAGTAACGGGAACGGGACGTGTACGTTACTTATGTGCTCCAAGCCCCTGTTGCCTTGCATCGATTGTCATGCAAGGTAGATCTTGGGCTTGGCGAAGAGCAGGAGGTGCTATCTGTGGCCTGTCCCCTGGACCCTTCAGCTGCCTGGGCCTCGTTGCACCTTCAGGCAGCTGACATAAGATCAAGTCCTCTTCCCATGAAGGCAGCTCCAGATACAGCTCTCCATGTGGGCATTTGAAGGACAGGCCTCTTGCCTTACTTTGGGAAGATGATGAAGCGCTATCTCAGGCCAAGGCTCCTTGGCAGAGAAGGCTGCGTTTTTGGATAGAGCCTCAGTCCAACCACCCACTCTTCCCAGCCTCGTTCCCTTCCTGCTTTCCAGATGCTGTTTCTGAGAAATTTCTTGCAGATTCTGCCTTAAAGTCTGTTTTCTTGGAACTGAACCATCCTGTTGTAACTCGAGGACAAGATAGCAGATAAGAGGTGCTTTGAAAACTGTAGAGTTATCGGCAACACTGGATACTGTTTTACCACAGTATAATGAGAATTATCACAAAACCACCTAAATTGTGTTTCTCCACAGCCATTCTACTATCACGGCCCAAGCAAAGGAGCTTGGTTGTTGGTGTGTAGGCTTGCCCTTTCTGGGCATGCCATCTGTGTAGGGAAGTGATGGAAACACCCACACAGGAAAGTAGCAACTTCGGGACTAGCAGGTGGGTCCTCTGGGAAGGCAGAGGGAAGCTGCAGGATAAAAGAAAAGTCTCTTGTGGCTAGAAACAATAGTCAGCTGTTCCCAGAGAGGAGCTCAGACACATGAGCTCAGCTGGCATGCCTTATGTTTATTTGGCTGGTGTCTAGTGGGCTCTGGGGTAGCTCAGGCATGGGTCCCCTTTTGCCAACAAATTAGAGAACAGGATATGTATGAGGGTAGGGCCGGCTGCAGAACACGGGGTGACAGCCAGGGCTACACAGAGAACCTGTCTCGAAAATTAAAATCAAGCTAGATAGAGAGCAAGTTCAAAGCCAGCCTCAGCTAACATGATTAAGGTCTTAGAAAGAATGGGGGTAACGCTGAGCCTAGAGGAGAGGGACAGACTGTCAGGGTCCAGGTTAACTTTATTCTGGTCAAACCTAAATGTGAACTTGGCTGTTGCGAAGAATGCTATGGGATTCAAGAGTAGATGGGCACCTGGTGGGCACTGTGATAAATTCTGAACCTGCAAAGCCACACAAGGCATGGCTGGAGAATCTTCCTGAGATTGTCTGGCCTCTTCCTCAGGTTCCAGGGATGACCTGGCACATAGGTTTAGGGAAAGTGCTGGTATGTATTTAATTTTTTTTTTTTTTTTTTTGCAGGGGGAGGGGGGGAGAGGCCAATGTTTAACTACCGAATAACAATATTGTGTTACAGAGATCCTGGCCAAGACAAGCTTTAGAACTAAAAAGAAGCATCTTTTGTTCATTTGTCAAAAGGTGCTGACCTCCTGAAAATCTGGCTCCCCCCTCCCCCCCCCTTTTTTTTTCAAAGTTAGGGATATTTTCGTGTAACTGGAATTTAGCGTTAAGCATACATGCTAGATTGGACATAGCTGTAAAATAACTGTGGTGCTTGGTGCTAAAAGTGAGATGGTCTGGAAGCATATGAAAACACCAATCACATAGGAATGGGCATTAAAAAACTCAAGTTAGAACCGAGGTGGAGGTGGGGGGAGCCTTTAATCCCAGTCCTCTGGAGGCAGATCTGTAAGTGTTCGGCCAGCCAGGTCCACAGAACAAATTCTAGGCCTGTCAGTGCTACACAGAGCAGCCCTGTCTTGAAATGTAAAGGAAAAACCCTCAAGCTCATCAAGAGGGCAAAGTTAGGGTGTGTGGGATGGTTTACCGAAAGCCCAGTGAGCTGAGTTGCTGGACCCCAAGGTCGGTCCAGCTGGAGCCCTACCTCCACACACATCCTATACACACCATACAATTGTTGTTTTGAGACAGGGTTCCGCTGTGTAAAAGCCCTGGCTATCCAGGAACTATCTTTGTAGATCAGGCTGGCCTCAAACTCAGAGATCCGCCTGCCTCTGCCTCCCAACGTGTTGAGATTAAAGACGTGTGCCACCACGTCTGGCTCTAAAATTTTTAAAAATGAAACTTAAGTACAGTCAAATGTGTTTCCTTTTTCCCTCTCCCCAACCTATTCTAAGCCTAAAGACGGCCAGGAGCTCTATATGTAGCTAACAGTGACTTGATCCTTTTGCCTCTGGCTCAGATGTGCTGAGATTCCAAGCCTGTGCCACCAAGTCGGGGTTACGCAGTGCTTGGCGGGCACAGTACTCAGGACATTGGGGATTCTAGGTGAGCACTTTACCAACTGAGCCACATCCCCAGCCCCTCACCAATTACACATTAGAAAATGGGGGAAAGGAAGCATTCGTCAAACATTTGAACGTTTAGTCCTGGTACTCAGCACTCTGGTTTCTTAGTCTCAGAGAAGCCAAGAAGGCTTTTGAAGAGGACTACACTAAGATTTGTTCAGTATCACCTGGTGAATAGGTGAGGTGGCAGGGCCTATTTATGCCCTTTTCTCTGAAAGGCCTGGGGTTGAGGGAAGGCCTTGCCTTAAGACTGGAATAGTTTGTCTGAAGAAAACAGAGCCATCTTTTATCATCATTTTCCTCTTGGCTGTGATTTCATTTTTGCCTTTACAGTATCTACCCCCCAAACCCCATCGGGGGTCCTCTGATCTTCTGGTTGTCACATTTGTGCAATAATCAGGGGTGTTATGACACTCTTAAAAAGAAAATCTGAGGACAACTTCATGAAGGGAAGCTTAAGCAAGTCGAATGGAAACGATTTGTTCATATCGAAGCATCCAGTAGACGCAGCCTCGCTGGAACAGTGCTAAATTCTTGGCAAACACAGTTGCTGAGCAGGTCGCCCAAACTGCTCACAAACGTCACAGGGGAACAGCCGCCCTCCCAGGGCACACTTCTCCAGACACGCTCTGGGTTTGGAGAAAATGGAAAGGATACTTGTAGCCCCTCCCACTTTGGGTGACGAAAAAGGGCCCAGAAAGAGCAAAGGACGAGGGAGGTGGTGGTGGCACTTGGGACTAGAAAGGCCTGCGCTGGAGCAGGACAGAGCAATGAAGGACTCCGATCTGGTCTTAACCCATCAAGAGCGTGTCTTCCCTCTCTCTTCTCAAGGTCTACCCAGGCCCCTCGTTCTGCCATCACCTCCTAGGTGAACCAGGATCTTTAAATCCCACGCAGTGGCCTTATCTCGATGGCAGCTTATTGGCAGGGTGCCATCACCCTAACCTCCTCAGGGAAGCTGCAGTTACTGCCTACCCTAGGGCCCCTACCGGTCCAGCTCTCTCCAAGAGGCAGGATGCCGAGCGCCTCTGGCATCTGGAACCCGGCTGCGAGAGGGAGGGACGAGCTCTGAGGGAGCCCCTCCCTCCCTGGGCCCTGAAACTTCTGGGTGCGTAGGTTAGCACTCCAGATGTAGTGGCGCACGGGCTGCCAGCTGTGCGCGCTCCCGGTCCTAGGCTGGCGGCCCTGCGAGTCTGGGTGGGTGTGAGGGAGGGGCTGGGACTCTTCCTTGTGAGCAGACTCTAAAACCAGGGAATCTCAAGTCCAGCTCCCGGCGAGGGCCTTACTGGCTTGCTCGTTTGCTCTGCCTAACATAAAAGTTTCCAGTCCAGTGCCCTGGCACCTCTTGGAGCTTCTCAAACTAGCCCAGGAAACTTATTCCTATAAGATAAATCCAGTCTTTTCATCTGACTACCCCTGGAGCTGGCACTGGGACCCTGGTTGTGAACCAGAGAGCCCCTTACGGGTGGTGAAGGGGAGAAGGGCAACGCCTAGGGTTTTCCCTAAAACGCCTTTTGACCAGCGCCATTTGAAGTTGGGGGTCTGATCCCTATACTTGGAGTTCAAGCCCGGAGAGAGTCCTGTTGAGCCTCGTGACTCAATCCCCTTGGAATGTGCCTGGAATAACAATGGAGACTTGAAAGCTTTTTATGGCTGAGGTATCTGGTGGAGACCAGGCGGGTTCGGCTGCGCTGGCAGACCGCCGAGGGGGGCAGCCTTGCCTAACGCTGGGCTGCGCCGGGAGCATCTGGTTTGAATCAGTCCCAGAGCATTTCTATCAGCTTAATCCACCATCCTGCAGGCCCGACAGAAAAGGATAAACCAAATATATTGCGGGCACTCCAGCAATAGCTAAAGCCAATCATGTTTTACCTTTGGGACTTCCAACTGCCCCAGTGTGCAACTGTCGTTATTTTATAGATGTTGCTAGTTTAACTTCCTTTCCTGAGCTTTCGGGTGGACATGTGCGAGCACGGCTGTTACCGTTCTGTTTGTATGAGGCCTTGGAATAGTGAAAAGGGTCTGAGGCCAACATATGTGTTGTGTGGCACTAAATATATAGCCGCCTTTCCCTCAACGCCCTACTCAGAATTCCAAACGCAAGTTGGAACAAAGACAAACGTGTCTGAGTGTAAAGGGGGCGAGCTTGTGCCAAGAACTACAGTCACAGGGGTAAATAACCTTGTTTTCTCCTTCAGCAGTGGCCGCTACCAAACCCCGTTCTTGGAAGGTGGCCAACTGTCTGTCGGGTGGAGGGTGCAGCTAATTAGAGAGAGTCCATAAACCTCTCTGTCAAAGAGGGCATGTGCCCTCCCCCCCCAAGTCTAAACAATAAAGGCAGCTAGCTGCAAGCACTCAGCACCGCTGCCCTGCGGGTGCCCTAAATAGGAACAGGATGAAGGCTGGGCTTGGGAAGGGGTTACCGAGGCGCTCGGCGCTCACACCAGGAGGAATCGGTCACTCACTCGGCTTCCCAGTATAACTTGCTTCAATTACTCTCTCCAATCTATTTAGAGGAGTGCGGCTTGCAAGAGATCACATTGTCGTCTAATCTAAATGAGGAAGCAATTATTCCTCGCTGCTGTCAGACGTGGCTTGGAGACAGTTGGGTCAAAGATCAACCTGCTGTCATGTGACTTGACTCTGTACTTGGGGAAGATCAACTCTTAGAATTATTCAGCTTTGCGTTTCTGAAACACGTTTCCCCTGGTACATTTCCCCCTTCTCTTTAACATCCTTCCTAACTTTTAAGTTTCTCTCAAGTAGACACAATACCTTTGCATATTGCTTAATGGTGAATGTTAAACGTTGGCGCGGGTTTACAGGCGTCTTCTCAGAATATTGCAAAACGGGGCTGGCTCCTTTGTCTCCTGTCTTTGTCTAGTTTCCCTGCCTGGGAGCCTCCTTGCTAGCTTTAATTTTATACAGCACGTTGTAAATTATAAATAAAACAGCTCCACTTTCCTAGAACATAGCATATGGAAACTGTCGCCTGCTCTAGGTCCCAACTGTAGCTTCAGTTTAAAGACTGAATAAAGTTAATCCCCTGTGTGAAAACGGCGTTGGACCGTTTGTGTGTGTAATTTATTAGTTGAAACCGGGTATGGAGGAACACCAGGAATTCCTGGTGTTGGGAACAGAGCAAATAAAAGGGTTTACAAGGTGTAGTTTGAAGGGAGGAAGGGCAGGACCAAACGCTGGTGGGAGGGCTTGCAGGAAGGAAACTCCTTCCTGAGGGGGTGCTTTTCTCAGTAGCCACATCCTCTCTTCAAACGCTTCCTGTCTGGTCTCAGCCAATAATTGATGGTGAATTATTTTCCCTAGTCAGTTTAAAAGCATCTTCTCTCTCTTCACTGAAGCTAAGAGCCCAATCAATGACTGAACTCAATAGTTGGTTCCACTTAATCTTCCGGTAAACATCTGAAACTTCGCTAACATTTATAAAATCATTTCTAGAATAGGCTTTTTTTTTTTTTTTTTTCAGTATTGTGTGGTCCCCAAAGTAAGTATAATGAAATGAACCAAAGCCTAAAGTCCCCAACAATAGTTCGTGGGGACTGTTCACTGGGTTGGTTGATTTGCAAAGCAGAGATGGTATGCTGGCACCAAGAAGCACAAAGGGACATCGGAAGCTGGGGTACAATTGTTCTTTTCCCACGTAAGCTGCAGCACCCTTTCTTTGTGAGATAACAGTAGCTAAGATTTGTGGTTTCTATATACACAAATATTGAAATGGCTTTATTTTGAGGTGGAGTTCTTTGTAAATTTATTTTTTTCTTTTCTTTCAAGACAGGGTCTCTGTGTAACAGTCCTGGCTTAGACTCACTCTGTAGGCCAGGCTGGCCTCGCCTGCCTCTCAAGTGCTGGGATTAAAGGCATGCACCGCCACGCCCAGCTGGTTTTTGTTTTGCTTTTTTTTTCAAGACAGGGTTTCTCTGTGTAGCCTTGGCTGTCCTGGACTTGCTTTGTAGACCAGGCTAGTCTCAAACTCTGCCTCTGCCTCCTGAGTACTAGGATTAAAGGCGTGTGCCACCACTGCCTGGCTTAAGTTTTTAAAAAAGATTTTATTTGTTATTTATACAATATTCTGCCTGTGTGTGAGCCAGCAGACCCCAAGAGGGCACCAGATCTTGTTACAGATGGTTATGAGCCACCATGTGGTTGCTGGGAATTAAACTTAGAACCTTTGAAAGAACAGCCAGTGCTCTTATCTTAACCTCTGAGCATCTCTCTAACCTCAGTAAAATTAAAAATTTAAGGATATTGTGATGCCTATGTATATATGTCAACTTGGCTAGGCCATTATACTGATTTAATTAACACTAGTAAAATGTCCTTTCTCATTCTGTCCTTTTCTCCCTCTTCTTTCTTTCTTTCTTCTTTTTTTTTAAGAGGCAGGGTCTCACTATGTGTCCTTGGGAGGCCTTGGATTTGCTATGTAGACCAGGTTGGCCAGAAACTCAAAGAGATCCATCTATTTGTGCATATTAAGAGCTAGGATTAAAGAAATGCACCACTACACCTGGCTTTCATCATTACTACTTTAAAAAAAGATTTATTTTATGTAATATGAATGTTCTTCCTACATGAACATCTCCATGGCAGAAGACGGCATCAGATCACATTATAGATGGTTGTGAGCCAGCATGTGGTTGCTGGGAATTGAATTTAGGACCTCTGGAAGAGCAACAGTGCTTTTAAACACTGAGCCATCCCTCCAGCCCTTCATCCTTATTTTTAAGATGACTTTATGAATTTGTAGACTCTCAGATTACATTCCATAATGTGGGCGGGCCTATTCCAAATCCCGAGAAAAGGATATGTGGTCAGCAACATGTACCTGCACTCCAAAAATGAACTCTTCCACTGCCCTCCAGCCTACTGGGCTGCCTTGTGAAGACCAGTCTTGTCAGTGTCTGGAACTGAGTGGGCCATTACTTAAAATCAATTAATCACTACTTTTTTTTTTCCTGTCTGTCTGTCTGTCTGTCTGTCTGTCTTTCTCTAACGACAGTGCTTTTCTGCTGAACTCTGACTAAGCACTCCAGGGTGTCTCTCCTGTTGATTCCTGGTGGAACCATGACCTTCTGTATCAATCACATTTTGATAACTTAAACCAGGCATGACATTGATGACTAATCCAACCTGTTTCAAGTAAGTAGTTTGAGATGGTGCATCACGGTAGAAAACAACCCAGCCATATTCTCTAACTCCTCTCGTTCATTTTCTCTAAACCTTGGCAGTTGGAAGACAATAAACTCTTTCCCCCACCCTGGTGCCCAAGATCTGTGCCTGACCTTCGCCCCCTCTCCCCACAGCCTTCTTTTTGGCATTCCACAAAGGAACCAGTTGAAAACATGAAACTCACAGAACTAGAGGGCCTGACTATTGAACGCCATGGTGAAAATCTGCCAGGTTGCTGAAAATGTACTGATGTTTCTTCTGCCCCTGGACCAAGGAGTGAATGTGGCTCTCTGAGCTTTAGGACCTGAGTTCTATTGCCAGCACCCTGGTGGTACAGAGGACAGATTCTCACAAGCTGTACCCACATACACACACACACACACACACACACACACACACACACACACACACACAC
>OU015751.1:16187710-16220297 GCA_907169655.1 Acomys percivali | reverse complement strand
CACACACACACACACACACACACACACACACACACACACACACACACGCTGTGGAGACTGAATGAGAAGCTCTGATTCAGAACATGTTTTGGAGCCAAAGGACTCACCTCTGTGCTGCAGGTAAAGGCTGGAGGTGACGGCAGGGACAGGTGTTGGCACACACCTTTCATCTTAGCACCAGGGAAGCAGAGGCAGGAGGATCTCTGTGAGTTCCAAGAAAGCCAAAAACACAGAAAAACTGTGTCTCAAAAAACAAAACAAAACAAAACAAAAAAAACAAATACAAAAACCTAAAAACTAAATCTATTCCAAGAGAATCAAATGAATTATTCAAGGACCTACAAGAAATCCCAGAGTAATGCAGACACTGAGTGGATAACAGTGAATTCATTCTTTCAAAGCAATCCCTTTAAATTATTATTCTGTCTTCTTGCATGCAGGCTTTATACTGAGACATAACTATACTATTGTACAAGTCAGTTGGGCAATCAATGCATGTTACCGCATATATAAAAAGTGGTAGTAACCTGACTAGCACAGTAACAACAACATACCATGCTTTATTTCGAGGGTCTCACTGTGAAGTTCTGGCTGGCCTAGAGTGCACAGACATCAGCTTGCTTCTGCTTCTCCGCAGATAGGACTAAAAGTGTGCACACATGCCTGGCCTTCTTCCTTTTCTTGTCTTGACACCTTTGGGTAAGCAAAGACATGACACGTTTTCTATTCTTTTTTTAAAAAACAGCCAGGGGTCAGCTGGGCATGATGGCGCATGCCTTTAATCCCTGCACTCTGGAGGCAGAGGCAGGCAGATCACTCTGAGTTCTAGGCCAGCCTGGTCTACAAAAATAGTCCAGGACAGTCAAGGCTACACAAACCCTGTTTGGGAAAAAAGAAAAAAAAAATTCTAATTTAAGAACTGTCTTTTAAAAACCAATTTATTTAGTTAGACAGTGTTTTTCTGTGTAGCCTTGTCTGTCCTGAAACCAACTAGGTAAACCAAGCTGGCTTTGAATTCAGAGATTCCCCCTGCCTCTGCCTCCAATGATGGCATTAAAGGCCCATGACATTTTAAAAAGGAATTAAAAAACTTTCCCTGCTCTAGGCTAGTCAGAGGAGACTTCAAGACTAACATATATTGGATCAGCAGGTAAAAGAGCAGAATATTTTCTAGGAACAAAATGTCTCTAAAGTGGGTTTTAGGAACTGAACCCTGGTCCTCTCCAAGAGCATTAACTACTCTTACCCACTGAGTCAACTCTCCAGCTCCAATGGCATTTTTCATTTTTTATTTTTTGGTTTTTCTTTTCTTTTTTGATTTTTCGAGACAGGGTTTCTCTGTGTAGCCTTGGCTGTCCTGGACTTGCTTTGTAGACCAGGCTGGTCTAAAACTCACAGTGATTCACCTGCCTCCGGCTCCCGAGTGCTGGGATCAGCACATCCAGCTTCAAATGTGTTTTCTTCCACACATCTAAGAACAGTTTACTACTTCAAGGGAAAATAAAACCCCAAGGAAAAGACAAATACCACAGAAGTACTTCCCAAGTTCACTGTGTTCTTTTGAATTTCTATCTAAATTTATAGCTGTTAGGTCATAGCAAGGAGATGCCTCCTAAGAAGGCTGAGAATTGTAACTTGTAACTCTATTTTCTTTTTTTTATTTTCCGAGACAGAGTATCTCTGTGTAGCCTTGGCTATTCTGGATTCACTCTGTAGACCAGGCTGGCCTCAAACTCACAGAAATCCACCTGCCTCTGCCTCCCTGAGTGCGGGATTAAAGGTGTGCAACATCATCGTCCGACACAAGGGAGCTTTGAAAATAGGATTTATCTCTAAAGTTTAAATGTGTTGCAGACAAACCTCTGACTCTCAGACAGATCAAACTCCAGAACACTGCCAGGATTCATAAATCTGAATTTTCTGACGCACTCTATGCTGGACACAGACAGTCAATTATTGTGAGGGAGTTCTCTGCTGTTTTCCCTGCTTCTCTGTCTAGCATCCAGACTTCACAAGCCAGGACTCCTTCCTCAGCCTCTGTCAAGCTTTACAGAAAGTAACAGTAGTCATGATTTGTCCTGCCAGCTGCAATCTGAAGGACACACACACACATGTACGTACATATATGTATATACATATGTATATGCACACATACACATATATGATCGGATACTACTACTACTACTAATGATAATAATAATAAAGAACATTAGTGAAGCTCAACAAACGAATTCAGACACATAAAGAAAAAAAAAAATACCCAATGGTCACTAATATAATGAATTGACTTTATTGTAAAAATTTCCCAAAACACACTTGCAGAGTCACCCACATATGGGGCTCAAGGACAGCTTTAATAAAGAGATTATATAAAATTATTTCCACTTTAAGTATTAAAAGTACACAGAGTTAAAAAATATTTGAAGAAAAACAATGTAAGTCAAGGTCAATGCTCAAAAAGGGTTAATATACAATATTTAAAAAGAGTTAATTTGCATAATTACCCTTAAAGGACTAATCTTAGAAGTACTTAGGGAAGAAGATACTTTCTTTTAAGAAAAGTTTAATCTTAGGGTATGTTTCTTAAGAAACACTACAAACCACAAAGCAATGATCTCAAAGTTTATCTGTTTCGCAAACAAATCAACCTTAAAAGGAGAAGACAGAGCAAGCAGCTTTGTAATCTGTGTTTAGATTTCTATATTTAGATCTACTTAAATCTTGTAGTTTTTCCAATGAAAGACACTAAATGAAAATTTAGCCTATTTCAATAAAAAAAAAAAAACTAAACCCATTTATAGTTAATATAATAAGACAGTATTATAGTAATACCATAAAGGTTCAGGCATTTCTCCAAAAGTTTAAAAAAGAAAGACACACTTAACCAATGTCTGACATGATTTTAGAGTATTTACAAGCTTTCTAACACTGCGAAGTCTTTGGTGGTGACACATGAAATAAGATCCCTGAAAGCACATGAATAGAGTGCTTATCCATCCATGTAGTAAAGTGTTTCTTACAAGCAATGGTAGTAGGATCTCTTGTTTTTTTTTCTAGCCATATAAAACACTCACAGTGATGTGTGTGGAGGGGATCTGATGGGAGAGGGGTGTATTTAGCAATCAGTTTATTTCTGGTTCCTTTTTGGTTTTCTCAGATTTTTTAAATGTGAAATCATGTGTGTACATGTATCCATGAGAAGGTATGATCACATGTATGCAGGTGCTCCTGGAAACCAGAAGAAGGCATCATATCCCCTGCAGGCAGCTGTGAACTAACCACCTGGCCTGGGTGCTAAGAACTGAACTGGGTCCTGTGCAAGAAAAGTGTGCATTCTTAAAAAGGAAAAGAGAGACGTAATATAGACTATATAAATTCTTATACTTAAACAACAATTACGCATGGGGAACAGTTAAGTATTAGTGCTCACACTGAATGCCTGGCTAGTAAGATAAAGTACTAGTAGACTATAATTTCTGGATAAATGTCAAAATGCAGAGAAACAGTGCCCTAAATACCTGGTGCCCAAGTTGCCAGTGGGGTTAAGTTAAGGCACTGTGGTCTACGAATAAATTTACATCTCTTACAGAATCAGCAGACTAACCTGGCCGTGGTGGTGCACACCTTTAACCCCAGCACTTGGGAGGCAGAGGCAGGAAGATTCTGTAAGTTTGAAGCCAACCCGGTCTATATAGCGTATTCTAGGATGGCCAGGGCTACATAGGAAACTGTATCTTGAAAAACTAAAATCAAAACCAAAACCATTAAAAACAAACAAACAAACAAATAAAACCCATCAGATTCAAAAGCAGAGAAACAAACAACACAACTAGCTCCACTTTATGAGAAACAAAACAAAACAAAAAAGTACTTTAGGTCAGTAGGCAAAGTTCAAAGAGAAGGGCATGTTATGACATGTGACTATGGGCTATGGGGACAGAACCAAATCAGAACAGGACAGATGGCATCAAGTTCATATAAGCATGTCTACAGCAGGGCCATGCCCAAGCAGGGACCGGGAGGGAGAAGGGTAGTGGGCAGGGCAGCTAGCACTTGTCCTGAGTCAGGTGGTGTTTTTGCAGGAGTATTTTGATTCTAGAAAGTAATAATTCTCCTGGTTCAAAAAGCCTGTGAAGTAGCGTGTGGAGGTACACACATCTCAGTACTTAGAAGGCCGAAGCACTTAAGAGTGTCCATATATTTGAGTATATCTGAGGCTTGCCTGCCTGGGCTACATAGTGTGTTTCAGGCTGCCTAGAGGGAGACTTTGTCTCAAAAACAAGTTGGGTATGGTGGAGGGGGGGGGGGCACATAGGGGGAGGCATCCCTTTAATGCCAGCATCTGGGAGGCAGAGGCAGGTGGATCTTTGTGAGTTTGAGACCAGCCTGGTCTACAGAGAGAATTCCAGGACAGTCAGGGATACGAAAGAAAATAACTCCCCTCACCTCCTGCCCCACCTCAAAAAAAAAAAAAAAAAAAAAAAAAAAAAAAAAAATCAACAGAGAAAACAAACAGTGCATAAGTTCATTAACAAATAGGTAAGTTTGTTTCAACTGTTGGGCTTTTTGTTGTTGTTGTTGGATTGAACTCAAGGCCTTATGTATGCCAAGCGTGCATCTATCATAGCTCCAAAGGGCAGGCTTAATGCTGAGACTGGACTTGAAAAAGATAAAATGGTACCAATCTGTCTCCATGGAGACAAAGTAACTTACTTTACTCATCAAGTCGCCTTATCACGGAACACCGCCTCTGCCAGGAAACCCAAGCATGCGGTACAGCATTTGTACAGGACAGGACAGGCCCAGGCGAAACCAGTAACTCTTTCCAATAATTTATTATGTGACTTTAGGGATGTTTAGTATAAATTAAAAAATCCTTCTAGAAACAAAGAGGCTATTTGTTAGCCAAAGCAAAGAAGATGGAGATACAAGATTAAATTTGGGAGAAAAAAAAAATTGAATTTTTACTTGGTGTTAAATATTAACAATGTGAGTCAGTTAAGAAAATATTATAGTATCAAGAGGTCATGCATGAATGATACCTAGACACCCCAATAATATCAATTTTTAATTGATATTAAAATTCTGATTAATCATCCCAAATACACTGATTTAGGGTGCACAATGCACAGTTATCAGGGCACCCTAAAAAAGCCTTCGAGTTGAGCCCCTCGAAATGTCTTACAAAGGTGGACTTTTTCGGGTAGCCTGTGTTATGTGGCATCAGCGATTTACCTTGACACGCACCTTCAGTGAGTAAAAGCTCAGCCAGACAGAGAGCCAAATGACCTTAGCCACCGTTAGCCAGCATCTGCCTCTGCCACCCTTGAGACCAGAGTGCGGGCACGGGGCAGTTCCACGAATCAGAAGACACTCACTGTGACTCTTCCATCACAGCTATTTTTTAAAACCTAAAATCACGTAATTGCTGCTAATAAAACATATCAAATTCAACTATGGAAACTGATTAATGTTTAAAATAACTTCTCAGATGTCAATAATACAATAAAAAAAGAGTTAAAATTAGCCAGGTGTGAGAATATACACCTGTTATCCCAGCAACTGTGAGGTGGAAGCCGGAAGAGGATCAAGAGTTCAAGGACACACTTGGGCTACAAGAGACACTATGTCAAAAGATAAAACTAAAGGAAACAAAACAAAAAAAGTAAAAATTTAACAGTTAGCTATGTGTTTTAACTATAAGTCAAATAAATTTAACAAACCCATAGGGAAAGGAGATGATGCATTTCAGGGCATAATTTTGACATGTCAGAACATGACTGACAACAAAAAAGGCAGCATCGATAAAATTTAAAGAAAATGTACAGTTGTAAAATCAGTAAACAATTTTCAAGTGTGCAAAACTAGCCAGGAAAGTGCCATGTGGACACCTGGTTTTCAAATCATCTGTTTCAGAAACTCTCAGCTCGTGGCGGAAAGCTTCTAAGGCTTACGTTAAGGACACATCACCATCCTACAGTAATGACACTGGCTGCTTGGCGGATGTCACTACTCTCAAGTGATAGATGCAGCATGGATGGACGTGAACGAGAGGCAATGCCAGAACGGCGGCAGGTGCATCCTGAAGCAGAGACATTTCAAGTATACCCTGGATCTGTCTTATCCTTAGATCCCAGGCACGCTACGTTACTGATGACATCAGGTAACGATGATTCTCTGTGACTTTTGTCATATACATGTACATTACTAAACCTTACATAACTAGTATGTAAAAGTAATTGTTAAAGAAACACAAGCTATTTAAAGTCATTAAGTCAAGCCCGTCACTACCACAATCTGATATAAAGTATAAATCCTGAATACATGGGGTTAGAAAATGAAGTTGACTTTTTGTGACTATTTGTCTCGGGATAGGCGACGTGTGAACACTAAAAATACACCTGTGGTCTCTTCTTCACTTTATATTTTAGTGAACCATACCGCACCTGAAGAAAGAAAAGTGTTAGTATTAACAATAGGGAACCCAAAACAACTATGGATGAAAATGCCATAGAAAGATTTGTTACCTTGTATACTAGCTAACCTAAAATAAAACAAAACCAAGCTGACTGATTAAAATTAGGTAGTTTTTTTATTTGTTTGTTTGTTTTTTGAGACAGCATTTCTCTGTGTAGCCTTGGCTGTCCAGGCTGGCCTTGAATGCGCAGTGATCCGCCTGCCTCTGCCTCCCAAGTGCTGGGATTAAAGGCGTGCGCCACCACACTCGGCTTTAGGTAGGTTTTAATAGCTCATCGTCATAGTCATTCTTTTACTCATCTGACAAAAGGAATCAACTTCCTTGCCAGTGCCTCAGAAGGCCCAGGCAGGAGGATGTTAAGTTCAAGATCCACTGGGCCACAGAATGAGATCAGGGCCAGTGTGGGCAACGTATTGATCGAGATCTTGTCTCAGAATAAAGTGCTGGGAACATAGCTCAGAAGTAGAGAGCTTACATAACCTGCATGGGGTCCTCGGTTCAATTGCTAGTACAGCACCCAATCCGTAAGTCAGTCAGTCAGTTGATCATAAAAGTACCTCCCTCACAAGCAACAACCTTACTAAGAACACCCACAGAAATGTAGCTGGCGACATGACGGGAGGGGCAGCACACAGCATTACCAATCACAGACCGTTTATTACTGAGGTTTCGCAGAGTACGGTGCCTGTGAGTAAACCCAGCCCCTCCTTCGTTTCCTTAGCCCCATGACAGTGTGTGATTACAGGTAAACGGCCTCCATTTAATCAGCATGTAGGGCATGTTGGAAGCCAAACTACGTAGTTAGTTCTGATAGTGACTTTGCTTGCTTATGCGTAGGGCAGCAACAGATGTTCACAGTAACTGTGGGGTTTGATGCACAGGAATGCCACTTTCTCCGTAGCGCTCACCGTGAGGACTTTCCTACTTCAAAATTTCCAGGGAAGGAAAAAAAAAAAAAAATGTCCCCAGAGACTCCTAACACATCTGCTTTTAATAAAGAATTTTAACTATGATGCTGCCCTCTCATTCGAATCCTTCATTCACTGGTCATTTAATATCTATAATGACAAAGCAGGAGGAAATCCCTCACACAGATCGTTAGGAAAACAATTACCCGATGCACACTGACCTCTTTGCGGCCTTTGATGGTCTTGACAGACTTCATGCTCTGGGACCGCCGCAGTCCCTTGTGAGTCACCATCTCGTCATCTGAGAATGGCCCCTCTGCCTCTTCATCTGTTTGCTCACTTCCGTCTTTCAATGGGATTCCATAGGCTGAACAAATGGTCAGGACCAGTGTTTTAGTGAGAGGGCATCGGTGAGGCTGCTTCTTCATCTGTCTGGCAGGAGGGGTCCTACCTGTGGCCTCTCCGCCTGCCTGCTCATCTGGAAAGTATTCCTGGCCCTTCCTGTGAACTTTTGCTTTGTGCACTGTTCTTGATAAGGATCGGAAGACTCATTTCCTCCACGGACTTCCCCCTGAGCCGCTTTATTAATTTGTTTAATTCGTTTTTGAGATGAGTCTCGTTTTGAAGCCCAGGCTGGGCTGGAATTCACAATAAATGGCACTGTGTCCTGCAGCCCATTCTTAACTTCACTGTGAAGATTTTTATTTAAAAGATAAGCCAGGGGGCTGGAGAGATGGCTCAGAGGTGAAGAGCACCGCCTGCTACTCCAAAGGTCCTGAGTTCAATTCCCAGCAACCACATGGTGGCTTACAACCACCTGTAATGAGATCTGGTGCCTTCTTGTGGTTGGTAGGCAGGCACACATGTGGGCAGAATACTGTGTAACTAATAAATAAATAAATAGATAAATAAATAAATAGAAAGATAAAGCAGAGGGCTGGGGATGAGAGTGGACACGAACATTTGTACAAGCATAAGGAGCTGAGTTCAGGTCCCAGCATCCAAGTAAAAGTCTGGGCATGGTCCTCTGGGTCCCCAAAACTCCACTGCTATGTGTGTACGTGTTGGAGGCATGCATAGAGACAAATAGACAAGAGGGTCTCTGGGGGGCTTTCAGGTGTCAACCTAGCAAAAATAGCTGAGCTCCAGGCTGAGGGGGAGGCCCTGCCTCAAAGGAATACGGTGGACAGTGATAGAGGAACACGCAGCACCCAGTCAGGCATGGTGCACACCTGTAGCATGAAGAACCCAGGCTAGGCAGAGGAGGAGGAGCCACGTGTGTTGAAGGCCAGCCTGGGCTGCAAGGCAAGACCCTGTGTCAAAACAATAGATGCCAAGATGACTCAACCCGAGTGTGGGAAGGCACCTAACAAGGTAGGAGAGAGCGCGATGGTGGTGTACACCTTTCGGTCCCAGCGCTGGGGAGACAAGAGGCAGGTGGATCTCTGAGGCCAACCTGGTTTACATAGTGAGTTCTAGGACAGTCAGGGCTACACAGTAAAGTCCTATATTGAAAAACAAAACAAAACGCCAACCGCAAACAACAACCACCAAGAACAAAGCCAATCAACACCAAAAAAAAAAAATCCACTGAATCTTCTAAGAATTCCCAAACAACATGGTTAATACACCAAACACTCAGAGTTGTAAACAATCCAACTGCTGTGTCATTTGTGCCTTTGTCTTTAATTAAGACCAAAGTCCCTCCTTCACTGGTCACATTCTTGGTCCGACAGCAGCAATGACAGGGAACCCAAGAAAGATGCAAAGGGCTACAGTTGGAAAGGTGGGGAAAACTGCAGGCCACAGCACAGATCTTAGAGGAGACATCCAGCACTAAAGGACCAGCTAACAGGCTGTTACGGGGACCTATACGCATTTATTTCTGACCACCGTGCAAACATCCAGGAGGGATGGCTACTGTAAGCAGGCTAGGAGTATTCCAGGCGTGGAGTCAGGACCAAGAGCACCCCATCTGTGAAGAGAAGGTCCTCAGATACCAGCTTGTCTTATCGGTTAATTTGTCAGCACATATTGCTGGGCTCCACTCGAGAAGCTTGTGATTCAGCAAGCCTGGGGTGGGGCTGAGATGAGCATCTTTGACAAGCCCTAGGGGGATCATCAGGCTAGCAAGGGGAATGAAACCCAAGACTTCTGAAGAAAGCCAGACCAGGGCCAGGTCTGAGGCAGTGAAGACACTGCCTCAAGAGGTTTTAAATCCCTCTCTCATAAAGATAAGGGGCACACGATAAGGGCCTAAGAGGAAGCAGGTATGAATTTTCCCGTCAGGAAAATGACATGGAATAAAAGCCAATTAGTCAGCTTTCCCAGGTCACAGGAAATCTGAGACTTATAATGAAAAAGGTGAACAGTTGCTAATATGCTTTTTTACTCTCATAATGACTCAAATGACCTTAATTATATATTAGGCAAATAAAATTTGAGGTTGCCAAACACCTAGGCTAGAAATCAGGAAGGATTTGGAAGCAGGATCAGGCATTATTTTGGCTGGGATCCTTTGTTTTCCCGTAGCAGTCAAAGCAGCTCATCCCATGCAAGTGTGAAGATGGAGGGCAGCAGAGGCTGAAGCCAGGGAGATGTTTAGGGTAAAATGAAAGCCATATTCTCTCTCTCTTTAAAGAGGTGTCAGGGTATGTACTGAAGGGGTTTGCTTTATTTTTTAAAGACTATTTTAATTTACATTTTGTATATGTGTGTCTCTGTGTGGGTATGTGCATGACAGAAGCCACAGGACAGTACCAGATCCCCTGAGGCAGGAGTTACAGGGGCCACAAACTGAGCCACGTGGATGCTGGGAACTCAGCAAGACCAGTGTTTGCTCTTAACCATGAACCCATCTCTCTACTCTTCTAAAATAATAAGTCCCCTGTATTCATTGCCTGTGCATGGCCACGCATGGGTGTGTGACTGTAGGAGGTCCTTCTTTCCTTCTACCACGTGGGCCCTGGAAATGTGAGTGAATCACCATGCTCAGTGGCAAGCTGCTCTGCTCACCCAGCTGAGCCTCGATGACAGTCCCCAGAGCACTGTATGTCACAGAAAGCGGGCCTTTGTGTTATTTTATTTTTTTCTTTTTTAACTGCCAAACATTTGTTTAAAACATTATTCTTGTATGATGAAAAAAAAAAAAAAAAAAAAAAAACAGATCAGGAAAAAAAAAATGAGAGGTCGCCATTTCTAGAGTTTTCCATCTTATTATTTAATTTTTCAAAATAAGATTATGGTGTTACTTCTGATTTTGAGGGATGGATTAAAACTAAACAAACAACACCCCCACCCCCCCAACCAAACAACAAGCAGAACTAGACAGCGTTAACATTTTAGAATCCCCCTGGGCTTTCTAGTATGCACAGATCTCAAACAATCTCACATATCTTAATACTTACCAATGATTGCTTCCACAACACAGCATCAAAACAGACACTGCTCTTCTGTCTGATTTCCCCCTCTCAGAAGCTGACATTATTTGTCCTCGTGGCTAATAAACTGCCGTTTTGTTTAATGGTTCTTGCAGGTACTTGGCTTTTTGTTATCAGGAATGAGAGGAACCACACTGTACATACGGAGCTCTGAATGCTCATCTGGCAGACTGTCACCCCAAATGACTAGTTCATTTTAAACTCATACAAAGTCCAAGAGGCTGGCCTGTGACTCTCCCTCCCCTCTGATTTCCAGGCTTCTGTAGCTGCCTCAACAAATCACCACCAATAATGCAAAGAAGGCACAGGGTGGGCTTTCTGCCAGCATCTTGCGGGACGCAGGCAGTGGGAACCGCAGCTGCCAGGTGACTCAGAGCTCCTCTCAAAGACTGAGAACCATACAAAGAGGACACACAGACTTGTCTGAGAGGCCTACTTGCTTTAGACACCTGCTGCTTGGGTTTTCCAAGCTCCTGACATGTGGGAGCTCTAGTCTGGGTGTGTGGATCCAGCCCCAGCTGCTGAGTGAGCACAGCTGCATGGGACCCTGAACAGAACTACTTTGCTCAGCCCAGTTACCCCACATTATGAGCGAAGGGAAGGGTCAGTGATTGTTTCAGGCAACTGGTTGGGGGTATTTTGTTACATTGCAACAATTAACACTGCTAATTAAGAAAAAATTTTGGAGGGCAATCTGGTGGGCAAAAATTATTATTAATATTATTTTACTTTGGAATTTTGTTGGAGCCGAAAACTTTTTCCATGCATTTCTTGTCCAAATAGATTCTGTTGAAAATATTAACTCCTCCTCTGCAATTTACAAGGGGGCACTTTCTTGTTTTTTTTCCTTTCCTTCTACCTTTCTTTCTCCTCCTCCTCTTTTTTGACAAGGTCTCTCTATGTAGCTCTGGCTGTTCTGGAACTCTCTATGTAGACCAAGCTGGCCTCAAACTCAGATCCACCTGCCTCTACCTCCCAAGTGCTGGGAATAACGGTGGTTACCACTTTGCCCAGATAACAAGAACTCTTCAGGATGTGTTTCCTCCCTGGATGGTAATACTTTTTTCCTGTTTTGACAGAGGTTCTTATGAAGCCCAGGGTGGCAGCAAACTGCTATGTAACTGAGGATGACCAAGAACTTCTAATTTTTCTTGTTTCCACCTTTTGAGTGTTCACATTACAGGTGTGTACCACCAAGCTGGGGATGCAGTGCTGGGATCGAACCCAGGGCTTTTCTGTACGCTGGGCCAGAGCACTCTACTAACTGAGCCAGAGGGCTTCATCTTTTTTTTTTTTTTAAAGATTTATTTATTATTATGTATACATTGCTCTGCCCACATGCCAGAAGAGGGCATCAGATCACATTATAGATGGTTGTGAGCCACCATGTGGTTGCTGGGAATTGAACTTAGGACCTCTTGCGGCGCAGTCAGTGCTCTTAACCTCTGAGCCATCTCTCCAGCCCCAGAGGTCTTCATCTTCAACCATTATTTTTACCAATGGTTAGTTTAAGTATAACCTTCCAGCCAGTGGCCACTATTTTAAGCACTATTCATTCTTGGGAGAAAGCAGAAGGTTGAATTTTACTACTTTTAATTACATGTACGTATGTGTATCTGTGTGTGGGTATGTGCATAGAGTTCAGGCACTCACGGAGGCCAGAGGTGTTGGATCCCCCTGGAGCTGGAGTTAAGGCAACTGTGAAGAAAGGCTGGGAACCGAATGTGGGTTCTCTTCAAGAGCAGCATGCACTCTTAACCAATGAGCTGTCTCTCCAGCCCCAACCTTCACTTGTTGAAAAGGAGTTACTGCTAGCTGTGGAACCTAACATTTGGGAAGCTGAAACAGGAGGATTGCCAAGAGCTCAAGGCCAGTCTGAGCTACATTATAAAACTTGGTCTTAAAAAAAAAAAAAAAAAGGAAAAAAAGGAGGGACTATTTATTTTTAGTGTGAGTTATAAGTGATGGTTTTCAGTCTCCATCTAAAGAGAACTTAGTTCCTGAAAGGATGGTGAACACTTCAGACTGTGCTCAGCACCTTAGTTTTCAGCCTGGACACGGATGGAGACTGCTGCAGACATGACACAATGATGAAGGACTCTGCCTGTTTGTGTACATGCCTCCAGGACCACACCAAGGGACAGAACACGGCAACTGTGACACGCCCGTCCTCTCTGCAGAATGTTCTACAAGTCAGCTCTCGAATTAAGAGTGTGCGGGTCTCAACCTCTTTCCTGCTGGACTGATGTCCTTCTGGGTTTGAGTCATCGTCTGTCATCTGCCGAAGGCTTCTCAGCTGTGAGTCAATATCCTTACTTGCTCACAGAACTCACAGCATCCTTAACTGCGAAACTCTTTAGATCTCAGTCAGATCTCGACAGAGAGTGCTCGTGACCAGTTAGAACCACAGCTGGGAGCCAGATCCACACCTCTGCAAACCTCACACAAGCACGAGCGGCTACCACTCTGCCTGGAGCTGCGTGACTTCTGTAGGCAGTAAAAGGCAAGTGGCAGTCTGACTTAGAGAAAACCGGAAAGGAGGGGCTACAGGGAAAACTAAGGCTCAAAGATATACGTGTGGGCTGCGGAACGTAGTTCAGTGGGTAGCGTGCCTGCCTAGCATGCACAGAGCTCTGGATGCCGTTCCTGGCCTTGCATTATGCCAGGTGCGCTGCTGTATACCTGAGCTTCACACTTGGGAGGGAGAAGCAAGGGGACCAGCAAGTTCATGGTCGTCCTTGGCCAGCCTGGGCTATAATACCCTGTCTGGAAAACACACAGGCAACACACAAACTAGAAACCCAGAAACACACACTTAAGATAAGTAAATTGCATTAGTCGTGGTTGCTTATCCCTGTAGTCCCAGCACTGGGGAGGCAGTAAGATTAAGAAGTTGACAGCCTCACCTATAGAGCAAGTTTGAGGCCAGCGTAGGCTACGTGAGACTGTCTCAACATAAAATGACAGCAGTGCAAACTAAGCTGTCTCCACCAGCATGAGGTAGGTATTCAGTACCTACCCTGACCCCTGGCCCATTTCGGAAAAGCCCTCATGTATGATGGCAGATGAGCATACCTGCTGACTCACTGGCCTGTTTGCTTTTCCTCTTTGTTTCTGGCAAAGTCTGGTAGGGTCTTTGTCCCACCGGCTCGTCACCTTGGATGGCTGTCAGATCATGCATGCTGAAGCTTCGCAAACGCTCTGTTATTGCTCCCTGGCTCTGTTTAATGGAGAAGCGATGAGACCGGAGGAAAAATAGACTTTCAAATAATTAATATGCTTACATTTATCTCACAGCATGTTAAAACATTGTATTATGAAACACAGTGACATTTTGTTGTATAAATAGCATTTCTGCACATCTTCTGCCGTAAACACCGCACACTGTTGATATTTGCTTTATGATACAACTACTATCTATATAAACACTAATCCGTTCTACTTTTCATGCATTTCAAAGTATGTCATGACATCCATATATTTTATCCCAAGCATTTAGCATTATGATAAAACCTTAAGACTTTATTTTATTTTATTTTTTTGAGTATAATGAGATTAACTTCAGAGAAAGCAGCATTCATAATCCTGAGTTGTGGTTCAGTATCCTGGGTTAGTAAAACTAGCCTGTTGGGGCTTAACATTTATGATGGAGAAAAGCCTCTTCAAGGAAAGATACTGCTTTAAAACAAGGCTGGGTCAGGACTGGTAACAGCTCTGACTGGGACTAGGTGGGAAAGGTTAGGAGCCAAAGCATTTTGGATATGCAACAATCTTCAGACGATGACCAAGCTAGGAAGACACGTTCGCCATGGTGTATTTCATTTTCCCTTTAGTTTCTGTGTATGAGTAGGTGCCTTCATGTATGTCTGTGCACTATGTGGGCACACTGTCCACAGAAGCCGGAAGAAGCTGTCTGATGCCTTGGAACTGGCGGTACAGGCAGCGAGCCACCATGGGTGGGTGGGTGGGGGGTGTCTGGAAAGGGAACCAGGTCCTCTGCAAGAGCAGTAACTGCTCTTAAGCACTGAGCCGGCTCTCCAGCTCCTATTTTTGTCTTAACAATAAGACAGACACAAGCAAATATTTAAATGTAAATTCATTAAAATGAAAAGGCAGTTCCTTACTCGCACTACCTGCATCTGAGATGTCAACGTGTGCCTGTGACTGCAGTAAAAACAGCACGGCCAGCGCAGAGGGCATTGGCATCACACAGCTTTCATGGGGACATTTATCTGAACTTTTAAGATATACCTCCCTAAACTATGGAGCTTAAAAAAAAAAAAAAAATCTAAATCTACCCACTTTAACTTTGCATAGCATACGGATGATTCATTGCTGTATTTATAGCCAGACTAAGAATACTTGTCTCAAGGCTTTTGCTCTGATTATTTCTTCTCACACGTGTGAATTTATGATTGCCTCTATACTTATAACATTGCCATGGAAACCCATCCGTAACGGTTCATCTCTAAACTGCAAAGTTAAAGGTGTTACAAGCATCTGGGCGTTTCTTCTCACTGGGATTTCACCCTGAAGAAACAGCTCTTCGATTCGCAAGTCGTAATTCAGTACTCAGGGTTACTGATAACGTACTATGCCACGCCACAGGCTGTTTCCACTCCCCAGGTTAGTTTTGTATTTCTACCATATGTTTTGAACTGTGATAAGAATGTTTGAAGTTGAGGCTGGAAAGAAAGCTCAGTGGCTAAGAGCACTCTCTGCTCTGGCAGAGGACCCAGGTTCAACTCCAAACACCCACACCACAGATTATCTGTAAATCCAATTCCAGGGAATCTGACACCCTCTCCCGACCTCCTTGGGTACCAACCAAGCATGTATGCAGAACAAAAACATATTCATAAAGGAAAAACACTTTTACATAAAATATAAAATAAAATACACAAATACATATTTTATTTTACATAAAATAATAAAAAAGAACACTTATAATCCATTTCTCCAATAAAATAAGTGGATTTCACACATTTAAAACATTATTTTTTAGTGGCATATGCCTTTAATCCTAGGACTAGGGACACAGAGGCAGGCGCATCATTTTGAGTTCCAGGCCAGCCTGGTCTACAAAGTGAGTCCAGGACAGCCAAGGCTACACAAAGAAACCCTATCTTGAATAAAAATTATTTTGGGAGCCAGGTATGATGTCATATGCCTTTAATCCCAGCAGAGGCAGGTGTATCTCTGTTTGAGGCCAGGCTGGTCTACACAGAGAGTTCTAGGCCAGCCAGGAACTACACGATGAGATCCTATCTTAAATAAGTAAGTACATAATTATTTTGGGGCTGACGAGACTGGTCAGCAGGCAAAGGTTCGTTCCAAGAAAGCCTGGTAACTTGAGTTTGATCCCCAGGACCCTTGTAAGGCTGGAAGGAGAGAATCCATCCCACAAACCTGTCCTCCAACACACACGCATACCCAACAACAAATTTAAAAAGATTCTTGACAAATTTGGCACAGCCTGTTTGTTTTCTCTTGACCAGATAGCATTTACTTACAACAAAGATGGGGGGGTGAGATACTTTGGAGACACAGGGCAAGGGAGTGCCAGTGCACTGCCATTTCCTTTACTTTGCCTTTCGTTTTCTGTGAATCTTCTCAATAATTCTTGGCTTTTATCCATCCCATACCCATACACAAATGGTATGCCTAAGTCCACATTATGACTTGGGTCTTAAATGTTCCTTCCAAGGTCTATGTACCCAGCTTGTAGAGCTATTGGCAGGCCTTCAAGAGGCGGTGTCCAAAGAAAGAAGCCCATTTGATGTGCCCTTAAAGGTGATCTTGGGGACACAACCTTCCCGGAGTCACGAGGTGAACAGATTGTTCTATTACTATATGCTGATCCGACACAGGTCCATGTAAGAGTGTCCACCAGCAAAGGACTAAAACCTCTTTTAGCTTTCAAGGTTAAAAAAAAAAAAAAAAAAAAAAAAAAAATCTCAGGAAGCTGATTAACACAGCTACCTTCTGCCTGTCTGGAGTACAGGTTCTAAGAGTTACTTTTTTTTTTTTTCTTTTTAAAAATGTATGGGTGCTTTATCTGAATGTATATTTGTGCATCACATGCATGCAGTGCCTGTGGAGGCCAGAAAACAGTGAGTGGGTCAGATCCCCTGAAAGTGGAACTATAGATGGTTAGGAGTGACCCGTGGGTGCCTGGACCCAACCTGGGTTCCTCTGCAAGAGAGCAGCCAAGGTTCTTAAGAGCCGAGCCACCTCTCCAGTCCCCTGAGTACAATTTCTAGGGCTGGCTTTAATGAGCTAACGTGCCGTTGAGTCTTGACTAGGTTACACTGAGTCTTGACTAGGTTTCTAACTGTACCATTGCAAACCGTGGAGCTTTCAACTTGTGCGATCGGTAGGTACCAGTTACCTCACAAATGAGCTGCTGCTATCCTACGGCTGTATGACGTGTTTGCTGCTGGATCAAGATTTTAAGAACCCAGGTGATAGCGTGGGTCTTAGGTTTCTGTTCTACCAGTACATCTAAAACTGGTCTTACATCGAGCAGGTCATTAACATGAAAACTAAGGTTTTATTGAGGCAGGATCTCTCTGTATAACAGCCCTGGTTGTCCTGGAACTCATCTTGTAGAGCAGGCTGGCCTTGAACTCACAGAGATCCTCCTGCCTCTGCCTCCAGAGTGCTGGGATTAAAGGCGTGCACCACCATGCCTGACTCTTAAGTATTCTCTTTATGCCTATTTGTTTTTTTGTTTTTGGTGTTTTGAGACAAGGTTTCTCTGTGTAGCACTGGCTGTCCTAGAATCGCTTTGTAGACCAAGCTGGCCTTGAACTCAGTGATCCATCTGCCTCTGCCTCTCGAGTGCTGGATTAAAGGCGTGGACGCCCAGCCTTTTTTTTTTTAATTCCCCAACCCAACACAAGCCAGAGTTATCCGGGAAGGATAACCTGAATTGAGAAAATGAAGTTTGAGGTGTATTTTCTTGATTAAAGATTGATGTGGGAGGGACCAGCCTACTGTGGTTGGTGTCACCCTGGCCCCGAGTTGTGCAAGAAAGCAGGCTGAAGAAACCATGGGGAGCAAGCCATTAGCAGCATTCCTCCATGGTGCCTGCTTCAGTTCCTGCCCTGAGTTCCTGCCTATGGTAACTTCCCTCAGTGATGGATTGTAAAGTAAACTGTTTCTTCCCCAAGTTGCTTTTAGTCAAGCTCCTTATCACAGCAGTAGAAACCTAATACGATGCCTCTTCTTTCTCACCAATCTCAACTGCTAAAGGGTTCTTTGTAGATATTGTGGGTTGCGGTATGAACGACGGTGTCTCACAGGCATGACAATGCTGCACCACACTCGCCTACCCGGGGTTTGCTTCAGTCTTAAAGTTAAGAGCAGACAAGGCTCAACTCTGGTATGAGGGGGAGCCATATGCCGCCTGGATTTTAATCTACCTTTTGTGTTACTGACTCTACTATTACCTAAACTTTATAAACATCTCCTGGGCCTGAAGGAAGGGTAGGGAAGAAAGTGGGGCTAACGGTACAGCTCGGTTGGTAGAGGGCTAGCTTAGCTTGAGCATGCGAAAGCGCTGGGATCTATTCCCAACACTAGTTAAACAGGGTCTGGTGGGGCACACCTGCTATCCCAGCAAGCAGGACATGAGGCCAGAGGTTCAGAAGTTTAAAGTCATCGTCAGCTACAAAGTGATTTTGAGGCCACTGTGAGATACTTGGGACTAGTCTTTGGGAAGAAAGAGGTCAGTAGAGAAAAAGAAAAGAAAATTGGATTTTCCAGTGTATAGTTTTTTGTTTGTTTGTTTTTTAAGACAGGGTTTCTCTGTGTAACCTTAGCTGTCCTAGACTTGCTTTGTAGACCAGGCTGGCCTTGGATTTACAGTGATCCATATGCCTCTGCCTCTCAAGTGCTGGGATTAAAGGCATGTACCACCACACCCCGGTTTTTTTTTTTTTTTTTTTTAAATGAGACCAAAACACATGTAAATGAGAACAGAGAATAAGTGTAGCACTGTGAAGCTGGGGGAAAAAAAAATCAATTCATTGTAATTATCCAATGTAACTGCTTCAAAGGAGAGGTGTAATTAGAAAATAATCACACCCACAGGCCAACTTGTTCCCTCTAGTTTCATACCTTCAGCACAAAGGCCCATTAGCACAGGAATTATGCTTGCCATGCGATGTGAAATGGAAATACCTCCCCTGCCCCAGAATCCTAATCAAACCTGCAAAGTGCTTGCAAGCCTGCAGTGCGTGGGAAAATATGCAAAACTGAAGACAGTATAATGTCCAGGCAGATGGGATGCGTGACTGATTTTCTTTCCTTCCAACGATTTCTTTAACATTATTAATTAATCAGTTTATTTAATAAAGCTTTAAAAAGCGTTTTTAAAACTTAAGTTTTAAAATTAAAATTAGCATAGGAAGTAATGGTTTTCGTTAGTGTTTTCATACACCTCTGTCCTTATCTAGCCTTCTCACGCTTTAGTGAAGGTTCGATTATGGCAACATGCTACACAATGACAACTTCTGCTCCACTTGTCACTGTGGTTTTTGTATCTAATGGTTCACTCCTATAATCAACAGAAAAATAAGTCACTGTGAGTGACATGGCTCATAATCCCAGCCCTGGGGAGACACAGGTAGGCCAGCCAGAGTTACATAGTGTCACTGTGCCTCAAAAATGAAAGAAAGATAAAAGAACAAAAGAAAATATATTCTTTGCTGTCTTTAAAAAAAAATTCATTTAAAATTGTGCAGGTGCCTGAGTGTGCGGTGGGGTTGGCGTGTGCGTGTGCGTGTGAGTGTTGGTGCCTACAGAAGCCAGACTGTGAAGGTCCGTGTGAGCCATCCAGTGTGGCACTGGTAACCCAATTCTGGACCTCTGCAAGAACAGCAGTATGTGCTCTTAACTGCCAGTATCTCTGTTTTAAGGGGAAATTAAGACATCCTAATCATTCATCGCTAAAAGGTACTTCTGCTTTGCTTAAATTAAATACTGTATCCATTTTCTTCTATTTGGCTTGGACAAGGTTAAAAGGATGAAAAAGCTGAAGCTATTCTGGGTGGAGTTAGTATGGAGTCAGCTCGCCAGTAGATTGGGAAGAAGGGGTGACCACCGCGGAGGTAACTGCATCCTTTGGCACCTTAGAAGGGCATGGAAGCTCACACCTGTCTTCCCAGCACTCAGTAAGCGTAAGTGGAGTGTCTCGAGTTCTAGGTCAGCCATATAGGGAGTTAGACTCTATTCTCTCATGCTCAATCAGCTATGCTTTTCCACTGTAATTCTTACGATTCCATTCAATTATTATGGCTGTTCAGCTCTACTTCTTGTTTTCTGTGATGTGTGTCACATTTAATGGCTTCTCAGTATCAGGGAAACCTCCGCTCTGTAGTTAAACCGATGACGTCCAGGATGGACCTAGATGTATTCGCACTAGGTGAATGGTGTATCTTAAGTGTTCTGAGGATGTGAGTAAATATATTTATTGAGGAATAGTTACACTATAGAGACAAAACTCTTATATGCGTGTGTGTTTTCATCTATTTTTTTCTGGAGTCACTACACTTCTGAAACAGGGGCTCTCAACCTGAATGCCACTGCTCTTCTGAGCTGGAAAGTCTCTGCAGGGTTTCTGTCCTGTAGGAACAGTAATCTGCATGCCTGGCCTCTGCTCAGGAGGTGGCTCCTTGTCATTCGTGATGACCTAAAATGTCTTGTGGTGGTGCTGGTGGGGGCACAGCTAGCATTCTGAGGATGTAACAGGCTTTAGATATTGGATGCCAACCCATTGTAGATGATTTGCCTACAATCTTATGGTAGATAAAGTGGCAGAATCCAAACTTAAAAAGAAAAAAGAAAAACAACAAAACAACAACAACAAAAAAACCCAGAACAATTCGAGTGTCCTAGAATTCAGTGGCATTACAGTCATCTGCTTTGTGGACCTTAGGGAAACAGGCTAAATTTTCTTTTCCCCTAAGAAAAGGGGAGGAGATTCCATAGTTGAATAATCTCAAAATCCTTTCACAAACAGGAAGTCATTAAAACAGATAGCAAGAGGTCAGGAATATGAAGCCAATAATGGTATTTTTTAAAAAGTCAATTCGATTCCAGCAATTTTACACGCGGAGCTCTAATTTCTTTCTTTCTTTCTTTTTCTTTTTTTAAATGGGGTCTATTAGAGAGATATGATGAGAAGAGGTTGTCAGAGTGAATCCTGAGCTGGCCACAGGGGCCAACCGCTCTGCTCTTCACCTGCCCTTCATCACGGGGACAGCGTTCAGCTCCATCAATGCCACCTGCATCTCCCACGTGCAAGTAGGGATGCTGAGCATCCTCAGCAGAATCCTTGAAGGCCCTTCATGTATTTGTGCTTTGCTCAGCCAAAATATACTTGTACATCGACCTTGTGAACAGATGCCTGGTAATGAGGCCACAGGACTGAGTAACATTTTTCAGAAAATTGCTTTACGGTGTAATAAATGTTCTGATTAGATGCCTGGTTTCCTCTTTGACATACTCAGGTGATTCAACCTGGGGATCGTGGGCAGGAAATTATTGCTTGCTAAATACTGTACAAAGAGTGCAAGGATTTTTAAGCTTGAAAGATGTTTCTAACACACTACATGTTATTTAAAAAAAATGCACAAAATTTGCCATTGTTTGTCTTTCAGTTTCTCCTTAATCTTGACCTATTTCTCAGTTTGGTTCCAATTTACTTGAGTATGAAATGTCTGCTTCAGTAAGTGTTTTGTTTTAAAAAAATTATATATATGAGTGCTGGGATTAAAGGTGTGTGACAGTGTCACCTTATCTGAGCAGGATTATCTTTTGTGGCATTTTTTTTTTCCTTTCTTAAAGATTTTATTAATCCCTGCACTCGGGAGGCAGAGGCAGGCAGATCGTTGTGAGTTTGAGGCCAGCCTGGTCTACAAAGTGAGTACAGGATAGCCAAGGCTACACAGGTAGAAACCCTGTCTCGAAAAACCAAAAAGATTTTATTTATTTTATGTATATGGGTTCTCTACTGCATGTACACCTACATGCCAGGAAAGAGCATCAAATCCAAGTGTAGATGGTTGTGAGCCACCATGTGGTTGCTGGGAATTGAACTTAGGACCTCTAGAAGAGTGCTCTGTTAACCACTGAGCCATCTCTTCAGCCCTTTTAGTGGCATTTTTATAGAAGTCTTTCTGTGAGGTATTATTTAATAAGAGAGGGTCTTAGCAGCCAACCGACAGGATAACATTTTCAATTAGCAATACAGACACAGGCTACAGCCAGGTAGCAAGTAGCCGGTGAGGCCACAGAACCATACTATCCTACTCGCTCCTGCATTGGCAGCCATCTTAGACTAGGCATTAAATAGAGAGATGTTAAATACGCAATATACAGAATGGGAGGATGGCAAAAACTGATGACGGCAAAATACGAGATAAAATAATAAGAGAGTAAGGATAAGATTACATAAAATGAGAGTTGCTGACTTCCCATGAAACAATAATAGGATTAGTATGTATGTATCACGATATAGCAAATACCTCACACAGTAGTTTAAATATAGGAGCTGGAGAGATGGCGCCAACATTTGTGGTTCTTAAAGTCATGGGTTCAGTTCCCAGCGCCTACATGGTAGCTCACAACAATCTCTAACGCTTGATCTAGGGGAATCCAACATCTGATTTTGGCCTCTGTGGGCAGGAAGCATATACAAGGTGCACACACACACAAGGAGGCATACACACGGTGCACACACACACACACACACACAAGCAGGCATACGTATTAGAAACTACTTCTAAGTGTCAAACTGAGAACCACTGGGATTTCTTTTGTTTGTTTGTTTGTTTTCGAGACAGGGTTTCTCTGTGTAGCCTTGGCTGTCTTGGACTCACTTTGTAGACCAGGCTGGCTTTGAACTCACAGTGATCTGCCTGCCTCTGCCTCCCAAGTGCTGGGACTAAAGGTGTGCTTCACCACAGCCCAGCTCGGGATTTCTTTTTATATTTAATAAAGTAACGTCCTCATGTGTTTTCAAAGCATATTTAAAGTTGAAATTGAACTTACAGTTTTGTACAGGTTGAAACTTTTAAAAAAGACAAGTTTAGAAATGTCTTTGAGGTGTAAATAAATATATTCATTTGGCCTGCAATGACAAACAATGCTAAGCTTAAATGGGACCAGCAAGCCACTTGTCATCATATCCCTGAAAATGCACTCACTCCAAACCCCGACTTGTGTTATATGAGTGAGACTTTACGCTCTCTCTTCTACCTGTCTCTCTCTCCTCCCCACATTCAGCACAGCAAGATCACAGCTGGTAAACTCTTTGTCTGTGTTCTTCCTGGCGGGCTGGGCCAGGTTTCATTATTGTACCTTGCTTCTAGTATGTTTTGTTGTTTTTCTCCCAGTGTTAATAATTGCCTTTTTGGTTTTCATTTGTTTAGATGTCCTACTTTGTGCACGGTCACCAGTGCACTTTCACAGTGCTCAGGGCTGATGCATGGCTGCACAGGTACACACTGTCCACACCTAGTGAGCTCTTTGATAGGTCACACCCATAGGTCACATGGCTAGGATAAGTACCACCTGGGCACAGCAACAAGCACGTTCTGTTTTATCCCCTATGCTTTAATTCTATACTTCTTTCACACGCATGTCTTGGCACTTTCGATCCGCAGAATCCATTTCCGGCTGTCTACACTCGGCCTTGATGCACAGTGTCCTTCTGGGGAATTCTGTCTCCCTTCTGTGCTGGAGAATCTACTTCCTGGATCCCACCAGGTTTTTGTTTCTTTTTTTCTTTTCTTTTTTTTCCCCCTTTAGCTTTGACAGAACACACCTGTCCCTCCAAAGGATGTGCAGTTGGTACATTTTGTGAGTTTGCATACGTAGGATTTAAAAAAAAAAAAAAAAAGTATTCTTTTTCAATTCTTTTATGTTCACACCTGATAGACAGGCTTGACTACTACAGAACTTTGGCCTGGGTTACGGAAGGCATCATGGGTGATGTCACACTATTTTCATGCTTCCACTCTCACTAATAAAAATGTACAGCTCTCTTGATGCTACGTCATTTGAACGGGATGTGCCTTTATTATCTGAAATCTTTAAGAATTCTGTCCTTGTTGGTGTTTGGCGGGGTGGGTGTGTAGGGTGGGGGTGGGGGAGGGGTCTTGGGGGAGGGGTGGGGTGGGAGTAACTTGATGGCCCTGCTGGCAGGTGGTCATTCTTTCCCCTGTGGTGCTGGGTGCTATATGGGCCCTTTGATCTGGAGGTTCATTGTCCTCAACTACTGCATGGCTTCCTTTTCTTTGATGCTCGCCTTGGTCCCCTCTCTCTTCACAAGGTCTACTCGGGAAGGATAATTTCCTGGGTGGTCTTTTTGGTGGTTGTGTAATCAGCATGCACTTTCATTAAGCAAGAAACAAAAAACAAATGCCAATTAGCTCAAAATGTTGCCGTTTTATTTTTTTTATTTTTTATTTTTTTGGTTTTTCGAGACAGGGTCTCTCTGTGTAGCCTTGGCTGTCCTGGACTCGCTTTGTAGACCAGGCTGGCCTCGAACTCACAGCGAATGTTGCCGTTTTAGCATTTAGTAATCTATTTTAATGAGAGAAAAACCCTTTACAAGCCCAGTAAGAGGAAAACTATATAGTAGTAAGCACTGTAGTAACCAATAACCACTATCAGACTGGGCATGGTGACGCACGCCTTCAATATCCCATACTGAGGAGGCAGAGGCAGGCAGACCACTGTGAGCTGGAGGCCAACCTGGTCCAGGACAGCCAAGGCTACACAGACAAACTCTGTTTTGAAAAACCAAAACAACAACAAAACAAAAAAAAAAACCCACTATCAATATTGTTATCTACATACATCCTGCATTTCCACCTAGCTCTCACTCAACACTGCTGGGAACAGCATCTGAACCCATCACTTTTTGATTATGTTAATTTTGACTGATGAGTCAAAGGTCCCTGCACACCACAAGTGCCTTCAGCTAACAACACTCTTTCACCACTGCAATTCTGTAAAAATCCCTGCTCAGCTAAACTATACCTTTCCATAGCACAGCTGAGTTAAAAAGAGCCTGGCTTGAGCTGTGTGGATGGCTCAGCAGGTTAAGAGCACTTGCAGCTGCTCTTGTAGACGACCCAGTTTCAGTTGCTAGCATCCACATTAGGAGGCTCACAACTGTCTTGTAACTCTAGCCCCAGGGGACACTATGCTTCTGGTCTTTATGGGCACCTGCACTCACATGCACACCCCTCCCCCCATACACACACACACACACACACACACACACACACACACACACACACACGAAAGAGCTTGACTGGAAGGCAGAATAGTAATTACCCCATCCTATTTCATATTAGTAAACCATTCACATGATATTAAGGTTCCCTGGTTCCCACTATGAGCAAGAGCTGTGCCGTCACATACGCTCGGTGACATGTCACTCTTGTACCCTCATTTTGTACACAAAGCAAACAAGATACACACAAATTAGCCAACTGCTCATGGTGACTTCAAAGGTCACAGACAGCACTGTTTAAATTCTTCTTCCCATATACCACACACTAAAATCAGCTATGCTATGCTGTTGAAAATAAGCCACTCCAATTACTTCATGCAAAGAAGCCGGAAAGCCAAAACAACTGTCTCCAGGGAAGGTGTTCAATCAGTAACTTGGCTGGAGAGAACAGCTACGGCATTAGTGACGCGCTAAGTAAGATTCCAGGTTCTAAGAACAGGCTTTGTACATGCTTTATTTAGAGAAATCAGTTACCTCAAATTGGTTGAAGTAGAGGTGCAGAAGTAAGCCAGAAATCCTAGCATGGCAGTGTCACCAAGAGAGAAAGAGAGCCAGAGAGGGAAACACACCAAAGACACAGAGAAAAGAATGGTCATCTCTACTTAAAATGATTTATCAAAATTATTTCAAGGTTAAAAGGGGGAAATCTGTACCCCCAATTGACATTTGCAGGTATATTTTATTAGCTACCTCTAACTTCATAATCAATTAAGAGCACTGGACTCTCAAGTAGCATAGAAAATGAAGTGTTAAAATATCATTAACAACTATCTACTTGTTTATTCCAGTATTAGAGTAAATACGAAACAAAAATTCTGTGAGTTTTATAATGATCTAAAATAAAACTAGCTTCCTTTCTATATTTGCTGACAGGAAGATGCTAGCTAGAGAGGATAAAGGAAAACTCACCTTCACTGCTGCTGTGACTGCAGCCGCAGCTGCTAAATTCAAACCCTGGCGTCCAAAGTTCACCATTGTCTCATAGCCTCTTTCCTTTGCTTGAACAATGTAATCATCAATTTCCTGGGGGCAAAAAGTTAACAGTAAAATCAGGTGTGGCAGCACACCACTGACATCCCAGGAGGGAGGTAGGGGGCACTGAGAGCAGGAGTTCAAGGTTACCTTCAGTTACACCGTAAACTCAAAGGCAGCCTGGGCCATGTGAGTAAACTGTTAAACTGGATTAAAGGCCTGAGCCACCACGCCCAGCTGCTAGTTTTATTTAGAATAATGTTAAGAATCATCTTGTCACCAGGCGTGGTGGTGGACACCTATAATCCCAGCACTCGGGAGGTAGAGGCAGGGGGATTGCTGTGAGTATGAGACCAGCCTGGTCTACATAGCAAGTGCAGGACAGCCAAGGCTAAATGCAGAAACTCTGTCTTGAAACCCTGGGTCCCCCCCACCCCCCTCGCCAGCCATGAAAAAAAAAAAGAAGAATCTTCTTGTCAGCCCTGTGAAGTGGCACACACCTTTAATCCCAGCATTTGGGAGGCAGAGGCAGGTAGATCGATGTGAGATCGAGGAGCCTCTTGTCATAACACATGCTGACATACACTACTGAAAAAGACCGTGTGAGGAAATAACACAGAAACCCTGTCTCAAAAAACAAACAAACAAAAAGAAGCCTCTTGTCATAACACATGCTGACACGCACTACTGAAAGAGACCGGGTGAGGAAATAACGGATATACCTTACCTTTTCCTTTGAAGAAAGTAGAGGATGAAGGAACTTCCTATAAATTAAACTTGCCCCTCTGGTATAGGGTGACAGCAGCCAAATGACAAAGGCAATCTTCAGCTCAAAGTACAGGGGGAACCTGACAGGACAGAAAAGAGACAACCAGAGAGTGATCTTGGTCAGAAGCAAAACACCAAGTAACACGGAACTTGCAGTCACCGCGCCTGTTTCCACATGTCAAAGCTGCTGCTGAGAGGAACAGTCAGGACAACGACGGGGGTTCACCGATGAGGCCATCTCATTCAATCATGGATGAGGTGACCAAAGACTGCAAGGTCCCTGCAGACACCTCGCACAGGGCAGCACCTGAACTGACTGCAGTGGCTCAGGAAGGACAAAATTACCATCTAGACACAGCAGCTGGGGACTGCCCCAGAAGTACGTGAGGCACCTGCGTACACCAGGGGACCACTTCACCTGTCCCCGGAGCACATTCCCTCACCATCTTCCTTAAAACTCCCACGTCACTTCCTCTTCAAATTCCAACTGCAGATGAAGGGCTGAGGGAGACTGGAAACTAGTTAAGTGCCTATGTCCACGTGGTGGCTTTCCTCTCTGTGGAGTTCCTTCCCTAACAGTGACCATGTGATTTGACACAAATGAATGTGACGGATGACACAAGTCTTAACTGCTCTGTGATACCCTCTAGTTCCCACAACCTTTTGCTTTCGGCTTCTGCCGAGGAAACACTTCCTTCCTCAGCCTTGGTTCTGAATGAAGACATGGATGGAGCTGATAGCAGCGCGGCTGCAGCCAAATACCTGCCTCGAGGGCGTGTAAGGCATAGAGGCCTGCCGTTCTAGCCCACTGTGCTTTGAAGAGCTGCCTGCCGCCACACTAAAAGCTGAAGCACTAAGTGTGAGAGAGCCCGGGCACCGGGCACCGGGAGTTCTTGCGGTAAGGCAGACAGGCAGGGGGCCAGTGGGGAGTGACTACTATGTAGTCCGCAATGGACTCTTGTTATTGAAAAACAAACAAACAAACAAACAAAAACAAACAAAACAACTGTGTGTGTGCATGCATGTGCAGATGATGTATGGGTAAGTGTGAACACCATGGCACGTGTGTGGAGGTCAGAGGACCACTTTCAGGAGTCAGGCCTCCATCCACTGTGGGATCCACACTGCACTCTGGTTGTAAGGCTTATGTGGCCAAGTACCATTTTAGAATAAATGACTTGGCCAGCCCAACTTTTAACATTCAACACTTTCTATATTTTTCAATAATGCAATATAAGCTCTATTTGAAACTGGGAAGAAAGAAAGTCTTAAGAAAAAAGAACTGTGGAGCCTAGGGTGTAGCTCAGTTGGTAAAGAGGCTTGCCTACTAATGCCTAGTACGGCACTAAAACAAAAAACAAAAAAACAAAAACACACGTGGTGGTACATGCCTGTAATCCTAGCACACAGAAGGTAGACACAGGGGGATCAGAGTTCAAGGTCAGCCTTGGCTACATGAGATCATGTCTAGATGAGGAAGGAAGGAAGGGAAGGGAACGACTTTGAACCTCAAGGTCCCTAGAATAGTTGAGAGTCTTTATCTGTCAGCTAAGAACTAAGAAAATTCTCAAATGCCTACTCCAAAATCAACAGGGAAAGGAACAGGGCTAAGGGGAAGGAAACACTTTCCGTGTGTGCGTGGGTGTGCGTGGGTGTGCATGGTGTGTCCTTGGGTGTGCATGGTGTGTGCGTGGGTGTGCATGGTGTGTCCTTGGGTGTGCATGGTGTGTGCGTGGGTGTGCATGGTGTGTGCGTGGGTGTGCCCCCCTGTGGGGATCAGAAAAGGCCACCAGGTGCCCTAGAACTGAAGTTACAGACAGTGAGCCATCGCTCTAGCCTCAAGGAAAACATGTCAGGTGAGAAATGAAAAATGGAGGAGGGCAGGGTCTGGCTCTGAGTGTATGCCGAGCATGTAGAAAGTCCTGGGGGGGCGGGGAGAGGAAGGAGGGGGGGTGGAGAGGGAGAGAGAAACTTGGACTAACTCATAAATCAGGACTGGTTAACAATGTTTAAGTCTGATCTGGTATGGTGAGCCACACACACATTTAATCCCAACACTTGGGAGTCAGAGGCAGGCAGACCTGTGTGAGTTCCAGGCTACCCTGGCCCACAAGCCAATCCCAGGTCACCTAGAGCTGTATAGTGAGACTTTGTCTCAGAAAAAAACAAAAACAAAACCAAAAAACCATACATACACATATATGTGTGTGTGTGTGTGTATATGTATATATGCCCGATGATGTATACTTTTCCTATACATCTATGTGACAACATGAAACAATGTTCTGAGAATATGAGGCAGGAAGTGGTGGAAAGCAGGCACAGGAAGCAACAGAACGGGACCACTGAGTTCAATTCATTACCTATAGGTACCATGGTCTGATCCCTACCTATCTACCTATCTGGCTGCATTTAGTGGCCTGGGTTAAGAAAAGATAACTTGGTTAATTTCAGCCCCAGTCTATTATGACGCATGGGAAGTGGAAACACTGGCAAGATCTCGGGTTTCTGTTTTTAGAAAAGAGGCTTCTCTAATGGCACGGTTGGAAAGATACTCCAGAACACAGGAGGAGCTCCGAGTCCTTAAGTATGGGTCCTCTATAAACTGTGAGCCCATGGGATGAACATGTTATAATTATGCCTCGTGCAGCTTAGACAGAGCCGCCAGGGAGCTGCTGCCGAGTGGGCGGGTGTCCGCGTGGCTCCTGACGTGTAGTTTCGCTGTTCGTGCCTCAGAGCTTTAGGGCTGGGTAGGGAGGGAAGGCTACAACCAGATGCTGCGGATTGGAGAAGAGTCATTTCGGAAGCCATGGGAGAAAAACAGTCTGAAGTCATGAGTGTGGAAAGCGGATGATGACAGCCAGGTTCTCTATTTTAAGATGCTGGTGGGAGTGGGAGGTGGGCAGGGATTAGCGCAGTGAGCTGCCTTCATGAAGGCGGGCTCCACAGACAGCACTGTCGTCTCGGGGAAGACAAAAAAAGAGGATGCTGGGTAGTTAGGTTGCTTGAGCTGTTTCTCACGGCAAGATAAGAACTCAGGGGCTCTTGAGTCCCTCGGAGCTGTGGAACTTACCATGCCAGCGTCTGATCCGCCACCGTTTCAATGACAGTATAGAGGGCGAACACTATCCAATACATCATCCAGCGGACCTGGAAGTCATAAAAGCACGCATGAGACAACTGGCTGAGGTGATCGCAGGACCTGGTGGGTGCCTCACACTCAAAACCCAGCATCTGCGATGCCCAGGCAGGAGGATTACCGTACAATTATAAGGCTAGCCTGTGCTACACAATGAATTGCATATCGGCCTGGCTTAGCGAGTGAGACCACCTTCTTAGAAAAGAAATTATTTACTCTGAATAATTTTATATAAATATACACACATCTCTGGATGTATAATACACTGGGAGCCAATGCAGAGGATGGTGGTTCAGTTTTCAACAGGTCTTATGCCTGAGTCTGTGGAATACAAAAGTCAACAATGAATCTCTGAGGCCTGATACACTGCAACTCAGGAGCCAGAATCTCAGAGCTTAATGCATGCATAAGCAAAATAGTACAAGCTTTATCTTTCTGTGTACAGAAATCGTTCACAGGCCAGAGAGCTACTGTCGGACTGACTGTTAGTTGCGTTAATGACAAATCTATAAAACCAATCACTCAGTTTGAAAACCTAAGGTTAGGGTCTTTTTCACTCTAATTATCTCTTGGCACTACATCCTTTTAGGGGCAGATGCCAGAAAGGTTATTACTATTTTTAAAAGATATTTATTTATTTATATGACTGCTCTGACGGCACATACACATGAAAGTTAGTAGAGGGCATCAGACCCCATTACAGATGCTTGTGAGCTACCATGTGGGTGCTGGGAATTGAACTCAGGACCTCTGGAAGAACAGCCAGTGCTCTTAATCACTGAGCCATTTCTCTTGCTTTCTAGATTAGTGCCTTTAACCCCTGGAATAACACTAGGAGTAGGGAAATGCCATTGTTTCTGCCACGGGTGAAGGAATAGTGGCAGTGAGGTAAAAGATCTTCCTCAAGGTCACTTTGCCAGGGTGCGGAGCCAGGTGGGCTGATTCTGGAATGGGCTAGCCAGCTGTAGCATACACAGAGGGAAAACTGCAGGAGCCCAGGTAGGCCCACTGCATCCCTCCTTCTCATCCACTTTAGTGCTCTGATAAGCAGCTGGAATACTGTGCCATGTAAAAAACATCTTTAGAGGCAGTACACATAGTAACAGGTCACGAGGTGGCATGTTCATGGGTGTGAGGCCCTGTTACAAGTACACCCTTATTAACTACTCAGTTGCTTGGCTATCTCACAGACAGCACCAAACTGTAACTCAAGGCTGGGGATGTAGTGACTGGTGGAGGACTTGCCTAGGATGTGTACGCCCGGACACCCCTCAGCAGTACAAACACCATCAGCACCCCTGGAACTGGACATACACATAGTTGTTAGCGGCCATGTGGGTATTAGGAACTGAACCCAGGTTCTTTCCAAGAGCAGCAAGTGCTCTTACCCACTGGGCCGACTCTCCAGCTCCAATGTCAATTTTTTTTTTTTTTTTTTTAAAGAGGAAGAAAAGAAGGTATTTCATCACTAAACTATGTCATCAACAGTATATTGTAGACATTTCCCCCCAGTGGTATTGGACCAGTATTTTCTTTTTCTTATATAGGTATTACTGTGTACCCCAGATTAGCTTCGAACATGGGACAATCCTCCTGCCTCAGCTTTCTGAGATCAGAAGCACGAGTCATCATGCCTGGCGCTGGCTAAACTTTCATATAAACAGAATTTGTCTTTTGTGAATAGATTCCTTGACAGTCTGCTCTCTTGGTTTTATTCTTATCAGAAATATGGACCCTCAGTGTGACTGAGCTTAGGCAATGAGTCCATCAATGTCACCCAGTGAGCATGTGCTGTTCACTGCAGCAACTGCAGAGAAAATCAACCTTGAAGGTGCGCTGCCTTATTTTCACAATAATGGACATGCTTGGGATTTCACACGGAAATAGTACTCAGCAGAGCTTGATGAGAACTGCGCCTCAAGGCCGGCCAGGCTATGTTTAAGGTTTTCCCTGGAGGAAATGCTGCATGTCAAGGTTTAAAAAAAAAAAAAAAAAGGCAGCTCATAAAATTGTAACTAAGGAGGACATCTGAAGGCAAAGGCCTAAATAGTTTTTATGTCAGACAAAGATATGAATAATAAAATACAGCATTAGTATTAGCATTAATAATTTCTGGGCAAGCCATCGCCTTGACTGTCCTATGTATGTATACAGACCCTTCTGCGTCTATGGGGATTATTTCTCAAGCCCTTCAGACACAGGGCCTGCTGCCACTCAAGTCTCACCTATAAAACGGCTTAATATTGACAAATAGTAGTGTGTATCGTTTTGTAGATGTTAAATCATCTCTGATTACTCATATTAGCTAAAAACATGCAAGTGCTTCCTCTTTCCTCTTCTCTGCAGGGTCTTGAACTGTTCATCTCTCTGCTGTAGCCTACCAAGTGCTGGCATTATAGGTGTGTTACCACACCCAGCTCTATGATCACTTTAGTGTAGCCCGCTTAATGACCACAGAAGTAACAGTGTATCTTTGATTCCTAAGAAATAAATTCTCCAACACCCTTAAGCACTAAGTTGAACACACACACACACACACACACACACACACACACACACACACACACA
>OU015751.1:16168095-16187700 GCA_907169655.1 Acomys percivali | reverse complement strand
ACACACACACACACACACACACACACACACACACACACACACACACATTCTGATTTATCTTTCATATAAAGCATAATTCAGTTAATTCTTTTTGTCCTGGTTTTTCGAGACAGGGTTCCTCTGTGTGGCGTTGGCCGTCCTGGACTCACTTTTAGACCAGTCTGGCTTCGAACTCACAGTGATCCACCTGCCTCTGCCTCCCAAGTGCTGGAATTAAAGGCGTGAGCCACCGTGCCAAGCATGTAGTTAATTCTTAAGGACTGACGTGGGATCATTAGCAGTGACATGAACTGATACAACTGTATCCGGTCTTCCTGCCTACTTGTCACAGGAAGCGAAACAAACATGGACTGGCGAAATGGCTCAGGAGATAAAGGAGCTCGTCATCAAGACTGATGACCTGAGTCCCATCTCCAGCACCTCCACGATGGGAGGGAAAGAAGCGATTCCTTCCTGGAAGTTGACCTCTGACCTCCACATGTGCTCTGTAGAACAAACAGGAACAACTACACACATATCTACATAAACAGATATATGCAATTAGAAAAAAAGAAAAAGAAAACAAGAGACATGGCCAGCAGCTTCAGCCCACTGGTTTTTAATATTTTAATGACATGATAATGATACTGAAATTATGAGAATATCAGCATCAATGAGACGGACACGAATAAACTAAGGAATGTAGGTAAAAAGAAGAAAGCCTCCGAGGAACAAGCAAACATGCATTCTCTGCTAGGACAAAGGGGAAAGGAAGCAGGAAAAAAAATCTTCTCTGTGGGGAAGAGGTCTTGAAGTAGGGAAACAGGGAAGAGGGCTGAAGGAATGACAAGTCAGTCTCTGGTCTGTAGGAGGGCGGCTTGTTTGTTAAGAGTGTCTGTGTGAGGCTTGGAAAGAACTAGAAAGCTCTAGAAAAGTGTTTTTTTTTTTTTTGTTTTTTTTTTGTTTTGTTTTGTTTTGAGACAGGGTTTCATTGTGTAGCCCTGGCTGTCCTAGAACTCGCTCTGTAGACCAGGCTGGCCTCGAATTCACAGAGATCTGTTTGACTCTGCCTCCGAGTTCTGGAATTAAAGGTGTGCGCCACCATTACCCTCAAAACGTCACTTTCATAGACAGGAAGAGGTGCTGCTGCCCAGGGAAGGGCCTGCCCTGACTCTTACCAAAGAAGCCTTCCTTCACCTACCTGGAACAAGGGTGCAGTGAGACATCTGGGGCAGTGGTGGCGGAGTGCCTGGCTCCTCAGCTCCCTTTGCAGCCGTGTGGGGCCGACTACGCAGTTCTCACCATAAAGTGTGAGCCGGAGAACGGGGTGTGTAGCTAGCTAGCAAGGAGCAGAGCAGCCATGGAAGCTGTGTGCTGAAGGTGAGCAGAACTCAAGTTCTTAGACAGCTGTGGGAGGAAGACTCCCGTCTGAAACGAAGGCCTTGCTTCATGATGGGCTGACACAGGACAGAATGAATCCCTGCACCCCTTCTGGCACCGCGTTCTTTGCTACGTGTCATAAAGCAAAGCATCTTAGCCCATAGGTGAGGCTGCAGTCTCATCTGTGGGGACTGAGAGCCGGGGCTACTACAGCAATGGTTATAGAATTAGCTGTACACCCGCCAGGGTGCTCTTATTGTCTCACTGGGGCATACCTAATGCTTGGTTAGCGGTGGCTGGTACACCCACCAGGGTGCTCTTATTGTCTCACTGTCTCATACCTAATGCTTGGTTAGCGGTGGCTGGTACAATGCCTGCTGTTACGGAGACATGCAGGCCTGAAGGGGCTCTAGCTGAGACCTCATGGGGAGCCTAACAAGTATCTGGGAAGTAACTGGAGGACAGGAAAAGTGACATTCTCATACAGCAGACTGTGACAGAGCCAGCTCTTGTGATCCCTTGGGAGGTGTGGCTTCTGACTGAGTTTGTCAGTGTATGTGATTTTTAGCAGCATCGTCTCCCGCCACCCCCACCCCCCACCCCGCCCCAGCATCATCTTCACTAGGGGGACAAATCAGATAAATCTTAGAGACATGCATAAAGTTGGAAGTAAGTCTATTCAGAGAGGAAGGCCAGAGAGGCGCCCCAAGGTTAAAGGGCATATTAACAGCCAGAGGAGGCAGAGGATGCTGACTTATGCTTGACTCTTCTTGCTTTGCCTTCTTCTCAGGAGTGCGCCTACATGCTTGTGACAAAACCAGACGCTTGAAGTTTGTATGAAGAGGCTGTGGGGAGACAGCTCTGCTGGTAAAAGTGCTCACTAAGCATGGATGGGGGCTTGAGTTTGGATCACAAGCACCCACATTAAAAAAAAAAAAAGCCAAGTTGGGCGCTAGAGAGACAGTTCAGTAGTTAAAGGAGTACTGGTGGCTTTTTCAGAGGACCCTGGTTCAATTCCCAGCACCCACATGGTAGCTTAACAGCTGTCTGTAACTCCAGTCCTCCTAGGAGACCCAACACTGTCTTCTGGCCTCCTGGCATTGCATGAATGTGATGCACAAACATACACGCATGCAAAATACTAATACACATAAAAACAAACAGAAAAGCCAAGTGTAGGGATGTGAGCCTGCAACTGCAGAGACAATCAGTGTGCTGTGGGTTCAGAGAGAGACACTGTCTCAAATATTTTTTTAAAAGGTAGAAAATAGATGGGTGTGGTGGCACACACCTCTAATCCCAGCACTCTGGGAGGCAGAGGTAGGCGGATCTCTGTGAGTTCGAGGCCAGCCTGGTCTACAAAGTGAGTCCAGGACAGCCAGGGCTACACAGAGAGACTCTGTCTCAAAAAACAAAAAGGTAGAAAGTGACTGAGGAAGACAAGCACCCTATCCTTGAGCTACATCCTCAGCCCAAACAGAACCTCAGAATCATTCAGACATCAAAAGAAAGCAATTTGCCAAGGAAATAAGCCCCCTAATTAGGCAAGCCCTTTGAAAGATTAGAGAGTCATCTGAGATAGGAAACCACAGTGTGAGAAGTGACATTCCGCTTACACAGTGCATGGGCGGACGATCCTTGTCAGCTAGCCAGAACCTGTTTTATTATTGCTCCAAATCCATAAGGTTTTGATAAGCCTTAGCATTTCAAAAATCCAGACAGTCATGTGATGGAGTTCTTAGTTTCACTCTCCCAGAGGAATTAGAGGGGCATTTAAAGCCTGAGCAGTACTGTAAAATGAACATACCCAGAGCGAAATGTACTGTCAGAAGACCGTGCTCCACTGGCTGGGAACTCATGTACATTGCCCTGATGTTAAGAGAAAAGTGGCTTCATTTTCACGGGGCTTTTAAACATTTTTCAACAAAAGAAGTTTTATGCTCTACATCCCTAGGAAAAAAAATTAAAAAAAAAAAAAAAATGAAGATCCCAGGATAAACAAATACAGCACGGGAAGCATTGTAGAAAAGGATAGCAGGTATACCAGGACTCACAGACCACAAGCAATGGAGGAAGGTGGGGGTCGGGGTGAGAGCACCTTCTGGTTTATAAGCACATGCTAGGAGTTGTAAGAGCCACGGATAGATAATGGTGAGGTCCTGCTAGCTAAGAAATGTTATTTTCTTAAATTGTTTCTCTATGTAGCTTGTTATTTTATTACTAGTGATATTATAGTAGCAATGATGATAATGTGTTAAATGATCCAATCGTACTAACTTACAGTGTGTGATTAGAAAAATCGAGGTGATAAGTTAATTTGACAAATACTACCTAGGATCTATTATGCGCAAAGCCTTCGACACGAAAGAGTCCCAAACTATTATGGCAAGGCTTTCTTGCTCTTGAGGAGCTTTCATGGTAGGGTATGACTATAAGAAGGTTTATAATTAGAATAGGCAATTGAATCCACATATAACTACTAAAAATCTTTATGTACTATGTAGTCATTACTGTCCTGTCTGAATGACACTTAGTTCTTAAGGAAAAGGCTCTCCTAGTTACTGACACTCCCCAGCCCCTGCAAAGGTCATATAGAAATCTGGGCATCGAGGTTGGCTTACGTAACACCTACCTCAGGCATCTCACTGAGAGGAGAGGAAGGGTCACACCCTGTCCTGCTCATCACCCGTGTTCCCAGTGCCCTCTGCACAGGCACAGACATCCCTAGTGAACAACTTCTATTTTCGGGGGCCAGGTCTGCAGGCCAGGCTGGCACAGAACTCAACTATGCGGCCAAGGGGTAACGGTAGCCCCCTGAGCACTGGGATTACCAGAGCCACCAGGCTTGGGGTCCAGTCAGAAGGAAAGGCCCAGTGGGGGAAGTTCTCGCCTGGTAGGGCAAGGGAGTGCAATGACTTGAGTTCCAACCTTGGAACCCACATAGAGGTTGGTGGAGAGGACGGACTCTCCAGAGCTCCCCTTTGACTGCCACATGCTCGCCTAGACTTGGATATGTGCGCACAAACACACACCACGCACGCACACACGGTAATAAGTGAAACTACAAAGAAAAGAAGGCCTTAACTGAGAAGGCTCAAGCATGTAACTATGGGCCGAAAGTGCCAGCTTATAGCATACAAGAAGTAATTATTTTGTCAGTTACCAAGGCATTAAGAAACGTCCCAACCAGCAGGCACAGTGGCGCATACCTGTAATATCAGCACTTGGGAGGCAGAGGCAGGCAGGTCTCTTTGCGTCTTAGGCCAGCCTGGTCTACTGAGTGATTCTAGGACAGCCAGGGCAACACACAGAGAAACCTTGTCTAGAAAAACTTAAAAACAAACAGACAAACAAACAGACAAACAAACTTCCTAATGTTTCCTAACTACAGATTCATTGAATCATAAAGCTACTAATGCTGCTCATAAATAAATAAATAACACACCCCTCACTTACGCCTAATGATTTCAATTATAACCACTAAGTAAGCCTAGAGCATAAATGCTATAATAAGTTCCAATGGGAAAAGAAGAAGAAAAACTATGTACACTCGAAAGGAAATAAACACTGATGAATTTCAGACCACCCAAAGACAGCCCATTACTAGTGACTCGGTTGAGTCGATTCTCTCAGAGCATTTATACGTAACACATTTCAGAGGGGACGGAGAAATTCTCAGATGAGGATCCCTCGGAAGCAGCATAGAGCTGAAAGAGGTTTCTTCTGTTTCACGAACAATTATGCAATAATTTGGTTATTTCACAACAATTTTCTCCCCCTTTAAAACAAAGAGGAACAAAATGTGAGAAATCAAACAGAAAAAAACAAAACAAAAAAAAAAAAACCCTCCCTCTTTTATTCAACCCAGATGGCTCTGCTATGGGATTTTTCCAGAGTGTGCCAAGTTAGAGACATGGTAGAAAATGAGCTAGCGCAGTTAGGTTTGCTGTGGGTTGAGCCTGCATCTGAACACGTGGGGTCTGTCTGTTCTTCCGTCACTCCTTGACATGGGCTTCCTGGATAGGGCTTAGGTCACCTGCAAGGGCATTTACCTGTTAAGCCATCTTCAGCCCTGAACATCATTTTTGACCATAGACAGAATGTGCGTTTAAATTGGTTAGGGGTGATCTAGGCTTCCTCTGTTTGGAGGTGGATCTCTGCCCGCTTGGTCTCCTGTGAGTGCCTTCATTGCTGTCACTCAACATGACTCCTGGTGGGGGAGTTCCACAGCCCCACACTGAATTCACAACAGCAGGAGTAACTTGCAGTTTCTGGTTATCACTGCTCCAGGCCTCATGGAAGACCCTGTTGTTTCCAAGGATGGAGTTGCATGTAATACGGATGCATCTGGTACCCAAGTGAATGAAAACAGACACAGGGCATCTCTGTCATCTGACTGCACTTGTCTCTCCAGGACCAGTGAATTGCAGGAGCCCTGTGTATTGCATCCCTGATCGTCTCTGAGTCTGAGAAACTTGAGAGAAGAAAAAGTACGGAAATGTTTTAAAACTAGATGACAATTAACTTAAGAAATGTTGAGTGGCTTCGGGAAACTGCTCTCAAGAGCACATGGGAAGGAGAGGATGGATTCTCAGCCCCAAGATAACTCTTTCCATCCACACTGGCTGGGAATTTACCCTTCAGGCTTTTTTTTTTCCTCTCCCTTCATTTAAAGTCCTCTTGATTTATTATGTAGAAAATATACATATAAGACACACTGTTCTGAGCCAGAGGCAGGCAGACCACTGTGAATTCAAGGCCAGCCTGGTCTACAAAGTGAGTCCAGGACAGCCAGGCCTACACAGAGAAACCCTATCTTAAAAAACCAAAGGGGGGGGGGAGGCACACCATTCTGTTTAGCACTCTCAGGGTTTTAAATGGGGACCAGACAGTCCGACAGATAGGAATAGAGAGGGCCATCTGGCATTCTGTCGATGGACCTGGCTCTTGTCTGGATCCCGTTCCTTGCTTCCTTGGCATTCCAACACCTTGGAATTTAAGTCATCCCAAGGAGTGGTATGACGCTCTAGGCATCTCACTCCCAGAGAGAGAACCAAAGTCCACACTGGGGTGGGGACAAGGGACTACCTGGACTCAGGGTAAGAAAGTGGTTCTCAACCTTCCTGTCGCTGCAGCCAACCCTTTTACTCAGTTCCTCATGCCGAGGCGACTCTCAAGTGTAGAATTATTTTTGTTTGCTACCTCATAACTGTAGTTTTGCTACTGTTATGAGTCGTGAGGTAAGTATTTTTGGAGAAAGACGCATGCCACGGCTCACAGGGTCCCGGCTCGAGGTTGGGAACCGCTGTCTTAGAGGAAACTGCAGAACGAAGGGCCGGTACTCACGGGGAAGCTTCAGCCACAGGCATCAGGCCAACCTCCAAACACGGAAACCAGGAGGAAGCCCGACTCAGACTGTACTGTATGGTTAACTGTGTTAAAATGTGTATTATATTCCAAGTTGTTAATCAATTTACATGTTTCTGAAACAAATTAATTTGTTAGTATGAATTTGTTGTAACTTTAAGAAGTGTGATTTAGAGCTGGGCAGTGGTGACACATGACTTCAATCCCAGCATTTGGGAGGCAGAGGCAGGCGAATATCTGACAGTTCCGGGACATAGTCTCCATGGCTATACAGAGAAACCCTGTCTCGAAGAAGAAAAAGGAGGAGAAGGAGGAGGAGGAGGAGGAGGAGGAGGAAGAGGAGGAGGGGAAAGCAGCAGCAGCACCACCACCACAATTTGGTGTATGGTGGAAGGCTGTCTACAGCAACACAATACCCCTCCACCTGCCAAAAAAGTTTTCTCTGTGTAACAGCCCTGGCTGTCTTAGAACTCGCTTTGTAGAGCAGGGTGGCCTTAAACTCAGAGATCCATCTGTCTCAGCCTCCTGACTGCTGGGATTAAAGGCGTGTGGTATCATGCCAGGCCAGCAACACCCTTTTTAAAAGTATTTTTCATTGAGATAATGGAATGTACTATGATGCTTTCATATATGTATGTATATATACATACATATATACATATATGTACACACAAATATATATACATATATGTACACACAAATATATATATATATATATATGGATTTAAAACAGCCACACAGACTTCTAGACCCCTCAGCACAATGTGCAGAGAGAGAGAGGATAGCCAGGTATTTAAAAGCACAATCCACACATGCTTTGGATGAGGGGGTCAGAGTTCAGGCCACACCCAGAGCCCTGGCTTTACTTGGGAGCAGGCTGGAAATGCAGCATTTCCTAGGCCAGACCAACTAACTACACTAGTATCTGCACTTTAATAAGATCCCAGGGGGATCCATGGAGTCAGTCACTGAAGCCCAGAACTACCCAGGGAGGCTGCTCCATGCAGTTCTCACAGTACCAACCAGAACAAAGGGCAATCAGCTATGACACTGGAAGAAGGGCTTTAAGTTTGGAGAAAAGAGGAACACCCTTCTGTGAGATAATCAGTGTAGCCATTTCAAATGCAATCATACGTTCCGAGCACTGTTTATTTATTTATTTATTTTTGGTTTTTCTTGACAGGGTTTCTCTGTGTAGCCTTGGCTTTGTAGACCAGTCTGGCCTCGAACTTACAACAATCTGCCTGCCTCTGCCTCCTGAGTGCTGGGATTAAAGGCGTGCGCCACTACGCCCGAGCACTATTTATGTATCTCATCATTAAAATAAAATTAAGAGACAGGTATGGTGACTGACGCCTGTGATCGTAGACTCCACTCCGAATCCTGAGGCAGGAGTCTATCTCTGAGTTTGAGGCCAGCTTGGTCTACAAAAATGAGTCCAGGACTGCCAAGGCTACACAGAGAAACCCTGTCTCTAAAAACCAAAACCCCAAACCAAATAAACAAAAGGAATATTCTGTTGTTTTTCCAACTAACGTGGATGTGGATAGTCTATGAAGGTCCCTTCCTGAGGAGGAAGTCTGGGGTGTGTACAGAACTCAGTTGGTTCAGTGTTTGCCTAGCTTGCAGGAGGCCCTGGGTTTCAGTAGCTAGGACTGCATAACCCAGGTGTGCTGGCTCACACCTGTGAACTCAGCATTTAGGAGGTACAGGGTATGTTCAAGGTCGTCCTTGGCTGAGTTTCAGACAAGCCTGGCTGTACGAGTCCTCCTGGTCTCCAGGTAAATCAAATCTGCTGAAGTCAGCCCTTCACTGGAAAGAACCCTGCCGGACCTTTGGAAGCCACTATGATCCTGTGAAACACAGATTATTCAACTCTGTCCTCATCTGTGGCCTCGGCATAGCTTTTCCTACTGAAATTTACAGAGTCAGAATATGTGGGTTCGTTTAGTTGTTTGTATTGAAAGCGATTTCTTTTGTTTTACGTAACCATTCTGATTGCTGAAAGGACACAATTTAAGTGTAAAGGTATCTCAGTTATGTTTGAGATTTCTGAACGGCTGGTCCAAAGGCCTTTCGTGAGGTGTGTCCTTCAGGGAAAGACTTGATTGCTTTTAGTGGGAACCTTCAGAAACAGCTCTTCTTGATTCATGTTTTTAAAGAACCTCTGGCAAGGCCATGTCCATCTGGCTGACAGTCTGATCACTGCAGCCGTAGCTATACGCTTGATGTGTCTGAAACTACAAAGAAAGCCAAGGTCTTAGCCTTCAAAAGATGGGTTCTGGTATTTGTGCAGAAAAATTTCACCTCATAAATAATGTGTCCTTTAGCACGAAAGGCACAAAGTCAGGTACATGTGATATAATTAGGAATTACCTCATTAAAAAAAATTATTTTCATTTTATGGGTACGCGTGCTTTCCCAGCGTGTCTGTGGACCCCATGCATATAGTGCCCACAAAGGTCAGAAGAAGTCGTCTGATCCCCTGGAACTTGAGTTACAGGTGGCTGTGAGCTAACACATTGTTGCTGGGATCCAAACCTGGGTCTTCTTCTGTAAGAGCAGCAAGTGCTCTTAACACTAGCAGCTCTCATTCCCCAAATAACAGGTTTCTCGGTGTTAAGAGCACTGCTTGCTCTTCCAAAGGACCCAGGTTCAATTCCTGGCACCCACATGGCAGCTCACAACTGTCTGTAGATCCAAGATCTGACACCTTCACACCAATGCACATAAATTAAAATTAAATTTAAAAAATAAAAATAAAAAATTTACGTAGTATTTTCTTGACATTTAAATTCAGCACATCTTGCTTAAATTTCTTTTCTTGTTTGTCAATCCTTGTGCTAATCTTCTCCCCACCTGCCCTCTTGTAAGTTCCTTTTTGCTGTTGCTCTTGTTCCGAGGTAGGCTCTAACTATGTAGCCCAAACTGGTCTGGGTCTCCTGATTCTGCTGCCTCTGCCTCCCAACGCTGAGACCCAGGCATGCACCATTACATGCAGGGTCTGCTCTTGGTTTTACTAAGTTTATGCAAGTGAACAGTTCTTAGAAGTGTTAATTTCATGAACTTTATTCTTTTGCTTCATACTGTTTAACTTATCCTGCTTTCCTTACAGAGCCTTTTTGTTTGTGCATGTATGTATGTATGTATGTATGTATGTTATGTATGTATGTATGTATAGATAGAAGCTCGCTTTATAGTCTAGGCTTTCCTCATATTCCCGCTCCTCCTGTTCTGGCCTCCTGAGTGCTGGGATTACAGGTGTGTACCACGTAAATATATTTCGATATGTATAAATATTTTGATAAATATTTATATTTACTCAGTCGGTATTTCATTTGTTTCTCTTCCTTTAAAAAGGTGTTTCAAAGTTATTTACTGAAAAATATAAACTGTGATGTTTGTTACCATTTCAGAGTCTTTATCGGGTCACTACACACTTGTGCGCTATCGCTCGCACACTCTGTCTCTGTCTCTCCCTCTCTCTCTCAGTCTGATCTGCTTTCTTCTGCTGGGAGACTAAGGTTCTGAACAGAGACAGGAAGGCTGAACACTGGCTGCCTTAGAATGTATCTCTCCTTGAAGTGCGGGCGGAGGCAGTGGCTTCTTGGTTGCTGGAGCTTTTGTGATTTTTAAACTATTCCATCACAAGGGATTAGGGTGGAGGTGGCTAGGCCTCTCTCCAACTTCTTAGCAACATTTCCTTTAATGGAAAGGGCTGGTTCTGCCTCCGCTTTCAAGCCCATTTCCACTGACACTACCCTTGGTAATGTCCTGCCGTGCTGTGAGTGGAAGCCTGCCAGTCTCTAGGTGTAGTGTGGCTGCAGGGACTTGCCGAGCATTTTCCCTGGAAGCTAGGACAAGGCTGCATGCAGCTCAAGGAGCGTGGGAAAGCTCAGCTTACTCCACCAAGGCCAGGAGTTTTAGTAATTGACATTCTAAAACCGTAGGAGAAACTATCTCGGTCCTCTGCAAGAGCAGTTAGTGTTCTCAACCTTGAAGGCGAGTCTCCAGCTCAGTTACGAAATGTTCTTGACACATAAATGCTTGCTTGGGTTGTAACTGTTGTAATGACCTTACAGCGGCCATGAGAAATTATAGAAAACCTGAGGATAAGATACTTGATTATGACAGTATCAACGACATCAACAACAAAATATATATCTGTATATTCATTTACACAAAACAATATGTGCTACGCATAAGTAAACCTGAGGTGTGCAAATAACTGTCACATTTCAGATCTAATTCACTGAAGGAGAGATACAGGGCTGTCCCTAGCTTACAACCATTGATTTATTATGAAATCTAAGTTGATAAAGTAAGGAGGTAGTGGTGCACTTCTTTAATCCTAGCACTAGGCACTAGGGAGGCAGAGGCAGGCAGATTTCTAAGGCTGATGGTAGCCTCACCTGCAGAGTGAATTCCAGGACAGCCAGGGTTACACAGAGAAACCCTGTCTCAAAACAACAACAACAACAACAACAACATTGTAGTTCATGGACTGGGGTGTGGCTCAGTGGCGCTGTGTGTGTATGTCTGTGTGTGTATGTGGCAAACCATGGATTAGAGCTCTGGCACCACAACATATCACAAATGGGTAAGCAAACCAAACACTGCACACCGGTTGTGGTTACGCACACCTTTAGTCCTAGCATTAGGGAGGTAGAGACAGGCACGCCTCTGTGAGTTCCAGGCCAGCCTGGTCTACATAGTGAGTTCTATGACAAGCAGGACCACACACTGAGACTCTGTATCAAAAAACAAAAGCAAGAAAAGCCGGGCATGGTGGCGCACGCCTTCAATCCCAGTGCTCTGGAGGCGGAGGCTGGAGGATCTCTGCAAGTTCGAGGCCAGCCTGGTCTACAAAGTGAGTCTAGAATAGCTAGTGCTACACAGAGAGACCCTGCCTCAACTCTTCCCCTTCCCCTCCCCCCAATAAAAAGGCAAAGTAAAACCCCAAACCAAGACTTACAGCTAAAAATTCATTCTAGCAGCTAACACTATTTTTAAAATAATACAATTTTAAAATAAATTTCATGGGCTGAAAAGAGTAGTATGGTTTACTTTCGACCTATTTCCTATCAATAGGTAGGCAGAGGAGTCGGTGCTTTCCTTCTGAGTCCCAGAAAAAGAACTTAGGCTGTTCTGGGTACCTGTGATGAGAATTCAAATGTTCACTTGAAGGAAAGGATATAGTGCCGTGGTAGAATATTTCCCTATTATAGACAAATCTCTGGGCTAACCCTCATAATAATAACAACATCAGTAATAGTATCTCATTTGATTCAAAGATTTCAATATTGAAAGTTTAAAGATTAGCCTACTGATTAAAGTGGGCTTCTTAAAAAAGAAAGAAAGAAAAGAAAATTCGCTTTATGAGCACAGGCTTATCAGTTTCTTTACATTCTTATTGTCCGCTTTTGGCTGGGAAGAGAGGCATAGTCTCCTAGACTGTCTTAGAGGCTGACCTCTAACTCTGATCCTCCTGCCTCACCCTCCTGAGTTAGCAGGAGCAATAGGCATGTACAGGGCTCATTTTAGTTCTTACTTTTAGACAGTTGGTTGCAACAAGAAGCTCAGTGCCATGCCTGACAGCCTGAGTTCTTTTTCTGGAACTCAGAAGGAAAGCACCAACTCCTCTGCCTACCACATGCACACCATGGCATGTGTAGACACACAAGGGACACACACACACACACACACACACACACACACACCACTACAGAGTAAATGTTTTGTTTTGTTTTTTGTTTGTTTGTTTGTTTGTTTGGTTTTTCGAGACAGGGTTTGTCTGTGTAACAGTGCCGCCTGTCCGGGAACTCACTTTGTAGACCAGTGGAACTGTTCCGCGCCTCCTTTGCCAGGCAGAGGGGTGCTGGGAACAAGATGAATGAAGAGCTCTCTACAGGACATTTCCCTCTTTAATCTCCAGCCGAAGGTTACCAGACAACGTCATCAGTCTCTGAGCCACAGGAACTCTATAGAGCTGACCCTTGGTCTTTATGTTCATTTCTATCATCCACATATTCAACTAAAAATGAGGTCACTTTCAAACACTCAGCAGAACTTTTATAGTCATTTCTGGGCTACAACAAGTCCTCTCGCAAAGGAGTGTCCCTCCTTTGTTCCTGTTCACTACGTCTCAGGCCCAAATGTCTGATTTTAACTTTCAAGTGTTGTTTAGCCAGTCTTTTCATCGATGCTCTCTCCAACATTCTTAGAGTAAGAACACTGGTTTCCTAGAAAAGCTGCAGCAAATTACACACGATCTGGAAGTAAACACTCTTATTTTTGAGTCTTAAGATGTATGAGCCTGGAGAACTTTACAAAAACCATATTAAATCTCCGGTAAGCTTGCATTTCAATTACTGCAAGAACCGCGAGTGTCTAAGTAGGCCATATCAGCCACACCATACAGGAAATTATATCCCAGGAAAGCTCTGCTTTAAAAATAGGCAAAGGAAGAAAGGAACGCTGCCAAAATACACAGCGCTCTCCATTTGTTTTGATTTGCACACGGCATCTGTTTTATCAGGTGCAACCTGCCATTTGCAGGCTTTGCGGGAATGGCAGGAGTTAGGGTGGAAGAAGTAAATTAGCCCCAAATGTTTGCTTTCAGAAACTGCTTTGAAGTAGATATCAGCAGAATTTAGGTCAGGACTAAATATCACGAAGACAATGGGTTTGGATATACATGTTGAGAAAGGGGTTGTACACGCCCTAACCCGGCAGATCCGAGCTGGGAACCAGATCCGGTCCACCTAGGACGAACACTGTGAAGCCAGCTCTTCTGCCTTACAAGTTCATTATTTCAGAAGTTCTGATTAATTACAGCATACCATCTACTGTTCTAGGTACAGAATAGAACAATTAAAGTAACAAACCCGTTCCTGTGGTGCTTACTCTGGTAGGAGACAGACAGACATTAACACTACCAGGCAGCATAAAGAGGTATTGAGATTCTAACAGAGAAATGTAAAGAGACCCATCACTGCTAAGAAAATACCTAACGGACTGTTAAGACTCCCCGCCCCTCCCTTTCTAATTATATAGAACTTTCAAAAACTTCTTTCTTAATTTTTTTTTTTGTTGTTGTTCTTGGTTTTTCCAAGACAGGGTTTTTCTGTGTGACCATGGCTGTCCTGGTACTGGCTCTGTAAATCAAGCTGGCCTCAAACTTAAGAGATCTGTCTGCCTTTCCCTCTGGAATGCTGGGATTAAAGCTGTGTACCACCACCATCCAAGCCCCATCTGATTTTTTCACCTCTCAGTTCAGTTTGGGAATTTAGGGATCCTGCCTCACTGCCCTTGATATAAAATAGCCAAATCATCTTGGCCAGCAAAGTATAGTCTGTCACAAGAATGTTCACTGGCTGGCAGTGAGAGCTGCCTTGATGTTTCTATGAAGCTAGAATGTCATTCATGTTTAAAAATGTTTTAAAAATTATTTTATGTGTATGAATGTTCTATCTGTATGTATGTGTACATATGCACATATGCATGCTTGGTGCTCTTGGAGTTCAGAAGAATCAGATCTCCTGGGAGTGCAGTTAGGGATGGGAGCATTAGCAGAACAGAATGGACAGAACAGGAGAAACCAAAGCACTCTGCCGTGGACTGATGCTGTCTTCGCAAGGGTCCTCATGGGTTACCGGACAGTAAGGATGAGTCGGGGACACTACTGGGGTTGGCAGAATCCTGCCTCCTTTCCCTGGAATAGACCCATGTTTTAATTCCTAGAAAGTAAGTATGCTGGGTTATATGATAACGAGAAAATAAGGAGGCAAATGGAATTAAGGTCAGGAATCAGACAACCTTGAGGGCTGGGCTGGAGGTAGAGGGAGGCTGAAGGCTAAAAGCCCAGTGCTGGCAGCATCCAAAGATCTCAGCCCCGAGCTGTTGGCTGTAAAGACACAGGGATTGAACTTGAAGCCAAGGGAATGTGTGCCCTTTCCAACTCTGATGCAGACCTTCCATCAGACTAGGGCCTCCAGAAGGAAGACAGCCATGTGGACCCATTTTACATTTCTGAACTCTAAGGATGTTTGAGATTAAATATCTTGTGGCTTTCTTTCTAGAGCAGTGTGGGGACTGGGACGAGAGCAACTAGACATGGTAATATGCAAAGGTATTCTGAAATTCGTGGGGGAATAATTAAATACACATGTGTTGTTTCCAGGGAACACACACAACACCTCAAACTTGGCTTTTCAGAGTCCGGCTGTGAGACAAGCAGGCGGCCGGTCTTCACTGCTGTATCACGCCCCTCCTTGGTTCAGTGCTCTCCTGGTTCTGATGTTAGACTCGCTTTATCTTCAAAGCAGAGTTGATTACGAAGCAATAATCAAGTGAGCTCCAGCCACCACCTTTCTGTTTCCCTAGTTTCTCTTCAATTATTCTTCACTGGGGTCTTCCCAAAAGATGGTATCTCTGAGCTTGAGGCTAGCCTGGTTTACAGAGTAAGTTCCAGAACAGCCAGGACTACACAAGAGAAACTCTGTCTTGAAAAAGAAAGCCCAAACCAAAACAAAAAGCCTCCACAAAAACAAACAAAAACAAAAACAAACAAAAAACCTCCAACCAACCAACCAACCAAACTAAACCCAAGCAAATAATGAAAAAATTGTTAATAAAAGAATTATCCCTTAAAAACAACTGTGCAAGAATTAGGCATGTAGGTCACTTGCCTAGATTTAGCAAGGCCTTGGATTCAATTCCCAGAATTGTAAAAGAAGAGTACCGATCTGCTAAAAAAACAATAAAACAACATGTTACATTTACTTAAACACACTAATATGTCCATGTGTGTGTAGATATCAAGACATGTACTAAGTTTTAGTTTTCTCCATTTGAATAAGAATGTTAACGGATTCTTGTATGCAGGTTAAGTTATTCTTAGTACATGAGGGAGAATTCAAATCTCAGAAGCATGTTCTGTTGAATTGTTTTACATTTTCAAACAATCTAATAATAATAAAAAGCTGAGTGTGTTATTAAGGGAATAAAACACATAAACCTAATCTTCAAGTGGAACTGGATGTGGTGGCACATGCCTTTGATCTCAGCACTTGGAACATAGAGGCAGGAGGATCAGGTGTTCAAGGTCACCCTCAGCTAGCTACATAGTGAGGAGAGGCCAGTTCAGGCTACTGAAACCATGTATCCAAAAGAGAAGAAAAATGTGACAACCACAGTAACAACAACAAAACCCCTGATGCATCATGAAAGTGGACTAACCATTGTTTTATAATTAGACCAACCTCTAAGTAACCATTTTTTGTTCATTTACACATACAGGTAATTTATTTACTTAATACTTTTATATTCTTGTTTGTTTGTTTGTTTGTTTTGAGACAGGGTTTCTCTTATAGTCCCAGCTGTCCTGGACTCCCTTTGTAGACCAGGCTATCCTCAAACTCACAGAGATCCCCTGCCTGCCTCTGCCTCCCGAGTGCTGCGATTAAAGGCATGCGCCACCACATCCAGCTCAACTTTTATATTCTTATTGCTGTCCATTTAGCTTGTTTATCGGTCTGCCTACCTACGCTCCCACTTATCTATCTATCTATCTATCTATCTATCTATCTATCTATCTGAGACAAGGTGTCTGTCTAGCTATCTATCTACCTATCTTTCCGCTCGTCTACTTGGGACAGGGCATCTATCTGTCCTCCCTGTCTACCTACCTATCTATTTTCTACTTGGAACAGGATCTCTTCATTCTGTGGTCCAGGCTAACACTAAGTCCTCAGTGACGCTCTAGGACTGCAGGCATGCATTTCTACACCTGGCCCTGGAATGCCTGGTGACAACGAGCCACAGCTGAAAGACATACCACCCTGTTCTTCAACTGTGTAGCTAACTAGAATCAGAAAAAGATCCTCCTGAATACATACTGTAAATGAATTTTCAGATTTATCAAGCTCTGCCCAGTAGAAGATTCCATGGCTCATATTTTCATGGCATTTTGGAGATGATGGGCTAGTCATATTTTTTAGCATTGGGAAGAGAATTCCAAGTAAAGAATTTCACAGTGGAGTAGTGTTGTCTAGGGAACTGTGCAAGGCGGTGGCAGTTACAGTGTGGCTGAAAGGATTAAATTGACAGCATTTTGCGAAATGCACTGTTGACAGTGTTTCATGTCTACAGAAATGAATAATTGGTGGTGTACTTCCTATGTCTGGGGGCAGAGGGCTGGCTCATTTTAATTTTATTTTTTACAAGTAATGGCAAATGACTTCTAGGAGAAACAAAACAGAAATTGCTTCCCTAGGACCATAAAACAGAAAACAAACTTAACCAAACAGGTCTTCCACCACAGGCAGCTTGAGAAATGTGGTAAATCGAAAACACCAATACTCTAACACGGTACTTGAAATATTTATTACAGTATACATTGAAATATGTCCCTTCAAGCTACTTATAAAATGAATTTGAGTTAGTATGACTTAATATGCTTCCATGTCTTAAGACTATTTTCCCAATCCTAGATCCAAGAGATCTGTATCATAAAGGATTCATAAATTCCACAGCACACCCAACTAACGTCTTTACCTCTCATAAATGTATTTCACCACTATATACTGAGGTGTGTGGGCCTATGTGTACATACGCTTCAGTACAACAATTGGCCTTATATGAAAGAGAAAAGTAACGATAAAAGTTCAATAGGCTAATTACAAAAGTTTCAGCCAGTAGCTCTATGCAACCGCAAATACCCCTCTCCCCACCCCACCCCCCAAAAAAAAGACTCTCAAGAATCAAGACTGGATTTCTAGGATCTTTGCAGTCATTTGAAGGGTTGCATGACAAGCCTGCCACCCAAGGTACCTGACAAAGAACCAGAGTCATGCATCTCTAAGAGCTCGCATGGGCACGTTTGTGCCAGCCTTATTCATAACAGCCAAAAGACAGAAGCAGAACAATTCAAATGTCTGTCAGTAGATGAGCAGATAAACAGCCCACTGTTTGTCTTACCGATACAATGGAGCACTGTTACCCTCCATCAAGAGGGATGAGCCTAGAACGCATCAGCATCATTACGGCAGGCAAAAGGAGTCAAACACAAAAGGTCACTTACTACAAGATTCCATTTAGGGGACCGTCTCCAGGGAGGAAGGGGTGGGGGAGGAGTAAACGCCTAATGGGTCTGGGTTTCATTTTAGATTGACGAGGGTTGGAAGGAGATGGTGTCTGTTGTCTGCGCAGCAGCGTGAAAGGACTAAGTGCAACCAGATTGCTCATTTTGAAATGGATAGTCTGGCTCCTGAGTGTCACTCAAGGGAAAAAAAAAAAAAAAAAAAAAGAGCCATAGTTTTCAGTACTGTTTATTTCTTTTGATTAACGGCTCAAGGTACACACTTGTTATTCTATCAAAAGATACTGCATCAAAACAGAGAGGCACACCAGGATGCACAGGCAAGGAAGTGTATCTTATACTCAGTGGATGACGAGTTGGCTGCAAGTGTGAGGTCCTGAGTTCAGAGCCCCCAGAGAACAGAAAATGCTGGGGAAAGCGGCACACCCCTGAACCAGGCAGAGTGGGACGGAACTGCTAGGCTCCCTGGCTCCCTAGCCTAACTGCACCAGTTAGCTACGAGTTCCCAGAGAGAAGACACTGAACACTACCGCTGGCCTACACACACACGTGCACAAAGGTGTGCCCCTAAGCATGCGAAGACATACACAGACCAAAAATAATATAAACCAAAAATCATTAGGAAAAAAGTCCGCTTCAGGCCTGCCAATAGTGGGTATGGATAGGGCAGGAGTATGTTCAGTCAAAAGTAAGAAAGAGCCGGGAGGGGCTGGAGAGATGGCTCAGCGGCTAAGAGCACTGACTGCTCTTCCAGAGGTCATGAGTTCAATTCCCAGCAACCACATGGTGACTCACAACTATCTATAATGTGATCTGATACCCTCCTCTGGCCTGCAGATGTATATGTAGGCAGAGCTCTGTGTACATAATAAATAAATAAATAAATCTTTAAAAAAAAAGAAAGAAAGAAAGAAAGAAAGAAAGAAAGAAAGAAAGAAAGAGCCGGGAAAGCAACGGCTCCATGCAGTGAGGCGCATGCTCAGAGGATCTGTAACCCGACAAGGCTGGAGAACTACAGCCTTCCCTCAGAAGCTAGGCAAACACACAGCAGGCACACAGACCTTAAGTCCACTGTGACCAGGCCGATAGCAGCATTCCATCGCTGCTGCTGGGAACTCTACACGCCTTCAGGGGCCACTGGGCCCATGAAGGCTATTTGAAACTTTATTATCAGTTGTTTCCAAAACAGGTTAAAAAAAAAATGATTATTTCTATGACAGCACTCATATCACCTTTTGACCAAAAGCATCAATCTAATTCTCTAAACCAGCATCGTTTCCCCAAGGTCCGTGTACTGTCGACACATTAAACGGGCATCGCGGAAAGTACTTACGTATTCCTTGACATTTTTCGTCTTCACGGCTTTGTATGAGTAGTAGGCGGGATAGAGCATGCCGAACACCAGCCTGGAAAAAAAAAAAAAGAAAAAGAAAGCTCATTAATACCACACAGGGGTGCGTCTAACAACTCAAGAGTGAGCCCAGGGCACATGTGATGACGGGAAAGTCACATGTCTATCCCGAGAAGCAAAGTAAAAACACATTTTTAAACAAAACGACACTTCTGATGCTTTAGGTAGCAGAGTCCTGGCAACGAAGACTTAGCATCTTAGAAAAAAACCAAAACGAAACAAAACAAAACCTTAAAGTATCTTTTTCTCATTACCAAAAAATGTTTTGTTTTTGTTATTATACAGAGATCCTATTTTTAAGTCTATAGATAGAACATGCAACACACACACACACACACACACACACACACACACACACACACACACA
>OU015751.1:16135804-16163477 GCA_907169655.1 Acomys percivali | reverse complement strand
TGTGTGTGTGTGTGTGTGTGTGTGTGTGTGTGTGTGTGTGTGTGTGTGTGTGTGTACCATGTGAATGCCTGGGATGCTTAGAGGTCAGAAGATGACATTAGATTTTGTGAGTTGTAGTTAAGAGTTGGTTGTGAGCTGCTGTGTGGGTGCTGGGAATTGAACCCAGGTCCTCTGCAAGAGCAACAAGTGCTCTTAACTCCCAAGCCAATTTTCTAGACCCCAAAGAAGTAGTTTTCATAACAGGATTAACAGGGATTGGAGACACAGTTAAGAGCACTGGCTGTTCTTGTAAGAGGACTCAGGTTTAGTTCCCAGCACCCACACGGCTCTAGTTCTAGGGGATCCAATACCCTTTTCTGACCACTGTGGGCACCAGGCATACATATTGCATACATACATCTACGCGAGTAAAATATTCATACACATAAAATAAATCTAAAATAATCATAAAAGTAGGATAAACATATGGATTAAAAGTCCTGACTAACAGCCAGATGCGGTGGTGCACGACTGTAATCCCAGTACTCAGGAAGGCAGAGGCATTGAGGCCAGCCTAGTCTACAAAGCGAGTCCAGACAGCCAAGACTACGCAGAGAAACCCTGTCTGTCCTAGACTTCTTTTGTAGACGAGGCTGGCCTTGAACTCAGATTCCCCCTGTCTCTGCCTCCTGAGTGCTGGGATTAAAGGTGTGCGCTACCATGCTGGGTTAGGCCTACATATTTCAATGTATAATGCTGCTTGGCAAATTCTTCTTTCACTCCCCCCCCCCTTTTCTGGTTTCTTTTTCCCCCCGAGACAGGGTCTCTCTGTGTAGCATTAGCTGTCCTGGACTTGCTTTGTAGACCAGGCTGGTCTCGAACTCACAACTATCTGCCTGCCTCTGCCTCCCAAGCGCTGGGATCAAAGGCGGCCACCATACCCGACTTTCTCCCCTTTTAGAATCAAACAAACACATGGCTCTTCCTATATTAAAGGACAAAACTAAACAAACAAAACCAAGCCCTTGATGAGACAGGGGATGAACTGAAACAGTTGAAGTAGTATCAAATAAACAAAATGACCTAGAGGCTCTGACAACAAAAGGATGGAAGGCAGAAGCACCAACCGGGTCCTTGTGGACAAGTTACCACAGTAGCGCCCCTAGAAGGCAGCAGGAGACTCGGTGTTCTGCACTGCCGTCAGAGCATTCAGCCCATTGCTCAGATGCTGGGTAGCGTAAACAGACAGACAGGGTACGGTAGGGGCAGCGCTGACAAACTGCAGAGGCTCCTCCTCTAACAGACAGGGTGGTGCAGGCATGACCAACCCACAGCAGTCCTTCCTCCAACCCCATTCCTGTGGTAAAGACAGGCCACTTGGCACTCACCACATTCAATTCTGCAGTGTCAGCTCGGCTCACTGGCCTCACACCAACAAGGGCCTGAAGCCACGCAGAGCTGCCTGTGACCGTTGCCCCGTTTGTTCTACATCTTTATTCCTTCAGGAAGGGTCGTCCTAACATCGGATCAAGTCTGATCACCTGGCTACATCCCTAGGTTATCAGCTCCCTTGGGAGAAAAAGCTGCATCCTATTTTTAATTTTTCTTGACATACAGAAGCTGCCAAAGGAAGCCCATAAGCACCAGAGGGGCAGTGTCGGGCAGCGTGTACAAGGCTTGTACCCTTGCATGTGAAATTTCATGTGCGAAGTTTTCTTCAGAATTCAGTGCTGCAATACAATGCTTAGCACTCAAAAAAAAAAAAAAAGTTCTTATTTCTATTTGATAAGGCTATAAGGCTACATTATGCCAAGAATCAAATCTGTTGTTCAGTTACATCAGTTACGGTGGCTCATTGTATTGGCATATCTATTCTGTTATTTACAAAATTTTCTTTGGCTTGCTATTTTGTTCTCGATCTTCATATTTTTTTCTACAACATATCCATTTGGTAAAAAGGTTTCTCAAATCATTCCGAAGAGCACAGCAGAGAAAACAGTTGCGATGTGGCAGTCAGTGGGTCAAGCACAGAACCGCTCAGGTGCTCATCACATTGGAGGAAGTGTGTGGAGGTGGACTTTAACATCTCCCAGCCAAGCTGAGGCATAATATAGAGGATACATACTTCAAGGAGGTATACTCAATAGAACATATACTCAAGCTACGGTCAATGTGGTACACAGCCCCCTCCTGACTGTCTGCAGATCAAGATGTAGAACTCTCAGCTTCATCTCCATGCTTCCTGACATGACGACAATGGGCTAAAACCTCTGAGACTGTGAGCCAGCCCTAATTAAATGTTTTCCTTTATAAGAGTTGCCGTGGTTATGGTGTCTCTTCCCAGCAATGGAAATCATCACTAAGACATTCACCCCGGAACAGTCTTTTTGTAGAGCCCCTCCCCAAATCCCGATTCCTTCCGTCTTCCCAGCTCCTGGAGACCCACCACTCACCAGGGCACGAGATGCTGATAAGCAGGGCCTAAGCACCTCAACTGTTACACTTTGCATCTTCAACAGCTATAGTACAACAATGTTGCACTTATTCCCGTTTTGGAGTAAAAGTGATTAGGAGAAAGAGCAGGTTGTCAGCCTGGCAAGATGAGTTCAGTCCTAACTGGATGATGACGATGATGATGATGATGATGATGATGATGACGACGACGACGACGACGACGACGACGACAACGGTGGTGGTTGCTGCTTGAGATAGTGTTATTTACCACAACCAAAGCTGCCTCTTTCTCATGGCCTTCTTGCCTCAGCATCCTTAGTGCTGGGGTTACAAGTGTGTGATAGCACCCCTGACTGTAACCAGATGTAAAAACGTTCTTTTAAGATTGAAAAAAAAATGTGGGTTATTTTGCCTGAATGCATGCTTACGCACCATGCACACACAGTGCCCTCGGAGATTAGAAGAGAGCACTGGGTCCCCCGGGATGCTTGTGAGCTGCCATATTCTGACCAGATCTTTAAGGTAGTATGTTGCCTTGGCTTTTGCAGAATTTTGATTCTTGGCTTATTCATATGAACTTACACAACTGTGATGAAGTGGGTTTCATGCATTAACTAAACTGACAGTTCGAGAACCCTTAGGCAGGGTCTCGGCAACCCTCACACTCACGCTGGAGTTGAGGACGACCCTGAGCCTATGGTCTTCATGAGGGCTGTGCCTCTATCTCCCAAGTGCTACAATAACAGGGATTTGCCACCATGCCCAATTTTATATGGCGTTTAGACAGAACCAGGGTTTTGTGCATATGAGGCAAAAACTCTATCAACTGGCCTGCATTCTCAGCTCACAACTTATAAATCTTTGAAAACAACCAATTTATGCTTTCCTAAGAACTACAATTAACAGCCAGTTCAAGGTCAAGTGACACACAATATGCTTGTTACAGTCAAGTGATGATGAACTCCCCCTCCCCCCCAAGTCACGGTGCCATTGTTTAAGTGGCCAGTAAATACATGACTTGCCTGTCAAAGCAGTGTGTGACTCCTGTCCTTACAGAGATTGGTTGTCAGAAGACTGCACTGGTGTGGCTTCTACTCAGCTACTGTGAAGAGGCCATAGCCTAATAAAAGAAAGACACTGAAGGGCAGAAGAAGTCCAGACCACACAGAAGACACTCCCTAAGTCCTGAGTTCTAGAAAGGAAGGTTGGTGTTTAAAACTGTCAAGGACAGAGAGAAAGCACCATTTCTCAGGGGAGACTCTGTACACATTACCAAGAGCTATAAAGCTTGGAATTTTCATGTTGTCAGAGCTAAATTCTAATTTTACGCAGAGCTTCAAATTTCTACTCTAAAAGGAAAGAGAAAACTAGAGGGGGAAAGAAGAGGCCACAGCACATGAGGCTCCACCTTCTTCCCTGCTGTCTTCCTTCTCTGGCCTTGCCCTCCCTCCCAGGGCAAGGGCCTACCGTGTGGTAAACCCGAGCCCATGGAAAATGCTTATAAGAATGCTGAGGGATGGGGCTGGAGCGATAGCTCAGTGGTTAAGAGCACCGCCTGCTCTTTCAAAGGACCCGGGTTCAATTCCCAGCACACACATGGCAGCTCACAATTGTCTGTAACTCTGAGATCTGATACCCACACACCAATGCACATACATTTAAAAAAAAAAAAAAAAAAAGAATGCTGAGGGTTTCGGGGTGAGATACAGCTTAATGGGTAGAGCTCTGTCTAGCATGCATGAAGACCTGTGTTTAATCTCCAGGACAATTTACACGGGGGTGAGGGTACAGTGGGGTGGGATAGACATACATTCCCACCAACCCAGCACTCAGAAGCAGGAAGGTCAGAAATTCAAAGTCATCCTTAAATATTTATTAAGTTCTAGGCCAGCCTGGGCTACCCACATGAGACCTTGTCTGAAGTGGGGAAAAAAATATAAGTGATGTAAATATTGTGTTACTTCATAAACCACAGAAGCAAGTAAGGCTCCAGGAGAACAAAGACTAAAGAGTTAAGATTGCTGGGTGGGTGCACGCCTTTAACCCCAGCACTCTCGGAGGCAGAGGCAGGCAGATCTCTGAGTTCGAGGCCAGCCTGGTCTACAAAGCGAGTCCTGGACAGCCTCGGCTACAGAGAAACCCTGTCTCAGGGGGGAAAAAAAATCGACTCTGAAACTATTTAAACACAGGACTTTTCACTTCAAGACCTTTGTTCTTTACCCAAAACAAAACCCAGAGGGAAGTTTGTATCATACATTGCACAGCTCACATCTCCTGTATTAGCAGGCAAAAATCAATATTTGGAAGGAAGATCTAAGCCATCACAATTGTGATATGCTAACATTGTCCTAAAGAGACCTGAAGGCCCCACCCCCCACCCGTTTTCCGAGACAGGATTTCTCTGTGTAGACTGGAACTCACTCTGTAGACCAGGCTGGCCTCAAACTCAGAGAGATCTGCCTGTCTGTTTTGGGATTAAAGATGTGAGGTGCCACGCCCAGCATGAAGCCCGTTTTTAAAGTGGTGTACCCACTGTGCTGAAAGGGCTATCCTTAACCCTAACCACTCTTCACCAGGGTTCCCATCAAACTCCTTAGGCAGCTAGACAGAAGGTGGTCACGATTCCTCCTCATCTGACCAACTCCTGACTCCCGAGTAAGTTCACTCAGGAACTACAGGCTTTATTTAGTTCTTAACCACAGGATCTGTAAAACCACACTTAACATTAGCCTCCCTGACTTCAAGAGAACTTAAGAGTTGAGTTGTAATCTAAGGTTTAAACATACACACACACACACACACACACACACAGCTTCTGGTGAAGAGAAAAAAATCACATACAAATCAGTACTGAAAATGTTGAGAAAATTTCCTTTCCCAAAATATACCCGACTATGCAAATAAAAAGGAGCCTCGGAAGGCAAGCCATATGCAGGGATTCGTGGTCTGCCACTCGGCATCTCCAGCTTCCCAGAAGTCAGGGCTAAAACTTCTGCCAAAGCACTTATTCCCACAACGCCACCTCAGCTGCGGTTCCCTTCAGTCACCCCAGAAAGCTCTGCTAGGAGTTCAACATGCTGAAGTGAACTTAGCAGTTTGTTTTTTTCAAAGGATTTGTTTGTTTGTTTGTTTGTTTGATGAGACAGGGTTTCTCTATGTAGCCTTGGCTGTCCTGGACTCACTTATAGACCAGGCTGCCCTCGAATTCCCGAGTGCTGGGATTAAAGGCATGTGCTACCACACCCGGCTAAGATCCTTTATCATCATCATCATTATCATCATCATCATCATCATCTCTAGAGCACAGGGTTTCTCTGTATAGTCCTGGCTGTCCTGGAACTCACTTAGAGATCTGCCTCCCTCTGCCTCCCAAATGCTGGGAATAATTGTGTGTGCCTGGGCAAAGCATCTTTTAATTTTCCTTTAGACAAAAAAAAGATCCATCCATGCCAAGTTGTGGGCCAGTCTCTGCTGCTTCTGAGTCTAAGACTGCTTGCTCCTGTGCACCCACCACCTTTGCATTATTCATTATTTACGTATTTGCAGTGCTGGAGATCCAACCCAGAGTTCTCCACTACTGGGCTAGGATTCCTAGCCTTGCTTTTTATTTTATTTTATTTTTCTGGAGATGGTGTACTGCTACGTAGTCTAGGCTAGCCCAAAGGTCACGATCCTCAACATTCAACCTTTCAAATGCCTAGGACTGCCAGCGTGCAACCATTTACAGGATCTGGGAATGGAAGCACTGTATTTTTGTGTTTCTTAAACCACTTCCTTCATTTCATTTTCTTGGATCATTCCAGTGCCTAAATAGCTCCAATGCCGTAATTTTTCCCATGCCACTCCCTATGGCGAGAACAATCTCCTTCTTCAAGTGGAGAACCCTCCTCCTCTCAAACTGTCTTTTACTAATGGGATTGAAAGGCTCGGTAGGCTCATTTTTGTAGGACAGACAATATCACAAATGATGTTACCAAAATAAAGACCCAGAACACAGGGGTCAGACACCGTAAAGGCATTTTTTAATGCACTTGCTATTTTCCGTTTTGTTTTGTTTTGTTTGAGACAATCATCTGATAGAGAGATGTCTAAACATCTCCTTTAGCTAGGGAAAACCAAAGGGGCAGGCACGTTATTTTTCTATCTTGGACAACAGAACAGACAAAGAAACCAGCAGGCCACAAGAACTTCAGTGTGACCTAATTTAACCTGGGTTCAGTCATTACAGAGATCAATGTGCTGGCTGGCTGGCACCAAGTCCTCTCCTCTGGGGAAGTGTTGTTCATGTGTTAGGAAGGGACATTTTGGATGACACCACACCACTGCCCCTCTGAAGAAAGGCTGAGTCTCCCTCAATGCCGCCTTGGTTGGCCACCCTCATTTCCTGAAAGAAACATATGCCAAAATTCTTCCTTATGCTGGGCTGCTCTACATCAGCCTCCCAAGTGCAAGGTTTAGATATTAATTTTACTTAACTTAAAAAAAGAAAAGAAAAAAAAAAAGATGTTTCTAGGTAACGGTGGCAGTTGCCTTTACTCTCAGCACTCAGGAGGCAGAGGCAGGCGGAATTCTGTGAGCTCGAGGCTAGCCTTGTCTACAGAGAGAAACCCTGTCTTGAAAGACCAAAAGACAAATACAAAACAAAGAGAAAAAATTAGTATACTAACTACTTTAAGCAATAACAATTATCATAGTGATAGGGATGGTGGCACACACCTTTAATCCCAGCACTTGGGAGGCATGCATGCCATGTATATATAGGTGCCCATAGGGACCAGAAGAGGGTGTCAGATGCCCTGTAGCTAGAGTTACAGGTAGTTGTGAGTCAGCCAATGTGGGCATTGGGAATCAAATCCAGTTCCTCTGCAAGAACTATAGCTTCACACAGCACACACACATTGAACAACAATTAACAATAATTAATGAATAAAGCAGTAAAAAAAAATTAAAGAATAAGAGGCCGTGAATTTGAAAGGGAGAGGGGAGGACATGGGGATGGATAATGTAATTATATCTAATTATATTATTTAAAAATCAGTTAAATAAATAAGTATACACACACACACACACACACACACATGCATACATCCCCTCACATGTGAATGCACACGAGTGCACACACCACACCCACACACCCACACCCACAGCATATAATTTAAAAAATAAAATAAAACCTTTGGGACTTTTGGCTGAACCACTGAGTCCAGGATTTTGTAATTTGATTGCATACCTCCTGCCTGGCCCTAGCACACAAACCATCTGGTTTTAGACACTTCTAGAGAAAAATGAAACTTCCAAGAAGTCCACAAGTATCTGAGATGCTGACAAGAACTTGAATCTCTCTATATGTAGATGGCACTTAAAATGAAACACCTGGCTGTGGTGATGGCTGGCTCAAACCATTAAAGTGCTTGATCGGCACCCAAGTTTGAGTTTGTAGCACCCATATAAAAAACTGAGCACGGCAGGGGGGAAACCCTGTCTGGGAAAACAAAAAACAAACAAACAAACAATTAAAAAAAAAAAAAAAGCCTGGCACAGCAGGGGGTGCCTGTGGCCCCAGCAGTAGCAGACCAAAACAAACAGGCAGATACACCCCTGGCCCTGGCAAACTTCCAGTTCAGGGAGGGACCCTATCTCAAAGCAATGAAGCAGAAACCCATAAAGGAAGATTCTAGAAGTCCTGCTCAGGGGTTCACATGTGCATGCAAGCGCACTCATGCCTACATGCAAATATATATACATATGTATATGTATATGTTTTTTTGTTTTGGTTTTTTGAGACAGGGTTTCTCTGTGTAGCCTTGGCTAGCCTAGACTTCCTTTGTAGACCAGGCTAGCCTCGAACTCACAATGATCCGCCTGCCTCTGCCTCCCAAGTGCTGTTAAGTATGTCATTAAATACAATTTTTTAAAACCAGGGCTGGGCTATAGCTCAGTGGTAGAGTGCTTGTCTGGCATTCCCAAAGCCTGGCTTCTATCCTCAGCACTCAGCAAGAGGAAGGTAGAAGCAGGAAGCTCATGAGTGTCAAGTCATCAAGGGCTACATAGAGAGCCTGGAGCTAGCCTGGGATACAGTAGGCCCTGACTCAAAAACCCCCAGCAAAATTGGGTAGTTTTGTTTGGTTTTGGTGACTTCCATCACAGTCACATTTCCGCTGTTTTCTGGCCTGCTGGAGATAGGCCTTTGAGCTGATCTCTGTGTCTACATGTGTAAGTCAGTCTCCCACAGGCACTGGTAGGGCTGGAGGCAGCAGAGTGCAGTTCAGAACTTCCCACATCTGATGCAAGTGCATCCCATAGACCGTTGCTTATGCATCCAGAGAGTGCCTAATAGCTCTGGTAAAAGAATAAAAACAAAACCCAAACCCAGTATTTTCATGCTCAAGAAAATTTTCCCCCCAATCCAAATGCACAACCAGTTACTTCCCAGGGACAACTCTGAAGAATCTTGATTTCTATTTGATTGTAAAGATTTAACAGTTTAATTTAAGCTTTAATTCTTTCTCCAAATACATAAAGAGGGCTGAAATATCGCTCGGCGTTACATAATGTTGCCACCTCCTTCTGAAACAGAACCCAGTGCCTAGCAACAGCAGGGGGTCACCCCAGGAGAGCAGATTGCTCACTGGAGCACTCTCCACACAGATGCTTTCCTGGGCTTATCCTGGCTAGTCCCGCTGAACACAGGCTGGGTGCCCTGGGTTCTGGGCCACTTCATGAAAACAGTCCTCAGTAATTGATACTCTGGGTGGTTATGTCTACCTCTTGCTTACAAAATGCCAGATTAAGTTGTGAGACATTTTAAGGAAATACACGTGCTTTATACAGCACCCCTGTTTTCCCTCAGGGGTACATTTATTTTGAATTTGTATTTGTCACTGCAGTGTATACGGTATGGGCGAGTGGGTCCATGAGGGCAACTCTGTAGTCTGTGACTTCCTTTCACCTCCACTTGTCTGTTCAGGTTGCCAGGGTTGCAGGCTCAGCAACCCCGGCCCCACCCCCACCCCTGAGGCTGAGCGCACTAGCTGGCCCACTGGTGTTTCTTTTTAAATGATTTTAAATGAGAAGGGTTCATTCTCTTGGCGATACTTTTCTGATTCTATCTATCGCAACACATCGAAGCACGATGCTTACAAAGTTACGCGTGAAGGTGTTTAAATGTTGGAAGCTTTTCCTTTTCCTTTATTTTTTGGAGACAAGGTCTCACTAGGTAGCCCCTCTCCCCCTAGCCCCTTGAGCCTGTTGATGTGTCCTTGAGAGCCAGGATTAAAGGTGTGCGCACCATCGTGTCCAGCTTTAGACTCTTTTCTTAAAATAGCAATCTCAAGTTCAAGTCTATCTCCTCAGTCACACAGCCCTTCAGGTTGCAGGTAGATCTGATGGACCACAGTTCCCATTTAATCCCAAAGTTGCAGCAGTAATTAAAGACCCAGGGCACGCTAGCTCCCTTTGGGAAGACACACTGACTAGGAGCTCACTCAGCTTTATTCAGCACTGCCACCACTTTAGAAAGGCACATTCCTGGGTCATTCATTCATTTGCATTCTCTTTCCCCCCTCCCCTCTCTGTCCCCTTCCTCCTTTTTGTGGTTTTTCTTTTTCTTTTTTGACACAGGGTTTCTCTGTGTAGCCTGGTTGTCTTGGACTGGCTCTGTAGACCAGGCTGGCTTTGAACTTCCTGCCTCTGCCTCTCCAGTGCTGGGATTAAAGGTGTGTGCTACCACCGCCGGTTTTCCTTGGCTATTTTCATGCACACCATTTTTTGAAAACGTAAAGTACCCCGCCCCTTTGTCTTTATATCTTCTGAATATGAGAGATACCTTGCTTTTTACAAAAAGGTAGTAGCTTTTATTACATCTTACCTTGTATGCAGTATGAACGTGTGTGCCACGGTGGAGGTCGGAGGGCAATGGAAGGAGCTGGTTCTCTCCTTCCACTGTGTGGGTAACTAAGGCCTGATCTTAGGCTTGATGGAAAGTACCATCTACTGAGCTGTTTCCTCAACCCTGGTTTTTGCCTTTATATACTACTAATAGTTTGCCCCATGCTGGTTTCCGTCCCACCCTCACTCTCTATGGTGTCTTTATCACTGACAGAGAAATATGTAATTTTAGCCTACCTCAAACTATCATTATCTGCCTTTCCCTTAGAATGCAGGCTGTCGGTCCTGTTTAAGATTGCTTTTCCCTACGGGCATGGTGCAGCCTTTAATCCCAGCACTCAGGAGGCAGAGTTCAAGGCCAGTCTGGTCTATAAAGTGAGTCCAGGACAGCCAAGGCTACACAGAGAAACCCTGTCTTGAAGAAAAACCAAAACCTAAACCAAACCAAATCAAAGAACGATTCCTTTTCCCAATCTCAAAGTTGTAAAATATACTTTTCGATATTCTAGAAACTTTTGTTTTATTTCTGTGACCACACTGGAACTGACTGACTGTGTGTGGTCTGGGGTAGAGGATGTGGTCAGAGACGAGGATATGCAATTAATACAAGGTGTCTTTATAAACAGCTCTCTATTCCACACTGTTGCCATCGCCCCCTTGCCTGTCCCTGCCCTGATGCCACACTGTACTGATTCCTACAGACTCACAGCAGTTCTCACAGTGGATGGAGTCACTTCTCCCAATGGTACAATCTGACCAAATGTATCATCATCCAACTACTGCTCCCGATTTTCTGCTGTGGAACTGTCTGGGCAGCCTTTGCCTTGTGCGTTTTTCATGCTTAAGGTAAAACTTAGCACGCTTTTCTTGAGGTTGATTAATTTCCTACGTTACAAACTAGTTTATACACTGTGACTATCCATCAGCAAACTTTCAAACCGTCCTCCCAGTTTCTATTTTAAAAACTAAATCTGGAAAGCCGGAAGTGGTGGCGCAGGCCTGTAATCCCAGCACCTGGGAGTTCGAGGCCAGCCTGGTCTACAAAGACTTCCAGGACAGCCAGAGCTATTACACAGAGAAACCCTGTCTTGAAAAACCAAAAATCAACCAAGCAACCAGTCAACCAATCAATCCCGAATCTAACCCTTGTTGCCACGTGGGTCCAAGTCACCATTCTTCTTTAGCAGTTTACTAAAGCCTATTAGCCTAACCCCTCCACCCCCCCAGCTACCCCCCACCCTACCCCCCACCCCCTTTCCACCTTTGTCCCCAGTCTGTTCTCCATAGCACAGAGATCTTTTAAAACACTAGATCTGACCATGTGACTTGCCCCTCTCTTCTCAAAACTCGGCTCACCACATGCTCACACAGATCCCCAAGCTTTCAACAACCGCCTATATCACTAGTGATACCAGTGCTCTGCTCTAGCCACATGGAGTCCTGCAGCTGTCACAGCCAGCCTTGGGGCTTGCCCTTGGCAGGCAGCTCTACTGAGATGCCTTCCAGCTAGGCCTGGCTCTCCACCTCATGCAAGGCTCTATTCAAAGTCAACTTCTCACTTCCTTAGCTACTCTTTTTGGACTAAGCCATTCCACCATTGGACTAAAGGAAAACACCATCCGAACAGTGTTTTATCTTCTGACAGAAGCACAACGAGAGAAGTACCCATAGCAACTGCAAACAACTTCAGTGCACACGTCCGTTTGTTTCAGATAGTTGATTCATTTCCTTCTATTAGCAAAAATGAGACAGGCATGCTAAATACTATAGGATGACTGATGAAAGTCCTCTGCTGACCAGAGACTTGGGTTTTCTTTTTTCTTTTTCTTTTTAGTTTTAAAAGACACATGGAGAAGAACTATGTAAGTCTAGTGGCCTTTGCTTCAGCAAATTAACTTCTTTTTTTTTTTTGGTTGTTGTTGTTGTTTTTTATTTTTCCCAAGAAAGGGTTTCTCTGTGTAGCCTTGGCTGTCCTGAACTTACTTTGTAGACCAGGCTGGCCTAGAACTCACAGCAATCCACTTGCCTCTGCTTCCCGGAGTGCTGGAATTAAAGGCATGCGCCACCACCACCAGCTTCAGGAAGATGACTTTTAGTTTTTCGAGACAGGGTTTCTCCATGTAGCCTTGGCTCTCCTGGACTCACTTATGTAGACCAGGCTGGCCTCAGACTCACAGAGATCCGCCTGCCTCTGCCTCCTGAGTGCTGGGGTTACAGGCGTTTGTCACCGCGCCCCTGCTTTTCTTTTCTTTTATTAGTTTCCATGACAACACATTGAACCACATTTTAAATGCCATATAGCTTTTCTTAGGCTTTAGGGAAAGAACTTGTGAGAGAACCTGGACACATTCCAGCAGCTTCTTTTAGGATTGCACATGCACATACCAGCAACACAGAAATAGGACTCGGAAAATGAGCACCCACTCCCAAATATGAGTTGCTGAAACTAGCATTATGACACACTACGTGTGCTCCTCTTTGTCACTCAGAACACTTATGACTTGTGAATATATTCTCCTGTACCAAGTACTCGAACCAAGCTGGGCGTGGCAGCAAACACTGCCTTTAACCCCTATACTTGGGAGGCAGAGGCAGAGGCAGGCGGTTGCTTTGTAGACCAGGCTGGCCTCAGACTCACAGAAATCTGCCTGCCTCTGCCTCCTGAGTGCTGGGATTAAAGGCGTGCACCACCACGCCTGGCAACACTTAGTTTTATATTGTAGATACTTATATATATATATATATATACTTATATATATATATATATTATCTTACATATATGGTACTTTGTACATGTACATCTGCACACACCAGCAGACAGCACCAGAAAGTTGTGAGCCGCCAAGTGGCTGCTGGGAATTGAACTCAGGACCTTTGGAAGAGGAGTGTGTAATCTTAACCACTGAGTCATCTCTCCCAGTCCTACTGTGGATACTTTAACTGGCAGAAATTCTTTTGATGAATTTACCTATAAACAAGCATTAAGGCTGCACACACAGCAGCTTTGCAAACGACTGTTTTGAGATGGCAAGAGTGTTACTGCAGCTGGTGGCCATGCAGCCATCACACAAACACAAGGCTTCACTGCTTGCTAGACTTTGGTCTCATGCTGGCTGACGACCCTGATACCCGTTCCAGGGTCAAATTCACGGGGTACTGCGAGAACACGGCAACAGAACTCCAGACATCCCATTTCCCACATTCTAGAACTTTTGCAATTAAAACAAAAAAGACCAACTTTGTCTGGGAGGGGGATTACTTATTTCCAAACATTTTTAAATTACGTGTGTGTGTGTGTGTGTGTGTGTGTGCATACACAAATATATGTGCTCGAGTCAAAGGTATCTGTTTTTTCCTTCTACCATGTAGGTCACAGAGATGGGGATTGAACTCTGGTTCAACTGAACTCAGTCAGGCTTGGTGGCAAGCACCTTCACTTGCTGAGTCAACTCAATGGCCCTGTGGGCGGGGGAGGAGGAGGGGCGTTTGCGTCTTTACAGACCACTGACTGCTTCTTGGTTAGCTTCAGATATACATACATACATACATACATACATACATACATACATACATATCTACAGGGCTCATATAGCTTATTTTAATATCACTAAATAACCAAACAAACAGCATCTCACCATTTTTACTTCCTTGTTTTAAAGCGGTGGTATCTGGCAGTTCAATCCCCTGTCAGTTTCTGACACTATTACTTACTGTCAAAGAAATCCAGCCTAAGGGTTTAAAATTGTGATGGCATGTTCCATGCACAGAGGAGCCCTTGGGAAAAGGTTCTTTGTTTTGTTTTGTTTTGTTTATTTTCACAAGCTTCCAAATAAGCTATAGCACCCGTGAGCTCTAACGCTGTGCCTCCCACCCTCTTCTTCCTGACAGGGTCCCCTGAGGTTGCTCGGTTCTGTTCTAATGAGGCATTCTGCACCTGTCTGAAAGCCAGCACAAGGAGGCAGAGGCAGGGGGATCTGTGTGTTTGAGGCCAGCCTAGTCCACACAGTAAACTCAAAGCCAGCCAAGGTGACACGGAAAGACCCTGTCTCAAAAACAAACAACAGGAACAGCAGCAACAAAATGAAAATGGACACTCTCCTTTAGGAGAACCGCAACACTGAAAATAAAGGTGTTTTAAGAGGTCAAAGCCTCTTTGGTATTTCCCTAGTTAAGTAACGTTAGAACTGCTTTTCTGGCCCCAATCTGTAATTTTAAATCATCTTATTTTACAGAATTTATTTTTAGAGGGTGAGCGAGGCTAAGAAGTCTTTTGAGACACGGCCGCATACAGTTCAGGCAGGCCTGCAACTCCTGATTCTCCTGCCTCCAACTCAAAAGTATTAGGATTACAGGTATGTGTGACCACGCTCCAGTTCAAGGTTAGAAAATCTTGTCTGTTTACCAGAAAGTTTTAGACTTAGTTTCCTGGATTAAAATGTTAGCGAACCATAAAGACTGATAAACCAGAGCAAAACAAAAATCCGACCAGTATTAAGAGGGAATCTAGGTCATTCAGAGCCCATATGGAGGGAAAGCTGAAAATGCTACATTTGCAATGTGTTTTTACTTCTGAGTAACTGCTGCCTTACTGGGGTGGGGGTAGGGCAGGGGGCGGGGTCGTAGAGGCGACTGTTAAGATTCCAATCCAGCGTTCTCAAATTACAAATCTTTTCACACAGAGCTGCAACTTTACAAGCTGATGTCTCATATCCGGCCTTGGATCCTCTGATGCTCCGTGTGCTTGTCATTCACCGACCAAGTAAGCAGAGCACAGGGAATGAATGAGAGCAAGCGACCAGGCTAATAAATCCTGGCCACTAGAGAGACAGTGACAGATGTCGCTGCCAGATTGCTCCTACAATAGTGACCCCGGGGACAGCACACAGCTCTCCATATCATTTTTCCTCTTTTCCTATAAACGGAGCTCGGGGTGGTCAAGGAATAACTGCCTGTCAGGATTCCTGTTAGTTTCATATGCCTTCTTCCCCGATAGTTCAGGGAAAGAACCCCGGGCTAACGCTACCCCTTCTAATCCTGTGGAATTGCTCTAAAATAGATGTGCCATGTGAGCCCTTTCCCTCCCCCATTCCTCCCCATGTCTCTGTCTCTCTTTCTCCCTCTCTGCTTGCACAGATGGGGACAGAGCCCAGGCATGAAGGTAAGAGCTCTAACCCTGGCCACAGCTCCAACTCAAGTTAAATCACTTTAAATGGAAGCACTGGGTAGTCTTGAGCACTGTAAGATTTTTGACTAGAACCATCAAAACAGGTAAGCAGGCCAGGAGTGGTGGCACACATCTTTAATCTCAACAATCTAGAAGGCAGAGAGGCAGGTGGATCGCTGTTAGTTCGAGGCCAGACTGGTCTACAACGTGAGTCCAGGACAGCCAGGGCTACACAGAGGAACCCTGTCTCAGAAAAACCAAAACAAACAGACAAACAAACAAAAACAGAGAGATAGGGGTTGGGGATTTAGCTCAGTGGGTTTGGTCCCTGGGTTTGGTCCTCAGCTCTGGAAAAAAAAAAAAAAAAAAAGACAATAACAAAAACAGAGAGATAGACAGACAAGCAACAGCATACTCTTAGACACTGAGTTACTCTGTACAGAGAAATAGACAAGAAAGCAACTGCCGGGGCTCGGAAATGGTGTGGTGGGCAAAGTGCTTGCATGCAAAGGTGAGGACTTGGGTTTAGATCGCCAAAGCCCAGGTAAAAGCTAGGTGCAGCAGCCCAGGCCTGGAATCCCAACACAGGTACAGTGGGAGGGGAGACAGGAAACCCTGAGACCTGTCAGGCCGGTGTACCCAGAGAGAACTGCAGGTGACCCAGTCTCAAGCAAGGTAGAAGGCAGGAACCAAAATCCACGGATGTCCTCTGCCTTCCTTCCACGCCAGTGCTGGGACACACACATACCCCCACACTAATACTTAAAAAGGTAAACAAACACCTCTCACCTGACAATAAATAAAAAGGAGAGCATTTAACTAGCTAGCCGTGCAGCCCCTTGTAGAACCTTAAAAACCCTCTGGATAAACATGAAGTTGGACGTTCTTCACTGGACTCCCACCAGCTCTGAGAAAAAGGACAAGAGACAGCCTGCTTGGCGTTTTCTCAAAGGTTCTTCTGGCCTTCTGTTCCAAGGCTCGACTCGTCATGACAGGTGCAGGTGCGGCCCCTTTCCTGCCTCCATCTGTGGCCTGGCATGGCAACAGAACCAGCCCCTAGACCAGGAAGAGCATATGGGCTGGGGCTGGGGCAGGACCAGCCAGCCACTCCTTCCCACGGTATCTGCTCCCTGCTTGCCTGAGCTTGTCCCTTTAGGCGGGTAACTACTAATTCATTCCAAGTGCTAAACATGTCTCCAGTGTAAAGGCTGATACAGAGGAAAGGATATGTGACACACACTTCTAAGTGTATAGCATAATAAGATGAATTCCATGAGTCTGTCAAAGCTTAGGAACAGAACATTGTTAGCACCAACCTCTAGAACCCTTCCTACCTTCAACGCTAACTAACCCCCTCCTAATTCGCTTTTCTCGAAAACAGACTTGCCACGTAAATGCAATTTATCTACTAGTCTTGCAATGTGTGGAGGCATTTAAAGACTATGTCACGTGATATATAGTTGTGTCTGGGTCGTTTCATACACAACACTGCAGTTCTCTGAATACTCCTCCACAGCCATGCTCTCTCAGCACAACAGGGTTTCTCTGGGTAGCTTTGGCTGTCCTGGAACTCGCTCTGTAGACCAGACCACAGAGACCTTACCTGCCTCTGCCTCCTGAGTGCTGCTGGGATTTTTAAAGGCATGTGTGGGGTCAGCACCTCTTGGCCAATCGTAGACCGAGCGAAGCCAGGACATATCAGTATTTACTCATTCTTCCTGTCTACAAAAAATGGTATCTTTGGTGAACTTTCCCTTTACAGGCATTCCCCCCAAGGGCCCTTTTGATGTCTCTTGGTGTGTATGTTTAACTTCTTTCAGGGATAGGGAACTCGCTATGGGGTTGCTGGTTTACGGAGGATGTGAATGATCAATACTGTTAAGTCAGGGCCAGAATCTTCTTACGCCAGTTCCAACATCTTAGGCTCACACTGGCATCCCAAGGAAGACATGGCTGCTCCTTGCCAACACTTGGTATTTTCAGAGTTCTTAAGTTTTGCAATCCAATAGGTGTTAAGCAGAATTTCAACATGGTCTCCATTCACATTTCCCTTTTTGTACCACTGTGTGTGCTGCTTTCCTCTCTGAGATGTTTGCTCATCTGTCCAATCTTGGGATGACTTTAAAGAGTTCCTTACGGATGTAAGACCACCACTCGGTGTGTATTTACATCACAATACTGTGATTCAGTCTAGTGCCAGCTTTTCCAATTCAACTTCCTACCTTTCCCTAAGTTAGTCATGGATTGAGAAAACTATGCTCCCAATTAGTTAAAAAAAAAAAAAAAAAGTCTATAAACTGGGTGTGGTGGTGCATGTCTGTAATCCCAGCACTCAGGAAGGCAGAGGCAGGTGGAGTGATGTGAGTTCGAGGCCACTCTGGTCTAGAAAGCAAGTCCAGGACAGCCAAGATGACACAGAGAAACCTTATCTGGGAGGTGGGGGAGTTTGTATACTTAAAAGGCTATTAAAATGATGAGACTTCTCGCACACAGATTGGCAGAGATGAACATTTTTGTCAGGAATGGTGAATGAATGTAAATTTATTTATTTTTGGAGACCAAGTCTCATGTAGTCCAGTTTTTCTCTTTTTCTTTTCTTTCTTTTCTTTTTTTTTTTTTTGGAGACTGGGAATTGCTGACCTTAATTTCTTGGCTCATTGGATCTTCTTCCTTCAGCCTCTCAAGAAGCTTGGACTGGCAAGCACTCTGGCTGGCTGAGTTTTTCCGTTGATTTCATATGGCATACTAGCCTTTCCTGTACTGTTCCTGTGAGTGGCCTCCCAGACAAGACTCCCACCAACTCTGCCCCTGTCCCATTAGAGCCCCACACGTGCCTATGACAGTTTCTGTGTTCTGTTCTGAGTTCCCTTAAGTCCAATGCCAGTCACTTTAAGAATGGCAGGTGAGTCTTCCTGTCCTCCAGTGGCCTTACGGGTCCCTGGGCTTTCACTTTAAACCTGACATAGTCTACCAGGTTTTGGTATAGTTTTGAATTGTGAGTGTTTCCCAGAGGCTCAGCCCCTAGTCCGTATAGCAGGCTGTGGATCTTTGGGCCTATTGTTTAAGTTGCTGTGGGCCTTTCTAAGGACAAGAGCCAGTTCACTCATTTTAGAGTTTTCAAGGCCAGCCTGGGTCTATATAGCAAATTCCCAGGGCTATGTACAGAGACCCTGTCCGCCCCGCCCCCCACCCCAAATTATATGATGATATTCATGCTGTAAAGCTTAATATATTCACTTATTTAAATATTTCTGTAGTTGAAAATAATATTTAGCCAGATATGGTGGTTTATGCCTTTAATGCCAGGCCAGCCTGGTCTATAAAGTGAGTTCTAGGACAGCCAAAGTGGATACAGAGAAACCACATCTCAAAACAAAAATTAAAACAAAACAAACAAAAACCCTACAAAACATTAAGAATATATATATGTGTGTGTTTCCCCAAGCGATTTACCTATGGTTCTCCAGAGGTTCTACCTTGCCTTCTGGTCTCAGTGGAGGACCACACACTGCTTTCATGAGGCTGCCAGTTAATGGCGGGCAATTTTAGAGGTTATAAAATTGTCCTTTGCGGGCTATCAGGTTAGTTCAGTGGGTCAAAGTGCTACCTGTGCAAGCCGCCTGATGACCTGCGTCTGATCCCTGGTACCCACATGAAAAGCAAGATGTGTCACGGTGGCTGACGGCCAGCTGTCATTCTAGTTCCAAGGGATCTGATGTCCTCTTTTGGCCTGCATGGGCCCTAGGCATGCACACGGCAAACAAGACGTACACACAGGCAAAACACTCATATACATTAAAAACAAACAAACAAACAAACAAGCAAGCTGGATGTGGTAGTGAGTATCCAATGAGCACCCCTACAGCGAGACAGGAGACGGAAACAGAATGACTTGGATGCTCCTGGACCAGCTAGCCTGGAGTTCGTAGTACAGAGCGCCAGCAACTGAGATGGCCTGAGTCAACAAGGCAAAAGGTGAGGGCACACACTCTTGTCCTTTACAGCTTCCCTGCAGGCACTGTCAGGTCTAGCTTTGACATTCACAGGAGCAGAAAAATCACCACCCTGTCCTCCCCCAGACTAAAATCACATTAAGATAGCTATTTTGTTAATTTCCCCTTTAATCCAGTCCCTAAGACTGTTCTTGAGCCTTTGTCTGCATCTCTCTGCATGCCTGAAAGACTGCTGTGCGCTGTTGGGTATGCTGCAGACCAAAGCACTTCTTTAGAAGGTGACCTTGTTTGGAGATGGAGGTCTTTACGGAATAACCAGGTTAAAAAGGCAGGCTGTAATAATCCAATGTGAGTTTGGACCATCACACCATCACACGTCTATATGGAGGTGAAGGGAGGTATGAGACAATGGCAACACCAGAAATGGCTAGCAAACCATCAGAAGGCAAACAGGCTCCACAGGGATTCCACACACAGCCCTTCAGGAGCCGACCTGTTGTCGCCTTGATCTCAGACTTCTGAAGTGACCTAGTTTGTGGTGCTCTGCCGTATCGGTGCCAGCAGGCCACACTTCTGAGAAACGTGACACGAAAAAAGGTTAATGAAGCTGTCAACAGCAGAAATGATTGATTTTACTCACGTGCGAAAATAATTACTTCCTAAGATCGGCGCATGAACACTGCATGAGGATGCCTGAGCATTTCCTGAAATTACTTTCTGAATTACTTAACCGGTCAGTACAAACCTACGTCAACACTCTTCCTGTGACTTTCACTTATGGTTTTCTTGCTAGCTCTGTCTCTGTCATGTTGCTGACACTGGTAAACTAAAGGTAACCTCTGGCTTCACATTCCTAACCGGATCCTCCTTAGGATCATATGCTTGAATACTTGCCTTATTGGAGTAGGGGCTATGCCTGGGGTGCCTTACAAGCTTCCTGCCATCCCCAGTGCACCCTCTGCCTCCAGCTTAAGGTTAGAGGTGACAGCTCTCGGTTGCTCCTGCCTCACCCTGTGACTTGGCTCAGCCATCATGGACTCTAGCCTTCTGGAACCATAAACCTGATGAAATGCTTTCCTTTATGATTCCCTTGGTCATGCCTTATCACAGCCACAGAAAAGTAACTAATACGCAATCCCATTTTCTTTTTCTGTGTGTACGGTACTGAGGATCAGACCCGGAGCCTGGACCCGTCAAATTGCTTCTGGTTGTGGTGGCTTACAGCTTTTATCCCAGCATTCAGGAGGCTGAGACACCATGATTATGAACTCAAAGCCAGAGTGAACTACTGTCTTAAACGAACAGCAGTCTCTAAAGCCAAACAACATACAGAACCCAACAAAGCAGAAAGCTCTGTTTCCAGCGGTCCTCCCAGCCTCACCTATTTTAACTTCAAAGCCCTGCTGTGTCATTTAGAAACTCAGAAAATATGGTGTAACACTTGGGATATTATAAAAACGATTTTTGGAGAATTCAGGGGTTTTATCGTTCTTGGAAGTCTCTAAATGACTACATTGGAAATGATTTTTGAAATAGTATAAAGGAAAAACAAAATAAAACAAAACAAAACAAAACAAAAACCAAAAAAACAAAACAAAACAAAACCAGTCAATTGTTTTCCCGAGTATTCAGAGGAAGAATCTATCCTCATGAATTTCCCAACATCACTACATGAACTCCAATGTCTCCCATGAGGACACACAGAAGAGCAAACAGCAAACAAGACAGCCTGTTTCGGATGGATGCACTAGGCGGGTGACTATATTTTCTATATTATTTCTTTATGACTTTGAAAACATTTATTTAAATTTCATGTGCACTGTTGTTTTGCCTGTATATATGTTTGTATGAGTGCATTGGAACTGGAGTTACAGGCAGTTGTGAGCTGCCATGTGGGTGCTGGGAAATGAACCCAGGTCCTTTGGAAGAGCAGCCAGTGCTCTTAACCACTAAGCCATTTCTCCAGCCCCTGTATGACTTTTTGTAATAAGGAAAAGCTTTATGTTTGTACCACCCAGTAAGGTGACCACAGAGTACTTGAAATAGAGGATTTGAATTTTGGAATTTACTTAGTTAACTCACATTTACTTAATTAACCCACAGGTGACCATACTGGCCATCACAGCTTTCAAGTTCATCCATCCCATAGTTTTCCTCCCCTTTTACCTAGCCCGGGGGCTCTCAGCTCGTGGCATACATAGTGCACCATCTAGAGATGGTTGGGGCTCTTAGAACCAGGGAAAGCCGGGTGTGCTGGCTCACGCCTTTAATCCCAGCACTCAGAAGGCGGAGGCAGGCAGATCTCTGTGAGATCGAGGCCAGCCTGGTCTATAAAGTGAGTCCGGGACAGCCTAGAGAAACCCTGTCTCAAAAAACAAAACCAAACAAAAGAACCAGAGAAAGGGGATGTGATAAAACAGAGACCAGGAGTTCTGCTAAACACACCGCAATGCACAGCACCCTCAAAAGACAGAATTATTTCATCTAAAACCTTAATTGTCTCAAAGGTAAGAAAGCCTGGTGTAGAGCTAAAGGGATGGCTCAGCTGGTAAGAGCACTTGCTGCCCTTGCACATGGCTCAGGTTGGGTTTCCTGTGGTACAACATCCGCCCTCTAAGGGTGCCAGGCACTCTCACACACAGCACACAAGCAACCAGCAATCTCCACTGAGGGAGAAAACAGCTTCAGTGGGAGGTGATGGAGAGTCTAGAGTGTCTCCACAGGAGACAAAGTAGAGGAGGCAGGACACAGACTACTTATTCTCTTGAGGTATTCTTAAAAATTAAAAAAAAAAAAAAAATGTTGGGGCTGGGGAGATGGCTCAGAGGTTAAGAGCACTGTCTGTTCTTCCAGAGGTCCTGAGTTCAATTCCCAGCAACCACATGGTGGCTCACAACTATCTGTAATGTGATCTGATGCCCTCTTCTGACCTGCAGGTATACATGGAGGCAGAACACTGTATGCTTAATAGTAAACAAATAAATCTTTTTTTTTTAGTAATAAATACGTAAATCTTTAAAAAATTGTTCATGTGTATGATGTGTTGACTTTCTGTATGCACATATACCACATGCATGCTTGGTGGCTGAGGTCAGAAGAGATGTCAGATCTCCTGGGACAGGAGTTACAGACCTTGGGTGCTGGGAACTAAAGCCAGGTCCTCTGTAAGAGCAACAAGTGCTCTTCTCTTTAACATCTGAGGCATCTATCTCACCAGCCCCTCTTTTGAGGTATTCTTATGTGAAAGAGAGGGAGGGGACTGAAGAGATAAGAAGGGAAGCATACCAAGATAAAGGAGTGTTTTTAAAGGTGTGAGAAGTGATAAGACAGAGGTATGCTCACAAGGAATATCTGGCAGCTGGGTAAAACAGAACATGCTGGAAAGAGGCGAGGACATTTTTTAGGTATACAACTTAGTCTCCAAAGATACGTTCAGGTTGGCCTGTGGGCATGTCTGTGGGGGAATAGTCATGAGTGTTAACTGATGTAAGGCGCTCTAGCCCACTGTGGGTAGCACCATTCCCTAGGCCCCGAACAGTACACAAGAGAATAGACCTAAAGGGAAGCAACTGCAACTGCAGATGTGACATAACACACTAACAGACTTCACCCGGAACCATGAGTGAGAATAAACTCTTCCTTTCCTTAGTTCCTTTTCTGTTGGGGTATTTGTCACAGCAACAAAAACGAAACTAGAAGACACAGTAAAGAAAGGAGGAGGCAGCTTTTATTACCACTGCCAGATGATATAATTATGGTAAAACAAAAACAACAATGTGTTATTTATGCGAGAAGGAAATAGAGAGCTCTCCATGGGTCAACTGTATATGAGAAAACTATAGTTATCAAACATCTGGGTTTACATAAAGCTAAAGAAACATGTTTACTGAGAGCTGGGGACGGAGTCCAGTGGTAGGACATTTGACCAGTGTGTACAAGGTCCTAGGTTTGATCTGAATGCTGGCCAAATAAGCAAGAACAAACAAAAGCAAATGGAAATATTATTAAAGGGTTGGGGAGATGGCTCAGTGGGCAAAAAGGCCTGCTGTGCAAGCACGAGGGCCTGTGCTCAGCTCTCCCACACCCACGTAAAAAAAAAAACTGGGCATGGCAAATGCACCTGTGGCTCCAGTGCTTGGGAGTAGAGCCAGGAGGATGGATCCCAAAGGCTTGCTGGCCAGCCGGACTAGACAACTGGTGAGCTCCCTAGTCCCAAATGAGGAAGTGGAGAGCAAGCGAGGAAGTCACCGGATGTTGACATGTACCTGCCCACACGTGTGCACACATTATGTATCCAACACACAAACACACACACATATACACACACACACACACACACACAGAGCACTAAAAGTATGGACTATATAACTATAAATAACATTTAAAAGAGAAGTAAAATTAGATTAAAACATATTTCTATCCAACATGAAATACTCTGAGTCTCCTTACCCAATAAGGCGCTCAGAGAAAACAGACAAGAAGTACACAGAGGCAAAGGATCAAGTACACACAGACTGTTTATATAAGATAGTAAATAAATATTAGGGCAATTATTCGATCTTGGTAGTAAGACACAAAGCACAAAAGAAAAAAGACCTATCATACATATTAGGGAACAAACACCAATATAGGTATGCCAGGCCTTTTCTTTTTGTTTTTTCGAGACAGAGTTTCTCTGTGTAGCCTTGGCTGTCCTAGACTCCCTTTGTAGACCAGGCTGGCCTCAGACTCACAGAGATCCGCCTGCTTCTGCCTCCCGAGTGCTGGGGTTAAAGGCCTGTGCTACTAGCACCATGCTTCCTGGCTACATCTTGAGAAAGTTCTTGTGCTTGCTGAGGCAACAGAAGACAATAATACCTTTTAGGAAAACAATTTGCTGTTTTAGATCAATGATCATGAAAACAAAAAGCTTGACTCAGAAGAACTCATGTACTTATCCTCGGCATGTATGTGGAGGGTGTTCACTGTAGAATCATACCTGCATTAGAGCACTCCCAATTAAGTGTTATAGCATAAAACTTTTGTATATAGAACTTTGTTATCTAAACACAGGCACAGTGAGGGGCAAACCTAACATAGTCTAAAATTTAATAGGTATTTGGGGGGGTACACCTTCCTTTTTCTGAAAGCAGCTACTGGTACTTACAGAATAATTACTACTCATCAGATGCTGCATATGGGCATTATATATAAGAACACACCTTATCTTATGGGGTGAGTCACTGTCAGTAGGTGACAGAAATAATATTTGAATTCAGACAAGCTGGTGTGAGTTTTGATTTTGTGTACAGTGCTATATAATATAAGCTAAGAGAATTTAGGGAAAATGGGAGGGGGGGCAGGGGGAGGGGGGATATTTCCCTCAGTTTGTGAGTCAACCCTTTCAGGATTTGAGGTATGGGCAGTGTATATGAATTTAGTATTATGTTGTAGGCTCACATTGCCGGTCCTTAAAAATTGCTCATGGGCGAGCTGGCTCAGTGGTTTAAGAGCACTTACTTCTACAGAGGACGCAGGCTCAGTTTCAGCACTCACGAATGCCTGTGACTGCCATTTCAAGGGATCTGACAGTGCATGAAGACCTCTTTGGGGCCTTGCAGAGATGTACACATATATGTATACAGGCAGGCAAAACACACACACACACACACACACACACACACACACACACACACACACACTACTTTAAAAACTGCTAATTTGTTGGTCTTGTGAGGTTTAAGTAAGTTGATTTTTTGAGAACAGTTTTAAGATGAGGAGACTCTCTGTCTGCTTGCCAAGTCTAAGTCCCTAAATTCAATCTCTGAGACACACATGGTGGAAGGAAAAGAACGGACTCCTGTCATTGTCCCCTGACACTTACCCCTGAGAACACCCCAACATGATACAAAATAAAATAAAATAATTAGGCAACCTAAGCTCAAGTAGGCTTGGGATGCTTAGAGGGGCTACACAGCTATTACATGACACCCAGGGCTGAGTCTAAAGCCATTATTCTTTCCTCGGTATTTTGAGGACTGTGAAGAACTGTTTGCGCATGCTGGGAGCTCTGGTTATGGAGTGCCCTCTGTCCCAGATGGGTGCCACCAGAGGCTCAGGCTGAGAGAAAACTGTCTGATCTTGTTTAGAACCAACTGGCTGTTTCAGTAGGTTATGAACAACGTCCCTAAGTAAATTCTACGTGACGGTGTAGAACGCGTGCCTGGGTCTGTGCAGATGTGAGGACTGCTCTCGCGCCTGAAAACTCAAGAGCACACGGGGGAACACACAGAATAACTTGAGTGTTCCCTGACAAGTGTGCTTCCACTGTGCTGGACCCAGGGAAATATATTTCTTCACTCTTGACTAATGCATCTTTCAACAACCTTTTCTTAAGTCACCTTGTGCTGCTTCCCCTTCACCCTAGACCTTAAACTCCACCGGCTAGCACTGCAGGAGTGCACCCTTTCTCCAGTGTGGCACCCTCCTCCACCGCCTCTGCTTGGGATTACAAACTCTTTCTTAAAGCAATGGTGGCGTTTCCTCCCTGCTGTCCTGCCTTCTCACTCTGCAGTCTACTACCTGGGCTCTGGTTTACACCGATTCACCCAATGAGAAGTCTTTTCCTTCTTCCTCTTTGCCTGCCATTCTTTAAGGTCTATTTTGAATGTAATCTCTTTTGCCTTCTTTGATGACTCTCCAACCACGTATAATCTCTCCCTTGTGTAACACCGGGTATTACACTGGATATAACCCCTCCTAAGATGTGACATTCTGACCTGTGCTGGCCATATCTGTGTACGTGAAATGTCCGTTTCAGTGAGACTGCCTACGTAGTACTGACCTTTGTATTGGAAGTAGCAGTAGACTTCCAATAACAAAAAAAAAAAAAAAAAAGAGAGAGAGAGAGAGAGAGAGAGAGAGAGAGAGAGAGATCAAAAACCAAAACCAGCTTTTTAATGGGGCACTTAATTTGAGGGGCTGGGCAAAAATAGTTGAGAGACTTCTGGAAAGCTAAGAAAGCTGGGTTATGTGGAAACCCAAAGATTGCCCTGGAAAAGGTTAAACACAATTTGAAGGCATCCATGGTAATAACTTTATTTATTTTGGGTTTTAAGATGAACAGAAGAAGTTCGGAGACTTTGAAGCTGGAGGCGTTTTTCTGAGATGACAAATTTTGAACCCATTGCAAATTAGGTTACCTTGTTTGCTTCTAAATTAAATAAAACCAAGTTATAAAATTTAGCTCTTTCCCCATAGTAAAAACAAATACTACTAATAAAGAGGCGAAGTAATGCCATTTTCTCCCTTCAAATCATAAGCTGATCAGCGAGGCCTGTTACCTCATATAAACATTTCATTAAGGTACTCAGATGACATTACTCCTCCATGAATAATGAAGCCCCGTCCCTAGGCTCTACCTAAATTACTGTAGTTTAATTTGGGGACTCTGTGTTAGTGGAAGAGGGCTAAGGTGGAAGATGGGAAGAGAACCGGTTTAACTTGTATTCAAATACCTTTACAGATTAAACAACACAACTCACACCCCCCCCCCTTTTCCCATCCTCAGCTCTCTTTGTATCACAATTAAATGAGCCGATGATCTGAACAAAGGGGGCAGGCACCTGCCTGCGCCTTCCCCGTTGCCAATATTTCTTCCCAAACAGGGCCCGAGTCAGGGTTTGGCCGACCTTTCCAGAACAGTCTCCTTCCTGGGACCCCTGAGCAGGACTCTGCAGTCCCGGCTCTAACACCGCTCTCTCCTCCTCCTACACGTGACCAAGCGGCGCACTGCCGCCGGGGGACAGACACCGCAACGCGGTAGACCTGGTGACAAAGGCTCGGGCGCATCCGGAGCCCCGCCGGCCTCCCGCGCTCAGCGTCGGCGGAGCTTGCGCAGGGCGGTGCCGCGCGCAGCGCGGGTCTCGGGAGCGGGAGCCGCAGCCGGGAGCGCGCCGCGGAGCCGAGCAGAGCACCGCCGCGCGCACCGCCGGGCAGCGGAGGAGAGGAGCCGAGCAGCGCCCGCCGCGCGCACCGCTGCGCAGCCGAGGAGCGGAGGAGAGGCCGAGGGGAAGCCGAGCGGAGCCCGCCGCGCGCCGGGGAGCAGCTCCACGGAGCAGAGCCCGCCGCCCGCCCGCCCGCGCCCTGCTCCCAGCGTCGCCGCCCCGGAGCTCCCGCAGCGACTCGGACACCGGTGAGCAGGCCGCGGCCCGTCGAGCCCAGCCCGGGTTACTGGGCCCCGAGCGCCTTCCCCCCC
>OU015751.1:16113581-16129587 GCA_907169655.1 Acomys percivali | reverse complement strand
TGGCATGAGCCTATACACACAGTGTGCTGGCCCCAACCAGTAACGGTGGTAAAGGAAGGGAAGTTGAGTGAAGGGCACTGCATGTATTCACATGCTAATAAGTCAAAGACAGAGTCTCCCTATGTAGATATTCTAGAGATGGGCCTGACTTCAGTCCCCTGAGTGCTGGGATTAAAGACTGCACCGATGTGCCCGGCCCCAGTGTCATGATGATTAAGGAACCGGATATAGAGTTCCTCAGCTGCCACTCTGCCCACCAAATGACTGTATCGCCGAGAATGTGCCAGTGCTCACAAGTTGTCTGTGGAGAATGCAAAGACGAATTTAAATATCTCAGAGGACAGCTCGCTCCCATTCTTACATTGCCATGGACACCAGGCCTTTTTGATTGTGCATTTCTGTCCCGAGGCCTGATCCAGGCCTGTTGTTTCAGACTGTGTATCTCCCAGGTCTTAACGCCTTTGCATGTTAAAAGCCGACTGTATTTGTCATATCTCACACTTATGTGTAAAGGGCTTCTGTTTAAATCCCTCATGATGCTGCCTGAATCCATTTTGTGCTTGCTCCAGGTCAACCATCTCATCATCTCTAGTTGGGGTTCAGTAGCTTTTAAAGCAAATTATAATTAGAGTATAATTAGTTATATTAAAGGATCATCGTGGTTACTACAGACTCTTAAGTTTGTGAACTCCTGTTAATAAGCTCTCAGACTCACATAGCCGAGACCTTGGAAAGGTTAGGACGTCAGTCCCGTCGTTCCTTGAATTTCCGTTCCTCATATCCTCAGAAGACAGGGTCCTGGATTCCTCTGCTGTGTAATATTGTCTGTGTTTGAGTGTATGTCAGTGTACTTGTCATTCTCCTCTCTCAGGTTTGGAGCATTTTATTGCTGTTGCTTTTGCCTCCTCTACATATGCAAATGTTTATGGTATGTGACAAGTAGTTCATCATATTCTAAAAATATATATATATTATTATAGGGGGATAGCCTAGTAGTAGAGTCCACAGTGAGCATGTCTAAGTGCCCCCCAAAACATAAAAGAGTAAAAATAAACTGTCAACACTGAATGGTTGCCATCTGTGTTCCGCCAGCTGTCACTGTGACAAAATACTTGAAAAGTCACCTCAAAGGGACGTTCAGAGGTCTCATCCAGGGTCACTTGGCTAGGGTTTTTTTTTTTTTTTTTTTTTTCCTTTTTTTTTCTTTTCCTGTGTCTGCCTGAGGCAGAACTCCCCAGAGCTCTTTCTCGCTCCACTTCTCGGGAGGAGGGGAAGAGGTGGGCCAGGGCCACGGTACCCTTCAAAGCCATGCCCCCTTGCTCCCCAAGTTTTTACTTCCTCTCACTAGTACCAACAGCTGGAGACCAAGCTCCAGACCAAGCTCCCACGTGTGAGCCTTGCGACCCACACATGGCACCGTTCATTCTGGCAGATGTTAACTGCTTGACAGCAGGATGCGCCTCGCACACCCCAACAGTCGCTAGGTTTCTTTCTGTAGTTTGGCGTAAAGACCAGTTGTGTACCGTTCACCTGTTGTTCAGGAGAAGCTCACTTCAGGGGTCTACAGGAAGAGAATAATAAAGTCAGCAAGTCCAGTAAGTCAGTTACGCTTTGGGACATGAGGGAGTCATGTGTTCTGCTATAGATGTGGACTCCCAGCTGATGTCCCCGCCACATGAGCAGCCTGCTGAAAGGCTTCCTGAGGAAGGAAGGCTATGGCCTGGGTTAGCCTGGAAGGCTGGGCTGGCGATTCCAGGTCTAATGGTATCGTCAGCAGACATTAAAGGCGTGGTACTTCAGACTGTTCGCCTTTAGGGTATTACTTATAAATTACTAAGAGAATTGAGCACGGAAATGCACGAAATCTCCTTGTACGTGGGCACACCCTCATGGAGATGAGATGTTTTGAGATTAGTAACAATTCATCGCACATATACCAGACAGCTTTTGCGACGAGACCATGGAATTTGGGAGAGATGCATACTTTTCACTATAGAGAAAAAGAACATATGCTCAGGCAACGACAGCTGCCAGGATAATGTGCCACACGCACTGATTTGAAGACATTAAAAAGGAAGGGAGAAATTGTTCTTTTTTGAAGGAATAAGCTGCCTCAAAAAGGTGATCCGTCCGGCAGGATCTCCCACAGGTAAATAGCAGTAAACAGGCTAGCACAGAAAGGCTAGCCATTGTGGGCTCTGCAGCAGACACAAGCCTGAAGTCTGCTAGTCCAGTCTGCACAGGTCACAGACTCAACGCTTAGACTCTCCCACCACCTCTTCACGTGCCAGTTGCAAGCCCCGGCTTCTGCGGCGTGTGCCCCTGCTTTTTCCCCCTTTCTTCTTTTACTCTATCTCTGCCTCCGCCTGCCTCGGGTTGGGGATTGAGCCCGTGGCTTTGTGCCTGCCAGGGTGGCCTAGTGCCAGCCAGGGTGGCATGTGCATCACTGAGCCCACCACGTTTTTTTACAGTGCTCCTTAGGTTTCCTCCAGCACCTCAGAATCTCAGTAGGTGTTCTTCTGTTTATCCGTGCCTTGTAAGCATGAAAGAAGAGAGTCAGTTGTAGGGTAAGGTACGGGAAGGGGCGCCAGCTTCAAGGCCCTTCTGGGGTGCCACCTGAGGTGTGTCCCTTTTGGAGACTTCTTTGTGTGTTTGAAGAGTCGACAGCCATGCCGAGATGCCCTCAGACAGAGTCAGGTCCGTGGCTATATGGTAGACTGGGTGAGGACTCTGCTGTAGACTGTGCTATCTGTGCAACATTTCTTCTTAGAGGGGATGGGTGGGGCCTCCCTAGAGAGGAAGGTGTTCCAGCCCACAGCAGGGGCAGGTGAGAGGATTTTATGAGCCGCTAAAAGGCAGGAAGGGGAGGGAAGTACTAAAGGTTCTATGCCCTGCCTTGGGGCCAGAAGCCATGCATGGAAAAAACAGAATTATGTCTCACGATGTGACCTCACTTTCCCGTGTTGGCTGTCATTAATTTCTACCTTTCTGAATCAGTGCGCCTTCTCATCCACCTCCTCCTAGCTGCCAGCGTGGGATTTCTGGTACTTAAGTGTGGAGACGGTGCGGCTTCTCCTGTTCCCATACCAGCGGCTTCCCTGTACTTTGGTTAGACTCTATCTTGGCCCACAGGGCCTCATGTGCACTGATCTTCTCATGTTTCCAAAATTGATGTGTTAACTATCCCCCTGCCCTTTGCCTGCTCCTGTAAACATGGCGTCCTACTAACTTCCCTGGGGCCTTTCACGGTCCTTGTTTCAGGAGGAGCACCTGGCAAGTTCGGCTGGAGGCTCTGACTAAAACGCTGCTCCTCAGACTGCCTTCTTAGTGTGGTCCAGATTCCAAGGCACCTCTGTCACCCATCTATTACCCAACCTCACTAGCCTCATGTGGACTCTTCCCTGTCAGTAGCAGTTACCATCAGCCTCTGTTCTTCCTGCCCGTCTGCTCTTCCTCCAATTACGCTGTAAGTGTTAGTGCAGGAATGTTGCCTGGCCTGTTTCATTGTTTTTGGTCTCCCAATATCCAGGCGGCCTTAGGATTTTTGAGTGGCTATTTATACCTGAGAAGTCACAGAAAACAGGTTGTTTTTTTATCACCTGATAGCTTTTGCCCTCAGGCCGTGCAATTTATCAAATCAACCAAAAAAAAAAAAAAAAAAAAACCGTGAAGAGAAACAAAGAAATCAGCCGGCTTGGAGTGACCATGTTATTTCAGAAGAGTGGCTTGTAGCAGTTCAAGGAGGCGTGCTAGGGAAACAGGATGCAGCTCACGGACACCACTTTAATCAACTTCAGAATGATCTAGATTTCAGAGGAGGCTCTGCAGGACACCAAGTAGAAGTTGAGAAGGCTGGATGAGTGAGTGTATCTCAGCTGCTTGCTTGTCAGAGGGCGGATTAGTTAACAGATAGCCAGAGAATTAGAGTAAGGATGGGAGGGGCTGAACAAATGGCCGAAAGAGCTGCTGGGGGGGGGGTTGCAACAAAGAATAAACACGGGTCACCTTGCGCTGCTTTTGTTCAGCTTCTGCTCTGTCCAGGAGTCTCTGAGAGTTAAGTTGCTTAGGCCCTCCGTGACAATGGAAAGCGGCTAGGGCATTGGAGCGCGTGGGGTGCGGAGAGGTCAGCAGAGGGATGGATTGGACAGGGACTTTAGGACGGGCGAAGACATTTTTGTTGGAGCAGTGCTCTGCAGTCCTCTACTGACAGATCGGTGCAGATCACTGAGGTCATTGGCCCATTTTGTCTTCTGGACTTCACAGCGGAGGTCTCCTAGTTATTTCCCCATCTCTCAGCCCTTCATTACAAACGTGCCTTATTGTCAAAGACCTTTAATTATTAATGATTTCCCTTTTCAAAACCAAAGATCGAAATTAGAGTACAGTCCGCTGTCTATACTGAAATGACCTAAGTTGAACTAAAAACCCCAAGCGTGCATGGAACCTCGGTCAAGCTGTGGTCTCCAGACAGCTCAGTGGCTGTTACCTCACGGAGGTCCCTGAAGGGTTGGAGGTGGGTGCGGGCTGTTGGAGCATGGCCCTGCAGCCCACATTCATTTCTCAGGCTCTCTCTTCTTAGACAGCCACCATCTAGGAGCTGGGCTTGTGTGCTTAGCTCTTCAGACCCAGTCCCATTTGCAAAATGCATGTGGTGGCACCACCTTACTGAGGGATTCTGAGCTCTCTCTAGATAATAACTCCTTTTAGCTCTTGGCATATTGCCCAGTACACAGTCTGTGTGTAGTAGTGGTTGTCTTGTTCTCTGAATTATCTTATAGAACTTGGGCTTGGACCTTGATCTTGAAATTTTATTTTACACCTGGCATACCTGTAATCCTAGCACTCAGGAGGCAGAGGCAGACGGATCAGGTCAGCCTGATCTACGAGGCAAGTCCAGGATAGCCAAGGCTACACAGAGAAACCCTATCTCAAAAAACCTAAAGAAATAAATAAATAAAATAATAATAATAATTTCTTTTATTTATTGCAGTGCATAGGATCAAATAAATCCAGGGCCTTGCATATACCAGTCAAGAACTCAACTGAGATATGATAGAAAAACTAGGCAAAGCCAAGATTAAGCAAAGCCGGGTGAGGTGGCACACGCTGTAATCTCAGCAGGAGGCAGAGGTAGATGGATCTCTGTGAGTTCAAGGTTAGCCTGGTCTGCAGAGCCTTCTAGGAATTAAGAACTTCATTTACAGTAAAGGTATCTTGTGCAGCACTTGTGACCCTGGTTTGGCCCCATCAGACTTCATTCTTATCCACACACCATCTTACGACCGCACTGACCAAAAAAGAGCAAAATGTTTTTTTTCTTTTTTTTCCCTTACTTCCATCTTTCCGTCTTTTCTTCTTCCTTCCTCCCCTTTTTGGTTTTTTCAGGATAGCGTTTCTCTGTGTAGCCTTGACTGTCCTGGAACTCTGTAGACCAGACTGGCCTTGAACTCCCTGCCTTCTGAGTGCTGGGATTAAAGGTGTGCGCCACCTCTGCTTGGCTGTGAAATGTTTCTTAATAGCACTTTAGGGTGTAACCTGAGAGCCACCAAATCCTATAGATGTCTACTGTGAAGACATTTAAATGAGACTCTTGCTTTGGGTCTTGGAATCATGTCTACCCTTGGCTGTGAGTTATTTTCTCTTATCGTTCCTTTCTGTTAACCTTTATACTTAAATCAGCATTAAAATTTCCTTCGTTGAAACATCTGCACTCAGTTGGATCCTGAAATTCTTTTCTGTGGTGAAGTCAAGAATCTCAGTTTCACCTGAGTAGAAGTCTTTGAAAAACGAGCCCTCAGGCCACTGTCCATGGTAGCTCTCGGTAGCCTGGCGGTAGTCAGTGCTACTGTGGAGCTTCTCCAGCCACTGCCCTTACCATTGAGCTAAACATCAGGCTCAGATTATGATGTTCCAAAATTTGATTGTCTTTCGTGAACTCAAAAAAAAAAAAAAGAAAGAAAGAAAGAAAAAGAAAAGAGAGAGAGTAGTTTGGCAAAGAATGTTTTAAATTGGCAGTGCTCCAGGGGGCGCCTTACGTGAGTGTGAGGAGGTCAGCGGGATGAAATTTGTACCATGGTAAATTCCTAACCGTGGTTCCGACTACCTTAAGTGTCTTTATGCGGTCCACATCGTTACCACACATTTCGCAGTTCATACCCATATCAAGGTGAGAGTACATAAATGAATAAAGTGTGCTCCCGTGGTAGCCATCGGCATGTGATATCAACACAGGAAGTAAGACATTTCCCCCGGAAGGTATAGGTCAACGCAATTTGCTAACTTTATTTCATCTCCTTCTATTTACTTTTGTGTGCGTACATGCCTAGCTCTAAGCCCTTCTCTCTTCCTGCCATTCGGGTCCCAGGACCAAACTCAGGTTATCAGGTTTGGTGCTAAATGCCTTTTTTTTTTTTTTTTAACCCTCTAAGCCAGCCTGTTGGCTTCCTGTTTAGTTTTAGAAAGACCGTAAGCTTGGCCTGGTGAGATGGTGCCATTGGTAGGGTGTTTGATGTGCAAGTGACCTGTGCGTGAATCTGGGAACCAACCCATGGTGAAAAAGAGGATCAGCCAAAAATTGTCCTCTGACTTCGCACGCATGCTGCCACACTCAGGCATACACAGTATGCAGAGTATAACCGCAGCGTGGAGTTGGACTGCTGTTTGAACACCGTCTGCTTCTTTCTCTCTTTTCCTTCCCTCCTGCTTGATACAGCTGTAAGTTTGTTACTAGGAGATTTTTGTTGGTGGGTGGAATTTGATGGAAAAGTGGTACTATATGTAGGAAAATGACTTAAGCTTGACCGCGCCCTTAGCTATAGTGGCATTTAAAAGGAAATAATGGGGCTGGAGAGAGGATTTAAATGATTAAGAGCACTTGCTGCTCTTGCACAGGAGCCAGGATGATGTCCTAGCTACGTGGTAGCCCACAACCATCTGTAACTCCAGCTTCGGGAAACCCTACACTTTCTTCTGGCCTCTGTGGGCAGGCCCTCCCCCGATTATAAAATGGAATTTTAAGAAGAAAATAAAAAGAAGGAAATATGGGTGCCGGGGGTGGGGGGTGGGGAGGCAGAAAGGAAAATGTGGCACAACTTCTGGGCCTGATGCACCTGCCTGTAATTACAGTACCCTCCAAAGCTGAGGCATGAGGACCACTGTGGGTAATCCTCACAGTGTAGCCTGCAGTACGATGAGGGTTCCAGGCCAGTCTGGCTTACAGAGTGAGACCCTGCCTCACCCAACCCTGAAGGGACACATGTGGCAATAGAGTGCGTTTAGTAAATTGAGTAGGTGCACCCATTAAGTGAGAACCGAAGAGTCCTGTCTGCGTGCGAGTAATAGCCCACATGTGTTTTCACTCTTAACATGTTGTTCAGAGGGAACATGTTTGAGATACATTCTCATAACTGTGCTTGTGTTTTAAAAAGCAAGCTGCCTCTTGCAATTATAGTTTTCTTTGTTGTGACAATTCCCAGTAATACACAAATTAGATGGTTGGCCTCTCTCAGTAGATTATTTACATTCACCCTCAGTGAAGCCTTAAAATTGGACTACAAGCCAATCTACCGAATATGAATATTTAAAAAGTACCTTGGTTAAGGGTTCAGGGCTGGAGAGACGGCTTAGTGGCTAAGAGCTCTGGCTGCACTTGCAGAGGACCCTGGTTTGAATCCCAGCACACACATGGTGCCTGACAACCTTCTGTCACCCCAGTCCCAGAGTATCCAGTGCCCTCCTCTAACTCAGGCACCATGCACGCAGGTGCTGCTCACGAATATATTCAGGAAAACACTTATAAACTAAGCACATCTACAACTATCAAACTATAACAATGCCAGTTGAAAAGCCTAGGTGCAGAGTACAGTGCAGTATTTGAGTTCTTGGGGATGGTAGCATGGGACTCATTTTATAAGTAGAGAGATGCACCCAAAACATGTGGTGCAGTTTGGCGGTAGTGTATCTTTAAAAGTATTTTAGCATTTCCTCTTTCTTATACATTCTAAATTTGCTCCTCAAATATTTTCATACAATAGTAGTCTAGAAGTCCAAATGCATCGATGCCTGGTGACCAAGGCAAGAATACTTAGATCCTACTCTGGTTTTTATTTATTTATTTATTTATTTATTTTTCTCAGTATTTTCACCAGTATTTGGGTACATGTATGCCTTTCATTGTGCCTAAAAGATTTCCCTCAGTGTTTTTGTTTTGTTTTGTTTTTTGTCTGTTTGTTTGTGACAGGGTATCTCTGTGTAGCCTTGTCTAACGTGGAACTCATTCTGTAGACCAGGCTGGCCTGGAACTCAAGAGACTCGCCCGCCTCTGCTTCCCGAGTGCTGGAATTAAAGATGTGTGCCACCCACTCCTGGCTCCTTCAGTGTTATTTTTAAACTGTTATTTTTTCCATTATACTTTTGTTGTTGGGGCTATTAAGATGTGTTTTTGTATGATTTGAAGGCTGTGGTTTTCATCAGTTAAAACCTTGGTTTTCTTGGTCTTCAGTAACTTTTATTTATACTTTTGACTTGCATTTAGGGTTGGCGCTGGAGCTGATTTGCCACAGGCCAGGGGAAGAGGAAATGCAGTTTTAGCTATGTAAGATGATTAATACTTAAGATCTGTGTGTACATCAGGTGCTAGCAGTAGGGCTAGCGTGACATTGCACGCCTACACATTTGGTGAGGAGGAGGTTGGCTTACTTCATGCAGCTCATTGGAATTTAGGGCTCACAGTGGCTCACAGCCAGACACGCAGAGTCCTTCACCTTGACGCCAGGAGGTTTTCCTGAGCCCTGGGCAGAAGCGAACGTTTCTCTCTGGAGACTAGAGTGTGTTTCCAGCCAGGCAGAGAGACCTCAGATGTTATCATCAGCCGAAGGAGAATGGCAGGCAAAACCGAGATAGCTAAACAGAAGGTATTTCTGGCTTGAAAGGAGGTGGTTATCTCAGGGAGATCAGAATGAAGCAAGGGATCTGCCGGTCTGATGGCCCTGAAGCCTCTGCGGGTATCTCCCTCACATGGGAACCCTCTGAGAATGCTAGGACAGGGCGTGATGGCGACAGAACCAACTGGACCTGCCCCTTAGCCTGTTCTTGCCTATTAACGCTGCAGATTATACTCTGCAGCTGTTATCCTGAGTAATTTATGTATGGCGTGAGTTCTGTGATACGTCTTTTTTTTTTTCTTCTTACTTTTTGGTATTGGGGATATCTTTCAGACTTGCCACCTAGTGATCTGTAAGGAATGTCTTTTTGCCGAAGTAACCGCTAAGCTAAGGGCAGTCTGGAATGTGCAATTTGAATGTAACTTGGTGTAATTCTGCCGTCATGCTTTGATTTGAGCCAAAGGAGCACCAGTGGGTCGGTCTCACATGTTCCTCTGTACTTTGCAGGCTTTGTGCCTGAGACCATACGCAGCGTCTTAGTTTGGGTCTGTTGCTGTGAAGAGACACCCTGACCAGGGCAACTCTTATAAAGAAAGACGTTTCGTTGGGTCTGGTTTACAGTCTCAGAGGTTCAGTCCATTGTCGTCACGGCAGGAAGTATGATGGCATATGGGCAGACATAATGTGGTATGAAGGAGGTGAGAGTTCTACATCTTGATCCAGAGGCAGCAGGTGGAGACCTGAGCATGTGAGACCTCAAAGCCCGCCCCACAGTGACACACGTCCTCTGAAAAGGCCACACCTACTTTAATATGCCACTCCCTACAGACCAAGCTTTCAAACACATGAGTCTGTAGGGGCCGAGCTTATTGAAACCACCACATACGTAGTAACTTGTAAGAATATAAACAGAATTTTGAGTAGGTTAGTTAGAATGTACAATAAATTTCCTGGTTTTCAGAAACTTGCAAATAAAAGGGAATAGTGCTTTAATTTTCTAATAACAAGTAAATTATAGAGGAACTGATTAAAATAAAAGCTTTTCTTTTTTCTTTATTTCTTATTTATTTATTTGAGAAGGTAGATCATTTCCAGGGTTCTTAACACAGTAAAAAAGAAAAATAAATTAGTATCTTAAGAGTTTGAGGGTACCAGGTGTGGTGGAGCATGCCTTTAATCCCAGCACTTGGGAGGCAGAGGCAGGTGGATCGCTGTGAGTTTGAGGCCAACCTGGTCTACAAAGCGAGTCCAAGACAGCCAGGGCTACACAGAAACCCTGTCTCAAAAAAAAAACAAAACAAAAAACAAACAAACAAAAAAAACACAAAAAGCTTTTGCCTATGAGAGAACACGTCCTTTTCTTTTTGTGTATAGCTTATTTCATTTAAAATAATATGCTTCAGTTTCATCTGCTTGCTTTGCTGTAAATGAGAAGATTTGATCCTTTATGAATAAATGCTTTATTGTAATAATCGCTCACATTTTTCTTCATTTGTTCGTTCATGGGCATCTTGTGAATAGTGCAGTAACATGGGCATGCAGATATTTTATTAAGATTATTTTTGAGGAACCTCCATGTTGTGTATACACACACACACAGCATATTGTACTAACATAACTGGAATAGAAATCTCTTGATTATCAAATTTATACCTAAATAGGTATCAGTCCACATGCTGGGTGAGTGACAATCTGATAAATTGTGTGTTATGACCATTGGCCAGTGGGAGGGTGGGGGTGGGGATGGGAGGCTACTGCGCTCAATCTAATGGGTTCATGGTCATTTTTAAAAAATGTTTTTGTCCCAGAAAAATACTTACCTTGTTTATGAGGCCTTGTTAACTAAATCTAGAACAGAGTCTTGTGTGTATTAACCTCTAGCCAGAGAGGCCTGGTAGGCAGAGTACCTCAGTCTGTGTCAGCTTGTGATGTGCAAAGTGTTCATCCACCTCAGAAGTCCTCACGCTCTTTAACCGAAGTCCCTCCGAGGCTCTGGCTGGGGCTCTGACTGTTGTCATGGGGAAGACAGGCAGGACAGGCATGGCTGTAGGGACACAAAGTCATTTTCTTTTTCTTTTGAGACAATTTCCTGTAGCCCAGGGCGCTCTAGAGGATAGTGTTGAATTTCTGGCTGTCCTGGTTCCATCTGTCCTGCTGAGATTACAGACATGTGTCACCTTCCGCTGCCGAGGAATGCTGTGTGTAGATAGGAAGGGAAGAAGAAATGTCTGATAATTACATTTATTCTATTTCTGGTTTGTTTTTGCTTTTCAAGACAGGGTTTCTCTGTGCACACCTGGCTGTCCTGGATCTTACACTGTCGACCAGTCTGGCCTTGAACTTAAGGAGATCCTCCTGTCTCTGTCTTTCCGAGTACTGGGGTTTAGCACTTCTCAAAAAAAAAAAGTGATCTGGGAGTTATTTTTAGCTAATTGATTTAAGAAGTGATCTGGGAGTTTATTTTTAGCTAATGATGCATTTAAAATACCAACTTGCAGCCCACCATTTTTGTTGATGTTCTGTGGGCCAGTCTGTTCTCTATACTGTTCTGGTTGGTTCTCTTGGTCTTTGAGAGCTTGCTTGAGTTTGGCATGAGAAAGCACACTTGTAAATATCTTGATGGGGGACTTGAAATCAGTTAGCGGTTTTCATGAAAGTCATTGTTCCCTTGAGTGGACGTGGTATTCAGGCAGCACAGTTGGGTCACATGGAACAGTCCTTCATGCTTAATTTTTTTTTAGTGAATGGCCTCAGGAAGTGTGTGTGTGTGTGTGTGTGTGTGTGTGTGTGTGTGTGTGTGTGTGTGTGTCTGTTTGTCTGTCTGTCTGTCTCCATGGTATGTCCTGACCTTACCCTCCATCATTGTCTCCCTCCCCTTGCACGACCTCCCCCCCCCATGCCCATTGGAAGAAAAATACTCTGTCTTTCTTTATTTCTAAATTACATTTTAAGGAACATGTGTCAGGGCTAATGTGCCACAGCATATGTGTGGAGGTCAGAGGACAGCCTGCCACGGAGTCTGTTTTCCTCTGCCATGTGGGATATAACCCAGGTTGGCAGGCTGGGCACTAAGTGCCCTCTTCATGTGCTGAGCCATCTCACTGGCCCAGAAAATACTCTTCACCTTATGTGGGGACATTTCTAGTCTTATCATCTCCTTTCTATTGTCTTTGTGTGATTTCATCACTTCCACTTATAGTGACCCCTGGCCTGGGCTATAAAAATGGCTGAGTCAGAAATTAATTTATATGTGAAAGTAGAACACTTCTCTCTTTTAGGTGCTGTTGAGTATTATTTTAATAGTATGTACTTTCTTCTTTCCCCTACTTAAAAATAGCCTCTAGTTTGACCTAGATTCTAACTATGCACCTAAGGTGCTCTGCTGTAAATACAATATTAAGAGGCTGATGTTTTATGGCTCATGAGAATAACCTCAGGAGAACTGCCACAACCTGAAGGCCAGTCTGCCCTGCACTGTGAGTACCGAGCCAGCCTGAGACACCACGTCGCCAGCAAACCAACAGCCACAAAATAAACGTATTATTCCATGTCTTCAGCCCATAAGAAAAAGATGAGAAAGAGTGAAGTTAAAAAAGAGAAGCTGAGAGCGTCGCCTTCCATTTTTTTCCCCCCCTAAATAGAAAGCTAGCACTTTTCTCTACATCTGAAAATGTGACCATTAGCCTGACAGTGTAGACCTTGTGACCGTTGAGGCTGCACACAAACTCTGGTGAGCTTTCTGGGTTGCTTTACTTGCGTTCTTCTTCCTCATTTTGAATGTATAGCCCCTGGAATTTGTAATATAACATGTTTTTACTTTTCCTTTTATTAAAAAATTTTTATTGTATGTGTATGGGTGTTTCGCCTGCACGCATATCTGCCCGTGGAGACCAGAAGAGGCTATCAGATCCACTGGAGCTGGGTCACGTGGAGCAGCCATGTGGGTGCTGGGAACTGAGCCCAGGTCCTCTGGAAGAGCAGCCTGTGCTCTCAGTCAGTGAACCATCTCTCTAGCCTCCCTTTATTACATTTTTAAAAAGATTCCTTCTGTTTTCTTTTCTTGGATTCTTTGGGTTTTTTTGAGACGGGTTTCTCTGTGCAGCCCTGGCTGTCCTGGAACTCACTCTTTAGCCTATGCTGGCCTTGAACTCAAGAGACCCCACCTACCTCTGCCTCCTGAGTGCAGGCATTAAAGGCGTGTGCCACCTCTGCCCACTTAAAAGGATTAGTTCTTATTTACCTCATTACATTCTTTTTTGTTTGTTTGTTTTGAGACGGGGCTTCTATGTGCAGCTGAAGTTGGCCTGGGCTTCCTTTGTAGACCTGGCTGGCCTCAAACTCACAAAGATCCCCCTACCTCTGCTTCTTGAGTTGTGGGATTACAGGTGTGTGCCACCATGCCCAGCCCTTATTACATTCTTAAATGTTCATTGTATGTTAGCATTTTCTTGACCGGGGCCAATTTGATCGTCCTTGGTTTGCATCAGAAGGAATCTCTATCTGGACTCAGCTTGTCTCTCAAAGGAAACGCCATCATTGTTATATGCGGCTTAAAAGGCGATGTCTGTAAGGACAAGGGGTTGCTGCTAGGCTGGGCTCCCCCTGGCCCCTGTTCAGAATGGATTCTTCCTCGTGACAAATAGCTCTTTCTGAACTTGGCAGTGAAGCTTCCTCTTGTGACTCTCACACAAATGCTCTGGAGACTTGTGATTCCCGCCTTGAGCTTTTCTCAGAGTCCCCGTAAGTGTCTGCGGAGTCTGCAGCCCCGATGGACTTCTCCCCTGAGGCCAGTGGTAACCGGAGTTGATCTGGGAAATAATCTGAAAGGCTCCTGGGAGACTGAAATAGAGCAGTGTGTACGTAGGCTGTAGACTGTATCTGCTGCAGCAAAGGGTACAAGTGCCAGGGGTGGGTGCAAGTGCCGGTCCTGGCGCAGCCTGTAAGGCAAAAGCAGGAGGAGAGTGACGTTGAGACCATCCTGGGCTACACTAAAGTAGCTCAGCCTTTCCCCTCCCTCGCACAGCCGTTATCCTCCACCTCTATAGGCGACAGAGGAAGGAGGAGCGAGAAGCCTGGGAGCTTTTCCTCTCGTCCTGTTCTGTTTCTTCTAAGCCATTCACTATCAAGTGAGTGGTCCAAGTGACTGTACTCGAAGAAAGAGAGGGAGAAGACCAGTGCTTACAGCGAGTACCGTAGGCCTTCGCAGGTCTCGGTAGGTTTTTTTTAGCATCATCTCAGTGCTCTTTGCCCTGCATTAAAGTATCACGTAGACTATTAAAATACTTCTACCCTGAAGTTACTGTCCGTCAGATAAGTGGGAAGGGAGGAAACAGTTAAAATAACTGGAGAGAGCTGAAGGGAAAGCTGTGACCCGCGCCAGCTGGAGGCCCATGGCGACACACTCTGCTGGTCTGGTAGGTTGCCACTGTGCTGTGTGGAAGCTTGTTTCAGCCAAGGCAAATGTTCCTCTATCTTATTCTGGGCGGTGGCTGAGACCACATAACCGATCGCATTCCTGTCTCTCTGTCTCTCCGTGTCTCTGTCTCTGTCTCTGTCTCTGTCTCTCTCTCTCTCTCTCTCTCTCTCTCTCTCTCTCTCTCTCTCTCTGTCTCTCTCTCTGTCAAACTCATGGTCATATGTCAGTTCATAAAAGCACAGATTTGGGGTGAGATAATTCTGGAGCGAACCCCAGCTCTGCTGCCCACAGTGTGACTACACACACACCCTTCGTTGTCTGACCTCTGCCTCTCCTTCTCTTTGTGTTCTCCATATTAAAGCAGTAAACCTTTCTTGTAAACGTCAAGCATGGAATAAACGAGACAGTAAGTGTGAAATAGGCTAGATCCTGCTCCACTCTTGGCGCTGTGGTGCTGGCTGGAAGCTGGCAGCGTTGCCCCAGGGCAGTGGGAGGAACCTGCCAAGGCCTCTCTGCCTTCTGCTTCTGCCCAAATTCACCTCAGCTGCTCGCTCGTCCTTTTGGACGTGTTTCCTCCGCGGCAGCTTTTCTTGGCATGTAAGACAGACAGCCCAGCCTGGCATAGGAAGACTCTGGAGGTTGGCCCATCACTGTGTACCCCAGGTCGCCACTTTGATTTTCCAGCTTGTACGCTTAGCAGCAGTGCTGTTCTCTAGTGAAACGTCAACCCTTGAGCAGCAACGGCACAGGGTCCACTTGGTCCATGCTGGTATTTGGGTCCCTCACATTGTGAGTTTTTGCATTTTTCTAATGTCATGGTCTCTTAATATCATGGTCTGATGAGTATCTTTGGATCTCTCCTCCCCCTTGACATGCTTTGGAACCCAACCTCAGTCACAGCAAGCCTCTCGGTGTCCTGACCCCTACCCTCTTCTTTCTTTTCTTCGAGATGTGGTTTCTCTGTGTAGCCTTGGCTGTCCTGGAACTCACAGAGATCCGCCTGCCTCTTCAATCCTGAGGACTGAGACTAAAGGTGTGCACCACCACGCCCAGGCAGGCTTCTCCTTAGCACGACTGACTGAAGGAGATGATGTTCTGAGGAGGCGTCCTTGACACAGTGCATGATGCTCACCAGCATCCTGTCCTTTATGTACCAATGCCTCTAGGCAACCCTTTTCCTGAAGGCTTGACACCAAAACGGTCTACATAGTGCCCAGTGTTGTACATCAGGACAAAATTGTCTTCCCCGTCCACTGTTCCCAGTCATCAGTCTCTGCACCGCATTTGCCTTTCTCATCTGCACCAAGGAAAGTTCACAGTTGGGTCAGAGACGTTAAGAACATACCGATTTCTTTCTGTTTTAGTAGGTCTCTAATTAGGCCTGGCAGTCCTTTAATATTTTATTGATTAATGCTTCTATTTTTCATGGGGTTATTTCGGACTTTTTATTCTCCTCAAAATTTCCATCTTATTTTATTACATATTTGTAGCAGATGCCCTTGACATCAGAGGTAAAATAGAGGCTATAATTTCTGTGCTCACTGAACTTTGTCATTCCAGCCATGCATCTTAATCCCGGGTTAGCATTTAAGAAATGTTGTGGCCAAGGGAGGCAGAGGCAGGCGGATCGCTGTGAGTTCGAGGCCAGTCTGGTCTACAAAGTGAGTCCAGGATGGCCAAGGCTACACAGAGAAACTCTGTCTCGAAA
>OU015751.1:16098562-16113181 GCA_907169655.1 Acomys percivali | reverse complement strand
CCCCAGTTTGTGTTCATTGATGGAAGGTACTAGATTGGTTTTATGTTTCTTTCATAAAAAGGGGTACGTTAACAAGCTTTGACTTTGAGCATAAAGTTTGAAAGTACAGTGACTAGAATAAACACTAAAGAATATGCCTGTAGTATTTTCTAGGTATGACTTAAGACTGCAAAATAAAGATAGTTGACTATATGATGTTTTAAATGCAAATATGACCAAAAATTCAACTGTATACACTTATGTGTACAAACAAACGAAAGTATCTGTTTTAGTATGTATTTTTGCAATAAGAATAGTTGCAGCGGGGCTGGAGGTTAAGAGCACTGACTGCTCTTACAGAGAGGTCTTGAGTTCAATTCCTAGCAACCACATGGTGGCTCACAACCATCTATAATGTGATCTCATGCCCTCTTCTGGCCTGAAGGTGTATGTGCAGGCAGAACACTATACATAATAAATAAATCTTTTAAAAAATAGGATTTTTAAGCTACTGTATGTAAAGGATGCCAAATTATGCTAAATTAGGGCTCTATGTGTACCTTTTTACCTGTGAGAGATCTTTCATTTTATGTTCTGATTGTGTTTGCTTGCTTCAATGGAATAATTTTACCACCAAACTTAGAGCAAAGACGTTTCCCAGCGCTGTTTATATAAAATCCATTGCTTAAATGAGTTCAGTCAGACTGAAAAGCTTCTGCCTAGCAAAGGAAACACTCATCAAAAGAGTTTGCAGTGTTCGCTGGAGTTCTCTGACAGGTGACACCTAGAAAATGTAAGAACTCAAAACCGTGAAACAAAATAGCAGATAATATGATGACATCATGGGAACACGGTCTGAATCGGCACTGCAGACAGTAAATATGTATTAAAAATATTCAGTCAGCTGTTTAGGGACATGCAAATCATAGTTATGATGTCATGTAGTACCTCATCTCAGTCAGAATGGCAGTTTATCAAAACGACACGAAATGCGACAAACGTGACAAAGGCAGCAATGTAGACGGGTACTTCCACGCAAGGAACAGAATGGAGGTCCTTCAGAAAGTTAAAAATAGCGCCCTCATGTGAGGCAGCTCTCCCATGACTGAGTATGTATCCAGGCAAAATGAAGTAGGCACACAGAAGAGATACCCACGTGTCCACAGGTTTATTTTCTGTAGTCACAGCTGTCGTGTGTAATGTTCCCAGTAACAAGAATGGACAAAGAAATTGAGATGTGATGTACGTACCAGTGCTAGCAGCTGTCCATAAAGAATAAGGAAGCCAAGTTGTTTGTAGGATTCAGTGAACTAAGTCAGACTCAGACAAATTGACTGATTCTCTCCTCTGTGGAAACTAAAAACAAGAAATGGTGACCTGAAAGAAGGAAGTGGGAGCCGGGCCTGTAACTCCAGCACCCAAGGAGGCAGAGGCAGGTGGATCTCTGTGAGTTCGAGGCCAGCTTGGTATACAGAGTGAGTCCCGGACAGCCAAAGCTACACAGAGAAACCCTGTCTCAAAAAACCCAAAAACAAACAAGCAAACAAACAAAAAACAAAAACCAACCAACCAACCAAACAAACAAAAAAGCCAGGAAGAAAAAAAGAAAGTAGGAAGTGGACCATGCCCAGCATACAATGATATAAGAATGTTTGGAAATGCCACAGTGACTCCCACTAAGTTGTACAGTTAATAATAATAGGTATTATTAACAAAAGACCTGGTTAAGGGTTGGCACATGCCACTCGCAATGAATAATAAATGCATTTTTAAAAAGTCTCTAAAAAGAGCCTGCTCGCTTGTACAGTGTGGGTCTGTGTTATTAGTGAGCGCTTTCTAAGTGCCCTGCATCTTCTTCAGAGCCACTTGAAAATGAACTGGGCCAGTGTGAGCAGCTCACAGTGGGGCTGACAGATGGCCAGGCTTACTTTTGTCAGCCATTGAGCATTCTTGGGTTCAGGTTTGTTACGAGACAGGAGTATGCTTGGCTAATTGCTGAATGACCCAGAAGCCTTAGAAGTAAACTTTAAGGAACGGTACAGATTTCTTCAGCCTCAAAGAGCAAGTTTTTAATAGTTGGGGCAGATGTGATCCAGATTTCCTTGATTTTCACTCTTTCATCATACCACGTTGTTATTCTCTTTTAAACAACTTTATTTGTTTATTTTTGGTTTTTCGGGACAGGTTTCTCTGTGTAGCCTTGGCTGTCCTAGACTCTCTTTGTAGACCACGCTGGCCTCACAGAGATCCTCCTGCCTCTGCGTCCTGAGTCCTGGGATTAAACACATGCACCACCACGCCTGGCCCCCAGATTATTTTTATTTTATGTGCATTGATGTTTTGCTTGTATGTATGTCTATGTGAGGGTGTTGGCTCCTGGAGTTACAGAGTTGCCATGTGGGTGTTGGAAACTGAACCTGTGTCTTAACTGCTGAGCCATCTCCCCAGCCTCCACGTTATGCTACTTTTATTTCTAGTTTGCTGTACTAGGGATATGCACCTTAATTTGTGTTTATTTGTTTATTCGTTCATTTTTTGAGGCAGAGTCTCTTTACATAGTCCTGCTGCCCTATATGTAGGCTAGGGTGGCCACTAAGAACAGTGATCCGCCTGCTTCTGACTCCCAAGTGCTGGACTCAAAGGCCTGTGTCACCATGCCCAGCTATATCTTAAATATTTCTGTAAGTGACTTTGGCTAATTGGAGACATAGCTTTTTAAAAATGATACTGGTTATTAATATTAAGTAAATGTGCTCCCCAGTAACTGAGTGTTAACAAATATGTTGATTGAATTTTAAGTCTGTAGTTAAAAATACATGTTTTGGGGTTGGTTCAATGCTCACTAGGGCCAGCTGAGTCTAAAGTGAAACTTGGGACTTGTAGGTTCTGGCTCCTATAAATACAGGCTCTGGAACTGCAGTGCCTTCTCATCCATCCCCATTAATTGAATAAGTAAGTTGTCTGCAGTGGGTGTATATGCAGAGACAGTGCTTTTCATATGGAGTAACTTGCTTTTTTACGTATTAGTTTTTGCTGTAGTTTATAAATCTCATATATAATCATGTGGCTTTTTGAGAGTGAACCAAAGGCAGCAATGACTGAAGATGACTGTATTTGACTGCTAGGTTGGGTTTGGTTTTGTTTTTTGTTTCTTCAAACCGATTGCCGTTAGTGTGAGCAGTGGACTCAGGGAGCTGTGATCACGGAAGACTTTCATGATGTAAAGCCCCATTTTATCGGGAGAAGATTGTCAATGGAGTAGAGTTAATATGTTGACATTTTTGAGTTATGTTGTTGTTGTTGTTGTTGTTTTTTTAAGATTTACCTATTTTGTGTATGAGTATTTTGCCCGCATGTATGTCTTATGTGCACCATGTGCATGTCTGGTGTCCTTGGAGGCCAGAGGAGGGCATTGAATCCCCTGAAATGGAGTTACACATGGTTGTGTCTGCACGTGTGTGAGCCTGTGCGTGTGCTGGGAATTGAACCTGGGCCCTTTTCATTGCCATAATATAAGTTCTCAACGCAGTGAATTTCTGTAGTATAGAGAACAGAACTATGCTCAGGACTTTTAACTCTGACTAACTCAGGACAGCCGGAGCCTGTGGGTTCAGTGGGAACATGGCCCTGGAGGAACCTGGCCTATTTGCAAAGTGGGCCTTTGCATGTATCTTGTTTTGATGGCAGTTAGTAGTTGGAGCATTTCTGTTAGGGCAGAGATCTTGCTGGAGAGAGAGGTATGCTTAGTGTGGACCAGGGAGCCACCTTCCATTCCTTTTTTTCTTGGGGTTCCTCATTGAGCAATGTTGTAGAAAATATAAATGTTGGACTAATAATGTTTATTATTAAAACCTATGTTATTACAGCAGTATTATCTAGCCCACTGTCATAATCAATAAAAGATACAGACACCTGTTGTATTTTAGAATAAGCCTTACATTACTCTGGGCTTGGCAGATATTAACCCCTAAAGTACTTACCAGCCCCCATCCCAGGCCATCTGTTTTAATCATTTCCGTCTGGGCTGTTTCCCATCCATAGTTTCAAAATCCTTGCTTATGCTGTTCATCTGGGCCACCTCCCTCTCCCACAGTGATTCTGTTTCTTGTTTCTCCTCTGATACTTCTCTCCTACCCAAGATCCTTCTCTCTCCAAAATCTGGAACCTTCACTCCACCCCACAATTTCTGCCCTGCCCTGGTATAGACCTTTCTAAAATTAACCACTCAACTTTAAGTAAATTATGTAGAGCAAAGTTTACACAACAAAGACAGGTGTTCCTGAGAATGCGCTGGCGAGGGCGGCAGCCAGATCTCAGGGAACAAGACCGTGTAGCGCAGAGTAGGAATTTTGTCTTATTAGTTGCATATAAATTCTAATTTTCTAGTGCTCTATTGTTAAAAGTCAAATCTAAACGAGGAGGAGGAAGCTAGCCAGACTGTAGATAGAAAGCAGTGGCCATTGAGCACAGGAGGCACACCTAGAAGCTTCAGTAGAGATTGCTCATTGGTTATTCCTTCCTCCCTCCCTTTTGCACCTTTTCCTCCTTCCCTTGGCATCAATAAGACCAAAATCAGGCTTGTATGCTGCTCCATCAGAGCTAAGGCTGCCCCTGAAGACTAACTGTAGGCGGGTGCTCTGCAGGGGCCCTCGGGATCAATTCGGAGCCCGTATCAGGTTGGTGGCTGGGTGGTGAAACGAGTGCTTTGCTTGGGAATTGTACATCCTTATATCCTTTCTTTTGAAATTCTCTTGGAGCAGTCTTGCTTTTGTGCTGTAGCACATGTCTGAAGGTGCTTATCACTGTTAAGTGCCACTGCGAAACGGGATAATATCATCACAGGGCATTATTAGGAAGGCAGCACATGAGCCTGTGGGCAGGACAGGAACTCTGATTCACCGTTCTTGATTTAGAAATTCTGAGTTCTCTTCTCTTTGGTTTGGAGTAAGAAAAGATGTGTGAGATGGTGTATCACCCCAAACCCAGTGCTTAGGAGGCCAAAGCAGGAGGAGACCTTGTCTCCAAAGAAGGAAAAAACCAACCAACCAACCAGACAAACAAACAAACCAAAGGAGAAAAGATATTCTACTGCATTCCTCCAGTAATCCATTTCATAATATGACCTCACAGCAAGGGTTTAAAGACGCTGGGAGCAAAGTTAAATGAGTATGAAGAAGACGGACTGTCCCACTGTCCTGGCCTTTGGAGCTTGTATGTCTCAGATGACACAGATAGGAAAGGATCAGTCACACGGGCGCTCAGGGACAGTCGTACGTAGTAGCATACATAGCATGTTATCTTGACAATTTAGTTGTGCAGTTTCTCCCAGTCTGGAATAGGAGATGGATGTTTTTTGAAGAAGAAACATTTGCGTTTATAACTATCATAAGTATGACTAATTCATTTTAAGTATGTGCTTAGGAAGTTAGCTAAATATAATCCATTTAAGGTTTTGTGTTGAGCATGACACTGTCAGATTATGTTGTGTCTTATTCTTGGTTTTCCACTTGGATAGTTTAGTTAAAAATGTTTCTTTCAAGTTGGCCTCTGTATTTTCTAGTTGTGCTTGAGTTACTCCTAAGACTATATGTCCCAAGTTACGACAGATCTGAAAGATCATATATTGTATATTATTTTCTTTAAAATTTATATCATGTGTATGGTGTTATTCCTCCGTGTATGTATGTCAAGACTTGTGTATCATATACATCTTGGTCATGGAAGCCAGAGGAGGATATTGGATCCCCTGGAACTGGAATTACAGACAGTTTTAAGTTGCCTGTGTGAGTGCTGAGAATTGAACCCTGGATCCTCTGGGAGAGCAGTCATGCTCTGAACCGCAGAGCCAGCGGTCTCTCTCCACCCCCGTTGATAAATCCTTAACGCAACACACCGAAGCATTTCTGTCTGAGTCTTCGGATAGGCTTTGAGCTTCTCAAAGACAAAGCACTCTATCTGCAGAAGCTTTCAAGCTGTGAGGTACGTAGTAAACACTGAAGAGATGTCATCTGGTCCACACAGTAAAGAGTCATCAGCTTGGCACCTGACCTTTGCATCAGTCCCTTCCGTATCACAAACCTGGTTTAAAAAATTACTTCCTTGCCAGGCCATGGTGGTGCACGCCTTTAATCCCAGCACTCAGGAGACAGAGCCAGGCAGATCTCTGCGAGTTCAAGGCCAGCCTGGTCTACAGAGTGATTCCAGGACAGCCAGGGGTACACACAGAGAAACCCTGTCTCAAAAAAAAACTTAAAAAAAAAAATTTACTTCTTTAATGTGTCTCTTAGGCAAGTCATGAAGCTTCTTTAAACCGCCAATTCCTCATCCTTAAAATAAGATTACATGTGTAAAGTGCTTACTTAGCCTGCTGCCTAAAACAGTAAGTGTTCCATAAACCTAATACATTACAGGAGACAAATGCAAACATGTTTTTCTTTGATGTTAAGTAGACCCCCCACCCCCAGGTATGTTTAATGGTAGAATATTTGCCTGCCTAGCTTCCTCCTCCCAAATGTGGTAGACCTTTATAGTTGTATAGAATACTAATATATATGAAAGCAGATAATTGATCCTGATTATACCAGATAAAAAAATTTAAAAAGTTGAAAAAGTATTTGCTTTTAAGAAACAGCATGACCTACCAATCAATGATAATTGAGTGGAAAATTATGACTATCATTGCAGTAGTTCATTTTCCTTCATGCATTTTAGTTTTTAAAAATAAACCAAATAGTGTTTTGCTTTGTTTGAGCCCAAGTTGGTTTCAAATTTGCTAAGTATATAAAGATGACCTTGACTCCCTGAACCTGCTGCTTTCACCTAGTTTCCCGGATGACAGAACTGAGCCACCATAGCGGGCACCAGATGGTTTTTCTGAGTAAATTTTTGTCAGATATAATCTCCTAATGTGTCTTTATGTACATTAACATTTGTGTTGGACGTGTGAGGCTTCTTGAATTGATGTGCATGTACAGACATATTTAAGGGACACATCTCCATAAAAGACAAGAGTGTAGAAGGTCTGAGGGTGGTTCTCATTTTCAGCTTCTTTTAAGTGTTATTTTGAAATAATTCTGTATTGTAGGTTATTTTATATAACCATGTTTGTTTCTCTTAGTTTCTCTTGTCGTAACCCAGCTCTCACCCAAATAATGAGACTCTCATATTTGTTTATAATGCACAATCTTGAGCAGTTTAAGTTTGTTTTTAACCCTCTGTGTTATTATGGTTCTTTTTTTTTTTTTTTCCCACCAAAATCCCCAAGTTACTTGCTTTTTAGTTCTTTCTTTACTCCAGCTGAATCTTAGACATCTCTCCTGATCCTCTCTGCCTATGGTGGAATCCCCTACTTCCTCTTCTAGCTCCTCCTCCCCTGGCTGGCAGGAAGTCCAGCCCTATTCTCTCCCCTGCTCAGCAATTGGCTGTAAGCTGCTTTATTGGCATACAAAGAGACAGTTGGAGAGCAGAGTGTATACAACATGGAGACAGGAGGTTCTCAGAACAAGGCTTACAACCAGATATGGGGGATACAGAAATCAGTATTTGAATCACACAATAATGTTATGCCTAAATATCCCTTCTTAGTCTAATAAATAGCTCTTTCTCTTATAATAACAAATTATATGTAATAATAACAATTAAGAAATTTATTAGGTAAGATTTACTTTTGTATTTTTGGCACCCTTGGATAAAGCATTCTATTATCAATTTCTATTGACTATGACTATCTAGTCTTCACATCAGAGACTTAAGAAGGAATAAATATTACTTAAATATGTAGGAAGTGCAGACAAGCAGCTTCCAAAAGTATAGAGATGACAGATATTTGGCTGCCTGGACAGTCCCTCCAATTTTTTCCTAACACTGAGGCATCATCTTCAGCCTTCTGGCTCAGAATATCTGACAGACTTTTCTGTGACGCAGGACTTGCCTACCTTGCCCTTGCAGAGTTGTCAGTTGACTTTCCCGAGTCCAGTTTGTCTAGTTTTGGACAGTATTTTGCCTATAATTGAGGCAAGGACATATTCTCACCTAGTGGCTGTCTTGCCATATATGAAGCCTTTGATGCTCTTTGAAGTGGAATGGGATGCTGTCAGGAGCAGACCTGTTTCATTGTCAAAAAAAGCCTTAAGTAATAAAAAATTTAAATGTCATGTTTTATAGATCTCTGAGGTTTTTGAAGACCATTTTCTGAATTGCTTGTTTCTAGCTATTTTTTTGTCGCTCGAGAAAATATTTTTGTAATTCATTAAACTAGTATCTAACAGGCCCATGAATTTGGTAGTCTGACTGCTAATACGCATTTCCTAATTATCTTAAAGAGTTGGTGATAGTAGCTTCAAAAAGACTAGAATTTAACATTGCATTTGTAAGAATTACATAGGGACTGGGTGGTGGTGTTGCATGCCTTTAACCCCGGCACTCAAGAGGCAGAGGCAGGTGGATCTCTGAATTTAAGGCCAGCCTGGTCTACAGAGTGAGTCCAGTACAGCCAGGGCTACACAGAGAAACCCTGTCTCGAAAAACAGAACAAAACAAAAACCAAAAACAAAGAAAGAAAGAATTACGCATAGGTACAATTCTACCGCTCTCTTTACTGGCATAGTAAAAAATTATGGTACTTTTTTTTTTTAACATGATTAATAGTGGTATTTTATCTTTCATTTATATTTTGAAATAGGGTCTCCGTCTGGCCCTGGTTGTCCTGGAACTTGCTCTGTAGACCATGCTGGCCTTGAACTCAGCATAAGCCCTCCTTGCCCACCAGGTGCTGGGATTAAAGGCATGAAGCACCTTGCCTGACCTGAGCATCCTTATAAAATAGTATAAAGAAATGCATATATGAAACACATAATATTCTAAGGGTGTTTAGTTGTTTGTTGTGTCACTGTGCAAAATACCTAGACAGACTCAGAGTAATGGAGAAAGGGTTATGTGTTTTTGTTTTTGTTTTGGCTTGCAGGTGTTAATGGGTACACAGCCCATGATGTAGGGAAGGCATGGTGGCAGGAATGGCAGGAACATCAGGCGCCCACTCTCAGCTTAGAGGCTGATGAATACTATCCACCTCACTTCCGTCCTTTGGCTAGAGCTAAAATCACCAGCCTGTGGCTCTTGTGTCCTACAGTTAAACTGAGTCTAATTACCTCAGTCTAATCTAGATAATCCCTCGCAGGCATGCCTAGAGGCTTTTCTGGTAAGTAGTCTTGTGATCCTTGATCTTGATAAATTCACAGTCAATATTAACCATTACACCAAGGCTTCAAATCTGATGTTAAAACTTTTAAAAATACAGATACTCCTTAACAAAATTAAATGCCAACAAATGAACTAGGGAAAAAAAAAAAAACAGAAAGCAGTACAAAAACTTTAATGAAATAAGTTTCTCAAGGTAAAATAGCCACAGTTAAAGCTGAATGTGGTGGCACACAATTGTAACCCCAGCATTTCATAAAAGCAAAAGAATTAGTTCAGTTTCAGCCTAGATAACTTAGTAAGAAAAACAGCCACGGGGGTTATAATGACCTGTGAAAGCTTTGTTTCTACCCAACATGTTGTTTTGTTGTATTTACATGATTTTTATTGGACTGCTTTCCTTGTATTACAGTGTCACTGAGAGTTAGTTTTTTGGAAGGAAGGAAAGGAAAGAAAGAAAGAACGAACTTCACTCACACTGGGGATCTAGCCAAGGCTTTTGGTACCCAGCAGCACCTTCTGCCCTCCAGCCCCGATTTCCTTGTTCCCCAGGTTACAAAGCAGATAGATCACTGATGGGTATGAGTATGAGACTCTTTTTAAAAAGCTTTATATATGCTGCATTCTTTTTCAGTGTCTTATTTTATTGGGTTTACTATACTAACGTGGGAATTAAATTCTGACCTTCCAGCATGCAGTTTTGTGCATAGTTTTCCTTTATGGGTTGCAATTTTGTTTTTCCTTAGAAAAGTAAAAGGAGAGACTGCTCAATTTAACTGAGCCTGTAGGTTCCATCTCTTGCTTCGCCACTGGCTGTTTGCAGCTTTAACAGCTTAGCTCCAGTGTTGTACAGACAGAAGTCTTTTTTGTCTATTATAAGCACTCATAGTGCTATTCTAAGGGTTTTCAGAAAGCATGGGGGGTTAGGAAGAGATTTTTATATGGTTAGATGAATTTTGGAAGCTGATAATCACTGGAAAATGACAGATTGGATTTAGATTCAAAATTTCCCAAATCTATTTTAAAATACAAGTCTGTAAAGTATGCCCATCGTCAAATTCTTCAGTGGTACCTTGATAGGGAGACTTACTGTGAGAACTGAGGCGCGACCAGAAGAGGAATTCCTAGCTGTCTTTGTCTGGGCTATAAAGTCCTGTTGTGATTGGACGAGAAGTAAACATTTATTTTCTTCAAGTGTGATTGGCTAAGATTCTTTCTTTCCGTGGTCTTTTCCAGTAACTGACTCTGGAGCTTTCCGTTTTATTACCTGTGTTCTAGTACACTGAGTACTCGGGTTGGCGTTGAGACAGTTTGTGAAATTTAAGGACGTCGGTAACAGTCCGGGGTGGAGTGTCTGGCGTTCCTGTAAAAAAGCGGCGCGAGGTGTAAATCTCCGAACAGCTCCAACACGGAATTAGAATCGCTGCCGAGAGGAATGCTCCTTTATAGCCGCCGGCCGTAGAGAGGGCACGGTGGGGTGGGCGGCCGCGCGCGCGGGGAGTCGGCGGCGCTGTGTGTTTGCAAGGACGTCGCTCTTGACATGCGTGCCACCCGGAGTTGGCTTTGCGACCGCGCGTGGGAGCCGAGCCCTTTTCGCGCATCACCCCGCCGGGGAGGCGCGGAGCGAGCGGCGGAAGCAGCTTGGTCTCGGGCAGCGGTCGCTCAGCAGCCGCGCCCCCCCTCCCCGCCGTAGCGCAGCCCGCGGGGCGGCACTACTTGGCGTTGCCGGCCGACCCCCTACTCCCCCGCCCGCGGAAGGACACGTGCCGTGGAGCGGGCGGAGGGGTACTGGCCACTGCGCGTTCTTGCGCTACCCGCGCGCACATTCCTGTCAGTTTGTGCGCCGCGCGTGAGGACGGGGACGGCGCGGCTCCGGGGCGCCGAGCGTGCCGGGGCGCTCTCGCTCGTGGGCCGCCTCGCCTGCGGTCGGCTCCCCAGCATGGGCGGCCGGTAGGAGCGGGCCGCGCCGGTTCCCAGGGTATCGGCGGTCATGGCGGTGGAGACGCGGCCCGAGCTGGTGGGGAAGCGGTTCCTGTGCGTGGCGGCCGGTGAGGACGCGCGTCCTGAGCGCGGGCAGAGCGGCTGCGGGCGCGGCTGGCGGGCGGGGGTCATCCGAGCCGTGTCCCATCGCGACAGTGGCCACCGGGACCTGGCGGTAAGAGCGAGCGAGGGGGCGGGCGGGGGGCGCGCCCCTCTGCGGGCCGCCAAGGAGCGCAGCCTGGGGGCGGGCGCGGGGCGGGCGGGTGCGTGGCAGGCCAAGTCGCAAGGTCCTGGGGCCCCAACTCCCGAGGACTTTGCTTGAGGCGGAACCACCCTGATTTTGACTTTTTAACTGGAGACGATGGGAATAATTGTTGTATGAGGGGTAATTGGAATTATTGCTTCCTTTCATCATTTTGTACCTTTTTTTTTTTTTTTTTGGTTAGAAATGGGCAGTACTTTAGGGTTCCCATTCCTGAGTTTTTATGCCTTCTCAAAGGTGAGATATGATGTAAATTAAGGCTATGAAGGGCTTTAAGCATTTGCCAGTTACATAGGACATTGTCAGTGTTATCTTTCAGGAGTGTAAGTGTCTATTATGATTTTATGCCAGGATACGCTCTGTTGGTTACAAGTGCTTTCTCATTAGGAAATGGGATTAAAGTGATGGGGAAGAGTAGCGTCAGGGAATTGACTAAGCTGCGCTACTTCAGTCAGTAAATACATAATGTGTGAAATTCATAGCTACTTGAGTGATTTATTTTCTCCTGCAAGTTAAAAAAATGTTCCCCATTGTATTTAGATTTAGTTTAAAATCCACTGTAAAATGCAAAAGTACTTATCATTTTCATATAGTTGTTGGACGTTTCGAATATATTCTTGCAAACCATCCCTACCTGCAGTCAGTGCCATAGTTACGCATGACATGCACTATTTACCATAACCGCTAATAATTACTTATAAAAGAAATTAGGAAGAGAGACAAAAGGAATTAGGAAGAGAGACTACCCACAAAACTCTGCATAGTCATTCGTGCAAAAGGAGAAAAAGAACCCTTAAACTCTACTCATCTTAATGCTTACCTGTGATAGTTTATCATTACTTGTGTTTATGGACACATTTTTGTTTCTGCCCTGATAGGAAAATTGAGGATTTTACGTGGACAACATTTAGATAATGGCTTAGATAATAAAGCAGACATGGAGCAGAAAGGCTTTTGTGCTGTACTATGTTCCTATGTGTGTGACAATTAGGAAATGATTTTAGATCAGATAGTATCAGAGACAGTCAAGTTCTGAATCATTGAAAGATCTGCTGGAAATAGAGTGAGTCAGGGGAGTAAGCATATGGCTTTTCTTTTTTCCCAAATAGCAAGGTACTAAGTTGGTTACTTAAAAGTAAAAATTGTCAGCTGGTGTCAGTGTTTGAATACTTGTAATCCAGGTACTGGGGAGCGTCTTGCAGGTGGATGTCAAGTTCAAGGCCATCTGTGGCTACAGTCAAGACCCTGTTTCTCCTTTACATGTAGTAAAAATTAAGGTGCCCATGGGTTGCGGAGTTCCAGGAGGTGATAGATTATTTTCTGTCTCCTGACTAAGTAGTTGCATACATTAAGCTCTGTCTCTTGATTAGTGGGTCACACACTCTGTCTACATTTCATTTTATAATTTTTACTTAATGCACAAAACTTTGCCATGATTTCAGACTGTGTTACTCTTTGCTTTCCTTCAACCATTTGACAAGTGATTTGTTACTGTATAGTTTAACATTTTCATTCTAGAACTTATAGTTTTTATATTTTTCCTGGCATTCCTTACATAGTATTTGCAACTAGGAAATGTAGACCAATTTAACACAAGTGCATAATTTTACTTTCAGCTACATTAAAATGCTCAGTCAGCCTTCATTCTGGTGTGCCCATTGTGTGTTGGTAAGGGAGCAGGATTGTCGTCTACAGACACTGTGACATCTATGTAGTGTTTTTCGGGGAAGGCAGAACTTAGATCCTTTCTTTTCTGCCCTTTCTTTCAAGGTTAAATTTTGCATCGTTGTGCTGGCTGGTCTTGACCTTCTGGACTTAAAAGTGCTTCATGCTTCAGCATGTGTCACTGTATCCCTCTTAGATTTTTGAGGCGTAGGCTATGATATTAGGTCTTGGAATTATGTTGTACATAGTTCTTTTTTTTTCTCAAAGATTTATTTATTATGTATACAATATTCTGCCTGTATATTATGATGCCTGCAGAGGGTGTCAAGATTGCATTATAGATGGTTGTGAGCCCCCATGTGGTTGCTGAGAGTTGAACTTGGGACCTCTGGAAGAGCAGTCAGTGCTTGCTTTAAAACAAATTCTTTTTTTTTTTTTTTTTTTTAAAATTCAGGGTTTCTCTGTGTAGTGGTGGCTGTTCTGGACTCACTTTGTAGACTAGGCTGGCCTCGAACTCACAGCGATCCGCCTGCCTCTGCCTCCTGAGTGCTGGGATTACTTGCATGCGCCACCACTCCCGCTGCAGTCAGTGCTCTTAACCACTGAGCCATCTCTCTAGCTCCTTGTATATAATTCTTTATGCATTTGAGGTTTTAGTCACCTATTTAAATTTTTTCTGTGAAAGTAGCATGTGGTTCAAATGACTTAGATTAAATCAGTTAAATAGATGATCATAATGTTTAAGTTTTTAATCTGTTAATCTGAAATTAAGAAAAGAATACAATTATGGTAGGTAATAATATCTCTATTTTAGCAAATGACATTTGAAAAGGAATAGAAATGTGCTTTCATGGATGTGTAGTCCATTAAAAACTGTATTATTATCCCAGGGTGATAATAAAGTATTTAAAATGCAAACGGGAAGTAGATGTGAAGACTTAGGTTTGGTTCCCCAGATCCTACTTAAGAAAAGCCAGGTGTGGTAAGGCACAGTTGAAATTCCAGCTCTGAGAAGGCAGAGGCAGGCACACTCTCTGGGATTCATTGGCAGGCAGGCAGGCAGGCTGGCTGGCATGCAGCCCAGCTGGCTCCACAAGTTCCAGTTCAGTGAGCGATCCTGTCTCAAAAGAAAAAAGGAGAAAAATTGACCAAAAAGATTTCACTGGGCCTATGGATGTAAAAGCACTTGCTGTGCCAGTCTGACAACTTGAGTTTGGTCTTCGGAGCCCATGACAGGAGAGGACCTCCATATGAATGCTCCTGTGTATAATAAGCAAATGTTTTTAAGAAGTAAAGACTTTTAAAAACAAAAGGTGGCTTACACCTGAGGAACAATAGTACTAGAGTTGTCCTCTGGCCTCCATTCACAATGCATCTATGTGATCTGGAAACTCAAACCTACTGAGCTTCAGGAGGTGAAACAAGTGTATTAATGAGTGTTTAGGACTGGATTTGCTTTTAATTTGCATGTTCATTTCTTCTATGGGGTGTGTGTGTGTGTGTGTGTGTGTGTGTGTGTGTGTGTGTGTGTGTGTGTG
>OU015751.1:16066118-16098552 GCA_907169655.1 Acomys percivali | reverse complement strand
GTGTGTGTGTGTGTGTGTGTGTGTGTGTGTGTGTGTGTGTGTGTGTGACATCATCTCTTTATATAGTTCAGGCTGTTCTGGAATGCTTTGTGTAGACTAGGCTGTCTTTGGACTCAAAGAGATCCAAAGACTGTCTGCCTCACTAGTTTTCAGATTTACTTAGTGATTCTTATGCCACTAGATTAAATACTCTATGTAGATATTGTTGGAGTTTGGCAGCGTCTCAATCTCAGGCTTGCCTGGAGCTCACTGTAAACCAGTCGTTTTTAGAACTCGATGCAATTCTCCTGTTTCCATTCTCTCAGGGTTACGAGGATGAGCCACCACAGCAAGTATGAGGTTAGCATGTTTCCTTGGTTTTGGTTTGTTGTAAATGTGCCCTTTTGGGGGAATTTTGTCTCTGGTGTTGCTTTTTGGGACTAGTATATAAGCACACATGACTGAAATATTCATGTTGGTTTCTATGAGAACTCAAATCTTTCTAATCTATAATAATCTTAAATTTTGTCTATAACCTAATACTTAAACAATGATGAATCTGATAATTTTTTAGGTTTATCGTCTAATATGTTATTCAGGCACCAATTTTTACATTATAGATTCAGAGTTCTGTTAGGAATATCTTAGTGGCTTGCCTGTAGCTCAGCGGTAGAGATTGTGCTTCACATGGTTGAGGCCCTGGGCTCAGTCCCCAGCACAGATGAAGTATTTTAGAACGTAGGGTTAGTGTTTCAGAGTAGGCGCCTCTGTCACATGGCTCAGGCCATATACTCAGTTCTTGGAGTGGGTAGGAAAGCTTAAGAATTACTCCTTATGAGGACTGCTTCATCTCCTGTGCTTTAAAGCATGTGATTTCTTATGGCTCAGTGTAAATGGTAGAGTGGACTTAATCTTCCCATATGTGCAGAAAAACTACTTTATGGGGAAAACTCTGAGCGTACGGTCTTAACTGCTCACTAGAAAATTTCTAAGTGTGTACGTTGTGTACTCGAAGTCTTGTAAACCTGCTGTGAATGAAGCTTAGTGTTGAGTTTGCAGTCACAGCTCTCACTGTATGAACTGGACAGAACATTTAGTTATGGGTTCTTGTAATGCGTGTTGAGCCTCACAGATAATCATTTATTAGTCTATTAAATTCATATGGTTAAGTGGTAATGCTGTGAAAGTGGTTGGTATTTTAAGATGTCTTATTTGTTTTTTGTGTTTTGAGACATGGCTACACTATAGCTGTAGCCTGGAGCACACCATGTAAACAAATTCACAGAGATGCACCTGCCTGTACCTCCTGGTAAGTACCTGCTGGGATTTAGGGCTGTGTGCCTCCTGGCCTGGCATGGTGTCTGTTTTCTTACTTATCAAAAATGAAGGAACTTGAGAGTTTTGAAATCAAATTACCAGTACTTAAAAGGGCAGGAATATGAATACAGGTTTCTGATTCCAGATGTGCTTTTTCATATTGCTTTTTCAAATGGCTTTTGGTTTCCAAACCTTCAAAATCAAAACAAATCAAATTATTAAAAAATTTGGGGTGTGTGTGGGGGCGTGGTTGTTACATTGAGATACAAGGTCTTTTCTTTTTAGATTTATTTTATTTGTGTGCTTGTGTTGCATATATGTAGGTATGTGCCTAGTGCTACAGAATTCAGAAGAGGTGCTGGCTTTACACATGGCTTGTGAGCCAAACACATTGATGTTGAGAATGGAACCTGACTTCTGCAAGAGAAGCAAATGCTCCTAATACCAAACCACGTAGCCAGCCCTGAAACAGGTTCTTACTCTGTAGCCCAGGCTGGCCTTGAGTTCATGGTGCTTGGATTCCAGCTGTGAGCCGTAGTGCTCAACTTTCTACATTTCTTTTTTAACCTTTGTTCCTATGTTCTGTAACACGACAATTCAAGGTCTTTTGGGCTGCTATTTTTCATTAACTATTGTTCAGTTGTCTTTTAGTATGTGAGGTTAGTCCCTTGCCTATTTAGTTTTGCTGTAAAATTTGCTATTTTAAAAATATTTATTTATTTATTTATTTATTTATTTATTTATTAATTATACATGTATACAGTGTTCTGCCTGCATGTACACCTGCACACCAGAAGAGGGCACCAGATCTCATTATGGATGGTTGTGAGCCACCATGTGGTTGCTGGGAATTGAACTCAGGACCTTTGGAAGAGCAGCTAGTGCTCTTAACCTGAGCCGTCTCTGCAGCCTGTGAAATTTGTTTTGTTAATCTACCTCGTTCTTCTTTATGTGGGTGTAGATAAGCCATTTAGGCATCATTCTTCAGTCCCAGCGTTACCTCTATCCTGCATTTGGATCTAATACATGTTGTATGGAATTTAATTTATTATTGTGGCATGGTGAAACCACTTGTCTTTAGAGAGTATCTTAGTTTGGGCTGTATTGCTGTGAAGAGACACCATGGCCAAGGCAGCTCTTATAAAGTAAAACATTTGATTGGGGCTGACTCACAGGGTTAGTCCATTATCGTGGCAGGACGCATGGTGGCATGCAGGCAGACATGGTGCTAGAGGATCCTTCAGTTCTTTATCTTGATCCACAGGCAGTCAGGCAGGAGCAGACCAGAATTCCACTCTGGGTAGAGCTTGACCATTGGAGGCCTCAAAGCCTGCCTCCACAGTGACACACCACCTCCAAGGCCACACCTACTCCAACCAGGCCACACCCTATTTGCCAAGCACTCCAAGACCTGAAACCGTGAGGGTCAAATCTGTTCAAACCACCAGAGAATTGAAGTCTCATTTGCAGCTTTACCTTGACTTACAGTTATTTATTCGTTGCTGCATATCTCTTCCCCATGTTGGGAGATTCTTTTGCATCCAAACCATCCTTCTCTCCAGTGTTCATTGTAATAGTCGCAAATCTGTCTTTAACTGCTATTTCTTGTTCTGGCCTTTTGCTTATTTTTAAAGGAAGAGTCTCAAGTATATTTCAGACCAGGTTGGCTTTAAACTTTCAGAAATATGTGCACCTTTGTGCTTCTCCAGTGCTTGGTTTGAAAAGGTATGAACCACCATGGCCAGCATTGTATGCACTACTTTTGTTTTAATCCAAGTTGTATTTTTTTACATTTTGTGTATGAAATTAAAATTATCACATTAAAATGGCATATTTATCAGTAGGTGGAATATCAATAGCATATACTGGTGGTAGCCTACCTGCAAAATGTGCACGACTTCAGGCATCTGTAAAGTTGACCTCTATTCCTAGCTGTTTTTATGTTGTGATAAAATACCACGAACAAGGCAACTTGGATAAGAAAGCGTTGGAGTGTATGGTTCCAGGAGGATAAGAGTCTACCATAGCAGAGCAGAGGCATGGCAGCTGGGAGTGCAAAGCTAAGAGCCCACATTCTGAACCACAGCAAGAAGCAGACAAAGGGAACAGAGCCACTCTTCCAACAAGGCCACATCTCGTTAAAGCCTTCACGTGGATGAGACTATATAGACGGCATCTCCTTAAAACCACCTTCGCTCCTATCTATATCATGGTCTCAGAAGGATTCAGACTCAGTCAGTTACAATTGGATTCTCATCTGAGATGATACCATGTCTTAGGAAAACAAACTGTTTTTCTTGTTTGTGAAGGCATGTGAACTGGTTAGTCATTTTACTTGGAGATTCTTTTTTTTTTCTTTTTTTTTTTTTTTCCTGCCACTGCTAGTGTCAGCACACATGTCCAGAGACTACATTGTAGCTGATAAGGACAGTTCTAATTCAATAAATCACCACCCAGGTACCTTTAAAGATGAACCCTTGGCATTTTTGTTTGGTTGGTTTTGGTTTTTGTTTCTTTTTTCTCTATAATGACTGACTTTCTTTCTTTCGTTCGTTTTTGTCTCTAAAGATGCTGTCTTGGTATATTGCCCACGCTGGTCTTTAGGTCTTGGGCATGAGGGGTGGTCCTCTCTTACACTTTCTAAACATTAATAGCTGAGACATCAGGCATGGACTTTCAGCTGTCTCATCTGTATCCGTGCTTCTTTTTGTTATTCTGTCTCCCAGTAGTAGGAAGGAATTCTTTGGAGTTACAGAATGAAGTTGCTCTCACAGTTCTGTCTAAACCATATGTAAAGGGGAATGGAGGTCACCTGCGTCCTGTTACTGTTGTTTGTGCTCTCCCCTCTTCCTGAGACTCCTTTGTCTTCTGTTTTCTGCTTGGTTGATTGCTGCAGAGTTTTCCTCAGCATCATACACTTTCCCACATACTTGGTTGAATTAGTGACTTGGAACAGATAGTCTTAGCTATTCCCTATGTGTCTCTAAAATATTTAACCAGAGACCTTTTCCTGGTTTATCAGCTAGAGAATATTTTCCCTAAAAGAATGTTACAAGAATTCAAGGAAATATGTTAAGTGTCTACCACAGTGTCTTATATTTTTTTTTTTACTAAACTTGATTGTGAATACTTGGGCAAGTGGGTGCTTTAGTAGGTGGTTACAATGATCAGTAACTTAATGGCCCGGCCTTCAAAGAAAGTGTATGTAATTAAAAGATCTAGCAAGGATCTGGTGGTTTGTTACTTCTGAGCTTCAGCTGACTGCTAGGATTCTAGAGGTGACTTTATGGACTGTTAGATGGCCAGCTGTAACACTGTTATTTAAAAAAAAAAAAAAAAAAAAAAAGGTAAATCTCAAATTCTCGATTTTACCAATGAAGACTCAGATCCTGGGGTGAAATCCTGGTAGTTCAGAGAGACAGAGTAAGCACCCAACTGACCTTCCTACTCAGCCAACACCCCTCAAGGAAAAAGCCAAAAAGCTTGCTAGCTTACCGGACAGCCCAAAGAGCTAGAGAGCTCCTTCTCCACACTGTCTTAAATACCCTACTCTCAAAGTCCTGCCTATCTGCTTAATCCCTGTCAACTGGTTTCTTGCTCTGCCTCTTGACCTAGGGTTACCTTCATTAAATCCTGTGTATAGAAAGCTCTTGGATTACAGGTGTGTGCTGGGGCTGAACCACATTAAACAATAAACAGGGTTTTTTTGCGTTAACAATCTCAGTTCACAATGGGATCAAATATCTTGCAACAATACACTCTAACTTTAATAATTTTTTTAGAACAAGAATATAAACAATTGTATTATGAGAAATTAAACAAAGGCAGACTTCTGTGTTATATAGCTTGCCCGAATAGAATTTGAGATGTTTTAATTTTTTATGATTAATAGGAAAATGGGAAAATTACCGTTGTGTTTTTAAATGATAGTTAAATTAATTATATCTTCTGTTGCAGTCAAACTATCACCACTGTTTTTCATATTTTGTATACTTGGAAAAGTTAAGTCCTTGCACAAGAGCTATATAGGTAGAAAAATAATATTCTAACTGTGATCATAATCTTTGATAGGTTGGCAGTTTAATGTATTCATATGTTAATGAAAGGATATCACCTTTTAAAATACTTTTAGTGTATGTTATGCCTTCATGTATGTATGTGCACTCATTGAGACCAGAAGAAGGTATTGGAACCCCTTGGACTGGAGTTACAGACGGTCGTAAGCCAGCGTGTAGGTGCTGGGAACCTTCGGTCCTCTGCAGGGGCAATGCATGCCTGTAAATACTGAGCCATCTCTCCAGCCCCACATCACCTTTTCTTTAGTGAGGAAAGCATTTGGTTTGTCCTAATAATTATGAAGTTTGACAGATGTTCATGGCATTTTTGGGGAAGCATTTAGATATTCTGTGCCTGTGAATTTTTATTTGGGGATTAATCTAAAGCTGTAGAGTAAATATAAGAACCTATACCTTTTTAGCTTAGTTTTTCTTTAATACTAGTTAGGTTATATGTTTGTGATGTATTAGCATTTCCTTAATATCCTGGAAGAGTTCGAGCTTTTTTGGCTACAGATTGACTTTGGATGTATTTAATCAAAATTCTAGGTAGTGGTAATTAAACAGGAGAAAATTTTTCTTTTCGTACGAAGTCCAGGAGTAGATGACTCAAAGAGTTGGTTATGACAGTACTGTTCTCTTGGTCTGTTCTTCATAGTCAGTGACAGTATAGCTTGTTTGGCTGTTCAGAAGGGAGATGAATCAGAAAAGGACAAAACCTTCCTACTATCTTAACTTTATTGTTAGCGAAGGAGTACTTTAAGAGGCTCCCCAGTTCATCTCCAGAAGAACACCGTGATGTCTCCTCTCTCTTGAAACTGTATAATAGGCCGGTTCTGCTACTAACGAAAACTGCTTTGGTATGAAGAGTGGGAATAGGTGGGTATAGGTAGGATTTACAGGTTGGAGTTCACACTCTGGAACCCACCGTGCTTTTATTTATTTATTTATTTTTCGTGCTTTTAATTTTTAAGTCTTTTCTGATACCCTTGGTTGGACTCATGTTTTTTCATATCTGTAACGCATCTGAAACTAAAGATATACGTATGTGTGTGTGTGTGTTAAGTTAAAACTCCAAGTTTAATTCTCCTTATACGTTGGCAGTTCACAACTCTGTAACAATTAACTCCCCCCCCACCGCCCCCCACCTGCCTTTGCTTCCTAAGTGTTGGCATTAAAGGTGTGAGCCCTCATGCCCAGCAAGTGCTCTTCTGAGCCATCTTTCTAGCCAAACTTTTACCTATTTATTTATTTTCTTGTTTGTTTATTGAAAGTAGCAAGTAGCCAGTTGTTTATTTAAATTGCTTACCAGTTGCTTGAGAGTTATTTGTCGTAGGGCCATCATTCCATTTTCTTTTTAAAAATATTGAAGCCAGAGGAGATGGCTCAAGTAGGTGGGTAAGAGCCTGAAGACCTGAGTTTGGTCCTTGTAACCATAATAACGGTGGAAGGAGAGAACCAACTTCATAAAGTTGTCTCTCTGCACTTGCTCTGGTATGTGTTCTTCCCCACCCCCCACTTGCTCGGGGTATGTTTCTCTCCGTCCCCCCCCCCCCCCCCCCTCTCTCACTCACACACACACACACACACACACACTCACACACTCAGTGTTTGTATACATACATACACAGACTAAAATAAATAAAAATGTGAAAATTAAATTTAGTACCTCCTACATGATAAGTATGTGTTCAAGCAATGACTTTTCTTTTACCTTCCTGGTTCCCTGGCAGAGTGATTCATCTAGGAATTTTCAATTTTCACTTTTAATTTGCATTTTTATATAAAAAGACATTTTAAATCTTCATAATTTATTTTCATAATATGCTTATAAAACTTTGTCAGCAGTATATTTAGCTATATGTGGTGAATAATTTGAAAAGTATATGAACTTTAAATTTTGGATTTAATGTAACATCTTTTAAGAAAGAGCTGGAAGCCAGGGGGTGGTGGTGGCAGCACTTGCCTTTAATCCCAACACTCTGGAGGCAGAGGCAGATGGGTCTCTGTGAGTTTGAGGTCAGCCTGGTCTACAAAGTGAGCTGTTACACAGAGAAACCCTGTCTCGAAAAACCAAAAAAAGCCAGGCATGGTAGATTACATCTTTCTTTGATCCCAGCATTCAGGAGGCAGAGTCTGGTGGGTTGCTGTCTTGGAGGCCAGTCTGGTCTACATAGACGTTTCCAGGACAGTTAGAGTTCCACAATAGAGACCTTACCCCTAAATAAAACAACAGGCAAAGCGATACTTGCCTTCAGTCTCAGCACTCAGTAAGTCAGGAAGGTGGTTCTTTGAGAGTTGGAGAGTTGGAGGCCAGCCAAGGCTACATAGTGAAACCCTGTCTTTAAAAAAAAAAAAAAAAAAAGATAAATACTTATAATTCTAGCACTCAGGAAGTTGAGGCAGGAGGATGGGGCGTTCAGCCTCAACTCATTCTGGCCTATATAGTGATATCATTCATGTCTCAACATAGGTTGAACATACTTACGATATTTTCTTAATACTTTAGTAACTTGTGTCTAATTATTGTTTAAATAACTAGTCAGATTCTCTGAGTTATAAAGTATGGACTGTGATTTGAGAGCGCACACACATATGTATGTATATACATATGTATATATATTTTAATTTGGTGACAGTCACATTAAAAATTAGTATTTATGTGTATGTGGGCTCATGTGTACCCTGTGCTTGCATGAGTCCACAGAGGCCAGAGAAGGGTATCAGTTACCCTGGAAACTTGAGTTATAGGTAGTTGTGAGCCACTGGATATGAGTGTTAGAAGGCACATCCATTCATCCTTTGTAGGGAGTAGCACTCTTAACTACTGAGCTCTCTCACCAGCCCTGGGTTAGTTTCTTTGATTACAGAAAACATCTGAATGTTCCTATAACAAATTTAGTTTTACCAATACTGCTTACTAGAAGTTCGGTGAATGTGAGTGAGCTGCAGAATGGATTTCATTGAGTTAAGCAACCTATCAATGCATTTCCAGATTTGTAAAAGCCAACTGTATTAGGACATATTGTACTTTCTGTAATATAAAAGTAAAAAATTCCGTTTTTACCAAGTGGAAAGGTAGAGTTTTATAATATTCATACTTTGTAAACACTGTAAACGTAAGTTAAAGTACAAATAAAAGTTCAGAAGTGTTATTTAAATGTGTGATTTCTCAGATAAGAAAGCTGGAGACTTTGCTGTAATTTATGACAAAGCCAAGTTATGTTCTGTTACTTATGTAAAATACTGGTCTTTGTTTAGCTTCTTAGAGTGCAAGGAGAATTGTGTAGTTCCATTGATTGGTTCCATGCAATGGAAATCTGACCTTTAGCAGATGTTTGAGAAATTGCCAGCACAGCATGATCAACCAGCTAGACAGTTCCTCCTTGTTTTCTGACAGGCCTTTTATGGTTTAGTAACATGCCAAACTCTTTGTCAAGTGTCTAAAGCTTTGTAAATTATTAGCAAAATGCTGTAAGATACTGATAAAATAGCCTCCTAATCATGGATTAAATCCTCTAACTTGAGAAATCATTGTTAAAAATTTTTTAAAAAATATCGTTGAGTGAATAATATTGAATCGTTGTTTTGTACTGTTAAATTGTTGAGGTTACATATGTGTGTTGCATTTTCACCTTGCAGAATGTAGACATTATTTCAGGTTTCTCATATTTTAGTTAGTTTTAGGCACCTTTATTAGTTGAGCCTTTTAAAAATAGTAAATTTTTGACAAGGATTGATTTACTTCAGAGCAGATATTCTGTCTAGAATGTGAATCCACAGTAAAACTTGTTCCCTGAAAGACAGCGTTTTTTAGGCCAACTAATAGGTTCAGCTGTGTAGTTGTGTGAGTTCAGCTAGAACACTGTAAGCTCTGTTTCATAATTGTCCACTGAGTGTACAGGAAGGGAGAGGAGGAGTGCCTTCGCGTTTGAGAGCTAAGTGATGAATGGGCAGGCCCAGCACCTGCCAGGCTGCATCTTTTCCTGCAGGTGTTGGTTTTCCAGAGGCCGAGGCAGTTGCTGTTCATTGTGTTAGATGATATGTCAAGAAAGATTGTATTTTAAATAGCACCTGAGGAATACAGTCTTGTATTATTTGATGTATGGGTTTGTGGCTACTTTTTGTCTTCTGGCTTATTTATATACTGAAGTAATTCTTCCAAAGAAATAAAATTAAAGTTTGGTATACATAATATACATACCACCTTACAACAGTAAAAACTTAAAGATCTATTCAACATCAGGGATTACAAGAATATGCTAACTAAAATTGAGAAGATTGAACAATACTGTTTTGCTAATACACATGGACCAAGTAAAGGCTGATAACATTGTTTCCCAGTGAAAATGAGTTCTAGATGTTCTTACATAAATTACTGTGTTAGTAATTATTGATTTTTTTCATATTAGTGTTTATGAGCATTACATTTAACATTTTATTAGGTAAGGAAGGTAATGAGATTTAGGAAAGTCTTGGCTTAAAAAATGAGTAAGTTTAATCTCCAAAACAACAGTTGGGGAGATAATGATACCAGAACTTACATGTCAAATAGTTGCTTTTAAGTAGAATTTGTTTAACAGAAATTCTATGTTTTGTTTGGTTTGCTTTTTTGGGGAGAGAGTTTCTTTGTGTAGTCCTGGCTGTCCTTCCTAGAAACTTACTCTGTAGACCTGGCCTGCCTCTGCCTCCTGAGTGGTGGGACTAAAGGTGTGGGCCACAGTGCCCAGCCCAGATAGCCTAATTTTTTCAAAGTTTTTATTATTTACTAGAGGCTGTTTTGGTTTTTGCATTTCTGTTGATAGGAAGTTACTTTCTAAAGAAAAATAAATTTTGTTTGCGATAGTCAGCATTTTGAATTGCTTGATTGTTTTACCTTTTTGTTATAACTATTTCTGATGTTGCAGCAAATGCTTTTTTGTTCTTGGCATTGCTTTACATTTTTACTGTTTTTGTCATTGTAATTTGAAACAGCCATAATAGCATGATATATATTACATTTATAGATTCAACTTAATACCTGTGGTGATGTACACTTGTGATAATTAGTTCCCTAAGTCGTATTACTTACTTTGATTTAATGTGCTAAGGTACCCTCACCTCAAGGAAGTTCCAGAGGTGATAATGCAGTGGTCCTGGCAGGGAAGGAAGGCATGATAGAACGCAGGAGTGTGAGGCTGACCTGGGAGTGAAGAACACTGATAGCATTTCACCCCCACACAGGAAGCAGAGAGAAACGGGGCAGGTTGTGACACCTGAAAAGATGTGCTTTTCTCCTAAGGTTCTATCACTTTCCCAGACAGCACCACCAACTGTGGACCAAGTGCTGGAGCACATGAGCCTAAAGGGAACATTTTATATTCAAACGACACCGTGGCTTCTCCAAAAATCACTGTAGATGAAAGCATAGCAGTGTAATTACATATAAAAATGTTTAGTTAGTCTGGAATTTTAGAGGTCGAAATTCCCAAATCTGGCAGGAAATGATAGCATATGCTTCCTGAAGGCTATAGTAGAGGACCCTTTCTGGCTTTTATGAATATGTGACCTGGTTATTATTCTGTTACTATATCCTGTTTCTTAATAAGGCATCTAGCAGCATTACATTTATGTGGTATTAAAAGTTAGGAGAAGACAGAAAAATGCAAACAAGACATGACCTGAGTCTAGATTTCCTATCATAAGGGGAAGGGGAAATGAACAAGGGAAATAAAATTGCACTAGGCATACTAGAAATACTCTTAAATGCTTTCTTACACTTATTCTGTCTGCATGTGTTCACATGTATGCATATAATAATTGTGAATGTGAAGGCCAGAGGACAGTTTAACAGGTTCTTTCCTTCCACCACGTGGGTATGTAGGAACCAACTCAGGCTGGGCAGCAAGCACCTTTACACAATGAGCTATGCCACTAGCCCAGAACCTAATACATATCCCACATTGACCCTGAACTGTAAGGGACAACAGGTGTGTTCCACCTCACCCAGCTGAAATAGTCTTTGTAATTACTGAAGGAATATGAGAAAGGTGTTAATTAGGTAAACGATGACGTGTTTTTTGTTTTTGATTTTACATTGTTTGAAGTAAATTAACACTTCATGCTCATTGTGAATAAACAGCTTAGGCTTGGTTGGGAATTATATGTCTGGAGACAGCATCTTTTACCCATATTTTGAGAATCTTTATTTAAGATTTTTGAATTAACTGAATAAAAATTAAGCATTATGAGAATGAGATTTCTCTGAAGGACTTGACTGAATGTAGACAAAGAGTGAGGGAAAATGAAGACCTTGACTTGCCTAAACAAAAGAGAAAAACAAGATTCTAAAATAGCAGGAAGGAAACCTGCAGAATCCTGTGTTATAAAAACCCAAAGGGATGGGCTAGAGAGATGGCACTGTTGGTTAAGTGCTTGTGATGCAAGTGTGAGGACCTGAGACAAAAAGCCAGAAATTAGCCCTGGGTAAATTTCATTATTGAATTGTATCTAATCCTTTTCAGTAATCATTTCCCCCAACTTGACTGAATATTATTCCTATTAGAGACCTACTGATAAACATCTCTAGGGAATAAATCTCTTTTAGCTTAGTAAGATTATTAGTTTTAGCATGGGAAAGACACTGCTGCTTAAACAGACTGTAGTCAGTTTTTAATATTGGCTATATTTAACTCCCAAAGAATTTATAACTTTGGGGGCTTTCTCTGTGCTAAAATTGATTATTTAATGGAATCCCCCAGCTGTAGGCTTAGCATAACTTCCTTTATTTCACTAAAGTACCACTGCCATTGGCATGATTCTACTATTAGTCAATTCTGTTCTTTTATTCCCCTCCTCCTTTGTGGTGGAATCCTTAACATTCATCATGTTATATTCACTTCATTCACAATTTGCTTTGTATCTAAATGTCTTCGCTGAAGTTTAAGAATAGAACTCAGTGAGATACCTTGAAGGCTTTGTGCTTTGCATTAGTTTTGGGTAAGACTTAAATTACAGAGGCTTATCCAGTTATATACTGTATCATTACTATGCATACACCTTGACAGTTTGCTCCTAAATATATTTTTAGTCTTTTTATAATATTTTGTCTTTAAAAATGTAGACATTAATTACCTTAATCTGCCTAAAACAAAGGATTTTAATTGATAATGAAAATTTAACATTAATTGTGTAAGAGAAAATTACCTCAATATAAACCTTTTCAAAAAGAATTGTGTGTATGTATGCACATGTGTGCAGTGCATTTCTTTGTGTGTCAGTCTAGATTCTAGATTGAGTTTTTCTCAACCTTCCTAATACTGCAATCCTTTAATATAGTTTCTTATGTTGTGGTGACCCCCCCCAACCGTAAAATTATTTTGTTGCACCTGTTACAAATCATAATGTAAATGTTTGATATGCAGGATATCAGATGTGGAACCCCACCCACCAAAAATAGGGTTGCGACCTACAGTTTGAGAACCTTCTCTAAAAGACCCTTGTAGATACTAGAAGATGTTATTAGATTGCCAGGAGCCGTGAGCTGCCTCCAGTGGGTCCTCAGAACTGAACTAGGGACCTGCAAGAGCACTCTTCAACACCAGTGCAAACCCTTTTAAAAAATGATTTCAAGCTGCCCGGGAAAATTTTTCATGTGGTAAGTGTTTTGCCTGAACTATGTATGTTTGCCATGTATTTTCAGTGCCTGCAGGGGCCAGGCCAAGATCCCTTGCAATTGGAGTTCCAGGCAGTTGTGAGCCACAATATGGGTGCTGGGAATCAAACCTGTATCCTAAGAGGGTAAATGCTCTTAACTTCTTTCTTTTCTTAAGATTTGTTTACTTTACATATATGAGTGTTCTATCTGCGTGTACATCTACATGCCAGAAAAGGGTATCTGTAGGCCCAATTTTCTTATCAATTACATTTTATTATGAACTTATTAAATGAGCCTAACTCCCTAACAACCCAAATAACCCAAACACTCAGAAAAGGGTAATAAAGAACACTATAATGAAACCTTAAGGATATGAGCTCAGAGGAATGATCTTCCTGGCGTAGTCAGCAGGACTTCAGCAGGCCAGCAATTCCACCAAAGTTGCTGCTGGAACCGGAAGCAGCAGCTGGAGTCCAAAGCCTTGAAGCTTTCCCTGGAGCAGTTCTCTGTAGGAGCCTCTTGAAGTGCAGGGATGAACAGCCAAAAACCAAGTCCTAGCAAAGAGCCTCCTCTCCTGTTTTGGGCTCATATATATATATATTCTCTCAGTCTGTTCAAGGATATTTTTGACCAAGCTCCCCCATGAAGTAGTTGGACTGCTAAGTGGAAAAACAGCCTGCTTTCTCATATCTAAGTGGGAAACCCCCTGTCCTCTTCTCCATCTCACTCTTGGGATCAAAACAGAAACAAGTTTATCTCCCCTTCAGGTATCAAATCCCAGTAGATGGTTGTGAGCCATCATGTAGAATTGAACTCAGGACTTCTGGAAGAGCAGGCATTGCTCTTAACCGCTGAGTCATCTCTCTAGCTCCACTTTTTAGCCTCTTAACCTCTCCCTCTCCTTCCACCACCAACCTCCCCAACCACATTTTCTAGAACACATTTTTCTTTGTTTTTTAAAACCACATCATATTAGAATTCACTTCCTTTCATTTGAAACATAATTGGAAGCATGTGCCTAATTCAGGCTATGATTACTTTGGCTCTGTAGATAAACACTAACTTAAAAAGTGGCTAGGTATTCTCTTACCATCTTTTCTCATTTTGAATTCATTTACTTTTTATCTATGTTTCTTCTACCTTATGAGTAGTTATTTATTCTCTCTGCATCTGTTAGTTCTACAATCATCTTCCTTCATGGCAATAGGTTCTCCTTAATTCATCCTCTTTTATTCAGTAAATGGGTCTGTTTAGTATATGTGCTTTTAAAGTCTGACACTAAAAAAAAAACACTATACTTTTTTTTTTTTTTGCATTGTGGTTTCTTGAACATACTAATGACTGGTGTTTCCTTTTGAACTTTAATATACGGAATTGTAAAAGTTCAGTCCAGCTTGAGTTCTGGCTCTGCCATATATTAACAATGTAGTACTACTGGTCACATTGTATAATCTTTCTGGACCTTAGCCTTTAGTCCTAGCTCTCAAGACAGAGGCAGGCAGATCCTGTGAGACTGAGGCCAGCCTGTCAACACAGCAAGTCCTGGCAGCCACTGCCACAGAGCAAGACCTTGTCTTACCTCTCTCTCTCTCTCTTTAAAAAAATTATTAATGTGGCATATGTACCAAATGGTATATTACAAAGGTATAAATGTAAGATACTTCTTATGCTACAATAGTTAATACATTGTTCAGTTAAAAATTGGTAAGGCATACTCTGTTAGTGTAAATAGATCTGAGTGTGTGCTTGTGCTGTAGACTTTGATATTTAAGAGGATTTGTGATTTAATAACGTACCTGAAGTTCATAGTTATCCTTCCCCTAAGGACAAAATATGGAGTGGAAGCATGCCTTTAAATCTCAGTGTTTAGGGAAGAGGCAGGCAAAGCTCTGAATTCCAGAGCAGCTACTGGTATTCATAAAAGTTCTAGGTCATCCAGGGATACCCACTGAGAAATTGTCTCAACAAACAAACAGAAACTCACTTCTTATTTATTCTGTCTTCTAGGAAATTGGCATATTAAGCCTATTTCAGAAACTCATGAAAATCAAGGATTATCTTTCTTTCACAGCCGGATAGAAACCAAGCATTTGATAAGGAGGATTTTCACTTAGTAGACATTTTCCAAATAGTAGGTGATGGGGGAGTGATTCCTTTAGAATACTTCCATTTTGTAGATTGAGGGAGGTGTTGAGTTTAGATAGTAATTTTCATTGGTTCAATACATCATATGTATTCAGATAATTCATGTCTTTTGTTGAGACGTGTGTTAATAGAAAAGCTTGCTGTATAGGAATTTGTCATCCACCTGCCTCAGCCTCCCATGTGCTATTGCTGATGGAACTACAAGTGTGTGCTACTGTGACAAACTCACATATGTATGTGTATTGACAAAGTTACCATGCTACTTATTTGGTAGTTTTCTTTAATAATCCTGGATTTGGGTAAGACTACATTCAACAAGTACAGGAAGTACAGGAATGACAGGCACATGACTAAACAAAGCACATTGAATAATCAGCAAAATACAAATACGTGAAGACTATATGAAACTAAGGACTTGATTTCCCTCCCTCCCTTTCTCCCTCCCTCCCTTCTTTCCTTTCTGGCACAGGGTTTCTCTTTGTAGCCCTGAATGTACTTTGTAGACCAGGCTGCCCTTGAACTTGCAGAGAATCCACCTGTCTCTGCCTCCTTGAGTGCTAGGATTACAGGTGCCCAGAGACGTGATTTCTTTAATAATATAACCACAGCATGAAAACATTAGGTGGGAACCTTTCAACAGAGGTGGTTTTGAGAGGCATGTCAAGTAGTCAGAATGTGTGGGCCTTCAGAGAATTATAAAGAAAGCACATACAATGTCCATCCTGGGAAAAATAAATGCTGACTTATTGTAGATAGATTTTAGAGAATTACCTGGTCGTGAATTTGAAATTGTTGAAACAGCAGGGCATGGTGGCCCACACCTTTAATCCCAGGACTGGGAGGCAGAAGCAGAAGCAGGCAGATATCTGAATTCAAAGTCAAGCCTGGTCGATAGTGATTTCTAGGACAGCCAGGGCTACACAGAGAAACCCTAAAAACTGAATGAATGAATGAATGAAAATAAATGAATGAATGAACAAACAAGTAAATGAAATTGTTAGAGCTGATGAGAACATTATGTTACTGTTTCTGTATTAAAAGATTCAAATTTTGAAAAAGTATTTTGTACATTCATTAGTATACCAGACAAGGACAACGTTGTTGTTAGGTTATTTTGTTTTTGTTTTTTTTAATGGTTTTGGTTTTTCTTATTTTTTTCCACGTGAGAGGACTTATACTGGGGCAGGGGGAGATGGGGATGGGAGGAATTCCCTTTAATAAGATGACCCAACACAGGCACAGAAAGTGCACATGTTGCTTAAGGGGACTTAAATCCTGCTGGCTGGTGATGACATATTTCCAGGGTGGCTTTGAAGTTGCCTGCTTTCCCATGGACCCAGGGCCTTTGGGGTGGCTGCATTGCTGCCTGATTACTAACATTATCACTTTTGGCTATTACAAAAATAATAATAAATAAATGAGGGACCAGAAAGGGGATGATGGTGAGGAGAAGAAATATGGCTGAAATTTGTTCATTAGGCTACTTCCTGCTGATCAGGGACATAGTCTCTCTCAGGATATGGCCTCACTATCAGTGAATATTTGATTGTACTTAGCATTTGGTTCTGTGGCCAGGAGTTGATAACCCTGTAAAAGCAACTGATTAAAGGTTTGATTAGAGATATTTTGCATTTGATGCGGGAGGAATGTAGAGAAGAAGTTAATAAATCAGAGTGTGAAGAGCAAGATCAGAAAAATGAGCAGAAGAGGGGTCAAGAAAGGTAAAATCCATATTCATATGGAATTCTCAAAGGTCGAGTTAGAAGCCTCAAGCTGTTCCCTTCACATTTGGAGCTCTGATTGAAGTTGTTGAATCTTATCTTGTACTATACCTGACGGGTTGTCAAAAAAGCAGCATTCCTCTTGGAGAAAAAGACAATGACCACCCTCTGAAGCCATAAGGAGGTCAAGTCCTTGTTGATTCTGGAGTACCAGTGCTGCCAAAGAGTCGATTTGTTCCTGAGGAGTTAATATTGTCTGAGCCACTTGCTGGAGGTCCTGAATAAGTTGAGAAGAAAGCTGAGAATATAGGGTTTGTATGGGCAGTAATTCCTGCGACAGCCAGAAGGGGCAAAATTTGAACTGCCCGCTGATCATGATGGGCACTGTGCAGCGCACAAGTGGGACTGGTAAAGCTCTTCCCCATGTATTACTCCCACCCCAAGTAAGAGGAGCACCGGTGTGCAAGTCCCTGACCAGCCAGCGGGTAGATGATGATAGACCTGAGTACCACAAAGAACCGAGGTGTCCTGAGCCGCAGGGCATTGGGCTGAGATGAGGTATTGAGGATTATAGTTTCACTGCAGTCTAAGGAACTTAACAGCCCTACAGAACATTGTCCCCCCCAGATGCCTTGAAACAGCTTGCCAGTCCAAAGAGGGTGATATTAAAGAGGTAGAGGGTTGTGGCAGGGCTGGAGTTAGGGCAGTTGATGAATGGCGAGGTGAAGTTATCTGACAAGATAGCTGGGGTTGCTGTCAGTGGCCGTTCTGAGCTCTGGTCTTAAGAGGGACACACAGCCAGCAATCTGCAAAGTGGCCAGGCTGGGTGACATTAAGGAGCTTGTAGGCTCCTTCAGAGTCCAAAGTTAGAGACAAAATGACAAGGTTGTATTGTTCAGGAGGGGTGCTGTCAGAGAAGCAATGACCTTTCTCCTCCTTTTCCATGTCGTAAGATTGGGTGATTGGGACATATTTTCTCCAGATATGAATTATACTTATCAGGAGTCCAGGTGTGGAGCAGCAGTAGAGTTTACTAGTGACGCCAGTGTCCAATCTGGGATCCCCCAGGTCCTGGATGTAGAAGAAGAGGGTCTTTCTGTAAGGGTGAAAGAGCTTCTTCTGTGTTGGCGTGTGAATGTGGCATGACCAATAGGGGCAGCCCCCATAAGTGTCTGGTCAAAGAGGAAGCAAACAAAAATTCTGTCAAATAAGAGGAGGGATGGATGTGGGTGTGGTGGCGATTTCAATTGGCTTCTGACACCCTATTTGGAGAGACTGTTATTATGAACAAAGGTTTCTTGAACCGCGAATCTCCAAATATAAGGGTTGCCCAGGACAGGAACAGACAAGAAGGGGAAGGGAAAATATGTATCCAGTCCAGTGGAGTCAGTCAAACATGAACATGAAAATGGCTGCTGGGGTGAAGGCTCATTCTTCTGGAGTCGGAGGCGGGGTGCTTGGTCTCAAAGTCCTCTGGAGCTTAAGGGAGCAGGGGTCCTGGAGCTGGGGTTTGACCTCTGACAGGTCTTTCAGGAGGCTGTAATAGTCTTTAAGAACTTGAAATCCAGGCTGGAGAGGTGGCTCAGAGGTTAAAAAGCACTGGTTGTTCTTCCAAAGGTCCTGTGTTCAATTTCCAGCAACCATATGGTGGCTCATAACCATCTATAGTGAGATCTGGTGCCTCCTTCTGGCATGTAAGCGGTAGAGCTGCATTGCAAAATAGAAATCATGCCACCCAGCAGATCCATGTGAAAGGTTTTGGTGGTGGTGGTGGTGGTGGTGGTGGTGGTGGTGGTGTCGTCGTCGTCGTCGTCGTCGTCGTCGTCGTCGGGTTACAGAGACAGTCTGCAGACACAGGAGGGAAGAGAGAGAGCTGGTTTTTGTTTTTTAAGCGAAGGACAAATTTATAATTTTCTCCTGCTGAAAAACCATAGACTAAACGATGGTTAATAAAGAATAATAATCCTTGTTTGCAAATTTTGTGGTTATTTTAAAAATTGAAACATTACAATTGGCTAAGTAAGAATGAAGGATCAATATTCCTGTTCACAGGGCTTATTTTCATTAGGATAAAAAAGTGTCCCTGAATTCTATTTTCCTGTAAAATTCTTCAGAACCTGGACATATACATATATATCTATCAATGTTAACAATAGTATATACACCTGTTACTGTCCCTCTCTACCCTTACCTTAAGTATAGTGCAAGAAAGATAAAACCGTGTGCCAGTGCCCCCTGTTTCTTTTGTGGAAGTGTCTGTAAGCCTGGTACTGTGGCACCTGAGTCAGGAGCCTTTTTGGGAAATCTGTGTCCTACCTGAGACACATTCTAGGCACATACAAGGCAGTCGTGGATAAATAGCAAGATTTTTATCTCGGGGGCCAAGGGTGCAGTGGTGGGTTGGTAGGGGCAAGTGTTCTTTTCTCTAAGGAACTGGCCTGTTGTCTAGGATTTCATATAAACAGAACAACTTTGAACTTGAAAAAAGTAGGTTCTATATCTGAAAGTCCCGGAACACAAGATTTATTGTCATTTACTTTTCTTTTCACATACTTTACAGTATTCCAAGTTATATTTCATTTCTCACTGTGCATCCATGCATGCTTGTGTAGGTGGTACATGTTTCATGTCCGTGTCTGAGGTTCTACAGGCTTGAGAACTATGGTTCTTCCTCATTAAAAGCAGCTGTTCGAAAATTTTCGCCTGTATTTTTGTGCTTCCTTTTCTTTTGAGAGATTTGTAAGTTTTTCTGTTTCAAGATAACAAGTATTTTGTCAAAGACAGTACTTGTAAATGTTTCTCTAGTTTGTAGCTTGTTTTTTCATTTTGTTAGCACTGATTTGTCACAGCAAAATTTAAATTTTGATATTTCATTTAATTTATTTCTATTTTATGTGCATTGGTGTTCTGCCTGCATGTATATCTATGTGAGAGTGTCAGATCTTGGAGTTACAGACAGTTGTGAGCTGCCATGTGGGTGCTGGAAATTGAACTCAGGTCCCATGGAAGAGCTGCTAGTGCTCTAACCATCGGGCCATCTCTCCAGCTCCCTCATTTCATTTTTAAAAATAGATTATGACATTAATATTATTTCTATGAATCATATTGCTACCCAGAGGTCATAACATTTTGCCTTTAGAAAAATGTTTTACTTAATATCCTTAAGTCTGAACCAATTTGAGCCTACATTTTGTATAGAATGTGAAGTATGGACTACAATTAGATATTTTTGCATTGTTGAATTTTTTATCTGGGTGTCTGATTATCTTTACTGTTTGTTGAGGACCTGTGCATTCTCCTTTGAGATGACATTTCACATTTCTCAAAGACCAATTCTCATTTCTTACGGTTTTATTTTGTGGCGTTCTTTTATTATTATTATTATTATTATTATTATTATTATTATTATTATTATTATTATTATTATTATTATTTATTTTTTGGTCTTCTGTCTCTTGGCTATGACAGTTTTGTTTTAGGCTTTAATCTTAGTGAGGGGGGATGTCACATTGTATCTTCAGTCAGGAAGCAGAGACAGGAATGGTGATTTCTACATTTAGTGTTGGTCTTCCTACCTCAGTTAACTCAGTCTGTAGTCAGGACAGTTGCCTCTTAGCCTTTCAAGTTGGTAATATTATTAGTCATCACAAGACAGCTTAGTATTTGAAACAGGGCATGGAATATATCTAGTTAAGTATGCTATTCCAACTTGAGGCTTCCTTAGAGGAAGAAACTAGACAGGAACTGGCAAGCAGGACTAGACCTTGAGGACGGAGCTGATGCAGGAGCCAGGGAGGGTGCTGCTTGCTGCCTGGTGTCCCAAGACTTGCTCAGCCTGCTCTCTTAACTCAGGGCCGCCAGCCCAGGCATAGTCCACCCACAATAGGCTGGGCTCTTCTCCATTGATCACTAATTGAGAAAATGCTTTACAGATGGGTCTTATAGAGGCATTTTCTCAACTGAGGCTTCTTCCTCTCTGATGACTCTTAATTTGTGCTACACAAAATCAGGCAGTACAAGGGCCCAATCATAGCAGATTTTGATACTGATTTTTTGGTTAAATTACTCATATAGATCAATGCATAGATGAATCTTGTAGTAACAGTTTTGTTCCCTATATTACTTCTTTGTAGAGTATTTTTCTAGATAGTCCAGTAGCAAGTCAGGAAAAGCTTCATGGATAAACACGATGGTGGTGGTGGTGGTGTAGTCCAATGATTTAAAGTTGGATGCTTGTTACTGAACATTGCATGACTGACTTGCTTGCTGCCCCACCCCATACCTATTTTATAAATAAAAACATGAATATGATACATATATGCTACAGACTTCATAGAGGAATGTTAATTAATGTAGTCTAACATTTATTTATCACTGTCTATTTATTATGTATCGAGGGTCTCACTAAGTATCCCTGGCTGGGCTGGAACTACGTAGACCAAGCTAACCCTTCACTCACAAAGATCTGCCTGCTTTTGCCTCCCAGTGCAAAGGTTTAAGGCATACTCCAAGACAACAATCACCTTAATTTTTAATGTGAAATATTCTTTGTGGTTAGGCAGCATTAGGTTGAGGTTGCTGTTTGGTTTTGAATAAACCACAAGATAAATTTCTTAAAGTCATGCAGTTCATTTTCATTTTAATGTAAATACAACAAAATTAGACCTGTATTATACTAAGTAGGTACTATGATCAACTTGCAGTTACTTAAAATAAGTTAGAATCACTAAATTTAGCAGGATGTAGTAGTTTATGCCTGTAATTCCAGAATCTGGGAGGCCAAGGTGGGGGATTGCCATGAATTACAAGGCCAGTGTGGATTAAATTATGAGACCTTGTCTCCAAAAACAACAAAAAGATTATTAAAGAAAGAGCTATATAGTCATCTTATTTACCAGGGGACCAGTTCTCAGAACGTATTGTTGTCATATCTCAGTTAGGATGTAATCTTGTAGTAATCATATTAGCAGGCATGATTATGCAAGCACCCCCTGCCCCAAACCCAATTTTTCTGAATTCTTAGCATCATCATGACTAGTTCTTACATGCAGATACAAATGTTTGTGTAGAATGGAGTCGTCTTTTTCCTTTCTTAGATAATTACAAACACTGATTAATCAGCAAACAGAGCAGCTATATGCAAGCAGACATACTTATCTTTCCTTCAAAATTAGTCATTTGTGCCTTTGTGGTATATTTACGCAGAAAGTTTAGTAGCTGCTTTAGTTTGCAGCCATAGTAATCTAGGCCTTACAAAGTCAAACAAACAAACAGAAAATACACAAATTCTTTCTCCAGAGGGTCTTACATAGTTATTGAAACAAAACCAGCATAATCCACCAAGTAAACAGAGCGGCCTCAGACTCAGACTACAGAATGCAGAGGTCATAGGTGTGTGCCACAATAGCTGGCTCTGTGGAGGGCTGCTGCTGTTTTTCCATGAAAGACTATTACATTTTACCAGATATATTTTCTGTATCATTAAAAATAATTTCTTACTCTATTAATGTGATTTGTTATGTTGATTTACTAGTACATTGTGAACCTTTTTCTGCTACTTTCTGTAACTAATGTTTTATGCCAGATTCAGCTTATATGTTCTTGGTGCTTGTGTTCGTACCTCAGAATGAGTAACTTGTAAAGCTTAATGTTTTCTATTTACCTTTTTTCTTTTTAATGATGTATATTCAGGGCCTTTTGGATTTAAGCATATACTCTATACTTCTCTAGCTGCCTGTTTACTTTGGAAAATATTTCCCAATATTTTTAGTTTGTATTTCAGATATGCTGAGTAGTATGTGCTGGTCAGCATTCTCTGAATTACTTTTCTTACCATGTATTCATTTATATTCATTTTCTTGTTAAAGAAATAATAATCAGGCGTCTTGTACTAAGAGAGCACTGTGTAAAGCTCTAGGACTTGGGAGGGAAAACAGGACGATCACAAATTTGATATCATTCTGGGCTACATTTTGTGCCAAAAAACTCAAAAATAATGCTTAAAAATGTATTTTCTACTTTTATTTCTTGGGTTAATATCATTGTTGTGTATCACTTGTAAAATTGTGTGTTTCCCTTTTTTTTAATAGGTCTACGTGGAATTTGATGACCTTGAGTGGGATAAACGGGAGTGGGTTAAAGTTTATGAAGATTTTTCAACTTTCTTGGTGGAATACCACTTAATCTGGGCCAAAAGGAACGACCCTAGCCAGACTCAGGGATCAAAGAGCAGACAGATTCAGTGGCCTGCACTGGTAAGATCTGTTGATGTCTTGTTAAGACTTTCAGTTATTTAAATGAGTAAGCGTTGAACGTAAGTTGAGCATGTGTCTGGCCAATTACAGTTTAATGTTTTTGAAAAATTGTGATCTGGCAGAAGTTCCAAAGCATTGTTGTACTTAGGAGTTGTGTGTATTGGCTTGATTAATATTTTTCAGAATATTTATTTCATAATAGTTTGCTCAGTAGTTTCACCATGTAGGTGAAAATTTGAATTTGGTTATAGACGAGTCAAGAAATAGTCAATTGATCTGTTTTATGTATAGTGTGGAATGGCTATGCTGACTGACATTTTTAAGTGAAGGAGAGACACTTGAGTTTCCAAAGCATTCAGCAGCGTGTTTGTTCTTGTATTGTTAGTCAGACCTCACTGGAGGTCAGACAGGACCAGGTGGTGTGCAAATCAGTTTATATCAAGAAACGGTTTAAGAAAATATTTTAATAAAATTCTCATTAGTTTGAAGAGTTTTATAAAAGAAACATTCTAACTAAACAGAATCACTAAATTCTGTTCAGCAGGCTGGCTATGGTTTATGTGCATGTAATATCAGCAATTTAAGAGGTTACAGCAGGTAGATTGGATCAGGAGTTCAAGATCAGCATCACCTACCTAGAGAGTTCTAGGCTAGCCTGACATCCTTTCTCTAAGAAAAAGAAAATTTTATTAGGAAAATAACCACATCTAACAACTGTTACTACTTTCTAGCAAAATGCTTAGCAAATAATAAGTAAGCAGTGATTCCTTTAAATTAATCTCATTAACATGGTAGAAAACCTTTAAAAATTATTAGAGTTGCAAAGATAGCTCAGTGGGTAAGAACCTCTCTTCTAGAGGACCTCTATTTATTTCTCAAGACCCCTTTTGACCTTTTGAGCAGCTCAACAACTGCCTATAGCTCCAGCTTCAGGAGATTCAAAGATCTCCTCTGACCTCTGTGAATATCTGCACACACATGGCATGCACTCCTAGAAGCATACAAATACACATTTTTTTAAAAAAGGATTTTAAACAGTATTTCAGGTGTTTAATATAACAGGTTACATACTCTTCAACCCCCAATTTCTAATATTGGGACTAAAACCTGTGTCATAGGCACACTAGTGAGCCTGTCTCCTGCGTTGTAAATTTTTAAAGTGTAATTTGCTGCAGGTTGTACACAAATGTTACTTAATCCATAGATTAAGTAAATGGTAAGGGATCGTTTCTGGAATGGTACTGATTTTCACATTTGGAGAAAACACATATTTACTGTACTGTAATCCACCCATCCCACCACAATCACGATATTATTTGTCTTCATTTATTTACGTCCTTAATGTTATACCTTTAGATAAAGGTTCAGTTTTTCTTGCATGCAGTTTGCAAATCTTGATTATTAATCTGTAATTTATTGATATTGCTTATTTATTGCTCTTACAGTTTAGTCTTATTAAATCATTTCAAACACAGAAATACAATTTTTGTGCAGTGAATTTTATTGTAAATGATCTTTTAAATTTTTTGAAATGGTCATAGCATTGAGTAAAACACAAGTAAGTGTTGGGTACAGTTATTGTCATTCAGTGACAGTGTCAACAATGACAGTCATGTCATTGATGCTTTAAAGGAATTTTCTAAATTAAAAAGTACACAGGTGGGACTGGAGAGAGGGCTCAGCAGGTTAAAAGCATTGAATGCCCTTCTGGAGGACCCACATTCAATCCCAGCACTTCCATGACAGTTTGCAACTGTCTGTAGCTCCTGTGCCATGGGATCTGACACCCTCACCCAGACATACATGCACTCAACACCAGTGTATATAAAATTAAAACTTGGTAGGGCATGTGGTTAGCACACATTATGTTCTATATTTAATACCCTGCACTAAAAACAAGTCATTATCCCTGAATGCTTTCTCAACCTTGTTTGTGCTTAGCACACACAGACAATATAATAATCATACAGCACACCAAATTAAAACACCATATCTAAGAAGAGAGAACCACAGTTGAGAAAATGCTCCCATAAATTTGGACTGTAGGCAGGCTTATGAAGCATGTTTAAGTTAATGGTTACATGAAAGGGAGCAGCACACTGTATTCGGGGCCTTCCCTAGGCAGATGGTCCTAGGTGTCTAGGAAAGCAAAGTGAGCAGTCAGGAGGAGCAAGCCAGTGAGCCTGGCCTGTGCTTTGGCTTCTGCCTCCAGCTGCTGCTTTACCTGCTGCACTCCCTGCCTGCTGCCTGCTGCCTCTCCAAGTTGTTTTCTAGTCATTTCATCATAACAATAGAAACCTTAACTAGGACACCTGATTACCTGAGTTTGACCCTTGTTAACCATGTACTTGAAGGAGTGAACCAACTGACAAATTGTCTTTTGTCTTTAACATGTGTGCTGTGTACATTATATTTTTTCATCCAAACCCAAAGAATTCTGATGTTTTTCAATCATGTTCTTGGAGGTCTGAAATAAGATGTATATATCCAAACCAGTTGTTAACCCCAAACCCAAAACTGCTGAAGTGGGCAATGCCTAGGTGTCAGTAGTTATCTAACTCTCTTTGTAAGCCTCAGCATTCATGTTTCTCCTTTAGAACAGGAACTAGGTTAACAAACTACCACCACCAGAACCAGAAACACAAAACCAAACCACCGCCAACAAAAGCCCAAAACTGCAATTTGATGATTTTAGATGAGTCTGCGAAGTTATTTGAAGAAATACTGTGTCTCTTCAGAATGTTGCTAATAAGTGATGTCAGTAAAAAAAACACCTTTGGTGGGAGGGCTATAAAGTTTGATTCCAAACACAGCAACGTCTTACTGAGAGAGCCTCTAATTCAATAAATGTTAACACATCTAGGTGATGTTTAAGCTTTGAAAAAGGAGGTAAAACGATTGAACACACTGTGTCCTCATCCTAATGACAGTCATAGGTGGGATGAATGATCACCATTAGCAGTTTAACTGGAGTTAGGATCACCTGGGAGACATAGCCTGAGCCTGTCAGTGAAGGAGTTTCCAGAAAAATTTGACAGAGAGGGAAGACTCACCACGAATGTGGACAGCACTGCTGCAATCCTCACCACTTACTGTTCAAACACCTAATGACTTTTGCATAAACTTTGTAATGATGTTGTTCTCTATTTCTTACTCTCCTGGAGACCAAACCAATGCCTGGGCCTACCAGGCAAAATTTCAACTATTTTCCTGCAATTCTCCTGCATATTCTCCTGTATAGTTAAACAGCCTGTATGCAATATTCAATACCTGAAACTGCGTCACTAATGGGTATCAAAGATTTAATACTGTTATAATAGCCTCAGTTTATGTTAAAAATATTACAGACAAAAGAAGCAAAGTTTCATGTAAGTCTTTCCCCTTCTATGGTATAATCCTCTGCCTGAATGTTCTGCTTAATAGAGGCTGAGAATTGTTTAGTGTGAATTATATTGACAGTATAGTGAACCATCCTGAGATATCGCTCACAGATGACACAATTCTCTAATAATCATCTGTTCATTCATTGTTCATATGTTTATATGGTTTATCCAGTTTCACCAATCTTTTTATATATAATTTGATACAGCTACTTCTGAAATTGCTGTACATCGAATGATGAGAAATTTTTACCTGACCCTAAGGCACTTAGGTTTATAAATAAAACATCTAATGATAATAAGGCATAAAGAAATTTTCATTCAGCCAGGTGGTGGCGGCACATGCCTTAAATCCCAGCACTTGGGAGTCAGAAGCAGGCAGATCTTTGTGAGTTTGAGGCCAGCTTGGTCTACAAAGTGAGTTCCAGGACAGTCAGGATGGTTACACAGAAAAACCCTGTCTCAAAAAACCCGAAAGAAAGAGGGAAAGAAAAGTTCATTAAACAACTTTTTTGTTTATTTACAATTTTAACATTTTATTAAAGAGGAGGGTAAATGTACGTATTAATAATAAATGTTAATGGTTACATAACCATTAAAATATTGTCTGAATATCTGTTACTACAAGGCATAGGACATCCTCAACATTTCTCAGAATTGTGATTGGTATTCTACTGATGTGACTGTCAGGTTTGAGAATGCCACTTTTGAACAGATATGCAGAACATACCAAGAAATGTTTAGTGCTATTCAAAAATTACTGGAAATTCTGGCCCAAACCCCAAGCCCAAATTGTTACATAACACCATTCAGAAACTCAAATAGCAGTTTTGAAAATCAATCATAGCACAACACAATCCAAAGATTTTCTAATTCTGTATATGTTGAAGGATAGTAGGAAAATAAAGCTCTGCCATCGCTGTTAAGTTTAAGTGTCGTCAGAAAACTTCCTATGTTCAATAAAAACACTTCAGCCCAAAATACACACTACTGTCAAATCTGAGGTGGGGCATTCCAGATAACTTCTGGTATTGTGTGATATCTGCGTGTGATGTGCAGAAGGGTGTATGTGAGTTTGTGGTTTGTTTAGAATAAAAACGGGGAAGAATTGCACAATGCAGCCTGGGTGTATGCTGCCAGAAACACCTCAGATCTTTTATATTTTTTATTTTTAGTAATTTTCATTTGTTGCATATTCATAAACCTTTTATACCAGAATTTTCAGGAACTCACAGTGTTACGTGACACCCCCTCCCCCATAATAGAGGTATAACCAACTATTTAAGAAATTGTGGCTAGGTTCTGGTGGTGATAGAGGCGGCCTCATGCCTTTAATCCCAGCACTCAGGAGGCAGAGGTAGGTGGATCTCTGGGTTTTAGCACAGCTAAGGCCTACACAGGGTGAGGGGGACGAAGAGGGAGAGGGAGTGTGTGTGTGTGTGTGTGTGTGTGTGTGTGTGTGTGTGTGTGTATGTGTGTGTGTATGTGTGTGTGTGTGTAAGGTGGCTCAGCAGGTAAATGGACTTGCCTCCCAAGCCTAACAACCTGAAGTCTAACCCCATCACCCATGTAAAATGGAAGGAGTGGGCATGAGGGCACACATTGTTAATCTCAGCATTTAGGAGCCAGCCTCAGGAGGCTCTCTGAATGTGAGCTCAGCCTGTGTACAGTGTGTTGGAGAACAGCTGCAGCCGCACAGAGAAGTCCTATCTCAAAAGAACCAATCGGGTGAGAGAGCCATAGAGTTGTCCTCTGACCTGCATATATGCTCAGTGATACACATATCAACACACACAACAATAAAATTCAAGGATACAGTATGAATATATGTGCTGAAATGTACAATAATTACTTAAATTATACTTGTACCTAATTATTGCCATTGTGAACTTACTTTCCCACATTGTTATAAACATGATTTTTCAGGGTTGTTCCTTGGAAATACTGCTTTTAGGTAGATCTTTTAAAGGAATCTTTTTTTCCCCCATAGCTGCGAACTGACTCCAGGGCCTTGTGCTTGCTAGGCAAGCACTCTACCACTAAGCTAAATCCCCACCCCTTTAAAGAAATCTTGATAAGCACCATTATATGCTGTAACATATGTAGGTAATGAAATACATTTATATATTTTAACTATGTTCTCATCATGCAGGTGGGTTTTGGTTTTATTGTTCGACAGATGAAAGTGACTATGGAGTTGCTATCTATGATCTGTGTTTCCCCCTCCCCCCCCACCTATTCCAAGCTGTCACTGGTCTTACTCTATAGACTCATATAGTTGGTATTCTTGTTGTAGTAAATGATACCAATAAGAAATTGAGTTTGCATCTTAGACAAAAGAACTTGACATTTAGTATTCCTGATAACCTAGGAAAAATTGGTTTAGTAATATGAATATTTAGTTAAAATATGCTATTTTTATTTCTTCTTGAGAACATTTCTATTTTGAAGTTAGGCAGCTGGGTTCTTTCTTCTTTTCCTTTAAAAAAAAAAAAAAAAAAAAAAACTGGCTGTGAATCCTAAATTCTCATTCTCTCAGATGTAGCCAGCAGTCTGAGAATGTCTGTCTGAAAATCAGAGACAGCCTTATGCCCAAACTTCTGTTACCAGTGCCTTTTGATAGCCAGTATGAATTATTTTGTTTGAATTTTTGACAATGGCAGCGGTAGTAGCTAACAATTCACATTTTAATTAGCTTTCAGAAACTGGAAATTTGAGCTGGGGTGTTGGTGCACACCTTTAATCCCAGTACTCTGGAGGCAGAGGCAGGCAGGAAGAGCTCAAGGCCAGCCTGGTCTGAGTGAGTCCAAGATAGCCAAGGCTACACACAGAAACCCTGTCTGGGGGGAAAAGCACCCCTGGAAATTTGTGTTATCGTTTTTGGAGAAGTCATTTTGGTGTCATAAGAAAGCATTTTACTTGGGTTTTGCCCGCCTTTAGTTCTAGAACTGTGAATGCTGAAGCAGGAGGAGTGCAAGTTGAGAATGTTTTTAGTCTACATAGCAAGTTCCAGGATAACTCATGAAAAGTAAAGCTATAATAGATTATTATTTTCAAATATCAGATACATAAAGTCCCTTTTTTTTTTTCCTTTTTTTAAAAACATGGTTGGGGCTCAAGACAATGCTGGGATTAAAGGTGTGTGTTACCACTGCATGTCGAAAGTCCAAATTTTTAAATACATTGAAAATTGTGTTTTGAACATTAAAAATGAAGTTTTTGGAAAAATTTCTAATTGTGGTTACTCATTAACTCAAGCATTTTTCTGTTGAAATTTATTATGTGCTGTTTATGTGTTTGTTGGAGGTGAGATCTGTGACATCTTGAGCAATTGACATAAGAAGCACTGGCAATAATAATATTAGATAATGTGTGGTACAGAGGGAACGGTGCCAGCAGCTGTTACAGAGATGGAGCTGCTGTGGGTGGAAACACCAATAGTAGATAATGTAGGTACAGTGGGAACAGTGCGGCCAGCAGTTACAGAGATGGGCCACTGTGGCCACTGCTGGAGAATGGAATTATTTGGTGTTCACAAAGGCCTGGGTTTTAGTTCTGTACAGGGGATGGCGTCAGGGCTTAGTTTCTTTAAATGAAAAAATAAAGGCTGAATTTTTTTTAACCATTTCTGTTATACCAGACCTACATTGATTAATAAGTATACATCAATTTGGTATGCACTTTTTCTGGGGAAAAAGTAAAGCCATTATAATTTAAAGACATTTTCCCCTTGTCTCCTAGGGAATCTTCCAGAGTTTTGAGGTAACTAGTATTTCTCTTCATAGTTTTGAGTTGTGCTCCCTGTGCATATGATTAAAACGTGTTAGTAGCTATTGCAGATACTCTTGTTACCTTTCAAGGGTTTCTGTAGATGGATCTCTCTCAGCTGATCTTCTGTTATGTCTCAAATTCAACACTGACAATAACTCTACTGCCTAATAGTGTCAGACTTGACAATTTAGGCTGAATTCAGGAAGCTGAAGGATGTAGCTCAGTGGGAGAGTATGTGCCTGCTATATGTAGGTGCTTATGTTAAAGACCTAGCCTTGAGGAAGTCAGCAGATACACAGAAAGGTGGTTCCATAAGCCTAGCATTCTTTCTTTCCTATCAGTGGTTTTGTTTGTTTATTTTGTTTTCTCTGTGTAGTCCTGGCTGTTCTGGACCCACTTTGTATATCAGGCTGGCCTGGAACACACAGATTCCCTCTGCCTCTGTCTCCCTGAGTGCTGGGATTACAGAGGTGTAGCCACCCCACGTGGTGGTGGTGGTGGTGGTGGTGGTGGTGGTGGTGGTGGTGGTGGTGTTAAACACAATTCTTTTTTGAGACAGTGTAACAAGAAATCTAGGCCAGCCTCAAAAATTTATGTAGCCAGACAGACCTGGCGCCTAAGGTGAGCTGGTGAGTTCTAGCCCAGCCTGGTCTTCATAGACAGCGATAGTTACCTAGTGAGACCTGTTTCAAAACAGCAACACTCATCTGTATAGCCCAGCATGGCTGGGAAGATCTGGTCTTCCTCTCACTGCTGCGATCACAGGGCTAAGCCACCATACCCAACCACTGTGTCCTGTATTTCTCTGAAGATTAGTAATGCAGAGTATGTTTTTCATGTAGTTGTTATTATTTCTCTGTCTTAAAGAAATGCCTTTTCAGTTTCTGTTGCGCGACTGTTTGTCATTTGGTGAGTTGCTCTGGTATTGTTTAATTTAGCCCTTTCATTCTAAGTTTTAATAATACATTATTTCTTTCCTAGGAGCTTATAGCAGCTATTTTCTATTGAGAACCTTCAACTTTAGAACTATTTTACAAACATTTAAAGATCGTATTTCTTAGACATTATGGCAAATATACAGATGAATATTAAGAGAGACATGTCTTCTTACAGCCCAGATTTTTAAGCACATGTATAAATACATTTATTTTATTGTGGTGCATTAATAGTATAAAGTTACAGTGGCTGCTTGAAGCAGAAAACAATTTCGTGTAGTAATCTGAAAATCCAAAGAAAAGATTGTTTGTCACAAGCCTTGAAAAAAAAAAGTTAATTGAAACTTAATAGATGTAGGGAAACATCTTTATATACTGTGAAGGAATAGATACTACTTAATGATTTAATATGTATAATTATATGGAATAGACTGGGATGGAGGGCTGGATGGACATGTTCGAGGTCTGTGTAACACAAAAGTATAGAACACTGGAGGGAGTGGTTTAGATTTATATATTAGTATCAATTGGAAGGGTAGGAGTAAATGCCAGGAGATAAATTAAAAACAAAAAGGAATCTGGATGGGTAGAGTGCTTGGACCCGTTTATGAAGTCTGGATTTGAACTCTAGTACTACAAAAACTGTGTGTAATGACACCTGCCTCAGTGTCAGGAAGATAAGAAGTTCAAGGTCAGCCAAAAAAAAAAAGGAAAAGAAAAGAAAAAAGATCAAAGAGTATAGAGCTGGGCATGGTGGCAAACACCTTTAATCCCAGCACTCAGGTGGCAGAGGCAGCCTGAGTTTGAGGCCACTAGCCTGGTCTTACAGAGTGAGTGCCAGGAGTACATAGAGAAACCTTGTCTCAGAAAACCAGAGGGGTCGGGGTATGTTGGTACAGTGATGTAAGGGAAAAAGGGACTTGAATATAGCTAGTATTTACAGTCATTGTGCTTCAACAGCTAAGCACTGAGAGTGCTAAGAGTAAGAGCCTTTAAAACATGGGCTGTCAGTAACATGAAATGCTTCTGTATTATCAGCAAGGCCTGTTATGGGTGGACGTGTATGCCTTTCACAGAATTTCTGGTTATTAGCTGCATCAGGTTTTAATCTTTTTGCAAATGCTTGACAAGCTATAGATGTTTCAGTTAATATTTGTTGTGTGAATTAAACTTCCTAATCCTTTTTCTTTTTTCTCTTTCTTTCTTTCTTTCTTTCTTTCTTTCTTTCTTTCTTTCTTTCT
>OU015751.1:16051018-16063932 GCA_907169655.1 Acomys percivali | reverse complement strand
GTTATGTGGATCTAGTGTACAGCCCAATGACCATAGTTAACGATAATATCATCTATCATGTGTATTTGAAATTTGCTAAAAGAAGTAGATCTAAACTTTTCTCATCATATGTAAAAGTAACTTGATAAGGTGGTAGATGTGTTAACAGCCTGATTGTGGCCCTCACTGTACAGTATGCAAAGTCAACATATTATATACCTTTAATTTGTAAAGTTATCATCAATTATATTTTAGTAGAGACGAAAAGATAAAATGTGCTGCAGTTGATAGTACAAGATAATGCTAGCATTTTAGTTTGAGGGCTGCGTCTCCTTTAGCCACAGTCTTGAGCCAGCTCGTTCTGGGTTCATAGTTCATGTGACCTGAGGTGGTTTTTTTTTTTTTTTTAGCTTCACAGGCAGTTTAAATCAACCTTGAAGTCATTTCTTAAATGATTAACTGCACGTTTGGCTCTTCAAGTGTTTTCTTGAAGAACTTCCTCTTTGTTCCACTTCAGATACATAAGAGAATAGGGATCAGTGATGATTAAGTCTTCATCTGTTTTAAGCTTCAAGAGGAAAACTACCTTTGTGTTCATAGTGTTTACTAGATGGTTTTAGGTTTTCTCTTGCCATGAAATTTGGAGAAAGAAGGGTTGCATTTCCTGCAGCCTACCTTTTCTGCTTCTTGAGACATCTCAGAGAGGGAATCTTTCTGCCTGATAACAGAGTTTCTCCTCTTGCCATAGGATTTCTCTTTATGAGCCACAGCTCCACACTGAACAGTGGCTTGCTTTCCAATGTATGCTTATTGGTAAAGTATTTAAAGTTTTTTGTGGTTACTACTAAAGTAATTAGGCAAATAAAGTAACATCAGCCAAGAGAATGTCTTAAATCCTGGGCTGTACTGCTGGTCTGGCCTGAGATGTACTCACTCTGGGCCAAGTGTTGTTGTTGTTGTTTTGTTTGCTTTTGTTTTTCAAGACAGGGTTTCTTTGTGTATACTTAGCTGTTCTAGATAGAACTCAGTCTGTATAGCAGGCTGCCTTCAAATCCACAGAGATCCATCTGCCTGCCTCTGCCTCCTGAGTGCAGGGATCAAAGGCATGCACCACCGCTGCTGAGTACAAGGGCCAAGTGTTCGTAACTTGTAAAAGTTAAAAAATTTAGTTTGTTGTTTTTTTAATTAGTAAATTGATACTCTGTTTATTAAAGAGGTGTGGGGTTGGTCATACTGTCAGTGGTAAAGAGTTTGCATCCTGTTGAGCTTCTGAAATAGTGCTTTCCACAGCTAACAGCCTCAGGTGAGGCACAGACACAACTGCTTAAAGATAAGGATTTCTGGGCTCCACATACTCACTACAAGTTGGGGAAAGGCTTAGAAATGCTCATTATTTGAAGGTTCCCCAGATAATCCTGGAACTGCCTAAAATTGTGGCTCAAAATATTAACTGTTGTATATTTCTGGGAAAGCCATAGTGTTTATCAACTTCTCAAAGGATTGGAGTTGTCAAATATGTTAGAACTTGTTAAAGTATAGGTGGCCCGTGCCTCACTCTCACAGGTGCTGTGTCTGTAAGTCTGTTGCATGCCCAGGGGTTTGCATTTTTTTTAACTGTAAATAATTCTTTGGTATGGTCGCTGCTACTAGACAAGAGCACTGTGTTTTACTGCTGTTCTAGGCTTTGCCTAGCAGTATACTTTCAGGATCAAGTTCTGGCAGCATAGTAGATCTTTCAGAATTCTTATCAATTATTAACAGTGATAAATAGAATGAAACACAGCCAACTCAGTATGATTGTCACTGCAAGAAGGTAAAGAAAACAGTGTTGGCAAAGAAAGTAACAGAGCAAAAGCCTGCAGGGAGTTTTTACAGTTCACTAACATATGGAAGTGTCATGAAGAATTGCTTCTAAGCAGTGTTTGCTTTACTATAGAAAAGTGTTTATTTCTTGCCCTGTAAGCTTGAGGCTATGAGTTGGACCCCAGCTTTAGCATTCAGCGAAAGAGAGACCGAGATGGTAGTAACATTTATTCTTTTGAGATCAATGTAAGCAATACAGCAAGTAACTCTTTAACCTGTGCGTGCACGCGCGCTTCCCTCCCTCCCTCTCTCTCTTTCTCTCTCTTTCTCTTTCTCCTTCTCTTGTCTCTGTCTCTGTCTGTCTGTCTCTCTCTCTCTCTGTCTGTCTCTCTCTCTGTCTCTCTGTCTCTCTCTCTGTCTCTCTCTCTGTCTCTCTCTCTCTCTCTCTCTCTCTCTCTCTCTCTCTCTCTCTCTGTAAAATGCTCAGTGGACACTCAGAAGATGTTTTGGTTTCTACACTCGAAATTATAAGCTTAAAGTAATGTTCACGTTTCCTTAACAAAAATAAACTACTGTATAGAGCTGACTTTTGACCTAGTAAAAGATAATATAGAGAATCTCTGAAATAGGAAATCTCAGAAAGTGGGCAGCCAAGTATTAATACTTGGAAATGGTTAAAAAGTCAAAAAGTGCTCTTAATCCACAGGAACCCTGATGTTATGTTGTCCAGTGTCTTTGATAGGCCATCTGAAACTTTGAAGAAAATTAGGATTATAGAGTAATAAGTCTTTATTATAATCCATGAAATATAAATATATGTGTGTGTGCACCCATACATATACATACATATATATTCCATGCAATAGCAACCATATGATGGCTCACAACCATCTATAATGAAATCTGGTGTTCTCTTCTGGCATCCAGGTGTCAAATAAATACATGTCTTTTTTCTTTTCTTTCTTTTTTTTTTTTTTTTCTTTTTAAGACAGGGTTTCTCTGTGTAGTCTTGGCTGTCCTGGACTCAACTTTGTAGACCAGGCTGGCCTCGAATTTACAGAGATCCACCTGCCTCTGCCTCCCAAGTGCTGGGATTAAAGGTGTGCACCACCACTGCCTGGCTGTAAATGTATCTTTTAAAAAACATTTATAACTGACTCCCCCATATGCAAGAAAAGTAGGATTTTTCATTAAATGATAACTTTGATAAGTTTTAAAATCTAGATCCTTTTTTTTTTTCTTTGGCTTTTGAGATGAGATTTTTTAGCATAGCCCTGGCTGGCTTAGAATTCACTTATGTAGACTAGGCTGGCCTCAAACTTAAAAGGTACATCTGCCTCTATCTCCTAGTACTGGAATTAAAGGTGTGAGCCACTGCACTCTGCCTTTGTATACTTATTAATGATTTAACATTTTTATTTGCTTCCTTCTGTCTCCTTCACATACATGCATTATCTTCCTGTTTTTAGACCCTATGAAATTCTTCCACACGAGTTTCTGGAAATCTGATTCTCTTATACTAGACTCAGGTAGCTAGATTTATAAAATATAAATGTAAGATACAAGCTTTCTTCCTTTCTTTCTTTCTTTCTTTCTTTCTTTCTTTCTTTCTTTCTTTCTTTCTTTCTTTCTTTCGACAGGAGTGTTGGCATCTAACTCTCAGAGATCCACTTGCCTCTGCTGCCCATGTGCTGGGGTTAAAGGTGTATGCCATCTTGTCTTCCAGCTTTTCTTTATTCAGTTTGGGGTTAGTCCTTGTTCCATTTATTCTGGTTCAGTTTTTTGATGCAGGTTATCACTGTAACCCAGTCTGGCCTGGAAGTCAGTATGTATGAATTCAGTGTTCATATACCCTCCTGTCTCAGCCTCCCATGTACCAGGGTGTTCACAGGCAACTGCTCCCATACCCAGCTCTTACCATTTGTAAGCATGAAGATGGTCATAAGATGAGTGAAGGGAACACATCCCCGATTAACACTGCTTGTAGTCAGTATCTGAAGAATATCATCCAGCCCACAGTGCATTGACTTGCCTTTTGCAGGATGTGTTGATAACAAATTTGTTAGTCAGGCCTCTAGTATCTTTGTCTCATAGTCCTCTATTTAAAGCTCAGAGGTTAAAGTTTAATAGAGCATATGACAGAATACTTTGCTCTCTGACATCCCATGCCAGCAATCATGAAAACAATATAGTTATTTCATACTGTGTAACAGTGTAAAAAATTACTCCATCTCCAGAATTCTGGGGCTAATGGCGTTCTTACTGCCACAGCCTGCAAAGTTGTAGAAAAAGGAAATTAAGTAATGCTTCAGTATTAGGAGGCAGGAGGACTTATCAGGGTAATTCTGAAAGAGAAGTCTGAGGTGAGAAACAACTAAACAATTCTAGAGTTTCAGTATGTGTCTTCCTAGTGTTCAGAAAGCCTAGAAGGGCTGGAGATAGAGTTCTGTGATAAAGTTAGTATATGAGGTACTAGCTTTGATTTTCCAGCATCTTAAAAGGAAGGATTTTTAAAAATTATAAATTCAGCTGTAACATAGAATTTCAAAACATCATTAGTGCAAACCTTTAACAGGAAGTCTACAAAATTACAAAATGAGCATTGATACTAGACTCTGGCTGTTATCAAGGATATAGTGAGAATGGGGGAAGAGATACTAATTCTTCATGTTAATTTCCAACAGTTAAAATCCTTTGTTTTAATCACTAATGTCTGTGTCTTCTGAAAATACCATAAATTGTAATAGGAAAAGAGCTTTTCTTTATCTTATTGTGGAAAAGGTTTATTTATCTATGTATAGTCTGTCTGTATCTCTCTATATCTATCTTTCTATCCATCTATCTATAGTCTGTCTGTCTGTATCTATCTATATCTACCTATCTATCACTTATCTATTTGTATGAATGAACACCATCTTCCTGTAAATCTGTACGACTAAAGAGGGCATCATATCCCATTATAGATGATTCTGAGCCACCAAATGGTTGATGGGAATTGAGCTGAGGACCTCTGGAAGAGCAACCAGTGCTTTTAACCAGTGAGACATCTCTCCAGTCCCCTAACTTTCTTTTTATCATCAGAACCAAGCACATAGAAGACCCCACATGGATTGCTTGACTTAGTGTACTACTACTTATTGGCAAGAGTGAGGTGGTGTGTGTGTGTGTGTGTGTGTGTGTGTGTGTGTGTGTGTGTGTGTGTGTGTTCATTTGTTTGTAGAGGTCTAGGGCTGATGTTGGTAGTCTTCCTTGATTGTTTTTCTGCCTTTTTTTGTTCTTTTTTTCTTTCAATCAAGATGTTAGTCAAACCCAAAGCTTGCTACTATGTTCTGAAGCTCCATCTCCAACACCAGAGCTAGAATTACTGTGAACTGCATGGTCACCTGCCCTTTACATGAGTTATAGAAATCTGAACGCTATATCTCTTCCTTGAAGTCCTTTATTTATATGAGAGAAGGTCTGTGTACATCCCTGGTTGTCTTAGAACTCACTCATTATGTATGGAAGTGCTTTTTAATAGCCAAGCTAACTCCCCAGCTAGAGGGAGGAAGTGATTTGATGAATCTGTAGCCTTTAGAAATACATATATAACTAAACCATAATGCTATGCTCTGCAGTCTGTGCAGGATCTGTATATATTGAGTTATGAAATATTCTCGTGGGTATTTATCATGATACAGGAATATTGTGCTTATATATTTTTGTGGATATATAGAAAATATATTCCACACTGAGATATTTGTCAGAATCTAGTTAGCCATATAAGGCCATATCTAGTTGAGGTTCATTTAGGTGTGATTGTTCATCTATTTTTTTCTAACAATATGTCTTTTTGGTGTTTCCCTTTTAAAAATATTCATTCATTTATTCATCCATTTATTTATTGAGAAAAAGTCACATTACATAGCTTGGCTGTCCTAGAGCTTTCTATGTTGACCAGGCTGGCCTTTAACTCAGAGCTCACTTGCCTCTGTCTCCTGCTAATGCTTTCTTAAAAAGTCTATACTGCTAGGACACTGAACACAGAAGAAGTAGTTCATTCCTTAGTGTTCTCCCCTTGATTATCAGACCTGACAGAAGTTTTTGTATTTTGTTCTTGGGTTTTTTTCTGGTCTTTACTGTTGGCAAAATCACCAGGATTTCATTCTTCCATATGTAGAAAGGTGTAGAATTCACTTTTACAGGCCAAGCTAAAATGTAAGTAAAATGTCCATTTAACCCTTAATTTCATTTGCAGCCTTCTTACGTTATTTGGAAAGGACAGATTTTCTTTGGAAAGCCAGGCAACGTTGCCTTCTTTTTAGCTGCTGTTTACATTCTCAACTCTGTTGGTTTATTCAGCTTGTAACCTGGAAACTAACTAAAAAGGAAGGAAGTGAGATGTGTATTCTGGGCCAACTGGAGTAGCTTCCTCTTCCTCTAGCCTGGTTCAGCAGCTTGAAAAGGCCTCAGTCTTCCCCCTCCATCAGAGGGCAGGGTGGGGATTGATTAGCTCTTTGCTTTTCTGTGTCGGATTGGAGTTTTCTATTCCAGTAAGGTTTAAGGATCAAGGAGACTGGAGCTAGAGAGATGGCTCAGTGGTTACGAGCACTGACTGCTCTTCCAGAGGTCCTGAGTTCAATTCCTAGCACACGTGATAGCTCACAACTATCTATAATAGGATCTAATATCCTTTTCTGGCATGCAGATGTACATGTAGACAGAGTACTATATACATAATAATTAAAATAAATCTTATAAAACATTCAAGGAGACTTGGTAAAACCTAGAAATTTTCTATGTCATCACTTCCCTGTTTTTGTGTTAGAAATTTGTCAGATTACAAGAACAAACATCAATGTATTTCCTTCTGTCCACCCATCCATCCTTTCTTGTTTTGTTTTCCAAGACAAGGTTTCTCACTGTAGCCCTGGCTGGCTTGACTCACTCTGTAGAAGAGGCTGTTTTTAAACTCACAGAGATCAACCTTCCTCTGCTCCCAGAGTGTTGGGATTACAGGCGTGTGCTACTATGCTTGTCTTTTAATGTATGTCAAATCCCAGTTCAACATTTAAAGGTATCCTGTTGCGTGTCACCAGTTGCTTGTATGTATCTCTTTGCGTTTTTGTTGTGCATTAAGAGTTGTTTAGCTAAGTTCTCTAGAGATGCCCTTTTACTTTATTTCAGCCTTGATAGAGTTTGGAATATGTTTAAGATGAATATTTGGTTCCTCAATAATGGTGTCGGTTATTTTGATTTTATCTTAAGGAACAGGAATTGATGACTGGCAGTTGTTTTGATCCTGTGGTTCTTTGTGCTATTGCTTCTGTTGGGGTCTGATAGTACTTGTGTAGCATTTTTTAAAGTGTGGTGCATATATAATCAAACTTGAATACATAGCTCATTATATAGCCTTACACCATTATGTACTGTAAATTGTAGAAATAGAGTATAAAATGTTCTTCTTTATAAAGCATTTGGCTCTGTTGTTTGGGACTTAGAGATTGCTGTATGTGTCCAGTGGTTATCCTCTGTAACATACATGACCTCTTTTTTCCTTCCCATGTGTTTTCTATATCATGAAAATGAGTTATTAGGATTGTGTATTGTGATTTAATCTTTACTTGACAGCGTTATTTAAAATACTTTATGCTAAAGTAACATTATAGTATCATTGGAAAAGGCCTTAATCTTTATGCTAAAGTAACATTTTAGTATCATCCATCAACTATAAAAAAGCATTTTATTTTAGCGCCACCCATGCTCTATAAAATGAAACTATATTTACTCCCATACTTAGAACAATCATTGCCTATTGCTTCATCTTCCCTCCATGCCCATTGTTGGTTTTAGAGATAAGGTTTCAGTCTAGCCCAGGCTGGCCCTGAGTTTATGTCAGTCCTTCTGTCTCAACCTCACAGTTATGAGTCACCACATCCAGTAAAGCTTTATTTGCTCATTTTTATTGTGTGTGATTCTTTAAGTGGGACGGAAAACATTTCAGGTAAATCTTAACACTGAAACCTCTGTGTTAGGAGCTAAGATTTTATTTTGTTACAAAGATTTATCGTTTGATTATACTGACAAATGAATGGATATGACCTACTATTTAACATGGAGCCACAAATCATATTTTTATTTCTTGTCTTTGGGTTGTTGAGAAGCTGAAGTTAGGTATAGACTCACATAAGCTTCTGTTTATAAAATTATAACACACTGTTTTGGTCCAGAAGAAATACATGATTAACACATGTAATTATAAATCTTTTAGCACTTTTATTAAAAATTAAAATGCCAGACATGGTGGTGCACGCCTGTAATCCCAGTACTCAGGAGGCAGAGGCAGGCAGATTATTATGAGTTCGAGGCCAGCCTGGTCTACAGAGCAAGCAAGTATAGGACAGCCAAGGCTACACAGAGAAACCCTGTCTCAATAAAATAAATAAGAAAGAAAAAATAAAGAAGCAACACTCAAGGTATTACAACATTAACTAATATAACCAAGGTGTGGATTCAAGGTATATCTTAGCATGCAATTCTTTTATTTGGTACAGAGAGCACACATCTCACTTCAGATGAAATATATTTTAGATGGGCCATTGCTACACGTGTGTAGTCACTCGTTTCAGTTAATATTATACAGCATAACCATAGAGTTATGAACCAGTTTGCTTATTTTTTTCTGAGTTGGGCGTAGTTTGTCGTTTTATTTTACTTCACTACACTTTTTGTTGGTTGGTTGGTTGGTTGGTTGGTTGGTTTTTCAAGACAGGGTTACTTTGTGCGATGGAGCTCTGGCTGTCCTGGGCTCACTTGGTAGACCAGGCTGGCCTTTAACTCACAGAGATCTGCCTGCCTCTGCCTCCAGAGTGCTGGGGTTAAAGGTTGTTGTTTTTTGTTTTCTTATGGCTTTGTTTTGTTTTCTTGTGACAGCGTTCTGCTAGCCCAGGCTGGCCTTGAACTCACAGCATCCGCCCCAACCCCCCATGTTTGTTTATCACAAGCCATCACCACCACATCAAGTGCTTGGGGTTTTTTGTTTGTTTGTTTGTTTGTTTTGTTTGTTTGTTTTGTTTTGTTTTGTTTTTGGTTGGTTGGTTGGTTGTCTTTTTTGGAGAGACAGGCTCTCCTTCAAGTCTCCAGGTGGTGAAGATAACCTGGAATTCTTGTCACTGTGCTTCTACTTCCCAAGTGAGGAGTCGGATCAGGCGTGTGCCAGTGACACAGTCTCAGGTTTTAAACTGATTTTGCTCAGAGTGGTTTTTGTTGTTGTTTGGTTGTTTTTTTACATTTTACGACAAAAGTGGTTTTTGATACTATAATTACAGCACTTCTCTCTTCTCTTCCTCTCATATTTGTACAAACCTTCTTGATCTATTTCAATCAAGTTCATGGCCTCTTTTTTCATTGATTGTTACTGCATGAACGTGTGTGTGTGTGTGTGTGTGTGTGTGTGTGTGTGTGTGTTCCTAAGTATAATCTGCTCAGTCTGTATGATGTTACATAGCAAAAATAATTTTAAATAAAAAATAATTTTGAAAAGTCTAAACCACAGTTTTAAAAAGTAGTTTAATGATACTCTTTATTTTTCCAACTTGATATTTACATATTTTTTTTTAGCTTTTTGCTTTCTCACCTTGGTAATTCTGGAAAGCAAAAACTTTGCTTTAATAAGGAGACAGTAAACTTGAGCTCTTCGTCTCGCCACTAGTCTGTCTTTGTCTGTTGTTAAAATTATGAGCCAGTCTCTATGGCCGCAGCCAAATGAGTAATCACCAGTAATGTGACTCGTGCTGGAAGTGACTCCATCAGCACCTGTGACGGGGGATTAGTTACAGTTTACAGAGCACCGCCTCTTCCCTTCTCTCAGTGTGCCCTAAGCCAAGTCCTCGTTCTCATTTGGGTGTCTGCGCTGTTGGAAGCCACGGCTGTGTGTTTCCATGCAGACAGTACAGTGGGAAAGCTTCCTCTAGCTAATGGATGGCTGTTCTCTTTATTTGGAGTATCTTACTGGTTATGTAAGCGACCTCGGGAGAAATTATCCTGACCCAGATCGGAGGATGCAGTAGTGCTTCAGCTGCAGGATTTCTTCGTCGTTAACACCACAGTGCTGATGACAAAGAGCAAGTTGTAATCCTCATCACTGCCTGGCTGAGCCGGGCAGACAGAAAATCGTCATTTGCTGGTCCGAGGGCTTGTTCGGTTACAGCCTCCGCTTCGTTTTGTGGTCTTGGCTTTTCTTCCTATACAATGACGGCGCTTCAAGTTAGCTCAGAAACGCTTGGTTTGAAAGCCATTTGCTTGTGATTGTTTTTGAAGACTAAAGAAGTATTTATACTCGATTAAAAACATACTGCTCAAGAACAAAATGAAATGTCAGCTGTATTTAGACCTTTAAAGCCTTGGCTTGGATTGCTGAGGTTTAAAGATACTTTAAAGTTGTCAAGAACTAAGTACGGTTTGTATTTTTCTGCTTCCCTTTTCTTTTGTCTTTATTACATTTGGTTTTGCTTCTTAGCCTTAGGAATTGAGGTCACTGCCTTTTATAGTTCTAGGCTCAATGGTCTTAGTTTTAGTATTTTTTAAACTGTTTGAAAGATGTTTACTGTGTTGGCGATAACTTAGTAACACTAAAAACTTAATTTAAAAACCAGAGTTTAATTGTTTTGAGTGTTTTGGCAGACATGCCTCAGATTAGCGACAGTGTTTAAGTATTTGTTCTGTGAGGGGTTTGTGTTTTCCTTTCTTGGTGGTGGTATAGATCCCCTCCCCCACCCCAACTTGTTTTCTAACAGTATCATGTTCTCAATAGACCTGCTGGGGTGGGAATTTGGACTTTGTTCTTTCAAGTAGCTTCAGTCTTTTTTTCTGTTTTGTAGGCTAAACCTTGACTTACAAAATGTGGCCTAGATAGTTTTTAGTTTCAGTATTTTCCTTTGTTGAGATCTGGACTTGTATTTTTGTAGTTAATGAGCTTGATTTTTTTTTTTTTTTTTGACCTGAAAAAGAACGTGTTAAATGTTAACCAGAGATTGTTAGAAACTCAGGCTGAGTTTCCTGTGCAGTACAACACGGTGACCTGTAACGTGTTTTGTCTGGGCAGCTGAGCTATATTTGAGAACTGTAGACGATTTATTTAAAAAATTTTTTCGGGGAGGGCTCATCTGTTCTCCTCTTCCTCATGTGAATGGAATGTGGTGCAGCATGGAGCCCCAAACAGGATACAGTTGTTCGAACATTCTTCCTATAGCGTGGTAGGCCTTTCTAGAAATATAGGCTTTCAACAGGGTTTATTTTGGCTTTAGACTATTTTTAAAGTTTGGTTAACACTAGCTAATGACCTTACATGAACTTTGAGTCCCCTAACAAAATGGAAAAAATGTTTTGTTTCAACTGAATGTTCAGTTTTAAGTTAGTGTCTTCCACTTGGGTTTTCAGAGATTCAAGCCTTTTGTGATTAGGGCCATATTCTACTGGGCTGCTTCCCCTTAGGCAGAGGAAGTTCCTCATAGAATGTCTTTAGTGTCTTGAATTAGTTATGCATGAGCTCTAGTTTCTGTACATTCCAGTGCACCTACAGCAGAGAAACATTTACTATGGACTTATTATTAAAGCTACAAAATCTATTTATTTCCATTTTAATATGAACATGTTAATTTTTGATGTGTGTTAGAAACAAAAATTAACATTGTTACATAGCTCATTTGCCACCTTAAAAAATCATAGTATATTTTAACTCTTACATTTGTATTTTATAAAGTAAGCTTTACAGTGGCCCAGTTGGTAATTTAATATATTTTAATGTTTCTTTAACAAGCACTGTAAAGTGTTTCTACTTGGTGAGAGTATTATCTGTAGTTAAAATGTCATTGTACATGGTATCATTTGTAATCAGTCTTTGTCACACATATTTGCTAGCAAAATTTTACCAAAGGCTTTCAGTTAATTACCTTAAAATTTGAGAAATTATTTTATTTAGAAATTAGACCCCTTGCTAAGTTAACTGGTAGTAATTTAAATTATGTTAATTTGCTGAGTTTTACCTCTAAAACTCTGGCCCACCTTGCACAGGAGAGCTCTTGAGAACAGGAATGTTTTTGATACTATAAAATGACTGGGTCTCAGGAAATGCAAAACACCTGTATTACTTGCATAAGAAAGACAACTAAGTTAACTTGTGTTAAGTCCTACTAAATTGTGTCTTTAGCCACTTAGATAATAATCTTTTGTGTATCCTTTTTTGTTAACCATTATGGTTTGGCCTGAAGTGTTTGGAAAAGAAACAGATAATGTCCAAAGATTGAAAGTCCTCTTGAGAAGGAGCCAGTGTTCTCTCATTTACCAAAGCTAAACTAATAGAAGTATAACATGAATTTTTTTCATTGTAGAAATAAGTTAATTTAATAGCTCTTTATGTTAACATATTTCATATAATCAGATAACATGAGTCTTTAAAGAGTGAGTAAATTATCTTATAAATAATGATAGGATTTTATGAAATAGTAGATTTAGGAATCTAGGTCCCTCCAAAAATAGAAAAAAATTGGTAACAGGCAGTGATAGATATCCAATTAATGTAGGAATTTTTTATTTTGAAAATGTAATTTCCAGCACAAAATACTTTGAGTATGTAGTACTTAAAAGGCTAGGCTGAAACATAAAAAATTGTTGTAATTAGATTATTTCAATTAAAGAAAATGTTATTTGCTCACAAAATCATTGTAATTTAGAGTAGAAATTAGGTATGTTTAAATTTTTTTCTTTATTCTCATGTACTGATCAAAAAGTTTATAGAGCACAGTGAATCTACTGAGTCTTGTTAAGAATTTCCTAAATGTAGAAATTAACTCTTTGAAAACTCCTTCAAACTAAAACTCTTGACTTTTCCCAGAGCATTTTGTATTTCTTTAAGACATAATAACAAGAAAGGGAAAGCACAAACACTCGTTGATTTAAGAATCCTAGAAATATTTGCTATCTGTCAAAAGCTTTGCTTTGTGTCCAGATAGTATTCAGTTTGCCTTGTAATGAGGAAGTTTCTTCTGGTATACATATATGTATGGCTTCTGTGACTGTCTGTCTGTCTGTCTGTCTGTCTGTCTGTCTCTCTCTCTCTCTCTCTCTCTCTCTCTCTCTCTCTCTCTCTCTCTCTC
>OU015751.1:15968677-16036768 GCA_907169655.1 Acomys percivali | reverse complement strand
ACACACACACACACACACACACACACACACACACACACACACACACACACCCCTATAAACAAACATGTTTGAGAAATAGCAGCTCTTTTCCATGCTGGGTTCATATACCTTAACATGATTTTAATCTGCGTTTCCCTATGTTACTGACAGATGATTCTCACCATCTGAATGAGATCAATTCTTTAATATACTCTGCTAACTAAAAAGAAAAAAACCTTTCAAGTCAGGATATGAGTCTTTATTTAAGTATATGGTTTGCAACCTCCTCACCCCTACCCCATTCTGTTGGTTTTCTTTTCTCTTCTGGTAACATGCTGTGATGTAGAAATGTTTTAATTAATGAAGTTCTAAGTGGTCTGTTCTTTGTTGAATGCGCTTTTGGTGTCACAGCCAAGAAATGATCGGCAAATTGAATGTCAAGAAGATTGTTCTAAATGTATTCTTCAGAGACTCTTATTTTAAGTGTTTTGTCCATTTTTATTTAATTTTAAGAAATAGTGTCAGCTAAGGGCCAAATAGTTTATTCTTCAGCATTACTTGTTGGAAAGATTATCTGTTACAGTGATTATTAGTTACAGTGAAACTCAGCTGATTATTGTACTGTAATTTATTTCTGCACTTTCTATTCTACACCCTTGATCTACCTGTCTTTATGCCAGTTTTCATACAGTTCTAATTAGTTACGATTTAATTATTTAGGATGCCACCTCTTTTCCCTACAGCCACATACCATGTTAAAATGATTGCCAGTCTAAAATAACTAACATAACTATCACTCTGTTCTGTCATTGAAATTTTGTGAATGTTCCAGATAAATCTTGGTTTTATAACTCTTATATGAATACTATGCAATAGATTAACCATTGCAGAAAACAGGTGCTTGAAGTTTGAGCAAAAGGGCAATATTGTGGTTGCTGAGCTATGACATCCAGCTATCACTTGTATGCTGGCCATTTGCTGTAATTGTGAGTTTAAAGATTGACAGGATACTGAATTCTCTTTCAATGTAGGGGAAGGTGTACACATCTCATTACAGAACCATGCTGCAAGTTCTAAAATAGTAGTTTATTTATAGTGTTTGTAGACTACCAGATATGTGTGTCTTCTTAGAAATAGAATTTTACTCGAAGTTAGATGAGGAACTAGACGTGTGGTTTGGTGGTACAGTACTTGCTCAAGGTCTTCGTTTGAATTTCACAGTGATAAAAACAATCAAAACATGGGAAAGACATGAATGTTTCCTAATACGGTACAGTATTTTAGGGTTTTCCCAGGAACAGAGGGAAGGGGAAATTGACTTAAATACTGAAGTCTAGAATCTACTGAATAGGCCAACCTTGAGTCCAAAGGCAGTCTGGAATCATAAGGACCAACTTTCCTTAGAAGACCTTAGTCTGTCTTAAGCTTTCAGCTGATTGTGGAGGCTTATCTGTTACTCAGATTCTGCTTACTTAGAGATAATTAAACCCAAAGGCCCCTTGTAGAAATATGAGACTGACACTTGACCAAATACCTGGGCACCATAGCATAATTCAGTTCACACAAAATTGTCACTGGTGCTACTGATATTTGATTTTCTTGTCTTGAGTTTTTGGAGGGCAGGTTTCTATGGCTTCATAATAAATGCCCTCATCACTTCCTCTTCTTTAGTTGCCAAACCGTCTTTCCCCTTTGCAGTGCTCTCCTGTCCACAGCACCATTGACTGCCGTTCTGAGATAGCTTGGGAGAGTAGGAGCCGTCAAAGCACTGGTTAATCTTGAAATTATCAGCATTTATATGGCCTCTTAGGTGTTTCCAGAATCCTAAGTGTGGATTTACCCTCTTCCAGCAGAGGTCAGGGGGCCTTGTACTTATGCTAGGCAAGCAGTGCTGCTGAGTGCAGCCCCAGCTCCTAATACTTTTGGCTTTTGGATGGTCCTTTTCTGGATCTTGGTTCTCAGCTGTTTGTTTCTCCTGGCTGCCTAGTAGTTCGTACCTGTTTGATAAAGACTTAATTATAACTGAGCAATATGCTTCTATCATATTTGTTCTTAAGTAGGAGTCCTCATAGCCCAGTGAATTCCTTTTCTTGTGTACAGATTGAGACTCCAGAACTACACAAGGTGCTGAAGAATGTATCTGTGGAGACTTTGCAGTTGAGATCTGTACATTTCACTGCTTCCTAAGGCTGGTATTAGAAGAGAACTCTCTTAATGTCTATGGCGTCTGTATGAGCAGACTTGTATTATTGGTGGCATGGGCCTGACATGCTCTTGCTGTTGGGGAGCATTGTGTGGCTGCTGTGGGAGAGTGCGATTATGCAGTGATCCCCAGCCCCAATAGGAGAGTGTTAAACTGCTGATTACATCACTTCCAAAGCTTTTCTCATTTTTCCTTGCTCCATAGATAAGCTTAAATTCACACATTTGAAATTAACTTTTTAATGAACTTAAGTAGAAACACAACTATTGATTGCTTAGCTCCATTTCTTCCTCCCTAACTCGTAAGAATCCCCTCCCACATTCTCCATCCCCTATAAGATTTATTGTATCTGATTTTATAAATGATACTGTTAAAGTAGATCTAATTTACAACTTTAAATTAAAACTTTAAAATAGAGGAACTAAAAAAAAAAAAAGAACTAAAAAGAATAGAGGAACTAAAGTCAGTACTACAATTGTGTGGTTGTAGAGTACAATAAATTGCTAGACTTCATTGAGATTTTATTTAAACATGTATATCTAGATATTTATCCAACTATAAAATCTGTCTTCTTTGGGAATTTTGCTCCTTTGGGATAGACATGTTAATTATTAGAAATCTAGGAGTTGATAGTGCAGCAGAGATCTCACTGTCAGAATACCGGGCAAGGTACAGTCATGTGACTAGGTCACGACTACTATCATTACAGCTGTTGTAACTTTGGGGTGCAGTGTCGAGCCCAGGGTTCCTTTCATGCTGAGCTCTTGCTCTCCCAACTGATGTACATACACCCTCAGCCCAACAAGTTAATTTATATTGTATTTTAATTTACATAGTAGTACACAATACCCCATTCATTATATTGGTGATTTTTCTATGTGCTAATGTATGCAGAAGCACATATCGTGTTCTGAAGTTTTTGTGCTAAAGAGAATGTATATGGTATTGATATCAGACTGTAGGAGTGTGGGTTCAGGAAATAAATAACTACAGTGCTTATCTAGCATGTGTGACACCCTAGATTTAAATCCCTGGAGTATAGAAAGAGGGATGGGAATTGCCTTTGTGTATAAATGTCAGCCCATGATGTATATATTTTCAAGAAGCCCTCAGAAGTTTGAGAAATGCTTAAAAAAAAAAAACCAAAACAAAACCATATTTTCATACATAGCTAGTGAAACATTTTATTCTTCCTCAAAAATAATGGGTCACATAATTATTAAAGTTATATTTTTTATTTTCCGTGGTTTTGTGTGTGTGTGTGTGTGTGTGTGTATGTGTGTTTGTTTTCCAGCCAAGATTCTTCTGTCCTGTATGTAATCTCAACCATTCTTGTTTGTTTGTTTGTTTATGTGTGTGGATCTTTTGCATGCAGGCATGTATGTTTGTATGTATGCGCTTGTGTGCCAGGTTCCTGCAGAAGTCAAAATACATATCTTTGAACTGGAGTTATGGATGGCTATGAGTCACCATATGAGTGCTTAGAATTGAACCTTGGTCTGCAGTAAGAACAAGTTCCCCGAACTGCTGAGCCATCTCTCTAGCTTTTCACAACCATTTGTACCAACCAACAACTGAGCTGCGTATGCTTTTTGTATTTTATGTCACATTTACTTTTAATTTCCAATGTTAGAATAATTCTAGGGTGGAATTACAGCTAAGGGGTACGGTTGTTCTAAAGCTTTTGCTTTTTTCTTTTTACTGAAGTGTCCTAAATTTCCAGTGTCACGTATAAGGCAATGCAGGCATGTTGCATGTACATTGCAGAATGCTGAACACTGAAGGAAAACATCAATCATACCTAACATTTCAGTATCACTGTATTGTCCCCACTCTGAGATGGGCCCTTAATTTATTTTGGCATCATTTTCTATGCGTCTGTGAACTTGTATTTCCTTACACAGCTACTCCAAATTATCATTACTGTACTAAACTTCCTTCTTTTCTACTAGTAGCTGACCTTTCTCCTACTGCTCAGAGGAAACCGAGGTTACAAGCAGGAACCCCCTTAACTTCCTGTTCTTAGGCCTATTTTTGTACCTTTTATTTGCCTCTTTTTTTTTTTTTTTTTTTTCCCTAGTCTCAAAGATAAGTGCACTTGGTGTTTCTTCAGTTTTACAAATATTCTCTTGAGTGTAAGGAGGAGTGTGCAGGTGGGTGGGGTTGGGATTTGTAGATTAGAAGAGCTCTGGTGAGGTGCACAGCAGGGGACGGCAAGAGGAAGGACTGACTCCCTGTCATCTACATGCAGGCACACACGGAAATACAGAATTTTAAAAACAAGTCTGTGTAAATAAATAAAGGCCAAAAGGAACTAGAAATCACCAACTGGAGTGGAAAATGAAAAGGCCATAAAGTAAGCATTCAAAGAATAGAAGACTATAGAAATTAGGAGATGTTGACAGTTACAAAGCTATTCAGTGGGACTTAACGAGCTAAATGAAGACTTGATTTTGTTTTGATAAGTTTGGATTGGAAGCAAGCCCCCAGAGCATTTTGAGCAGAAGAGTGATGTGATAAAGCCTTTTATTTCTCCTAATTTTACTTTATTCTGTTTATGTATGTTTTGTCTGCCTATATGTTTGCACACCAGAAGAGGACATTGTATCCCTTGGGGCTACAGCTGTGATCGTGGAGGCAGGAGCTGATGCAGAGGCCATGGAGGGGTGCTGCCTGCAGCAGGATCTTAGTGAGCCATTTCCTCAGCTGAGTTTCCCTCCTTTCAGATTACTCCAGCTTGTTTCAAGTTGACATAAACTAGCCAGCACACTATCACTCACTGTTAGTTTATACCTAGGAGCTTTTAGAAAACTGCTTTATGCAGATTTGTGATCTTATGTAGGTTGAACTTCGCTGTGATGGATTATTTTTCTTTTAAACCCAAGGTGTTCTCGACGAGTGTTTTCAGCTATGACTTGAGGAAGCTGCAGATAGTAGATTGTGCTCAGCAGATGTTGTAAGCAGGTGACTCAGCTGTGGATACTCCATGTCAGTAAATGGCTTGAAAAAAAATTGCCTTCTAGACCTTTTTATAAAGTTCACACGTATTACTTAAGATACCAAAGAATTGTGTGGCTTTAGAAGGATTTTTTTTTTTTTTTTTTTTTTTTTTGGCTTTTTCTTTTTTCTCCATTATTTTTTGGACGTATATATTTATATTATCACATTCTGTCTATTGGTACTTTTCTCCCCTGGATTTCTGAGCGATTGCATACACTAAATCCAGGCTTAGAGATCCTTGTGAGGAGCCATAGGGGACACTGGGAACTGAACTTAGGTTGTCCAGTTCTCTGCTAGAACAAGCCATGTTCATAACCACTGAGCCATTCTTAGTGTTTTGGCTATTTGTATTTCACAGCTTTGAAAAAGACATCTTTCCTATCTTTTATTTATTTATTTATTTATTTATTTATTTACTTATTTATGTTTTTCGAGGCAGGGTTTCTCTGTAACCCAGACTGTCCTGGACTCACTTTGTAGACCAAGATGGCCTTGAACTCATAGCGATGCCTCTGCCTCCCAAGTGCTAGAATTAAAGGCATGCGCCACCACTGCTCAGCTTAGGGGAAAATATTCAATGGCTGTTTTTCTCTGTAGACCAGGGTTACATTAAACTTGTAGAGATCCACCTGCTTCCGCCTCCCAGAGCTAGGGTTAAAGGCATGTGCCACAACTCCTGGTTTGGCTTTGTTTTTTGTTTTACTCTGCTAACCTAAGATGGGAAGTTCTTATTACTAAGGATACTTGGCAGATTGTCAAATTGCAGAAATATTACAGTTCTTTAAATTTTTCTTACCAAAGCCTGGGGCAGATGACCCACACCTTTAATCTCAGCACTGGGGGTGGGGAGTAGGGCAGATGAAAGTAGATCTATATGAGTTCAAGGCCAGCCTGGTCTACAAAGCAAGTCCAGGACAGCCAAGGCTACAAAGAGAAAAATCCTGTCTTGAATAAAAATACAAACATTTTTTCTTATCAAGGGATTTAATTTTGAAGATTGGCTAAAACAACAACCAGAAACCCTACGAATTATTCTCACTTCTTGTCTGCTTGCCTTCCGTCCTTTATTTTCAAAACAGGGTCTTGCTGTGTAGCCCTGGCTAGTCTAGGGTTCTCTGTGTAGGCTGGGCTATGCCTCCTTAGGTATTGGAAATAAGGCTCGTGCCACACCACGTTGCTGCTGTCTTTGAAGGAAGATACCGTTGAACAAGGAAATAAGGCTGTTGTTTTTCCAAAGTTGTTGAGGGGTATGGTAAATTATATTTGATAAATTATAATTTATTGATAAATTAATTAAGCAACTGAGAATTCCTCTCATTTTATGAGCTCATTGTTACTGATAAATTACTGAAAACCCAGCAGGGAGCTTTCAAAATTTTGATTCTACAACTAACATGAATCATTGAAAGAAAGGTATAGAAAGTGCCTCGACACAGACTCTTGCTTATTTGCTTTCCAACTGTCCAGTTTGGGGAAAATTACTTAGTTTGTGATTATGCATCTTCTCTTTACTAGAACAAATAATTGTCATGGTTATTGCTAGGATTAACTGAGATTAACTGTGTAGAGTGGTGTTCAATCTTAGAACACACTTCGCTATATGAGGCTCTAGATTTAATCCTTGGTAGACGTTATTCCTAGCAGATACCCCCCTCTCCCCAGATTATTTTGGGTTATGGCAAAGAACACACACTCCCACGCCAGAGCAGCTTGTGGAGGTCAGAGGACAATTTAAGAGAGGTGCTTCTCATTCTGCCATGGGGGTTCAGTTTTTCAGGCTTAATGGCAAACACCTTTGCCCACGAATTTGTCTCTGTAGTAGTTATTTTGATTCCTAGAACATTTTTAAAAGATATTTTTGTACCATCAGTCACTCAAAATTTAAGAGGTTACTTTTACATTGTGTTGCAATAAAAGTATTCATTAGGATTAATTGAGTGTGATGATGCTAGCAGTCCATAGTACTAAGCTTCAAGCTTTGCTGTGAGCTACACTTAAGTCATTACAAGGCCCAACCAAACCAAGCATTTTAGGGCCCTTTCTCAGGAAAAGCAGCATAGATGTAAGCTTTATGAAAATGAAGAGTTACCCGACAAGATACTTCAAGTAAGTTTTCTGTTAATAACTGGAGACTGACTAAAGTTTTTTAATATAGTTTTGGGGAGGTGGGAGGGGGAGGAGAGAGGAAGCCAGGGCCTCTCACTGTTAGTACATACTCCCCCCACCTGTATTGGTGCTGTTGTTAACTTGTAATATTGGCACTTACCCCTCTAATATCTTATTCGACATACCATATCAACTGTGAAATTCTGCCTAACGGTTTACAAGTTTAAAATGTGCCTGTATTTTCTTGTTCCAGGTAGCTCTATCTTTGAACTATTGATTGACGTGTTTTAGCAGTAGGTGCATGCTTGACGTGTTGCGAGCCTCTGGGCTTAGCTGTCTCCCCCGTGCCCCCACCAAAAGCTTTCATTACATGAAAACGATTCACATACAAAATCTGTTGATCGGGCTAGAGAGATGGCTCAGATGTTGAAAGCTTTGGTTGCTCTTTCAGAGGTCCTGAATTTCTGTAGTGAAATCTGAGTCCCTCTTCTGGTGTGCATGAAAACAGAGCACTCGTACATAGAATAAATAAATACATCTTTAAAAAAAGAAAAAAAAAAACTTCTGTTGATCAGTAAACAGTATTCTAGCTTAGTTTTAAATTTTATCACTTAATACTTATTTTTAAGATGTTACAGAATTAAATTTATTTTTGTAACTGGCAGTGTGGTTGTATAGGACTTTTTCAGTATTACCTAGTATCATTGTTATAGCTCTTAACCATGTGATGACTTTTTTAAAAAAATCGATTGTGTACTGGTAGTGTATATATAATTTATTTTATTTATTAATTTATGTACACATTCTCCAGCTCCTTGTGGATCTTTTTGATGTTTGTTTTGTTGGTTTTGGAGTTTAAACCCATGCTTCCTAAGCAAGCCCTTAAAACTCTGGGTTTAGTGATTTCTTTTTAAAAAGTAGCTTTTATTATAAGGGAAGATTTAATAACACACAAGGGGTGTTTTTAAGGATTTCATCAACAAAATTTCTAAACCAAGTCATTTTATATATATATATATATATATATATATTATATTTTTTAAAGAGTAATTTTTTTTAAAGCTATGTTCTAAAGCTTTTTTCGGATGGTAGTTTACAATAAAATAAACTAAAACGAGTCTGTTTTGGGCACCAAAATTTGACATTTTTTTCTTCTTATAAAAGCATCACGTGGTCATTACAAAAATAGATAAGAGCCAGGTGAAGATATGGTGCAGTGGCTAAGACACTGCCTGCTTCCCAGAGCACTTGGGTCCAACTGCCAGCACTCATGTGTGACTCAACAACCACCTGTAACCTGTGTTCCACAGATCTGATGCTTTTGTCTGGCCTCTGCACAATACAGTCACATGGTGCAATAATGTGCATTCAAGCAAAATACATCATACTCAGAAGTAAATAAATGTTGAAATATTAAATCTCTATTAAAAAAATAAAACCTTCCTAAAAATAAGTAAAAGCATAGCAAGGTTAAGTTTATCTTTGGGCCTACAAGGTTACTCAGAGGTAAAGGTGTTTGCCACCATGCTTGGTAACATGAGTTTGATTCCTGTACACATCCACATGCTAGAGATAATTCACTCCCACAGGCTGTCATCTGCACCTACACAGACGGACGGACACACACACACACCAATGTTTATATGTGTGTTGTGTCTGCACGCAATATGTATCTATCATACATTTATTATACATAAAGACAGGTGACCTCAGCTCATAACCACTTGTGAGTCTCCTCACCATTGTTTTGTCATCTATAAAAAGGAGACATTATTCGGTACTGTAATGGTATATTGAGGAAGAATTGCCTTAATTAATGCAAAAGGTTTAGCACATTGTTGTATAAAAGTTGTGTGATCAAGTGAACTACGCAGATAAGACTTTGAGTTAGTAAGTAATTCTTTAAAGTGTTGCATTAATTTTTCTAGTTGGAAAAATAATGAAGTAAAAGAATGTTTCTGTCATCTTTTCAGCCAAGATGCAGTGGCTTGTTGTTGCTTTCATTGTCCTAGTTTGTTTGCTTGCTTTTTGAGATAGGGCATGGTCTGGCTGATCCAGAACACTCTGTAGACCAAATGGGCCTCAAATTCAGGGAGAGCCACCTGTCTCTATCTCTCCAGTCCTAGAACTAATTGCTGGATGACCAGGCCTGGCAAGATAAATATTTTAAAAGTCATTGCTAAGGGAGCTTTCCTTTGGAGGAATATTTTGCTTTCTACTGTAAAATTCTGGCCTGTGGTAAATTATATTAGCATGTTTGCATTTTTATCATTGTCTTTTTGTTCAGTGTTACATTTTCATTTCATTATGATATGGAATTTGTCTTTTCCATCTTCCCTTGAGGTAAAGTTTGGTTTTGTGTTATTAGTAACTTTTTTTTTTAAACCCCAGCATCAGTATCATAATGTTTGAAAGTGTAAATGTTCTTAGTATACAAGTAGAGTTTAAGAGTCCACATAGATTACTGGCTTTAAAGCATTCAGCATGACTCCAATTCCATTGACCATACACTATGATTATTCTGCTGATACTTTGGAGACAGTTTTTAGGTCAAAATTGTTTTCTAAGCCACAATATCAATGTTGGCTAAGAGAATAACTCAAAATAGTCACTGAAACAAAGACTACTGTACTTTGATCACTTTTCACTTTGAATGAAATTTATAGTAACAAGAGTTAGAAAATTAGTTTGTCAAATATTTGAATAATAGCAAAATTTGAAAAGTAAATACAAAAAAGAAAAAATACAAAATAAACACTTAAAATTTCTTCAAGAGTTAAGTATGTTGTATGTATGTAAAAAGCTAATAAGTATAGGAAGCAGGGGCCGCAGAGTTGGCTGAGCAGTTAAGAACATGAGCTGTTTTTCAGAGGACTTGGATTTAATTCCACAGCACTCACATGGCAGTTGACCACTGTCTGTATTTCTAGTCCCAACAGACCCAGTGCTCTCTTCACGTGTATGCAGACATCAGACTCCTGTGGTACTGTATACATATATACACACAATGGGAAGCATATCTTTCACAGTATTCCAGTTTACATTATATGATGTAGGTGTTAATTATAATCTCAAAGGTATTACTAAGCTAGGAAACATTTACTCAGTGTGTGAACCACGATATCAGAGATATCCACTTGTCTCTGTCTCTCAGGTGCTAGGATTTAGTGATACTTAAGCCACTAGATTAAATACCCTGTATAGATGATGCTGGCTTTTGTTAAGCTCTCACTTCGTCCCTGGCTCACCTGGAGTTCACTGTAAGCAATTTTAATGTTAGAACTTGATGCAGTTTCTTCTGCCTCCATTTCTTGGTTTGCATAGATGAACTATCACTTCCATATTTTCTGTTTCTGTCTTTGTTCCCTTTCTTGGTGCTGTGATATAATGCCCTTGTAAGACTAACTTAAGAGAAAAGGGGCTATTCTTGCTCACATTTCATAGCAGGGAGGCCAAAGCCAAAGCTGCTCACAGCACGTCATAATCAGAATTAGAGAATAATGACCCATGTTACTCCTCAGTTCACTTTCTCCATTTATAACAGTCCAAGGTCCAGACAGTTGCATGGTGCCACCCGCAGGGAAGACCTTCCCTCCCCTATTAATGCTATCAAGATAAATGGGCCCTAGGCCACTTGTCAGGTGAATTATGTGTGTCAAGGTGACAACAGTAACTTCTAGAGTTTCTAGTAAGGGAAATATTGCCAAATTGAACTGTCCCACTTGTCATTTGCTAGGGGTTATAACTGACATTAAACAGGATATAGCTTATAGAAAGGGTCGTCACTCAGGGCTATTCCATCAGTACCTGAGTGACTAGGTTTTGGAAAATGTAAATATATATAAATTACATTGGCAAAAATAAAAGTCTTTTCTATAGATAATTATAGTTCGTGTCTTTAAAGGGTATGAAAACTATTTTATTATATATTGTCTGCCTGCCTGCCTGCCTGCCTGTCTGTCATGCCTTATGCTCTATAAGGTCAGAAAAGGACTTTGAATTCCCTGGGACTGGAGTTATAGGTGGTTGCAAGCCACTATGTTGGTACTGGAAATCAGACATAGTCTTCTACAAGAGCCACAAGTGCTCTTAATTGCTGAGCCAGAGCTCCAGCTGTTCTTTTCCTTTGCTTGCCTCTGCTCACCATGCAGACCTTATTGGCCTGGACATTGGAGCTATCCTCCTGCCTCAGCCTTCTAAGGCTAGAATTAGAGGTGTGAATTAACTGTGCCTAGAACTTTGCTTGCTTCTGAGACTGGATCTCTCTTTAGAAAGCTCTGGCTGGCTTTAAACTTTTTAACCTTTTGCCTCCTCTTGAGTGTTGGAATTGCATGCTCATACCACCATTACTGCAAAATGCTTTAGGAAATAATAGTATCATTACTTTATAAAGCCTTATAAAATCCTACTAAGCTAAATGGCAGATATTAGTAAGTGCCTTACACATAAGGAAATTGGTAACAGAAATTTGAATTTCACAGCACCAGATTTTGTTGTTTGGTGTCACTTTTGAATATGGTAGTAATTGTCAAGGACCAAATCTTACTACAGAATAATTTCTTAGGCCTTATTGTTATAGTTGCTAAAGAAACTAATTATGCTTTATATTAAGGAGTTTGCAATGTGCTTAGAACACAGAAGACAGTAAGTAAGTTGTAACAAAGTGTGATGGGGTCTTCTTCATTTATAATTTCAGGACGACATAGACAGCCAGAAGCCCATACTCAGGGACAACCCACAGCTGCATGCGGAAGTGAAGGTCTGGGTGAAGGAGCAGAAGGTTCAGGAGATTTTTATGCAAGGTATCTACGTTGAAGTTACACATTCTTTTCTGAAACTAAGCCAATTTACTTTTTTTTTTTTTTGATTGCTCAGTTTTGTGAAATCTAATAGCTTTAATTGTATATAGTCTGCCTGAAAATAATTGGCAAACTGTAAGTAAACATTTTATAAAGTTTATAATTTCACTGGCTCATTGCACATGGAGCTAGAGCTTCACACAGTTGTTTTATTGATAGGGAAATTTCCATAAAGTGGAATGTTCAGCATTGCTTGCAGTGGAGGGCTGCCCAAAGTCATAATTGATCTCCTTTGAAGAATGCTGCTGATATCTGATAAGCGTCCCTGTACAGCACTTACCACAATACTAGCTTCACTTTTGTTTCCTGAGGATTGTCTATATAGCACGTGATTTTCAAATCAGAGCTGCTTCATAATTCCTACTAACTTGTTTTAAAGTCATATGGTCAAATACAAGGTTTTTGTGAAGTTGGATTGAAATTAAGACATATGACTTGAACTGTTGATAACAGTTTTGTTCCGTTCCCATATGTATCTCAGTCTTTGAAACTATGCCAGTTTTTAATTCTATCACTTTGGAATGAGCTTGAGGTTAGCCTGATCTATATAGTGAGTTCCAGAATAGCCAGTACATACATACATAGTGATACCCTGCCTCAAAAACGGAAACCGAAACAAAACCGTTCATGTCATGAAGTATTAGTAAGCAGTGACCTTGAGTGTAAGCAGTGACCCTGAGTATGCACTGTTGTTCATTCTGTGCAGCAGCAGACCGCCCAGCACTGACCGAGTCTTGCTGTGAGTGCTCTTTAGGCTCTGCTCACGGACAGTGCTACACATCATAAAGAGATACGTAAACTGGACTTCGTGTGTATGTCTCCTACCCAACAACTCTCAACGTCAGAACTCTGTCCTGTCTCACAGTTATCACCTTATTCTGTAAATTTTTATTTTGGGGTAAAGCTACTACACTGATGTTATCCTGGGGTGAGTTGGGAAACAGTTTCTTAATATCAAATACAAAAAGGGTAGTTCCAAGTTACATGTGTTTAATAATGTCATTTAAAGAGATTAAGAAATATTTTTTAAAATCCAGAGATTCAGCAACTCTTGATTGTGGTTAGATGATGTGATGTGTTTGTTTTTACATTCCATCTATACTTTGTAGTTTAGTGATACAATCATTCTATTTTTTAAAAATAAGTTTTTGTTTACTTATATCCTTAGGGAAGAAAAGAGTAGAGTCTTAATAATTCGTTTCTTTCTTTGACAAAAATATATGAAGCTGACTTGAGATTGTGTTCAGTGCCAGTTTAAGGCTGCTGTGCTTTCTGACTTAGCTTCTCCTAGCTGTCCCATAAGTCAGTTACAAATTCCTTTCCCTTTCAGACATGAACTCATTTCTTAAACCTTGTTGGCTAGTTTTGCTTCTGTACCACATTGTAGGCCACTGTAGCTTTACATTGGTTCCCGCTCTCTTCCTAATGTACGATTGCAAAAGTATCCTATGTGTAGCAGTGTCTATAGTATAATTTGCATTCTGAGCTAAGATAACTGTCTTCTAAGACATTGACTGATCGTAAATGTATCACTCATCTATCACCAAGTATTATTGTTTTTACAAGGTAATTCCTAAGTGGGAAACGTCTTTATTTAAGATATCCCTTGTGTTTTGTTTTTTGTTTTTTGTTGTTTTTTTTTAAGGTCCTTATTCCTTAAATGGATACAGAGTGAGAGTATATAGACAAGATTCTGCCACCCAGTGGTTTACTGGCATAATTACTCATCATGATCTCTTCACCCGCACCATGATCGTTATGAATGATCAGGTAAATAGTTAAGTTTTGGTGCTGGGGATCAAACCCAGGGCATTGCACATATTAAGCACGCCTTACATGTGCTGAGTGCATGTTACTCCCAACCCAGCCACTCAAGTAAATCTTCGAAAAGGGTAGTTTTACAGGGTTTCTAATCTATAACCCTAATAAGTTTAACTGTATCTTTGGTTACAGAGAGGTCACTCAGGAAGTGATGGTGATGTCATGTTCATTTCAGTACTGACAAAAGCCAGTCCCTAACTGATTAGTCTTCCTCACCCCCACCACCAAATTAAAACTTAACTTTTTAAAAATTTGAGTTTTTTTTCTTATCTCCAATAGTAAATATTTTTTCACTACTGAACATTTTCAAAACACACAGTTCTCATATCACATTTTATTATTGAGATTCTCTTTTCAGAATTATAGTGAATGCAAAAGGGAAAAGGTAATTTTGTCTTTTGTAATTAAACTTGCTTATGCAAGCAGGTGGTATTGTACAAATTTGAATTCCCAAACTGATTTGTCAATCGTTCAACTAAATAAAGAAATTGTATGTATGTTATGCTGGTCAGTTTGTTAGATTCAGTGTTTGTTTTGTGTCATGGATTAGGTACTAGAGCCACAGCATGTCGATCCTTCTTTGGTTCAAATGACCTTTCTAGATGACGTCGTTCACTCTTTGTTGAAAGGTGAAAATATTGGCATCACATCACGACGCAGATCTCGTGCCAGTCAAAGTACCAACACTGTTCACGTATGTATGTCACTAGTAATGTGTTCTTTTATAAAATACTTTTCCTTAGGCTATTCAAAAATCAAATAGTAATATAATCATTGTTTATTTTTAGGGTCATTATACACGTGCTCAAGCAAATAGTCCCAGACCAGCAATGAACTCTCAAGCTGCTGTACCAAAACCGAACACACACCAGCAACAGCAACAAAGAAATGCTCGTCCAAGTAAGAGGAAGGGCTCGGACAGCAGTATGCCTGACGAAGAGAAGATGAAGGAAGAAAAATATGATTATATATCACGAGGAGGTAGGAGAGAGAGAGGTGCACAGGGTCTCACTGTACATCCCTTACTGTCCTAGAACGCAGTTGACTGTGCTGGTCTCAGGTTCAGAGAGATCTGCTGCTGGGTGCTGGTATTAAAGGCATGCATCGTGCCTGGCTGGACCCACTATTTTTTAAGGAGGTGTTCATGAACAAAAATGCATAAGAATATACTTACTGATCATGAAAAATAACTTTTTTTTTAAAATTTTACAGAAAATCCTAAAGGTAAAAACAAACATGTGATGAGTAAAAGAAAGAAACCTGAGGAGGATGAAAAGAAACTTAACACAAAAAGGTTTCGGACTGACAATGTTTCAGATGCCTCCGAGAGCAGTGACTCAGAAAATTCAAGTAAGAAAATAACTGATAATTCCTCTGGACAAACACCAGAGTTTGAGCTGAAAAATAAAATCACTTCAAAGGTAAACGGAGAAGAAGGAAAGCCCCAGGTTGCTGAGACGGCAGGAGAAGCGCCCCTAACAGATGATCCACCTCACTGGGATCAGACGCAGGAAGAGAAAACCCATGAAGAAGGGGAAAAGCTGAAGTCCATGGACGGCCACCTTCAAGAAAACATGGCTCTCCGTCCATCAGAACAGGCCATAGCTGCTGACCATGATTCTAATAATTCAGGTCTTCAGGAATGCAATATGGAAAATAAACACACGGTAGAATTATTACCAAAGGAGAAGTTAGCATCCAGAACACCGACACCCAAATGTGTTGTGGATATCAAAAATGACATTCATTCAGACAGGGTGGCTCAGGAAAATTTAAGTACTTTTGGCCTCCAGACACATGAGAACATGGATCCAAATGTCAGTGATTCCAAACATTCAAATGCTAAATACCTGGAAACAGCAAGGCAAGATTCTGACCAGAGCTGGGTTAATGATTTGGTGAAAGTGGATTTAACTCAATCAAGTGTTATAAATGCTTCTTCAGGAAATGATCACCGAGATGTGGATAAAGAGAGAAGTCACTATGTTTCGTACATGTCTTCACTAAGCTCAGTTTCTGTCACAGAAGATCCGCTGCATAAGCGAAGTCCACCCCCAGAAACTATAAAGTCTAAGCTAACTACTTCAGGAGACACTCAGAAGAGAAAATCCAATTCTTCGCCTGAAGTTGTTAAACCCAAGATGACCCAGTCTCCTGACTGTGTAAAGTCTAAGGCTGCTTATGGGAACAATCAAGCTATTAGTGAGAGAAGGCTGGCAACTAAAGTAGAACATGAGATATCCAGATGTAGTTTCCACCCAGTTCCTGCCCGAGGTAGTGCTTTGGAAACTACGAAGAGCCCTCTAATCATTGATAAAAATGAGCATTTCACAGTTTATAGGGATCCTGCTCTTATTGGAACAGAAACGGGAACTAATCACATTTCACCATATTTGAGCCAGCACCCCTTCCCTCTTCATTCCTCATCCCATAGAACCTGTTTAAACCCAGGTACCCATCACCCTGCCTTAACGCCAGGACCCCACTTACTAGCTGGGACGTCTAGTCAAGCTCCATTACCCACCATCAACACTCACCCCCTCACTAGTGGTCCACACCATTCTGTCCATCACCCACATTTACTTCCCACTGTGTTACCTGGAGTGCCTACTGCCTCTTTACTTGGTGGCCACCCACGCCTGGAGAGTGCTCATGCCAGTAGCTTGAGCCATTTAGCACTAGCACACCAGCAGCAGCAACAGTTGTTACAACACCAGTCACCTCATCTTCTTGGACAAGCCCATCCTTCTGCTTCATATAATCAGCTTGGACTTTATCCAATTATTTGGCAATATCCAAATGGAACACATGCATACTCAGGACTTGGTCTGCCTTCTTCTAAGTGGGTTCATCCAGAAAATGCAGTTAATGCTGAAGCTTCATTAAGGCGGGTAAGTGACACTGTTGCTCCAGAGCAAGGTGTATTTATTAATTACAGCTTTTTAGTTGGTTATTTTTGTAGAAGGCTAATGACCTCACCAGACTTAATTTTACAGACCATAGTTTAAGTTAGCCTTTGATTTATGGCATATGTCTGGTAGTAGAAGCACAGGGTTATTAAATTTATGTGTTCTACTTATGTTTCTAAAAACACCTTTTAGTAAATTTTTATTTGAATGATATTATATTAGCCTTTGATAACTGGATATATTATGTTCATGGAATGTTTCAAAGTATAACTTTTTAAGTGCCTTAAGTATGATTTTTTTTTTTCCAGTCCTTTTTTGTGCTTAAGGCCATTCTAGTTTTAACATTATTGCAGGGTCATGTATCTGAGCAGCCTAAGGTCAAGTATCTTTGAGCAGTATAGAACCCTTAAACGTTTTATCTTTTTGTTTGTTTTTTGTTTTCCAAGACAGGGTTTCTCTGTGTAGCCTTGGCTGTCCTAGACATACTTTGTAGACCTGGCTGGCCTCAAACTCAACTCCATCTGCCTGCCTCTGTCTTCTAAGTGCTGGGATTAATGGCTTGCGCCACCACACCCTGCTAAAACTTTCTTATCTTGTAAAATTCTGCAATAACATTATTGAAGAAGGTGGTAAGATAGGACTCAAAATCTTTCATGGTATGTGCTATTACAATACCACACAGACAATAAAAAAGTACAGGAATAAATATTATTGCTAAACTCTTACCATGAAGCAACTTTGCCTTTGTGCTGCCAACGATACTCTCTATGTATCCCCCCTGAACTGTCTGGAATGCCACCTTGCTTATGGTAAAAGCAGCATAAAATGTAGCACTTTGAATTGATTCAGTAAATAGTATCAAGTTTTCCATCTTTTACATTCATTCAGTTATTTTTTTTTTAACTTTTACCTATCATTTCTATTGTGTATATGTTGAGATGGTGTGCCACCATGCTCAAGTGGAGTTCACAGGATAACTCATTGTGAGATTTGGTTTCTTTTTTGCCATGTGGCTTCTGGGGATGTAACTCGGGCAGCCAGACATGAAGGCAGGTTTCCTAGGGTCAAGTATCCTTGAGCAGGATAGAACCTGTCAACTTTTTTATCTTGTAAAATGAAGCTATAGTCACTAGACATTTAATTCCCTTCCTTCTAGCCTTTGGTAACTACATATTTACTTTGTTTCTGTGGTTTTTACTATACTTAGACACTTGATATGAGTAGATCCACTTAATATTTTTTAATTATCTGCCTTTGTTAAGTGCGTCCTTTAGGTTAGTCCATATTGACACGAGGCAGCTAGACGGCCATCGTAAAAGCTGCGTCCTACTTTATTTCATGTTTGTGTAGGTAGACACACATTCATTCGTTAGTACTGGGCTGTTGGCTGTGCTAATCAAGGACTCTACCACCTAACTTGCCATTTTGTTTAGCAATTTTTTTGTCAGTAGAGATTTGAGTTTTTTCATTCACTACTGAGCTTCCATGAAGACGGGACACACTTAACACTTCATGCCATGTTCCATAATATGCTGAGAGTGGTAATTTGAAAGCAAATGCTACTAAATTTCTCATTATTTCAGGAATAATATTGTTTATATTTAGCATTACATTAGAAATAACAGTAGACACAAGTATGATTGTCATGGTGCCAAAAGTTTGTCATAGGAGCTGTTGTAATTTTAGGTGGCAGTAATGAGGTCATCATAGCCATTAACCCAGGTTATAATGGCTAATGCTGATAGTCAGGGACACCTACTACGCAGTTGGCAGCCTAATAATTTTGAAGGACATTTCCTGTGGTTTATTCTCAGTAGCTCTCCTATAGTTTGCCTCTTTATGGGCTTTGGATTTCTTTAATAAAGTTAGCAGTGATCACTACAAGTTATTCTGTACCAATACTGGCAGATTTAGTATTGGTAATATTTCAGTTCTAGGATTGTGCTTCCACCATCACAAGTTTATCCTTCTTGACATTAAGAGATAGGTTCCTGATTCTGTTTGCATCTTTGATCATGTGTTATTGATCATGTGATTGATTAAATCATAGTAGAATGTGGAAGTTACATAATCTAAATGAGGTAAAATTGCTAATCACATTCTTCACTTCACCAGAATTTAAAGCAGGCCTGGTGACCCACTCAGACTTCACTCTGCTGTATCATAAACATAGTTAGAACTGTACAAAGATAGGCTAGAGGAGCACAGAATCCAACAGTTGGCAAACAGATCTGAAACTTCTTCCCTAAGTTACAAACTCTGTAAAATAGATCTAAGGTCTTAACAGACTGATTGTAAGACCATAAAATGCCTTATGCTAGTCAGATTTTTATTTATTTCTATACAATTATAATGCATAGATGTAAGCTAAAGTAATATTTTAAGCAAAAGAAAGATCTCTTAACCTCATGTTTTTGGTTAGGGTCATCATCAGACAACGTAAGCAGAAGCCACCAGTGTAGGAAATAATTGGAAATGATACTTCATAAGACAAAAACTTTCATCATTGTCCTAATCTGTAACTCAAGACTTCTGAGTCTTATATAATTATGGCCTTCTGTGACACTTATATTTAAATGTTCTTTTTGTACATCATTGTGTGTTATTCTTTCGTGAGGTTTAGAGTTGTAACTTAAGCTGTCTTTGTGATACATACTAACTGCCCTCATGTTGTTGCTGTGAGTTAGAAGATGTATTCCTTTTAGTCAAACCAAAGGGGGCTTGAATTCTCCTGCTATATGACTCATCCCGATGACTCATTTACAAAGCACACTCTTGAATTATATTGAATCACAGTATAGCAAAGCGTTTTTAAACACATACTTAGATGTATGGGCTTTAACATGTGTCACTGTCACAGAAATCATAACTGGTAATGTTTCTACACTTCCAACTATAGTGGCCTAACAGTGTCTGGCTTATAAAGCACAGTCGAACACATTTAGGCCTTAAATGTAATGATCTGGGAGCTGTACATAAAACTCTTCTATTACAGACTTAATGAATTGAGTATCTCACTAGATTTTTTTTTTTTTTTTTTTTAAATTTCAGAGTTCATAAATACACTATGGTCAGAAGTCTTGCAGTGACTTGTGTACTGGGGTTAAATCCATGGCACTATGCTCAGTTCAACAACTTAGCTTGTTGTTTTTGTTTGTTTATTTGTTTGTAACTGAACTGTAGGTGTTTTTGTTTTTAATAGAATTCTCCCAGTCCTTGGTTACATCAACCCACTCCTGTGACCTCAGCGGATGGTATTGGATTACTTAGTCACATTCCTGTCAGACCTTCCAGTGCAGAGCCTCATCGACCTCATAAGATTACAGTGCATTCCAGTCCACCACTGACAAAGACTTTAGCTGATCACCATAAAGAGTATGTTTATCAGTGTTTAAAACTTAACAAATATCCTTGCCTTTCATGATTTTTCTTAATTCACTTTTAAAGTAGTTTATTTAAAATTGGTGTCAAAACTAGACTTTCAAGAGATTCCTTTCATTGTGTTTTGGCTTGTTGAGTCAGTCTGCTATGAAACTCATTGCAGTCCTCCCACCTCAGCCTTCCATGTACTGAAATTATAGGTGTAAACTACTACATGCGGCTCTGTTCTTTCCATCTTGGTATATCTTCCAGTTTTAGAGACTATACAAAGCTATTTGCTTTCACAATAGAGTAACATTTCATAAAAACATTTTGTATTTTGTATGAAAGGTGATTACAGGAATCTTTGTGTATTTTCTTTGTAGGGAATTGGAGAGGAAGGCTTTCATGGAACCATTACGGTCTAATGCATCCACATCAGTAAAAAGTGACCTGGATCTTAATAGGTCCCAAGCAGGAAAAGATTGTCACTTGCATAGGCCTTTTGTGGGTCAGAGGCTTCCCCAGGAGACTGGAGAGAGACTGAACAAGTACAAGGAGGAGCATCGTCGGATTCTTCAGGAAAGTATTGATGTTGCTCCATTCACAAGCAAAATCAAGGGGCCTGAGGCTGAACGAGAGAATTACTCCCGCGCAGCTCCGTCGTCTTCGAGTCCTAAGACTCACGCTGTCAAGCAGGATAAAGATGTAGACCGCTCGGTGTCGGAGCTTTACAAGATGAAGCACTCAGTGCCCCAGAGTAACTATTTCACTACACTATCTAACAGTGTGGTCAATGAGCCACCAAGATCCTACCCATCCAAAGAAGTTTCAAACATTTACACTGAAAAACAGAATAATAATCTTTCTGCAGCAGCCAGTCCTCAAACTCTTTCATTTATATCATCTCTTTCAAAGCCTCCACCTTTAATTAAACACCAGCCAGAGAGTGAAAATTTAGTAGGCAAGGTACCAGAACATCTTCCCCATCAGATTGCATCTCACTCAGTAACAACTTTCAGAAATGATTGTAGGAGTCCTACTCATTTGACTGTTTCCTCTACAAACGCACTCCGAAGTATGCCTGCTTTGCATAGGGCGCCAGTGTTCCACCCGCCAATCCATCACAGTTTGGAAAGAAAGGAAAGCAGCTACAGTAGTCTTTCCCCTCCAACCCTCACCCCAGTGATGCCAGTAAATGCTGGTGGCAAACTTCAAGAATCTCAGAAGCCTCCAACTCTAATTCCTGAGCCAAAAGACTCTCAGGCAAACTTTAAGAGTTCTTCTGACCAGAGTCTAACAGAAATGTGGAGATCTAATAACAACCTCAACAAGGAAAAGGCTGAATGGCCCATGGAAAAAGGTAGTGGGAAGTCACAGGCTGCTGTGGCATCTGTCATTGTCCGTCCCCCTTCTAGTACAAAAGTTGATGGTGTGCCATCTGTACCATTAGTTTCTAAAGATCGAGTTTGTGAAAGATCTTCATCTGGCGCAAGTAAAACAGATTACCTCAAACCAGAAGCTGGAGAGACTGGACGAATCATTCTACCAAATGTGAATTTAGAAAGTGCTCATGTGAAATCTGAAAAAAACTTTGAAGCTGTCTCCCAGGGCAGTGTTCCCATTTCAGTCATGTCTGCTGTAAATGTAGTCTGTAATACCAAAACAGATGTGTTCACATCTGCTGCCACTACCACCAGTGTTTCCAGCTTGGGTGGTTCAGAAGCAGTTTATTCCTTATCAAGTACCATTTTGGCCTCTTCATCCTTAGAATGTATATCTTCAAAAAGTGGGAGTCAGTCAGTGGTGCCAGCAAGGGAATGCAAAGTCAGCACCACAGTTCCAGTCACTCTGGCTTGTAGTAAGACAGGAAGTGGTGTTCAGCCTGGCTCTGGCTTTTCAGGCAGAACTGATTTTATTCATTTGAAAAAGCACAAGGCAGCATTGGCTGCAGCTCAGTATAAAAATAGTAATGTCAGTGAGGCTGAACTTAATACTGTGAGAAATCAGACAGCGGCAGCCTCTCTTCCCCTGGATAGCACCATGATCTGTGGTGCAAGTAACAAAGCAATCTCTGTAGGAAATGGGCCAGCAGCCCAGACCTGTCAGCCCAACTACCACACTAAATTGAAGAAGGCCTGGCTTACCAGACATTCAGAAGAAGATAAAAATACTAACAAAACAGAAAATTCAGGGAATTCTGTATCAGAAATTATTAAGCCATGTTCTGTCAACTTAATAGCCTCCACATCTAATGATATACAAAATAGCGTAGATAAGTATGGAAGAGATGAAAAAGTCAGTAGGAGGAAAGCCAAAAGAACTTATGAATCTGGCTCTGAAAGTGGAGACTCAGATGAAAGTGAAAGCAAGTCAGAGCAAAGGACTAAAAGGCAGCCTAAGCCAACTTATAAAAAGAAGCAGAACGATTTGCAGAAAAGGAAAGGTGAGATTGAAGAAGACGCAAAACCCAATGGAGTTCTCAGCAGGAGTGCCAAAGAAAAAAGCAAACTGAAGTTGCAGAACAGTAATAGTGGTGAGTAAATGCATTTTTAAAAATATTTTTACTTAATTTTAACTTATGTGCATTGGTGTGAGGGTGTCAGATGTTGGAGTTACAGACAGTTGTGCGCTGCCATGTGGGTGCTGGGAAATTGAACCCGGGACCTTTGGAAGAGCAGACAGTGCTCTTAACTACTGAGCCAACTCTCCAGCCCGTAAATGCATTTGTTTATCACAAATAAAATGGGCCCAGTGTCCTAGCAGCAATGATGTGATTTCTTAGGACTTATTTAAACTTCATTTCTGCATTTCCCTTGTACCCTCCAAGAGGAAGAGAAAGAAGCGTTAGACCTCCATTTTAAGAGATGTTTTCCCTGGCATTTGTGATAGGCAAGATGTGCAAACTAATGTGTAATTTAGGGATTGCTCATAATGTTTGATGTTATCTTACAAATTTAAATGTATGGGTTTGATTATTATACCACAAAAAATGTACTCCTAATGTTAAAGTATTTAGCTGTGATGTGATTTAGTTAGAAAAATAACTTCTACTTACCTGTAGGCACAGTGCTTAGTAGTAGTGTGAATGTGGTCTGATCTCCTCTTTACCATGTAACAGAGTTGTCAGCTTATGGAAATTCCCATTGGTAGCAGTGAATAAAAGATAGAAAAGCGATGTCTGTCTTTATTTTAGTAAGCACTTTCACAATAAACACCTCAAAACTTGACGTTTTTTGCCGGGCAGTGGTGATGCATGCCTTTAATCCCAGCACCTGGGAGGCAGACGCAGACGGATCGCTGTGAGTTCAAGGCCAGCCTGGTCTATAGAGTGTGTCTAGGACAGCCAAGGCTACACAGAAAAATCCTGTCTCCAAAAACAAAAACAAAAACAAAACAACAAAAAATATTGGCCAGTTTTTGTTTTGGTGTGGCTACAGCTAGACAAAGTAAGGGATTCTCACCAGTAGTTGTCTTTTGAAGTGATTTTTCCCGGTGTGCTTATTTCTTTGTAGGTTTATTGCACAAGGCAGAAAGCACTGAATAGTTTTCCTGTGTCTGTGTCATCACTGACATGTATAAAACATTTATGACTGGATGCTTAAGCAGTACCACCACAGGGCTTGGCTGCTTGAAGCCTCTTCTCTGTGTCTTCTCAAAGAGTGAGACTTTCCCACATCTGTGTGGGACAAAGGCAGGTAGAGAAAAACAAGAGAGAACGGAACTGTAGAGAAGGGCTCACTGAGCCTGAGGTACCCCTGACAGACTGCAGTGCAGACAGGAGGGGCATCAGACTTAAGTGATAGTGCTGCTCCCCCCCCCCATGTTTTCTCTGTAATCTGCCGAAACAAATTCATAGGCAGCTTAGTGGTCGGTAGTTGTTTTAATTCATATGTTTCTTTTGAGGTTTGATATTCAAAATTTTTTTTAGTTTAACTTCCAGAAAATACCTATCAACAATTAGAAAATACTTTTGAAGTTAAATTCACAAAATTATTTTTAAGTGGCATGTGTATTCTGTTTTCATATCAATTACAGAACATTCATGTTTCCAAGTGAGGTTCTGAGACAGTGGCCGGAGTGAGTGTGCACACCGCAGGTTCCAGTGCTCAGTAAATCTCCGTGCTTAGAAACATGCTTAGTATCACACCAGGTGTTTGAAAATTATATTAGCTGTTAACATAGTTTATTAGTTAAGGGTAGCGTTGATATGCTTCTGTCTCATCCAGAAAAATTAACATAGAATGCTTTTACAAGTTAAGGAATTTTAGAATCTGAATATCTATTTCTTGGATGAAATGTGATATTTTTCTCTCCGCTGTTTAATAGAGTTATCATTAGTCATGGTCAGCTTAATGAATGAGTTGGGTTTTCATGTTAGAACATTTCATAAAGTATAGTATCATACATGTATACTTTTAGTTATGATTAGTTATAATTAACTTAATTATAATTAAAATATTCTGTATATATATTCAGAATGTTTCTAGTACATTCTACATGAAGCTAAAATAGATTTTGCTTTATTTAGTGGTTTGGCACATCTTCATATTGTCTGCCTTTTGTTTTAATTAGAAATTGGCTGCCTTTCCCAAATTTTTGTTTGATTTTATTTTTGTTTTTCATTTGTTTCTTTTTTGTTTGTTTTTCAAGACAGGGTTTCTCTGTGTAGCCTTAGCTGTCCTGGACTAGCATTGTAGACCAGGCTGGCCTTGAACTCACAGCGATCTGCCTGCCTCTGCCTCCCTGAGTGCTGGGATTAATGTTGTGAGCCACTGTGCCCAGCTCCCAATTTTTTTTTTTTTTTTTTTTCGAGACAGGGTTTCTCTGTGTGGCCTAGGCTGTCCTGGACTCACTTTGTAGACCAGGCTGGCCTCGAACTCACAGCGATCCGCCTGCCTCTGCCTCCCGAGTGCTGGGAGTAAAGGCATGCGCCACCACGCCCGGCTCTTCCCAATTAATGAGTTGAAATTGTAAACAAACTTTAGTATATTTATAATATACGTACTGAGGTATACACCAGTGACTTACCTACAATCTCATTTTTTTCTGTATCCCAAAGTACATTTATGATGTTGGCATCTGAAAAATCAAAGCTTCGTGTGGTTTTGTTTTGATTTGTTTTGTTGGATAGTGTGTATTTATGTGTCGCTTATCTTCTCCCTCCCGCAGTTTCTTTACTAAGGCAGCAGTGTGTGAATTTGTTAACAAAAACCTAGATCTTAAGGCTTCTATCTGTATTAAGAAAGCAATGTTAGACAATTTTTGTGAACAGTGTTTTAATCTCAGACTTACACATTTTAGGTAAATTGTCAATAAATTGGACATTTAGACTTAAAGGAGGAGGCCTTGCTTAAAGCAAATACTATTGTTAAATTCCTTTAAAAAGTTTATTATCATTAGTATAGAAGAAGTAGAGTATCAAAAGCCCTTCATTCAATAATTACCTTTGTAATTCATTTACTTTATTAAAAAATAGCAAACTTCAGGAGTGCCTATTCTAGTATCACATAATTAAGAATTACTTTCAAGTGTCTTTTTTTTTTTTAATTCATAATACTGTTTAAATTTTTACAATCCATGTTAGGGAGCTTCGCATTGTAAACTGTTCACATCATCTAGAGTTCAAAGTATATTGGTTAAGGTTAATTCCCAGTTTAAAAAAAAAAAAGAAGAAACAGGTTGCATTTAGTTTAATCCATTTAGAAGTCAGTGATTGAAGAAAGTGTGCGTGGTATGTCTCTTGTTCATTCTGACATCCTTTAATAAAGCCCATAGGACAAATTTCTGTTAAACATTGGAGGAGAAATACCTTTAATCTTTATAGTTTATCTTTATTTCATGTGTATGAGTGTTTTCCTTCTTGAGTAATTGTGTACTGTGTGTGGTCTGGTGCTGTGGAGGCCAGTAAGTAGCATGAGATCCCTGGAACTGGAATTGAAGTTGTGGGCACAGAGGTTTGAATCTTGGTCCTCTGGAAGAACAGCCAGTGCTCTTGACTGGAGAGCCATCTCTGCAGCCCTGGAAACATGTTTATACCAGTCTTTATGCCATAACTGGCATGTGCTTTGTACATGAACACATGTGTGTATTGAGTTAAATCAGATGGCTTCAACCCTCATGATAAAGACTGAAATGGGGGACATAATTGTAAAGAAGCAGGCAGCAATCTTTGAAAGAATTTGGTAATTGTGCACTATCAATAAGTTTTTGCAAGAAACATTTGGTTTCAAAAGATTAGTTATGTGTGGAATGGATTGGAAACAAGGGTATGAAATATTTATTCTTCATTCATAAAACAATGGGCTATATAGCAAGTGTCTGTGTAGATAGGATAGTAAATACATGGCAAAGAAATGCAGCTGTCAGCAACAAAGCTTTTCCTTAGATAACGCCTTTTGGGTATTTGTAGGTGGAATCAGTCATGTTGTATACCTAGTGGATGTCCCTGGTCTACAGGCTGCTCCTGTTATACAAATGACTGATTAGTTTAGTTAATGGTCAGTCACTTGTTAGTTTATGTTCTAAACAGGAACAGTGATAGCATGTACGGTAAATAATTTAACTTTTTGCCTATAGACTATAATCCAGTTGAGAGATTTTGTTTTTCCTTCTTACACGTTTAAGAAAGGATTTCACTGTTTTTGCAAAGAGTGAAGATTGCCTTCCCACCTGGCCTTACTTCTTTCAATGAAAACATCCCAATTAATACTGTAGGACTTTTCTCCTTTTTTCCCCCAGAACTCTTTTATTTATACTATCCCCATCAATATATTGATGCTGTATACAATATTCTTGTCATAAGGAAAAGGTGGCAATTGTTCTTGGTGATGGCAGTAGTTTCAAGTCGGTCTCACTCGGTACCCAGGCTGGCCTTGAACATGTGTTCATCCTTCTACTCCTGATTCCCAGCTGCTAGAATTAAAGGCATATGACTCCACACCTGACTACAAGTTTCTTTTAAGCTTAATGTGTACATAGGGTGAATGATCTCATGTTTGTGTTATATTCATATGAATGTTTATGATTTCATTTTACCAGAGGATTTACTGTTTTCCTTTCCTGTCTGATTAGAATGAGTGAGCAGGTAGACAAAGGATGCTGTACACTTAGCAGCTGTCCATCATGCACTTGGAATTTTATCTCATCAACTAGAATTTCATTATCCTGCTAATACTTTCCTTCTAATTTTACAGCTGGCATTCCTCGTTCAGTGTTGAAAGACTGGCGGAAAGTCAAAAAGCTGAAGCAAACTGGAGAATCCTTTTTGCAGGATGACTCTTGCTGTGAGATAGGGCCCAACTTACAAAAGTGCCGAGAATGTAGACTTATTCGTAGTAAAAAAGGAGAAGAATCAACTCACTCACCAGTATTCTGCAGGTTTTACTACTTTAGAAGGTAAGTCAGACTACAACAAGGGGTGCGGTAGGCAGGCTGATTGAGCGTTGGAGCTTGTGCCAGTCTTGTGAGAGGCCCCTTCCCAGGTCTGGGAGTGTTTCTTTGTTCTGACAGGGTCTAAATAATCCTAACTCTTTAATAAAAGAGCAATAAAAGACAAACAGCCTTTTCACATTATTACTCATGTTCCTGGATCTTCTTTCTGAAAGATTCATTCTTCCCCAATCTGAAAATGTTAGCATTGTTCCCTAAAAAAATTTTTTTTAAAAAAATCTGCTCGATTGTAAAATTACTTCAAAATGTATATGCTTTTTATGAAACAGTTTACTTAAGTGTTGTCTATGAATCTAGGTAAACAGCCTTAGCTATAAAACTAGCAATGGTCATACTTAAACATTGTAGCTAATGTATCATGTCACAGTTCACAAGTTTATAGTAAAATATGAAATTCATCTATAGCTATTAATCTTTTAATTTAACATAAATATCCCTAAGTACCCGTAAATAGGCTTGTAAAAAAACAAAACAAAATTAAAAGGCTAGATACCCCACCAGTGAAGACTAGTTAAAGTTTCAAAGTCTAGAATCTGTTATTCTTGTTCTTGAAATACAGTCTTTGGTCCTTGGTGCCTCAGAAGTTTATAACCTGTCAAAAGCTACGCTGTTACATTGAAAATGTATGGGTATTTAATGAAGGTTAAAGAGTGCACGGTCCTTACTGTATGTAGTTCAACACCTATATCAGAGGAGGCTGATCTCTGAATTTGAAGCCAGTCTGGCCTATGTAGAGAGAGACCCTATCTCAAAAAAAAAAAAAAGAAAGAAAGAAAGAAAGAAAGAAAGAAAGAAAGAAAGAAAAGAAAAGAAAATATTTTGTGTGTACTTCAGAGTCTGTGGCCAACAGATCCCCAAAGGCAAGGCAGGCCACCGTAAGAAGTAGTTAGAGCTACCGAAAGTGGTGCTCATGCAAGTGTGGAAGAAACATCAAAGGAATCAAGGGAGTCAGTAGTATTGAGAGGATGAGAAAACCTCAGGTTTGGGGAACAGAAGTGTTCTGATGAAGACAACAAAACTGGCTGAAGGTGATTGAAATAACCTAAAATCAGTGTTGCTTACCAGAGGAATACTTCCATTTTAAAAGAGACGGAGACAGGAGTATTAGAAGTTGAAGGTCATTGTCAGCTGCATAGCAAGTTTAAAGCTAACCTACGCTGTGAGACCCTGTCTCAAACTGAACACCTTATTACGAGAAAAATATGATTACTATTGTGAAACTAGAAACCGTAGGTGATTAAATATATTTTAAAATATCAATTTTAGAATAAAGAAGGCTAGTTATAAAATCATAACCTGGCAAGCATGGTGGTATATGGTTCTAATTCCAGAACTCAGGAAGGTTACACAGGAGAATTGGTGCCAGTTCAAGGCTCAGCTAGGTTACAGTGTGTAGCTTCAGGTGGCTGGGGTAAGGGGAAGCAATAAATAACAATATTGCCTTGATAACATTGAACAGACATATTGATTCTCCTACTCATCTGATACTTAGACAGTGTTCCCAGTGGTTAATACTGGTTGTAGTTACTTAAAATAGGTGGTTGGTTTTGTGCTATTAACGGTTAGAAGTCAGGACCTTGTGCATGCTGGTTAATTGTTGTACCAGTGAGCTTTAGATCCCTAACCTTTTGTTCTTGAAATAATCTAAAATCGGTGCTGCTTATCGTTGTCATGAGGTAATGCCTGAAGCATGTCAGTGATTAATCACTTAACTCTGTATGAGAAACTATCCTATTCCACAGCTGTAAATTATAGCATGTTTATAATGCAGGGGCATAAAAGTTAGTTCTAATCTTAGTAGCTAATGAATTTATGTTTTAATGTTTCAGATTATCCTTTAGTAAGAATGGAGTGGTCAGGATAGATGGTTTCTCTTCTCCTGACCAATATGATGATGAAGCCATGAGCTTATGGACACATGAAAATTATGAAGATGATGAAATAGACGTTGAAACCTCTAAATATATCTTGGATATAATAGGTGATAAGTTCTGTCAATTAGTAACATCTGAAAAAACAGCTTTGTCCTGGGTGAAAAAAGATGGTAAGGAAGTTAATATAACATGCACTCTGTAAATGTCATTAAAAGAATTCTCTCCATATTGTGTTTAACTTGCAAGTCCCTCACCTGACCTCATTTTATTGATGTTTTAGCTGTGATAATGCCACCTCTTAACAGACGTGGTGGTACAGGTGTTCCCTTTTGAAATTGAATGGATTATTTATAAAATTGCAATATTTTCATAATTCAGTAACATAAATTAGTATGATAAAATGTCTTTGCATGAAAATTCTACAATATGATACTTTATATATCCATACACACACATAGATAGACATAACCATCACAGCTTTTTATATTTGAATCTAGACTTCTTGTTTAGCTATGTGACTTGTTACAGTTAATAGCTATTAATATCAGGCCTATAAAACAAAAGTTAACTACTTGATCATTTGTTTACAGAGTAATTTCATTGAATGTAAAGCACTCCATCAGTAAGAACTGGTGTGGCATATGCTGTCAATGTTAGCTTCTTTCTCAACCTCTTCTTCCCTACAGTTGTTTGGCCAAAGTGTATATGGCAGTAGTTAGAAATATTACTGTTTTGTACCGTAACTGAAGAGGAAATGGCTGTGACTGCTTACTAGCTAATGGGAGAGGCCACAGATCCATCTAAACGTGCTGTACCACATACATGGTGGAACTCCTGTTTTGAATTCAAGCCAGCCATCTTAATATTAAGATTCTTTGTGAGCCTTCTAAAGAGCTGTACTCATTATTAAGTCTGCTGTGAGGTCCCTGAGATCGAGGAGGACAGCCAGCTTGTGGCCAGCCTGAGAACGTGCCAGCTGCACATTGAGACGCTAAGTCCTAGAGAAACAAGAGTCTGCTCCTGTTTGTATGTTGAGATAGCTGTAGACAGTCTTGATTGATTGTCATTCGAAGTGTACCAAACAGCATGCTTGCCCTTAAATTGCCGCTTTCTCCCCTTTTCAGCCAAAATTGCCTGGAAAAGAGCAGTACGAGGTGTCCGGGAGATGTGTGACGCATGTGAAGCAACACTTTTCAACGTCCACTGGGTTTGCCGCAAGTGTGGATTCGTGGCTTGCTTGGATTGTTACAAGGCCAAGGAGAGAAAGAGCTCCAGAGGTTGGCGCATGGCTTAATGAGATTAAGTGGAGATTCTCTGTATTGCATATGCCCACCCTTTCTTGTGGGTATATTACATTGAGGCCATTGACAACGTTAGGGTAACTAACAAGAGTGCCCTACCTCACTTTTAGAGTCTGCATTTAGACTTAAGTTCCATCTTCCTGACCACCCTTGTCCTGCCCTCTACACCCCCCCCACCCCCCTCCGTCCCCAGTGGATCCACTCTGAAGTAGAATTTTTTTCAAATTCAAATTTAGCTGATGCCTTCTTGCTTTCACACTCCAGTTCACAGGGTTCTGGTATCCTCTAGAATCTTTGTTCAATAGTCATTCATGTTAAGTCACAGTCAGTCTATAATGTTTAAACAAATTTTTAAGAATACACTGCCATTAGTACCGTTTATCACATAGATCTTTTCATTGTTGTTCTGTTGTTTGTTTGTTTGTTTTTCTGTTTTTTGAGACCAGGTTTCTCTGTAGCCTTTGCTGTCCTGGAACTCATTCTGTAAACCAGGGTGTCCTTGAACTCGGGATCCTCTTGTCTCTGTGCCTTCCAAGTGCTAGGATTAAAGGCATGTGCCACCATACCCAGCTCACCGTAGATCTTAAAGAATGAAGAAGACATCCTTCTATCGCAGACTTTGAAACTGTTGTGTATAATTTTTGACATAGAATAGTATTAGTATTTCACTTGTTAATATAGCTGAAGATAGAGTTTTAAAAGGAAGTTACAGAATGCCACAACAGTACTGAAGGCTGTTCACAAGCTTACTATGTATGCTTAGCAATAGAACACCTGCATAGGTTCGGTCCCCTCCACTGAAAAAATAAAAAAAGAGTACAGTTGTACAGCCACTATGGTACATGTCTGGAAACTGAGTTAGGAAGGTTGCCTCAGGTCCAGTTTCAGCCAGGGGTCTATAGCAAGTGTCCATTTCAAAAAAGTTTACACAAATCTGTTTAGGAAGTAGCTATTCAATAGGTATGTCAGTCATGAGTTAACGTTAGGGTAGCATCGAGGGATTAGAGCAGCATGGGTAGATTGTGCGCTTTGTCATTCCAGGGTCCTAGGCTTGCCGATGCTGATGGCTAAGGCATGCCTAGTTTCCTTTTTCATTGGTAGAATTAATGCACTTTCTTATCCCTTTTCTTGTACATTGTTTACTATCAAATAGACCTGGTTATATAAAAGCATTTCAGAAGATCTACACCTATGTTTTCCTGGGATATGAAGTAAATGAGATTAAAATGATGTAACCATGTTAAGAAATTCATCTTACCATTTAAATAACTTCTTGGGTCTCGAGGGGTATTGCTTAGAGGTATGGCACATTTGAGGCCTTGTTTGATGCATAGAATCTTTTTAATACCATAAAAATGCATTCTGATTTTTTTGTTTTGTTTTTTAAGACAGAGTTTCTCTGTGTATCCTTGGCTGTCCTCGACTCACTTTTTAGATCAGGCTGGCCTTGAACTCACAGAGATCCACGTGCCTCTGCCTCTGCCTCCCAAGTGCTGGGATTACAGGCATGTGCCACAGTGCCCAGCTACATTCTGATATTTTTGAGAAAAGTAGTTGCATTGTAACAAAATTATGTATGGGCATTTCTTTTCTTTCTTTCTTTCTTTCTTTCTTTCTTTCTTTCTTTCTTTATTTCTTTCTTTATTTCTTTCTTTTTTCTTTTCTTTTCTCTCCTAGTTTCATAGGGCTTTTGTTTTCCCTTTGTCAATTTTTAAAAAATTTATTTTGCTAAGCATGTGCTCTCCCCCTTTTCCGTCCTTCATGATGGCTTCTCTTCCCTCCTTTTAAGCACTGTGGAATGTTTATAATAGTGTTTCTGTTATGTTCCATAGTACTGTCTGTTTGTAAACTATATAGGTTGTTAAAGACCATATCAGTCTTCCAAGTACTGTGCCTTGAGTACTTGTGCCTTCTTGTACATCCTTTGACTTTCATTAAGTGCTTTTATAAAACTTACAGAGGGTAGGTCCGATATACATATGTTACCTAGTGCTAATCAGGCTAAGTGACTGTAAACATTTCCAGGCTCCTTCACAGGCTTTGTGACAGAAGGCTTCTGAAGGTAGCATTTGCAGTTTACTTACTGGAGATTAATTTCCGTTTTTCAGTTAGGATTTTTGTGAAGCAGTTCTAGAGTTTATGTTGAATTACTTGAGCTTCATGGCGTTTTTTGTTGTGAGGCTCTTAGAGCCATATCATAAGTGTCAGTAAGTTCATAAAGTTGTCTGAGGCACATGGAGTGTCCCATGCCTACGCCTCACATTACAATTCCATGTAGGAAGCCCAGTTTGACATCAGCAATAGCTCTATTGCCTTCCGTGTCTTGCAACTTTTCTGCATTTTGCTTGCATGTTGGCAGTTATTTTACCAATGACCTTATACATGTGTTCTAAGTGCTGACCACAGGCCTCCTCTCCGTGTTCATTGGGCAGAGGTAGCAGTGCCATAAACTTGCATCAGGATACGTAGTCTAACATAATGTACAGGCTCTTCTATGTAGAAAATAACTAAGAGCTAAGAGAAGATTAACTACAGTTTGGAATCAGACAGAAAATAGAAGTGACCCTAGAGAAAAGAATAGTCCTTTTAGAAAATGTTATCGCATCCCTCTCCTCCCCTACCCCACAACCAGTGCCTCTATCAAGATTCACTGGGTGGTAGATTGTATTTTATGACTTTTAAAAAATAGAACAAAATAAAATAGAAGACTGCTATTGCAATATAACCATCACTTTTATACTTTAAAAAAATTAACTTAAAATAAGGTATATTGTCTTACAGACAAAGAGTTGTATGCTTGGATGAAGTGTGTGAAAGGACAGCCTCATGATCATAAACATTTAATGCCAACTCAAATTATACCTGGTTCTGGTAAGTCTGCGTCTGCTAGCTTTTCTGTGTGTTATACTAGACAGGACGAGCACCTGCAGCTTTGTTTCCTGAGTGTAATGATGTGCACCTGTAGCGGCGTTTGAGAGGCTGGGGTTGCTCTGTGTTTGAGGACAATCTTGGTAACATACATAGCAGGTATTAGGTTATCATCTCCCCTCTCCCCCCAAAATTAAAAACAAAACAAAACAACCAACATAACAAGTAAGTAATAGAGTGGAAAAGTATGGCTTAAATAATAATACCTTGTTCAAAATTATAGGAACACTTAAGTTTAATAAAGTTAGGGGGAAAAGTCTTTCCAGAATCAATGAAGAAAACTACAAAAAAACTATGAAAGGAGGGGACTGAATAATGATACAGTTTAGGTTGTACTGAGACTTTCTACAAGTTCTGAGCATACTGTGATATCTTAATAATTAGACGGTACGGAAGTGAATATAAATTTGGTTGGTGGTAGTTGTGTAATATCTAGGTATCTGTGAAAGTACTGAGTTATAACTGGTGAGAAATCAGAAGGTCACATGCACTCTGCTGCTACATGTTCTTAAACACACTACACGTATGCTTTTTAACAACCAGTGTGGTCTCTACTAACTGCTGGTTCTTTTTACAGTGTTGACAGATCTTCTTGATGCCATGCACATGCTTAGGGAAAAATATGGTATTAAATCCCATTGCCACTGTACTAACAAACAGAATTCACAAGTTGGAAATTTTCCTACAATGAATGGTGTGTCTCAAGTAAGTAGAAAATTCCCTGTTCACATCCAACACACAGTTACATGACACAGCTTAGGGTGTTTGAAACTCAGTTAATAGCCAGGCATGGTAGGTATGTTTTTAATTATAGCATCTAGGAAGCTGGAGCCAGATTGCTGTGAATTCAGATTCTAGACTAGTCTGGGATATACTGTGGGACTCTCTCAAAAGAAAACAAAAGAGCTCTACTCTAGGTTTGTGTTTCTGTATTACGTATGTAAATTTCTTACCATGACTGCTTTTAAGTCTGAATAACTGAGGAGATAGTGTTAAACGTTGAACTAACTGTCTTTACCCTTGTAGGTTCTTCAGAAGGTCCTTAATCACAGCAGTAAAACTCCCCTGTGCGTGCCCGAGTCTCAGCAGCAGAATACCCCCCAGAAGTCTCAGAGTAATGGCAGTAGCAGCCCTGGAAGTGTGAGCACAGACAGCAGATTGACACCTCCAGAGTCCCAGTCCCCGCTGCACTGGCTAGCCGACCTTGCTGAGCAAAAAGCCAGAGAGGAAAAACAAGGTAACTCTAACCACTCAAGCTTACATTAAAGGGCTGCAGTGTGAACACCAGTGTACATACTTACTGCTCATGACGAGTAAATAATTTTCTGTGGTGCTTTATTTCAGTTACAGCTTAGGGTTAAGAAAGTATTTGTCTTCTTTTATTAGAAGGCAGCTCCCTAAGATTGAGATCAAAGTTAGTTACATACTCGTTTATGAATGGAGCTTGCAAAAGCACCAGAGCACTGCATTTGTAAATTAACTATACTTTCTGCTAGTGTTTAACTAATTTTACTAGCACTCAGCTATAAGCCTGAGTTCGTTTGCTTGAAGGGATTGACCCTGTCTAGTTTGTGATCAGGCAAATGAGTCAGTGCTACAGCAGGTTTTTATTCATTATACTTTAGTATTAAATGTGTGCTAAATTTTTGCTAAATTTTATTTTAGAAAACAAAGAATTTGCTCTTGAAAAAGAAATTAAAGAAGATGGAGAAGAAGATGCCTCAGATTCTCCAAATGGCAGCACATCACCTCCAGCATCCCAGAACAGTGAACAGGGCTCCACCCTCCGTGATCTGCTGACCACAACAGCTGGCAAGCTTCGTGTGGGCTCCACAGATGCTGGCATCGCCTTTGCGCCAGTGTATTCAATGGGAGCCTCAGTGAGTGCTGGGCAGCTTCTGTTTGTTAGTTTGGGTTTTGCACATGCTGTGTAAGTGCCCCACCTTTTAGCTAGCTATACGTCTAGCCTCTGCTTTTAAATTTGGGCCTTAAATTTGTATAGAGATGTGATAGTTAACTATGGTTCTAACAAAACGATGAAATGTGCTAAATTGCTAGGCCTGTTGTCCAACTCTAACTTAAAACCTGGAGTTTTCCTTAGTTCTTCAGGATGGGATGTTGGAGAAGGCACCTTGAGTGCAGGAGAATGATAAAATAACTCCACGGCAAAAAACGTTATGTGTGTAAATTACACGGAAATGTCTGTAGAGTGCTTGCAAAACAGGAAACAGAATAACCGTCCAAGGAGATAAAATGCTATAGTTAACTTTTAATGTATATGGAGGGTTCCTGTCCCCTCACTCTGCCTGAGGCACACACCCCTGTGCTCCTGAATTCCTCAGAGCTGGGAGTTTCCTGTATCACCAATCTCAGGGCCCTTGTGGTTTTCAGAAGTTGTTCGGTTTTCTTAACAGAGTGGCAAAAGCGGACGGAGTATGCCTAACATTCTTGATGACATCATTGCTTCAGTTGTTGAAAACAAAATTCCACCAAATAAAACATCCAAGATAAAATCAGAGCCTAATGAAGAACCTAAAGAAAGCCAAAACTCTGCCGTGAATGAAAGCAATAAGTTACACAGTGATATTCCACATTCTTGGGTATGTGACCAGCATATTTTATGGCTTAAGGATTACAAGAACAGCAATAACTGGAAGCTTTTCAAAGAGTGCTGGCGACGAGGACAGGTAAATATGTTACGCTGACTCACACACTCTCCACGGACCTGAAAAGAAGTAGATAGAAACCTTTTTTCCTATGGGGAAAAGAAGGACCCTCCAAAATATCAGATTAACAAAATTATTATGTCTGGATTTTTGTTTTTGTCCAGATTACATAATTTTACAAGGAAGTAAATTATTCATCAGATAGTTTTAGTTAATGAGTAGACATGCAGTAGTAATATGTCTACAAAATTAGCTCACTCTTGTTCTTATTTGTGTTTTAAGTCTTTTATTGGTACGTTAATATTAATAGTAATTGTCTTGGTGAAAATGTAGGTGCTTTTCATTTTAATGCTAATGAAACATTTAAAAAATACTTTGTTTCTTTTTTTTTTTTTTTTTTTTTTTTTTTTTTGACCTGTAATAGGCTTAGGTTTTCCTACAGTCTGTGCAATGCCCCAACTGCATCAGATCTTTTTTCTGGTTTTGGAATTTTGAGACAGGGTCCTTCGGTGTAGTTTTGGCTGTCCTGGGACTCACCGTGTAGACAAGGCTGGCCTTGAACCCACAGAAATCCACCTGCCTGTGCCTCCCAAATGCTGGGATAAAAGACATGTGCCACCACACCAAGCCCCATTTCGTCAAATCTTAAATACCGAGTTTTATTATTTCCTTTTGCCCAGATAAAATTGGTTTTCCATATGATCATAGTCTGACTTAATGCTTTCTATGCACTTCCAATATCAAAGTACCTACATTAATACAGAAATTATGAACAGTCTTAATTACTTGCCTCATGGTATTATATTGCTCAGTTTGTTTTTTTCTCTTTGAAATACATTACTATATTTTAATTTTTTTAACCTTTGTGTGTTATTTCTATGTTTGTGCTCATGTGTGCTGCATACCAGTGCATGCGAATGTCAGTGGACCACTTTCGGGAGTCAGGTCTTTCCTGGTGCGTTCTAGGGACTGAGCTCAGAGCATCACCCTTGGCTATAAGCACTTTGACCAGCTGAACCACTTTACCAGCCATACTATACAGTTATTAGATACTGTGTACTTAGTTAAGGACATAAAACTTAGTAGGATTTGTGAAAGTGACTAAGAACATTTTACTACAGCCATTCTTAGTCTTTTAGTCACCCATCCCATTGGTAAAAATGCTCATTCAATCGAAAACAGCAACACTGAACACCAGCTAGGTTTTGCATATACACAGGACTGATGTCATGTGTCTTTTTTTTTTCTTTTGAGACTCCTTGAATCTGCCACCACTGTTGAATTGAAATTTTGAACACTTCATTTTATGTTGGGACCTTTTGATAGGAAACACTCAGATGAATATTTTTATGAACGTGTTAAAGGTTTTAAGAATGTTATGAAGAAGAGCCGAGAATGGCTAAGCCAGGTACCAAGTCAAACAAGTCAGTATGAATTTCTTAGGCTTTGAGTTAAATTTACTAGTTGAACAAGGAAGCAGTTAACATAGACTAGTTATTGCAAAACTCTAGAGCCGGTTGTCTTTTTATGAACCTGGAAGAGGATGGTAAAGAAATCACTGTCTAGCTTCAATAGAAGGTGCACCCAGTCCTATTACAACTTGATATCCCAAGGGGGGTTGACATCCATGGTCTCCCCTTCTCTGAGGTGAAAAGTATAGGAGTAATAGGGAAGGGAGGAGAGAGGGGAGGTCCCAAACAGGATGTAAAGTAATAAGTAAACTAATTAATGAGAAAGAGGAGGAATTGTATCAGACAAAAATCCAGATTCTTTACGAACAAATTTCAGTTGTCTCTGGCTCTCTTTGGCCCAATCAGTATTACCTTCTGGACCAGCAAAGAAGTTCAGTTTGAATAGCTGCTGTAAGATTAAAAAGCTGCATTAAACCTTTTGTTGTACTGTGAAAAAAAGAGAAAGGATATACACAGCTTAAGGTATTCACAATGAAAGTTCCTATATATCAAGGATTTTTTTAACGTACATTGAAGGTGATAGCTACAACTGGCAATTAAAATAAATGACAGAGCAGTAATAACAGGAGGGTAATACCAGAGGTGAGAGGTCGGATTAGGAAATCTTGAGCTATTTCACTAAGATGACGACTGTAGCTTTAGAATTCTACTTGGAATTGTTTCAATATACTAATTAACTGTCTTTTTAAAGATTGGTAAATGACTTGATGGAAGAAGGACTTTTATATAGGAACTGTAGGGTATGAATTGCCCGCAATAATTACATACTATCTAGACCTATTTTAAAAGTCGAACATATTATTAACTGGTTGAAACAATGTTTAGTGGAGCACTCAACTAGATTTCTCAGTGGGTTTTGTTTTGATTTACATTTTATTTATGTGTGTGGGTGTTTTGCTTGCACATATTTCTGTGCACCGTTTGCATGGCTGGTGCTGTGAAGGCCAGAAGAGGGCATTGGATCCCTTGAAACTAGAGTTACAGGTGTTTGTGAACCACTAAGGAGGTCCTGGGAATCAAACCCAGGTCCTTGGCAAGAGCACCCAGTGCTCTTAACTGCTGAGCTATCTCTGCAGCTCTTTGTTTTGCTTTGAGACTTCTCACTATAGAGCCCCAGCTGGCCTGGAACCCATTGTGTGTACCAGATTCACAGTGATCCAGCTCGAGTTGGGTCTTCAAAAATTTATTTTGTAATTAAAAATTTTATCCTGAGGCTTTTCTTTAATGATGAAGTTTTAAATGTTTTAGAAAATTAATGTCTTTTAGAGATTCTTATATTTCACAGTTTTGTAAATTCTTTATATTGCTGAACTTTATTATTGGGAATAAAAATTGAATAATTTATCAGCTGAAAAAGTAACAGCTATTTTTATATAATTACAATTTTTAGATGTAGTACATCTTTAATTACTTTGTTTTCAGTCAAACATTGCTACACAGTTTGATTTCATGATCTCTAAGAAGCAAGATTCATTTATAGTCACACATTAAGCTTAAAGTGTGGTGTCATGCCTGTAGCAGCAAAAGACAGTTTGTTTTTAGTGCTGTAAATTCAATGTCCACAGTATTTTGATCTTTTTTTTCCCCCCGGTACTGCATATATTGCATATTTACAAATAGTTTATATAGCATCTATAGGAAATTTACCTATAGATATGAGACTCCAGAATATTTCTGACACCCATAAGTGCAATCTTCAGACTTCTTTTCTGAAAATTTCTCTTTTGTTGAAACTTTTGTACAAAAATGTGATTTTGTTGGGTGTAGAGTGCTCCGTATTGAGGAGCCTGAAGCTGGAGGAGAGCTTACGCCATGTGGCAAAAGCCCCGTAACAGAATAAAAAAGAGGCCAAATAAATAAATGGCACCATTGTTGCCACGGCACTCTCTCATTGTTGTCATTCACATGTCAGCATCTTCCCAAGCCCAGAACTGTTTAAGTAGCCTCCTGTCTTGTTTACAACTGTCACTTAACAGTGCCGTCCATTTGCGTGTACACTTAAGCTTTGAAGTATCTAGGCACCTTTTAACTTTTATCTGTTATATATTGTCTTTATTTGTAAGCCTGCAGTGGTTTCCGGCGTGCATAAGAAAATGAACATTAGCTTGTGGAAGGCAGAGTCAATTAGTCTGGACTTTGGAGACCACCAAGCTGATCTCCTGAACTGCAAAGACAGCATTGTTTCAAATGCCAACGTTAAGGAGTTCTGGGATGGTTTTGAAGAAGTTTCAAGTATGTTATTTTTTCACTGTTGTCTAACTTATTGCTAACACAATTTAAATTCTTTACTTGTAAAGCATCCATATTAACATTGTTGTTCACTAAAGAGAGAAAGATGGGTACAGACACACATGCACACCTGACGGTAGTGACACTTAACTGACTCCTCAGCACTTCCTTAAGCAAAGACAAGAAGTGGGAGAGTACTAGGTCACTCTTGGCGACTTAGTGAATTTCAGGCCAGCTGAGCTAAATAAGACCCTGTCTATAAAAGGCAAAAAATAGTGGTTCATAATCCAAATTCTAGTCCAATTTTCCTTTAGCTTTGACATAATTTAAGCTGTATTTTCTAATATGGAATTTTGGTAACTCCTCAGAATTGTTGAAGTTAAATTATATAGTTTATATTAAATACTTTGAAAATTGAAATGTATAAATTAAGACTAATATTAACAAATATAAGTTCTGAAGAGTAATTTCTTTTTTATACTATACATAGTTAATGCACGTATCCTAGATTAAACTCTTGGGGCTAGAGAACTCAGCAACCCTTGCAGAGGACCTGAGTTCAGGATCCGCTTTTGGTAGCTCCAAGCTCCCTTTAAGTACCTAGCTCCAGGAGATGCAGCGCTCTCTTCAAACTTCCCTGAATATCTATGTGCGAGCGCAGGCGGCACGCAGGCACGCATACACAAACGCATGCACACGGGGGCACGGACTAAATCTAAAATGTCGTTAATGCTGCATGATTGATTACATGAAGAAGATGAACTAGTGCCTGTGAATCATCTGTGTAGAACAATGTAATCATTCCCATTTCTTTCTCAAACACTAAAAAAGGGCCAAGTTATATTTTAAATAACTAACTCCTGTCTTTTTAGAACGTCAGAAAAACAAAAGTGGAGAAACAGTGGTGTTAAAGTTGAAAGACTGCCCATCTGGAGAAGACTTCAAAACCATGATGCCAGCAAGGTATATCGTGGGAAGTTGAGCTTGCTTGTTCCCAGCATAAGTAACTACTAATATAAACGTTAAGGGTCTTAGCTTTTGTTTATTTGTTTTGTTTTTCTCAATAAAAATAAATAACTAAAAAACAAAACTAGGACTCTGCAGCCTCATCAAAGGGAAGACTTTGTACTGAGAAACCCTTGTGTTGGGGCATTGTGGTGTCCTGTTGAAGGCCTCCCTCTTTCTGGGCCTTTTGCCTATTTTGTTGTTTAGGGAGGCACTATTGAAACATTACTATCGTGTATGCTTTATTTCTCCCTTGCACACTGCATCCAGTTTAGACTGAAGGGATTTTAAAATAGTGCTGCCTAGTTTAAGGACAGGATATTATAGTGTTGTTCAAAACTTAAGAATTTTGTACTTCCTGCCAGTGGTGGCACACGCCTTTCATCCTAGTACTGGGGAGGCAGAGGCAGGCAGATCTCTGAGTTCGAAGCCAGCCTGGTCTACAGAGTGAGTTCAAGGACAGCCAAGGCTACACAGAGAAACCCTGTCTCAAACCAAACTCCCCAACCCCCCCCCCAAAAAATTGTGCAAAATATTTTAAATGCAAATCTGTATTCAAAAGAAAGTTGTACTGTTATCTTCAGATATGAAGACTTTTTAAGAAGTCTGCCATTGCCAGAATATTGCAACCCAGAAGGGAAGTTCAATTTGGCCTCTCATTTGCCTGGGTTCTTTGTACGCCCTGATCTAGGACCCAGGTTGTGCAGTGCATATGGTAAGTATACGTTCATATTTCTCTTTAAGTTGGGATTCTATGGGAGTTTAACAGACTATAATGTCGAAAATCAAATTGTCCAGTGATTTTTACTTATTAGTAAACCTGTTCTTTTAATATCAAGTAATATTATAGGAAATAACAGTATGCTTGAGTAATACTTCTTAATTCCTTGTGGCATTTCTATTGGTAGTTTTAGAGGCTAGTTTTTAGGGGCAAGTATTTTTAAGGCAAATAAACCAAAATTCAAATTAAATTATGATAAATTGTTCTGTGGGCATAATATCTGTACATTTTTAGGTGGGTAGTATACTCTGCAATAAAAGGTCTGATTTCTTACCCAGGTGTTGTTGCTGCTAAGGATCATGATATAGGAACCACAAACCTTCACATCGAAGCTTCTGACGTTGTGAATATTCTTGTCTATGTCGGCATAGCAAGAGGAAATGGTGTTCTCTCAAAAGCAGGTATGGAAAACTAAAGAGCCAGCCATGCCACAGGTGCTGGCACAGTACACAGGAGGGATTCTGTCCTTTGCTCCTGAAATTACTTTTCCTGTTTCTCATGTCCAAGAAATAGTAAACTTAAAAGTAAATACTTTGCTGACCCTGGTGGCACACGCCTTTAATCCCAGCACTTGGAGGCAGAGGCAGTTGGATCTCAGAGTTCAGGACAGCCCTGTCTTGAAAAACAAAAAAATGTACTTTGATTTGACCCTTTGTTTTTACTAAGTACTGTGCTTATGAACACATTTTGTTAAACTCGTTCCGACACTCTGTCACACCGTCTCACTCAGTCTTGTCTTGATACTTGCTTGTTTCCCTCGCTCTCTCTGACCATCCTTCACCCACCTCCCACTGTGGTGGCGGTAGTGCTGCTGTCTCTTCACATTTTGGTGTAATGCTCACCTAATTCTGACACTTCATGGCCATCCTTTGTCTGGGTGGGTTGTCAATTTTGTCTGTAGCTTAGAGTAGATCTACAGTTGAGTGACTTAGCTGTTAGAGATAAGGGAGTTGTTGTCATCTACCTGTATTTTTGTGTGCATTTGACAGTAACCTGTGAGCTCATCTTTCCCCTTGCTGTAAGTAAGGCTTTGATTACTTGGCTCCTTAACTTTCATTTCTGACTATAATGAAACACTCCCAACCCTGTTCTGCCCAGAAGAACTGGAGAATGGCACTTGAGTTGTAGTTCCAGCCTGAGTAACTTTCAGTTCAGATTACATCCTAAATCTGTGATGCTGCCCTTAGTTGCCTCTTCTATACGTCACTGTGCTGTTTTATTTATACAAGTGTACATATGCATACAGTACTCACAGAGGCCAGAAGAGGGCATAGGACCAACTGGAACTGGAGTTAGAAAATGGCCCTGTGAATGCCGGGAAGCCAAGCAAGCCTACGTCCTCTGCAGAGCAGCAAGCTCTAGCTGTGGAACCACTTGTTTGGTTCCCCTCTACTGTACTTAAATGTCTCCTTTAGCACCTCTTTCACTGTGAGGAGCTTAAAGCCTGCTGCTTGTGGTATTATTTATTCATGGGCTAAGGCACTGGGTCTCTCTGACTCATCCTTATTCCCACCTTCCTGTTGCTAGCATATTTGCTCTTTTGAGAAAACTGTATTTTAAAAGTCCATGGCTTTTAATCATTATTTTATAGATGTTCACAAAGGAATGTGTGTGGATTATGTTCATAATTAAACATTCAAGAAATATGAGTGTACTTGAACATACTGACATATGTAAAGCTCATGCTTCTCCTATAGTAGCTTTCCTATCTCTTCACGTGTAGTTTAGGTGGTTATCTCATCCTGTAACAGCTCTTCGTTTACCAGTGGAACATTACCCTACTCTAGTCTGCCATGCTCATCTTACTGGTGAGCCATCCCTCTTTCTTGACTTTATAGATTTACTTGGGAAAGTTGGAACTACCAATCCATGAGTGAGAAATGTACCTTTACTTAATGTATTGTGGGTATTTTCTTTTTCTGTTGTTGTCATTTGTTTGTTTTGAGGTAATGTTTGGTTTACATGGGTCTCCAGCTTTGCACTTGCTATATATATAGCCCAGGCTGGCCCTCATTCAGTCCACATCAGCCCTTCCGCCTCTGCTGGGATTATAGGAATGCACCAACACGTGGCCGAACCTGTCATTGCAAACACATTTAATATATATATAATATGTATATATATATATTATATATATTATATGTATAACCTCTTAAAATGCAGTTTTAAAGTAACGTAAAGAAGTACAGAATTTTATAATAAACTTGTAAAATTGTTCATTTTGTTATTTTTTTCATTAATTTGGAGGTAACTTTTTCATAGCTAACATTTAAAGACAAACTAGTCTCTTACTGCTTTCATATTCATACAACAGCATTTATTAAATGTTTTTAATTTATGTAAGTTTATTAAGACCTTCTGGAACTCCATGAAGCCCTGACTTTTTAAAACAACCCTCTCACACACACACCCAAGAAAAAAACCTCCTATTGTTTGTCCACTAAACATCTAATAAGTGCTTTACATAAGAACCCTTTGCAGCCAGATTTGAGTTAGGAAACATCTGATACATCCTTTGGAGTAGACAGTATTTAAATTATAGAAAACACACTATATTTAAAATATAGAAATGGCTCAATGGGCAAGGCCACTCATTGCTCTTCCAGAGAACCCTGGTTCAGTTCCCAGCAGCCACGTGGCAGCTCATAATTGCCTGTAACTCCAACTCCAAGACACTGGATCTCTTGTGTATTTCCAAGGCTACAGGCACACACATGGTACACATACATGCAAACACGTGCTTATACACATTAAATCAACACATTTTAAAACAATATGGAAAATTTTGCTATACTCTTCACACGTGAAATGCCTAAAGTTATTTGTGTTCTTCAAATTTCCTTATATAGATCTGGAGATGTCCAGTGTGACAATATGTAGACTTCCTTAAAGTCATACATAGCTTTATGAAGAAAACAGTTTGCATATGATGACAGATTTTCCATAATAAGGACTGAGGTGCTGTTGAAATGAACCAGAATACTTCTTATTAGTAGCCAGTACTAAACAAACCCACTCACGTAACTAAGCCTATTTACTCACTTCACTAAACCTTTTCCCTCAAACATAAAATTAAGGGAATGGTTCTTGTTGGCCCTACTTGGTAGTTATAGGACTCAAATAATAAATGCTAAAATAAAATAACTTTGTAGGTTAAGAAATGCCTTGAGGGCTGGAGAGATGGCTCAGAGGTTAAGAGCACTGTCTGTTCTTCCAAAGGTCTTGAGTTCAATTCCCGGCAACCACATGGTGGTTCACAACCATCTATAATGAGATTTGGTGTCTTCTTCTGGCCTGCAGGCACACATGTGGTACAGAATACTGTATAAATAATAAATAAATAAACCTTTTTTAAAAAGAAATAAATGCCTTGAGTTTATGACATTGTTTAGACCATCCCTGAGACAGAAACTTCCTTATTTTGAAACTAAATTTCTAGTTTGACAGGTGCTCTGTCTCAGAAGGGAAATCACTGTTTCTCTTCCTGTGGACTATGAGTTTCAAAATAAGGCCCCTGCTTCCCCTAACAGTCTTGAGTGTATAACTGGGTTTAAGCTTGAGAGTGTCTTTGTCTAGAAGCTAAGACAAGAAGATAGTGAGTTAGAATCCAGACTTTGTTGCACAGCAAGTTCCAGATTAGCCTGGGCTATAAATTGAGACCATGCCTAAGAAAACAAAACAAAAACAAAAAGGTCTCCTGATCTGATAAGCAGTCGTAGAAGGTTCAGCTTTCTGGTAGCCTTTACTGACCAATTGAAAATAATTTCCCATGTTTCAGGAATACTTAAGAAATTTGAAGAAGAAGAATTGGATGATATTTTAAGGAAAAGATTAAAGGATTCGAGTGAAATACCTGGTGCTCTATGGCATATTTATGCTGGAAAAGATCTTGACAAGATAAGGGAATTTCTTCAAAAGGTATAATTAAACTTTCAAAGAATCCTACTTCTACTTTGAGCATGGACTAATCATTTAATTTACCTTGTTTAGGTATCCTATAATATAAGCTAATTTAAACATTGTTTCATTCTTTTTAGTGCTTTACTGAATTTCAAAAGGTCTTTATATGGGGCTAAAGAGATAGCTCAGTAGTTAAGATTACTTGCTGCTCTTCCAGAGGACCCAGGATCATTCCCAGCACCCATGTGGCAGCTCCCAACTGTCTGTAACTCCAGTTCCAAAGGACCTGATACTACTCTTCTGTCCTCCAAGAGCACCAGACACATGTGGCACACACACACACATATGTAGGCAAAACACCCAAAAACATAAATTATAAAAAATAAGTAAATAAACAATTTTTTAGAGTTGCTGTTTCTTGGTTTTTAAAGCCCATTTTATTTTGTTCATCTTGAAAGGTTTTTAAATAATGCTTCTGTGATCTATGTGGAAGATCCTTGCAAATCATCACCTTATACCAGGATACACTGGTAGTGTTTTATTATCCTTTGGCTTTTTAAAATAATTGCAGAATATTATGTTATTCCTGTTGCTGTTGTTTTGAGACAGATTTTCACTTCGTAGCTCTGACTGGCCCGGAACCCACTAGGTAGAACAAGTAGGCCTCTAATTGAGAAAGATCCAGCTGCCTCTAGAGTCCTGGGATAAAAGATGTGCTCTACCACAGCCTAGCTTTATTTTCTTAGAATTAAGAATAGGCACGCGTGGTGGCACATGCCTGTAATCCCAGTGCTCAAGGAGGCAGAGGCAAGCGAATCTCTGTAAGTTTAAGGCCAGCCTAGTCAAGTCAACAAAGTGAGTCCAGGACAGCCAAGGATATACAGACAAACCTTTTCTCAAAAAAATGAAAATAATAGTAATGATGATGAGAGAAAGAGGAGGAAAGAATAGTCATTGACTTTTTTGTGTTGAGATTTATTTTTATGTGTATAGATGTTTTGCCTGCTTGTATGTCTGTACCATGTGCATACAGTGCCTAAGGATAACACGAGAGCATTGGCACACCTGAAACTGCATTACAGATGAGTGTGAGCTGCCACATTTGTGCTGAAAGTCAAACCCCTGTCCTCTGCAAAAGCAGCCAGTGCTCTTTATAAGAGTATGAAGCAAAAGACCAATACAAGTAAATAAGATTTTTCAATTTCCTTAAGTTGGTGTACATCTTTTATTTTGACCTGTGTCAGATTTCAAAAGAACAAGGCCTGGAAGTTCTGCCAGAGCATGATCCAATACGGGACCAAAGTTGGTATGTGAATAGAAAGCTCCGCCAGAGGCTGCAGGAGGAGTACGGAGTGAGAGCCTGCACTCTGATTCAGTTCCTTGGTGATGCCATTGTTCTGCCAGCAGGAACACTTCATCAGGTACATACTTATATAATTCTGACACCCCTGTATGGAAAAGAACTGTTTTGGGGAAGAAATTACTCTGTATATACGTAAAAACCAAAGATGTAAAGTAGGAAAATACACTATTGTTAAAGTGGTATTTATAGTATTCAAAACCTAAAGCAATGAAATACTTTGAGGTCTTAAACTGTTAACCTCAGCTAGATTGCCCTTTTACATATTTTCTATGTTTAGGAAATTGCAGTGTTTTTTAAGACCTCTCAGGGAAGAAGAAAGCTGCTGCTACTCACACTCACCAAGTCGTTAAGCAGCATGGAGAGCGGCTAGGGTTTGAATTCACCTTTAAGTGAACATCTTGCTTCTCTACTGCATGCCAACATAAGTCTAGCGTATTTAATGAAAGATACTGTGCAACTTATATAGATGGCTATCTACCCACAGCACTTAGGATCTAGATGAACACCTAGCACAGGAGTGGTGGACACCTGTAGCTCAGTAGTAGTAGGGCTACCGAAGTAAGAGGATCGCAAATTCAAGGCCCACCTGGGCTACACAGCGTGACTTTCAGAATAAGCACAGAAGTCTTTAGGTAGACAAGTGGTCCTGGAAAGAGTGGCCTAGAATAGACAGTGGTTGGTAATAAAGTATATAAGGAAAACCTGAAAAGAAAAATAGAGTTTCTCCTTGTGTTTCTATATTTTCTACCCACCATCAACAATTGAAAGGTATCAGATAAGGATTCTTTTACTTTTTTGTTTTTTTAAGACAGGGTTTCTCTGTGTAGCCTTGGCTGTCCTGGACTCTATTTGTAGATCAGGCTGGGCTCGAACTCACAGCGAGCCATCCGCCTGCATCCCCAAATTCTGGGATTAAAGGCGTGCACCACTGCACTCAGCTAGGATTTGTATTTTAAGGACAGTTTTTCATTTTATTATTGTTGTCACTGCCTGTTGCATTTATCGTAGTGACAACTAATCCTTATTTTTGATATTGGGTGTGTGTTTGTTTAAGTAATCAGATTTATTATTTTTTAATCTTAAATATCATTTATGAGACTAAAATGTCAACACGATATGCTTTATTCTCCACAGTAACTTCCTAAAAAGTATTTTGGTTGGTTGTTTTTCGTGGGCTCATGATAACTTAGAGATGTTAGTCACTGTCATTTATGTTGAGTTGGGATTCGGTGCCCTATATGCTGCTTATTTGTGCTAGCCTTATCAGAAAGTAGCGAACTTGTATACAAATGTAAATGACTTTTAAGAAAACCGTCTGTGGTAGAAGAAAAATATAAGCCTACTTGATAACAGAGAACAGATTTACTTGCAGGTCCTTGTTTACATGTCTAGCTTGTTATCAGTGTGGTGACTATTACTGTTTGAGCCATCTGAGGCAAGCTGGCCCCCTGTCAGCCATCCAAATACTGGGGTGTTTGAAATATAGCAGAATCTTGCTGCTTTGCAGACCAGGCTGTTCCTGGCACACAGTGGTGCTGAAGCCTCAGGCTCCTAAGTGCTGGGATTCCAGTTGTGTGTCACCACACCTCACTTTAGTGTTAAGTCCTCTTAAAGTGGACGCTGCAGGCTCAGTTATGGCCCAACTTTTTAAATTATATATGTGTATGTATTCCTGTGTATGGTATAACCAAGTGAGTACAGGTGCCTGTGGAGGCAGAAGCTTGAGTTATATGGTGGTAGTAGTGAGCTAATGCTAGAGGTGCTGGGAACCTAAATTGAGCTCCCTGGAAGAACAGCAAGTGCTCTTAACTGCTGAGCCTTCTTTACAGCCCCACTCCCACACCCACACCCACACCCTCCCCGGCCTCCTTTTTTTTGGGGGGGGGGGACACATGGTTTCATGCCACCTAGGCTAATCTGGAACTTTAGTGTATTGCATCACTAAGAATGACCTAGTACTTGTGTTCCTTTTGTCTCCTCCACCTTGTGCTTTCATGAGAATGCCATTTCATTGCACTCAGACCAGCTGTGATACTCACGACTGTAACACCAGCACTCTGGAAGTGAAAGGAGGATTTTGTCAACTTCCCAGCCTGCCTGAACTATAGTCAGACCCTCTTTCAATAAATACATAAATACTAGTAATAGAATCATACAATGTGTTATTTAAAACATTTTTGGTTTTTTTAAATTTGTGCCTGTAAGAGTACAGGTGGCCCCCAAAGCCAGAGGCAGCAGATCCTCTTGGAACTGAGGTTGCAGATTACAGTAAGCCAGCCGCATGACATGGGTATTGGGAACTGGACTCACATCCTCTGTAAGAGCAGAGCATGGTCTTAACTAGCCATAAATGTTCATGAAGTCTGGATTTTCTGGACAGTGAATTTCAGAGTCATCCGTAGTGTATGGAACAAGTGGTTCATTTTGTTGGTAGTCAGCTCTGTCAGCACAACAATAGTTTTTAGTCTTTTTGTCTCTCCAACTGGAATATGTTTTGAGTCTTTTCTAGTTTGGGCAATAAGTAAATGTAAATAATTATGTATAGGCTTCTATGCTGATATGGCCTTTCACGTTCATTAGGTAAATATTGGTTAGTGGGATTTGCCTGCTCAAATGATGTGTATGACTAATTTTAAGAAACTCCCACTGGCAGTGAGGTGGTGGTGCACACCTTTAATCCCAGCGCTTGGGAGGCAGGTAGATCTCTGAGTTCACGGCCAGCCTAGTCTACAGAGTTAGTTCTAGAACAGCCAGGGTTACACAGAGAAAGAAACCCTGTCTTGGAAAAATAAAAACAATAACAAGAAACTCTTTCCCCCACACCAATGTTATGTCTATTTTATTTTCTCTGCTTCCTCTCTAGCCCTTGCTACTTTCAGATTTGTTTTTTAGAATGTGGACGTGGGCTGTGAAGGAAAAGACAGGGTTGATATGGCGTTTTTTGTTTAGATGGGGCTGGCTTCAGATGTGTAGTGATCTCCTGACCCATTCCCAGAGTGCTTTCCTACTGGAGGGCTTAGTCACACACATGGTACCACACCACACCCCAAGTATTTCTGATCTTTAGAAGTCAGGTTTGGGAAGAAAATGAACTTTCACACTTCTAATAAGTCTGATGTTACTGTCTGGGGACTACACTTTGATAGATGCTTAAACTACTGAAGCATGGGGCCACCACTATGAAAGCAGCAACATGCTGCTCTGGCCGCTTAGCCTCGAGTAGTACAGACACTAGGAAGACAGTGGCATTTACACTGTTTGGCGCAGTTTAAATATTTATTGTATCAGTTGGAAGTGTGATAGCCACGGGTCCCGTTAGATTTTAACATTGTAACTTATGAGTTGTGTTTTTAATCCTGACAAAGTATGGGAAGTTACATCCATCCCTAGACAGAGCAGCTGGACCTTGACTCACTTTCTCTGTGCTGTAGTATTTGAATGCTCTGTAAAATTGAGATAAGAACAGGGGCCTAGACTATGAGGCTCAACACCCCACCACCATACCACAGCAGGGAAAGAAACAGAAAGTCTTTACTAAGAAGTTTGCCCTAAGTCTCTAGACTGTTTAGCATATATAATGAGTGACTGGATTTTTTTTTTTAAGAGTTGCAAATTGGTTACATTTGAATGACCAGAAGAAATGTGTGGCCAAACCTTCTTACAGAACATTTTCACAAACAACCAAATACAGTATCAATATAATAGTGAACCGTTAAAAAAATATATGACATTCAGACTATAACCATGAAAAGCTGTTTCCTGCCATCCCCCTCTCCTGACTACAGCCAGGGTGGTTAATGACATAGATGGCAAAAGGAAAGGCATAGATGAAGTGGGAAGCTTATCGGTGTTCTGCTTTAAAACTGAATCCTTTCTTCAACTCTCAAGCTTTTAGCAAAATATATCAGTTAGGGTTTGTTAGAAACATATACCATCCTGTGAGCGTTAATACAAGTTGGCAGTCTGGAAAAACAAAAACAAAAAACAAAAACAAAACCTTAAAGCAGCCATAAATTGGCAGTGCTGATACAACCTCTCCAAGTTCTAGGAGGTGACACAAAGCCCAGAAGAGCCAGGAGGCCTTTTCAGAAGAAGGTCTCTTTAAGGGAATGTCTTTCAGCATACAGCTGACCACTGAAAACCATGGAGCTGAGTCTTCCTGACCACAGCCAGCAAGAAACACAGCCAGGAACTCTCTGCAGAGTAACTGAAGGACGACTGCAGCCCTCAGCAACCCGTGACACCAAACTCTGAATCAAGAAGACATTACCGAAGCTCACAATGATGTTGAGATGACCAGAGTGGTGTACATATCACAGAAACAGAAAAGGATGGTTGTTGAGAAGAGAAGGCGCTGACAGAATTGTTCCTAAGGAAGCCCAGACCTTGCACTTACTGGACCACACAAATAGCTCAAGGAAACTCATGGGTAAAAACTCTACAGGAACCCACAAGGAGATGGATGAAGAGAATAAAAAGAGCAAGACATTGACCAAAGGATCTAAGGGAGAATTTTGGAGCTACAAGTGATTTTAGGTCATGCTAGAGCTAAACACACGAAAAGGTAATATGCTAAGACTCCTGAAGGACTCACTCTCCCCACAGCATGCCCAGATAAGACATGGCAGACACAGGGCATTGGAGACTATTAGCTGGTATGAGAGAGTTAATGTAGCGGTGTAAAGCGTCTGTTAGACAAGACACCACAGGAGTTGGGCTCCTGTTGACTTGCCATTTATTGGCTGATTTGTCTTGGGACAGGAGCTGAGCATCTCATCCATAGTCTACTGTTCTGAATAGAGCATCTGTTCCACAGACAATAAGGAGGACCCAGTGAGACTGTACAGAAATGCTGCACATGTGAGGCTCCCACTGTTACTCTCCAGAGGAACCAGCAGCCTAAAGAACACAGAAACAGAGCGCTTGCTTTATGGTGCTACCAACTTGTCAATAGAGGCACAGTGCTTGAGTTAAACAACTCTGCCGACTTCAGCAGCTGTCCAGGTGGTCATATGCCCAGAGGAGGAACTCTAGCCCCTCTGGAATCCCATCACCCTGTCATCAATAGATTCTTTGCCACAGTCTCCATTTCCCACGTACTATCTGCTTCATCTCACTCTTCCCAGTTAAATTTGTTTTTGCAAACTTAAAAATTAGAATAAATGTAAGTGCTTAGTTTTTCAGTTGTTCCTTCTTTCCCAGGAATTTTTATGGCATTCTAAAACATCATTTGAAGACAACCTAGAGACAATAAAAGAAAAAAAAAAGTCTCATATTAGATCCACTTGGGCCTTCCTCTGCTATACAGAGCATTGAGAGAAAGCAGTTGTTAGGAATAAGGATGTACATATAAAAGGTGTAACTGCTAAACACATTGCATAATGCTGACTGGCTCCCAAAGAAAAACTGTTAGTTAACAAAGAGAAACTGTCTTTTAAAACTTAGAGTAAAGTCACATGAGATTGGATGGTCTCTTTAATTGGCTAATTTGAAAGAAAGGCACAAATAAAAAATATGGAACAATTCTGAAACTCATGCAAGCTCAGTAGACTATGTGGAACTAAAGTTCCCACCCAATGCCTAGCGTATGAACTGAGTTGCATTTCCTTTCCTTCATTCTCTGATACAAGACCAACAAAGGAATAGCAACAACACAGATCAAGTGATCCTTACAGCCTCTCTCCTTAGCAGTGTTTTAAAATAATACATTTTTAAAAGCCCGTCTAGGCAATATTGACAATTTAGGATCGTATTAGCCTCTCCAAAGGATTCCTGGAAAAGTCATTTGTTTTTACCATTTAAAAATACTTCATTTATAAAGTCACTTCACATGAAGCTTTTTGGTGACATAACTCTCATTAAAGTGTGGTCTTCAGCTCTGAAATCCATTTGATGTTTTGGGAAAATTCTCTGGTGGAATTGTCCTTTGTATTTATTCATTTTAGACAGCTTGGCTTCCCCCCTCCCCCCTCCACTGTAACTGTCTGTTCTGAGATTTGCATTTCACATTTCTTTGTGAATAGGTACAAAATTTTCACAGCTGTATTCAGGTGACCGAAGACTTTGTCTCTCCAGAACACCTCGTACAGTCATTTCACTTAACACAGGAGCTGAGGCTTTTGAAGGAGGAAATCAATTATGATGATAAATTACAGGTAAGAGTGCTCCCAGGAGATCAGGGAGTTTTGGTGTTTTGTGTTGGTGGTGGTGGTTGTTTGCTTGTTTGCTTTTTATATTCAGAAAATAGGATGTACAGATTCCAGCTTAGGCAGTGGCTGCCAACTTGGCACACTAGGGAAACCACAGTCAATACAGCATGGTTTTACTGAATCTACTGACTGGTGCAGAAATCCTTCTCATTAAAGCTATCACTTTCCATTTTCTTGTTGTTGTTTTAGTTTTTTGAGACAGGGTTTCTCTTGGGTAGTCTTGGCTATCCAAGACTCGCTTTGTAGACCATGCTGGCCTGGAACTGAGAGATTACCCACCTCTACCTCCCTGAGTGCTGGGATTACAGGTGTGCACCACCACCACCTGGCTCAATCATTTTATTTTTTAGTGCATTCCCTACAGTCCCAGCACTTGGGAGGCTGTGGCAAGAGGATTACTGTTGAGTTTAAAGGTCACTTGGGCTACATTGAAATCTTACCGTGTGTGTGTGTGTGTGTGTGTGTGTGTGTGTGTGTGTGTGTGTGTTTGTGTGTTATAGTTTTTAACCAAGCAGCCATCCTTTCTGAATTTCTCCCCAACTCAGTGATGCAAATTGCGTCTCTTTCAGGTGAAGAATATCTTGTATCATGCAGTCAAAGAAATGGTGAGAGCTTTGAAGATGCATGAGGATGAAGTAGAGGACATACAGGACACTTAAGTGTGGTTGGAACTGGGATGCCTGTTGAGTGACAATAGGTTTGACTTGAGCTCCATTAAACCATCAGTGCCAAGAAATTCTCTTTGTAGTAATTACTTGCTACTGACACCGTACCAGTATAGCATTATGTCACAGCCCCTGTGAGTCAATGCTACCTATAAAACAAGCTAAATTTAAAAGCAGCACTATATAGCTGCTCCTGTATCATAGTGTATATGATGTTTGTGAAGATGCCAGATTTAAAATGATGTATTTATTTTTGGTAAAAAACAAAACAAAAAAATCTATGCTATATTGTTGATCAAGTGTAAATGTGCTCTTGTACAGTTTAATAAATAACTGATATTTTTCACTACATTGAGACAGTTACTGTGAGACTAGGACACAAACACCAGCTGTTGCCTGCGTTTGGAAAATTGCTGGATTGCACAGCAGTCATGTCATAATCAGAAAATTACTGCCAAATAATTGTAAAATGTGTAAAATACAAAGTATATAAAGTAGATACTAAACTCAGACACTTCAATATTTTGTTGAAGCTATTGACTGTACAATTAAACATTTTCAAAAGGTGTAATTTATTTAAAATTGTCTCATTTTGGTAAAATTTATGTGAACTTTTAAAGCTAAATATTAAACTTAATATGCTATGTAAATATATACATATATACATTTAAGGATGTATTTTTTTAAAACATTGGCTTGCTTTTGTTAAAGTGCAAGTGTTACATATGGCTTTGTACATTACAGTTGAAAGGGGTTTTACATTTTCCATTAAAAGACTTTATCAAGAAGCTGGGTGTTAACACTTCTCCCTGTCTGGTGTGACACTGCTAGGATAAAGCGGAGCTTGCAGCCATATAGTCTGGCTAGGAGCTTTGCTCCTCACTGTGTGGCCCTGGCAAGTTTGTCTGTTTAGCTGATCACTGCCCTGGCTGGTGCCTGAGGCTAGCCTTCAACGCTAGGCCTGCCCAGCATGGCCGCCTGGCCGGTTGATTTTTGTCCATCCTTGCTTCCTGTGGGCTGTTGTGCCACACATTTCCCCCGGCAAGGTTCAGCCAGGAGTCTGATCCACTCACTCCACATTAGTAACCCAGGCCTGACACAACAACTAGTGAGGTGACCAGTGCTGACCACTTGCCGGGAGGAAAATGTGCTGAAGACCATTTCACATGTGAGCTTTGTCTGTCGTATGTTTTCAGATGTGCCTCAGCAGAGTCTTGGCTGCCTTGGAGCGTGTTGTATAGTCAGGCTTGTCTCAAACTCGGATGCAGCTGCCTCAGCCTCCTGAGAGCTAGTCAAAGAGTGTGCCATCATATGCTGCCTGAATACATTTGATAGGAAATTAATTTAAAGCCAAAGTATTAGTTCTGAATATTTCTACCCACTGGCTCCCTAAGGTCTTGCAGGAGTACAATAATTGTGCTATTTTCTTTCAAAAAGCCTTTACTTCTGGCTATTCCTTGAGGCTCCCCCTGTTAACTGTCTACAAAGACTTCATACCGGAAGCGGGTACATTAAGCTAGGTTACAGTGGCTTTCTGAGCAAAAATACCTGATTCTAACCATAACTCACTAAGCGGTCATATTCCAAGGCAGCAACCTAATGCTTCCTAAACCTCGCCAGAGAGAACACAGCATTTCCATCATCAAAAACACCTGCAGACTTGGGAAGAAGGCTGGGCATTCAGCAGTAGGGTCACCTGGCTACTGGACAAGATGTTTTTTTAAAGACATGTTCTTACTGAGACTTGGGTCTGGCTTTTTAGGCCAGGCTGGCTGACCAGTAAGCCTCAAGGATCTCCCTATCTCCATCTCCTCAGGCCCTCATAGTCACCCGGCAACCTGACCAACAGAGCTCTCTCCCCAGCCCCTGCGGCAATAGTTACCACATTTCAGCTCTACCCTTGTGGTTGACTCTGTTGTTCCTCCTATGAAAATGTCTTACTGTATCAATTGTCATTGTGTCTTAGTGTTCTATTGCCATGAAAAGACATGACCACAGCAGCTCATAGAAAGGAAAACATTTCACTGGGGTTGGCTCACAGTTTCGGAGGTTTAGTCGTCCATTACCATCATGGCGGAAAGCATGGCAGTGTTCAGGCAGACACGGTACTGGAGCAGGAGCTGGGAGTTCTACATCTGGATCTGCAGGCAGCAAAAAGTGAGACCTCAGAGCCCGCCCCCAGGACACACCTAATGTCACTCCCTAGGGGCCTACAACATAAAAGTGATCTGAAAGCTGGAGATGTGGCTCAGTTTAAAGTGCCTGCTCTGTCATGAAAATGGGTTCAGATCACCCCAGCACCATGTAAGGAGTGGACTCTCCCTACAAAGAAATGCTTCCTAGGGAGTGAAGACAAGATAACTTGAGCTCGCTGGTTCCCAGAGGCTCTGAGGTTAAGAGCACATAGCACTCTTCCAAGGATCCAAAGTCAGTTCCCAGGTTCCACATAGGTGGGTGACAACCACTTGTAACTCTAGCTCCAAGGGATCTTACACTCTGTTTTGGATTCTGTGTATGCCTGTACTCACACACAAAAAGAAAATAAATCTTAAAAATAAAAACATGCTCCATATTCAGGTAGGAACCCTGCCTCAAAGGAACATGAGCAATGAGGGAGGGCACCCAGTATGTGCCATCACCACACAACTATCTGCAAGAGAGAAAATAAATGAATTGCCTGAATGTATAGGATAGTTTGAGAAAGGTCAGGGTCAGGCTTTTATAGAGTCACTTAGTACATGTGGTAGTCCTTACCCTTTGACCTCCAGATGGGTCTTCTCAACTAGTGAGTACTAATGTGTCTAAGTCTATTTCTTTGCTGCCCTGTATTCTGAGATGGCCCTTTCAAGCCATATGCTGTCTTTTGGCTCATGAAATACAGGCTTAAGTGTATCTAGATAAGATCATTGCCTGGAGGAAAAGCTCTTGTAAATACTTGGAAAAGTATATAGGATATGCAGGGATTGATGCATCTGGATGTCAGGCCAGCTAGGAAGGAGGCAAAGTAATACAAGTTAGCTCGTGCTCTATGGTTATTCAATCCACTCTTCACTGTGCATTGGGGTACAAAGCCACGTGTAGCTCATCTTGTGTAAGATCCAGATGTTGACTGGTTGCAAAAGTTAGGACATTGATGATGACACAATTAGATGGCAGTGTCCCTTGAAGTCACCCGAGTGAAGAGTGCAAAGTACTTAGGTTCCCAAAATAAGCAGTCTATACTGAGATGTGTTCTTAACTCCCTGTTCTGACTAGGCTGACCATGAACTTGTGAGTGCTGGGGTTGCAGGCTTGCACAACCATAGTGTTATAGTGGTAGTGTGCTAGAGCCCATGATATGCTGCTGGGTCCCATACTGAGCATGCACCCTATCAACACAGATCCCAAGCCCTTAGCTGACTTAAACAATATGAAAATGTTAGCTGTCCCTGAGTCAATAGTGTGTAAACATTTGAATTTCCAGTCTTAGCTAGGGAGGTTTTCACAGCTGACCTCAGCTGGGACCCTCAGTGAGTACTGTGGTATGATTTGGTGGTAGGGAACTAGCATGCACAAGACCTTGGTTTGACTCCAGCACCACAGAAAAGTAACCAGTCATTTACAGGTCATCCCTAGATGCAGCTGAGACTAGAGGTTTGCTTTTCTGTGTGTGGGAAGGTTGAAGCTGCATCTTAGGTCCAACACCACTTTCCTTGTCCTTCATTTCCTGTGGCACGTGTGTGGACGTCAGAGGACACGCTGTAGGAGTGGGCTCTCCCCTTCCACCATGAGTTCCAGGGATCAAACTAGGATCATCGGGTGTGGCATGCTCACCTAACGCAGTGGACCATCATGTTGCCCCTGGACCTTATTTTTTAAAGTTTTTTGAGACAGGGTATCTGTGTTAGCATTGGCTGTCCTGGACTCGCTTTGTAGACCAGGCTGGCCTCGAACTCACAGTGATCCACCTGCCTCTGCCACCTGCCTCTGCCTCCCAAGTGTGCACCACCACGCCCGGCATGCCCCTGGACCTTTTTTTTTTTTTTTTTTTTTTTTTTTTAGTTTATTCTTGTTACATCTCTATGGTTATCCCATCCCTTGTATCCTCCCATTCTCCCCTCCCTCCCATTTTCCCCTTATTCCCCTCCCCTATGACTGTTCCTCAGAGGGATTACCTTCCCCTGTATATGCTCATAGGGTATCAAGTCTCTTCTCGGTGACCTGCTGTCCTTCCTCTGAGTGCCACTAGGTCTCCCCCGCCAGGGGACATAGTCAAATGTGAGGCACCAGAGTACATGAGAAAGTCATATCCCACTCTCCACTCAAGTGTGGAAACTGGGACAGAGAGGAGGACATTCTATTGAGACTCTAGATGAGAGAACCATGTGAGAATAGCAATGTAGAAGGATTCAGTGGGTCCTAGAAACCTACAAGTAGAACATTATGATAGGCAGATTTGGGCCAAGGGGTCCCGCTCAAACTAAGGCACTAGCCATGGACCTTATATTTAAGTGAAAGGTCTCACTCATACACACTTCTGATCCCCCCAGGAACCTTGAGATTCAACTAAGGCAACCAGACTTTTTAAAGAAAAGTCCAGGCTAGTGGCCAGGTAGATGACTCTGGTTAATAGCACTCGCTGCTCTTCCAGAAGACCTGGGGTTCAGTTCCCAGCACCTGCACAGTAGCTCACTCCTGTGATTACTCCATGTATCTCATTTATTTGGGTGGGTGGGTGGGTGGGTGGGTGTGGTCAGAGAGCAATGCATCAATTGGTTCTCCCTATCACGTGGTCCTGGGGAACGTTTATCAGTCTTGGAATTAGTGCCTATACGCACTGAGCCATCTCACTCCCCCCTCCCCAGCCCCCCATTTCTTAAGCATTTTGTTGTTCTCTGTGTCACCCTGGCTGTCCTGGACTCACATTGTAGACCAGGCTGGCCTCAAAATTCACAGAGATCCGCCTACCTCTGCCTCCTGAGTGCTGAAATTAAAGGTTTGCACCACCACGCCCAGCTTTCTTTCTTAAACTTTTAAAATTGAGTTTTTCTGTCTATTCTACACTAGGCAAAAAGATTTGGAGTACAGTCAGTAGCAGAGTGCTTGCCCAGCCCTGAGTCCCACCCACAGATTGCAAAGAAGGCCTCAATCCATTAGATCCTTCCATACTGGAAGACACAAAACTAGTTTCTGTCATTGTCCAGCAGATGGCACTATTAGTCAACAGTGGTTTCTAAAGGGGAAAACAAACACAAAGCAACCCCTTTTCTTTAAAAACAAAAAAGCGAACAAACACTAGTGCTATTATATATTTCCCACCAACTAAGAAACGAAATAACCCAATTAAAAACGGGGTGCAGAACTAAGCAGGGAATTCTCAACAGAGGAATCTCAATGTCCTTAGTCATCAGGGAAATGCATCTTATACCCATCAGAATAGCTAAGATCAAAACCTCAGGTGACAGCATATGCTGGCGAGCATGTGGGGAAAGGGGAACACTCCTCTATTGCTGGTCGGTGTGCAAACTTGAACAACCACTTTGGAAATCAGCCTGGCACTTTCTCAGAAAAGTGCCACAAGACCCAGCTATTCCACTTCTGGACATATACCCGAAAGATGTCTCACCATACAAAGACATTTGCTCAACTGTCTTCATAGCAGCATTATTCATAATAGCCAGAATCTGGAAACAACCTAGACGGCCCTCAACCAAAAAATAGATAGAGAAACATGTGGTATATTTTCAAAATGGAATACTACTCAGTTATTAGAAACAAGGAAATCTTGAAATTTGCGGGCAAATAGATGGAACTAGAAATGATCATCCTAAGTGAGGTGGATAACCCAGACCCAGAAACACACATGGTATGTACTCAATTATAAATGGATTTTAGCTATATAGTACAGGATAAGCATAGTACAATGTACAGAGCCAAGTCAGGTAAATAACAAGGAGGATCCAAGGGAGGAGGATGCTTAAAATAGGATAGACAGAGGTAGTCGTTGAAGAACAAGAACAAGGTAGGAGAGGGGACACAGAGAGAAATAAGGGTGGAGATCAGACCTGGGGAGAGCTGTGGCAGGAAGACAGAAGGACTGCAGAGAAAAGAGAAACTGCGTGGGGGCATCTCTGACAAGCTGGAGACCTATGTGAAAATAGGCCGCTGGGACGATATGCAGGGGACTTGAGCTGAGACTCTTAGTAGCAGGGGCCATGGAATCTGAAAAGGATACCCTCTAACTAGACAAGACTCCTAGTGGAGGGAAAAGAACACCAACTCACCCACAGAAACTTCAATCCAAGACTTACCCTACCTACAAGATGTACAGGAATAAAGATACAGCAGAGATTGAGGGGAATGTCCAACCAATGCTTGTGCCAACACAAGACTCACCCCAGGGAAGAGAGCCAACACGACACTAATAACAATACTCTGCTATGCTCAAAGACAGGAGCCTAGAAGAGTTGTCCTCTGAGAGGCTCCACCCAGAAGCAGATCAAAACAGATGGGGAGACTCACAGCCAAACATTGGGTGAAGCATGGTGCGAAAGTGGGGGGAAGAGGTGACGAGCTCCACAAAAGATCAACAAAGCCAACTAAGCAGGGCCCAGAGTGGCTTGTGGAGAGTGAACTGCCAAGGACCATACATGAACTGGACATAGATGTAGCTGATGGGCAGCTCAGGCTTCATGTGGGTCCTCTAGTAAGGAAGTGGGGCTGTCTCCAACATGGACTCTGCTGCCTGCTTCTCAATCACTTCCCCCTGATAGGACTGCCTTACCAGGATTCACTCAGTCCTTTTCTGAGGAATAGGGGATTGGGGGGGGGGGGAGGATGGGAGATGAGGGAGGGGACTATGACTACGATGTAAAGTAAATTAACACACACACACACACACACACACACACACACTAGTGCTATTACTTCCCACTTAAGACCTCTAAGCAGCTGGAATAGCAGTTTTCAACCCCTTTGGGGTGTTAGGGTCACATATCAGCTATCCTGCGTATCAGATATTTACATTATGGTTCATAACAGTAGCAAAGTTACAGTTAATAAGTAACACCAAAATAATTCTATGGTTGGGAGTCACCACAACATGACGAAGTGTATTAAAGGTCACAGCGTTAGGAAGGCTGAGAACCACTGATCCTAGAATGACCCCATGAACTCTACTCCTGAAGGTTAAGATGGCTCGCACTGTCTCGCCCTACCTAGTAGCATTCAATGTAACCATTAAAATCTGCATGTTAGTAACTCCCCACAAAAAGCACGAGCACTTGAGTGTCAAACCAGGTCTGACAGGAGACGCCTGTAAACCCAGGGCTGAGGGAAGGCAGCTGCAAGGGCCTAGAGCTCAGGCGGGCAGGTGAGCTCATCTGCTGAGCTCCAGCTCAAGCCAGAGGCCTGGCCTCAAGGGACAGGTGGAGGGAAGCTGAGGAAGACACCTTATGTTAGATTCTGCTTGCATGGGGCATGCACGTTCTATTAAGAGCAACCGTCTCTTTCACCAGTGAAGGCCAACCATGCTCCTCTTCATTCAGCACTTTACTTTTGACACCAAATGTGTGTGGGTTCTCTACTCACCTAATTTTCTGGTAGAGATTGGTCAGTCAGATGTCCTTCCATTTCATTCCGTTCTGAAACTCACTTGTATGTGGTACTGGATCCCACGGGTGCATGTCCACCTTGGGCCATAGCACAAGGCCCAGGTTTGACTTCTGCTTGCCAGCTGGAGGTCGGTCCTTCCAAACAGCTTAGATGACTTGGTTAGAGTAGGTCAGGTGAACAAAACCTGTTCTATAAAAAGGAAACTCAGGAGGTACTGGGGGGTGCAACAGTGGCACACCTCTCTGACCCACTGAGTTGAACATGGTGACACAGGACGAAGACGTGGAGCACAGGGCAGGCTCCACAACAGCACTCAATAGCGGATGCAAGAGCTTCAACAGGAAAGGGTCTAAGCAAACAGCAAATCACTAAAAGTGGTGAGACTGAAGAGCAGAAGGGAGCAACAGATGGGGAAAGGACTCAGCTCGTACAGAACAAAGCTCTCCCTTCTTCCCCAGGGCTTGGCAAGCACTCTGCACTACACCCCAGCCAACAAAGTTCACTGTAACAAGTCTCAGGCCAGCGTGGACTGTGGGGCAGAGGGGCAGAGCACAGGGAGAAGCCGTGAGTGCCTTGTTTGTCAACCACCAGCCGTATTCAACAAAGGTATGAAACACAATTACTTTATTGAGTTCTTACAATCAAATACTGCTAACTAGCATTACTTTCACACATGCATCATTTAGAACAAAGGAGAGTTCCTAAGTATTTTCAAATGATGCATCATATAACACAAAGTTAGAACTTAAAATGCACCCTGATTAATTATGTAAACTGGTAATTTTTTAAAAAGCGTAACTAATAATTTGGTTCCTTTCTTCATAAAATGGAAATTTAAATATTTCTCCTGATAGTCTTGAGGTTACCATTATGTTACGAGTAGTGCAAACTGTGGCACATACAGTTCCATCTGGAAGTGTGTATCTACACACTGTTTCTCAACAAACAAAATGTGCATAAAATGCATACAGTCAACGCATGATAGAAAGCATGTTCCAAATACAAGTGAGCCTCTCAGGCCACCCCATATTTAGCTTTTGCATTATCATTTATGGCATTATAGATTAATTACACATGACATACTTTTATACATTTAACCCTGAAGATAAGAAAAAGAACTGAAAAAGTATTCCAGGTAGCCATTTGGTTTGTATCATAGGAAAGCAACCCTCCGAGACTTCAGTGTCTGCCAAGTCGGAATCATGAGCTTTCGTTGTGAAGAAGATAAGTGATGTTTCACAGTGACTTTCCCGGGTCCTGGCACGGCCTCTTCTCCCAGTCTACCAGATGAAGGGCATCTCCGGGGTCCCTTTGTATCCTCAGGACTGGCCATATCACAGGCCTCTCCAGTGGCTTCCCTCTACTCATTCATGAACCCTTTCAGAATGTCCTCAGAGAGCTCCATAAGAGGAAGCTCTGCAGACGGGAAATCCAGAGGAGGAAGATTGGGGATTGGAATGTCCTTGGCCTTCCCAGTATTCGCTGCAAACTTCTGCCAGGTTGAAGAGGCCGTGGCAGTTTCCGAGTGTGGAGGCAAGCTCCACAGCTCCGACTTCTCTACAAAGTCAGCATCTACGTCCAGTTCCCTCTCAGGGGGGCCTTTCAGAAGTCTGGCCTTTTCAGCCTTCAGCTGTTTATTTTCTTTCCTTAATCTTTCATTCTCAGCCACAAGAAATTCCACATGCCTCTTCAAATCTGCAATTTTGGTTGCCTGCTCCTCTATAATTGTTTTATCATCTTTCGGGGCTTTGCTTCCAATACATGGCTCTCTTGGCTCATTCTTTTGCTGAAGTAAAAATAGCAGTGTGTCTGGATCCCTGTCAAAGACCCCCTGCACCTCAGGGAGGCGCTTCTCCGTGGAAGGGATGTGCGTCTGAGAAAGAAGAGGGCTCTGGCCCTCCATGTCCTCAGAGGGTCTGTGAGATGCCTGTAGGTGGGGGGTTCCATCCCTGTCCGTGCTCTGCTGTGCTTTCAACCGCTCCTCACGCTTTGCTCGCTTCCACCTCTCCTGGATGAGGAGAAGCTGTTTCATGTGGCTGTCCCTTTGCAGCTCCAGTGATAAGTGAGCCTGTGGCCCAGAAGAAAAGGTCAGTGTACAGAACTTCACGTCAAAAAGCTCACAGGCTCATGCATCTGGACACTTGTTTGTGTCTTTGGGTGTTCCCTACAGGAGTGGCTTGCCTATGGTGGGCCTTGAGGTCCATAGCCTCAAGGTTCTCTGCTTCCTGATCTACAGAGATAGACAAGTCATGCCCCACGCTGTCACTGTGGACTGAGCTCCAAGTGTGTGAGGCTTTCCCTACCATAATGGACTGTACCCCAGATTATCTCTGTGACCCTCCGATTCACAGGGTATCTGGAAAACTTGATGTGCACCTGTATGAATGGCACTATCCTTTATAGCTTCAATGCTCCCTTGGCTCAGTCTGAGTGAAGTGTTTTTACTCTGCCATGCTACATCTTGAAGGAATTATGTCCTTAGCTCAGTTACCAAGCCGCTCTCAAGTGCCTACCATTATATAATGAGACAATCACCTTCACAGCTAGGGATGCAGCTCAGTGGAATAGTGTTAACTAGTATGTACAAAGACCCAGGCTTGACCCTAGGCCACTGAAAAAATAAAACTCTAAATTTTGGATAAAGATTATTTTAATGATTAATTTTATGTGTGTACATGAGAGTATGTACATGGAGGTTAGAAGAGGCCGTAATCTCTCGGAGCTGGAGACACAGACTGTTGTGAGCCCCTGCCATGGCCCACAGGACTTGAGTCTAGAACCCTGACCTGGGGTGGCAGGAGAATGAAAAAAAGGACAGACACAGACACATGTCCAGAGAAACTGATGGAGCCACACCTACCACCACTGCCACCTGGAGTCTCAGCGTGCTTACATGAGGGGAGGGCTGGCTAGTCTCTGGAGAAGGGCAGCCTCAAGCTGTAAGCCACCAGGAGAACAAGCAGCAGTAGCTAGTTTTTGCACACACTCACACTTGAACCAGAGGAAGAAGGCTTTGCCAATTCTGAGCCTGACCCATATGGGAAAAGGTTTTGCCAACTTCCCATGGGTCTGAAGCCTTGGTCTTTGTCATGGCTGTGTCTAAGTAAATAATATTCCACTCACTCCTAACTTCCTTTGCTAAGTATAAACTGCCATGCGGGTGCTGGGAACCAATCTCTTGTCCTCTAGAAGAGCAGCCACTGCTTTTAAAGGCTCAGCCACCTATCCAACCCCAGGAGAAGGTATTTTTAAGACTTGGGCACAGGCCTTCCCCAAAGATTGAGATAAAGTAATCCTGAAACAGAGTTCAAAATCCAAGAGTCTTCAAAGTATGCACGAGATAAATAGGAGACTATTCAGATTTAAATTGCCTTGACAAGCAAATTGTCATCTGGTTCTCCAGGGTCACTCCTGTTTCCTCACTGTGGGCCGGTGTCAAAAAGCAGTGGAGCACTAGGAAAGCTACTTATGGGCTCTAAAACAACACCTGTGAGTAACAACGGGCCACAGGAAGGCATGTCTGGAACGCCAATGGTGGTTCATAGAGTTTTAATTTCCTTCCTAAAATACATCTGTATGTTTCTCAGTGTTTTGTGAAAGTTACAAAACTTTAGTTTTGTCAGGCAGTGGTAGCACACGCCTTTAATCCCAGCATTAAGGAGACAGAGGCAGGCAGTTTTCTCTGAGTTCAAGGCCAGTCTGATCTATAGAGTGAGTTCCAGGACAGCCAAGACTACCCAGAGAAACCCTGTCTTGAAAAATCAGAAACTTCAGTTTTTTTATATAATTCAAATCTCCACAAGAAAACCTTTTTTTCCCTAAAGTTTTTATTTTTCAGCTAGGCATGGTAGCATATACCTTTAATCCAGTACTAGGGAGGCAGAGGTCTGTGGATCTCTGAAGTTTACAGCTAGTCTGCTCTACACAGTGTGCTCTAGGCCATCAAGAACTATATAGTGAGGTTATGATCTAGAAAGAAAGAAAGAAAGAAAGAAAGAAAGAAAGAGAGAGAGAGAGAGAGAGAAAGAAAGAAAGAAAGAAAGAAAGAAAGAAAGAAAGAAGAAAAAATTCAAAAGATGATATACTTTTTTAAAACAATGGGGGCAGAGGGTACATGTGAGTGCAGTTGCCTATGGAGGTGAGCAGAGGGCAACAGATCCCCTGCGTTGAAGGTGCGTGGGTTCTTTTTAACTGCTGAGCCATCTCTCAGGCCCCACAAAACATTTCTGCAAACGCTATGAGCATGTCTCACCTGCTCAGACTGTGTCAGCTTCATGGCTTCAGAGAGATATGCTGGTTTAAAAAACAAAACAAAGCATCAAATTAATATATGAGTACCAGAATTTTGTAATTTATAGGTTAAAAAGGAAGTGTTTAGTCCTCACAATACAGGGAACTGGTCTAAGCAATTGTACTAAAAATACAAATCTGAAAACAGTTTTAACTTCTCCCAAAAGAATGTCATTGGTAAACAAATATTTCCTAACCCATCTTAAAAACTGGGGGCTTTAAAAACCTTTAAAGGTGGGGAGGCTGCGGACCTAGCATGGCAAAGAGCCTGCCTAGCATGAGCCTGGGCCCAACAACATACAACAAAAAGATTTATAGATTTTATGACACGTGAACTAAGGATTTAACTAGAAAAACTGTTTATAGAGAACCAAATTAAGTAGGAATTCACTGAGGCCTGTGCTCAGCAAAAATATCAAAAGATCCTCATGACTCTTTGTCCATTTGAATATCTGCACCACTTCACTGTGGTCTCCTAGGAGAACTATGTTTCTGTGCTATACCAACACCCTACCACTAATTAGGTGCTTAAAAGCCCTAAGACAGACACTGTAGCACACATGGAATGCCAGCATTTGGAAGGCTGACATAGGAGGATCTCAAGTTCACAACCAGCATAAGAAGCCACAGACTGTACCTTTAATCCCAGCACTTGGGAGGCAGTGAGTCTAGGACAGTCAAGCCTGCAAAAAGAAACCCTGTCTTGAACCCCCAACCACCACCACCACCACCAAAAAAAGAAAAAAAAAAAAAAGAAAAGAAGCTACAGACTGTCAAAACAACAACAAAAAGTCCTCAGAATATGATAATATATACTGTACAAGTTATTGAGGACAGTATAAATACCATTTAAGACAGTCAAACTTCTCTTTAATCTTATTCAAATTTTGGGTGACTTCATCTGAATTTAAATAGGTAATGCTGAAAATCCTTACATTTTCTCTTTGGGCTAAGAGAAAGGTGACATAATTTGGATGTATCTTGTTTAATGTAGGGTCTTAGGGGGATGGACAGATGGAGAGATGGCTCAGTGGTTAAGAGCACTGGCTGTTCATCCCAAGGGCTCCAATTCACAGCACCCACATGGTAGCTGGCAACTCTAATTCGAATCTCAGGGGATCCAATGCCCTGTTCTGGCCTCCTTGGGCACCAAGGACAAACACTGTACACAGATACATACTTGCTAGCAAAACATCCATAAAATGACGTCCCTCAACTTTTCCTGGCCCTTACCCTGTGTTCTGTTTCTTTCTCTTTTGTTCACCTGTTTGCACCCTATTGTGACAGTCTATGCAATGCCCTTCTATTGCTTGGACACACTGTGAGGTTTTCTTGTGGCATCCCTCAGAATGTCTACATACGTTTGTCTCCTCCTCTGAAACAGTTTGCTTTCAACTACCAGTCTCAACAATTAAATTAACTTTCACAAAACTAAGTTTAAACCAACTAGAAATGCTAACCTTGGCCGAGCCCTGAAGCTGAATATAACATGAAAGGATACCTACGGATAATGGAAAAGTGTAACGAATTCAGCAAGGACCACTCTACCACGTTAGAGATTACTGCATGAAAAAGAAATAAAAAAGCAAGAGGGGCTGGAGGCATGGCTACTAAGAGCACTGCTTCTCTTTAAAATAACCTAAATTTGGTTCCCAGCAACCATGTAGGCTTGTTACTTCAGTTCCAGGGATTCAATGTCCTCTTGCCTTCAAGGGCACCTGCACCAGTATGGTGCACATAAACTTAGGCAGGCGTGCATGTATACATAATTACAAAATAAATGTTATTTTAAAATTTAAAAAGAAAAGAAAAATTCAGTGCATGGCCATGGTTTCCTTTACAACATCACATTTTATAATCTCCTAATACTGAAATTTATAAGACTATCACACAAAATGGTTTTATTAACTTAAAAAGTTTTTCATACAAAATATTTTGATATATCCTTTCCCTTTGCATCTCCTTCTAGATCCTTCCCAGCTCCCTACCCATCCAACTTCATGTTTTCTCTCTCTCAAAGAAAAAAAATTAAGAATCAAAAAGGCAAAATATCAAAACAAAGAAAAATATGTGCATGCGCACACACACACACACACACACACACACACACACACACACACACACAC
>OU015751.1:15955324-15968667 GCA_907169655.1 Acomys percivali | reverse complement strand
CACACACACACACACACACACACACACACACACACACACACACACACACGAATGTGAACCATGGGATCTGCTCCATGCTGGCCAGCTACTCCTAGGCAAGGACCCTGAACTGTGGCTGATATGTCTAGTGACGCTCCACTGAAGAAAACGGGCTTTCCCTCCACAGCAGGTGTGTCAACTGCCATAGCTTCCTGGTTAGGGTGGGACGTGCACACTTCCCTTCTCTGTACTGCGATTATCTTCTTTGAATCGCACAGGTTTTATGTGCACTGTCAGTCTCTGGGTTCATACGTCAATTGGTCTGCTATGTTCAGAAAAATCTTAACAACACTGGCAATTACTTCTTCTAACTACAACACAAGGCTAATACTTACAGTAGATATAATGTAAACAATGAAAAACCTCAGCCCTGGAAACTCTGTGTTTGCAAGTTCTCCACCACTATGGGAGACCAGACATTCCCTATCTCCCATAGCTGTTAAGATGAGCTTAGCGATGATTTCCCCCTCCTCCCTCATGTTCTTCAGACTATCCTGCACTTAGCGTACACCATATGCTGATGCACTCCACCTCAGCCTATGACACACACACACACACAACCTTACGGTCCATGGTTAAGGTACACGGCACTCATCCACATCACGATTTTCTTAACCATGGTGAACTGTGAATCTCGGGAGTTAGTACAAATCAACAATCAGGTTGAGGAGACATTTAAATACTGGTCTGTGTTGTAGAAATCCACCAAATGTTATAAAAATGCTTGGCCACATGTCCCTTGCTGGTGTCAAATCTTGTGATGCTCCTGTCTTTCACCCCACCAAGTATGAGGCTTGTAGGCGTGACCCTCTCACTACCTACAACTAATTTACATTTCTCAACTATGTGTGACTGGTACAAGCCTGCAATCCAAGCACTTCGGGAAGCTGAGGCAGGAGGCGTGCTCAAGCTTGGGAAGTAAGTCTGGGCTCCTCATGAGTACTGGGCTATCGAGGGCTATATTAGCAAGATCCTAAACTTTAAAAAAAAAAAAAAAAATGTTTTCCCTTGATAATTACTTATAGGCAAAATGCACAGAATTATCCAAAGCGGTGCCCATTATAAGCTTGTATTTCAACAGTGAAATAACATTCTTTTTCTACAGGAATCCTGCTCTAGTCAGAAGGGAAAAGTACTTTCTAGCAGAATGTTCTGGAACAGAGGGGACACCCACTCTAGATGAAACATGAGTGAGCCCTCCCTGAAAGGCTTCTGGGTTTGTTACTTGGCTACCAGAGACAGGGCTTTGTAAATCAGGGCCCCCAGACCTATTTATGATGTTAACTCAGAAACTTTTTGGTAGGAAACCAACGCGTGCTAAGTGTGTACGTAAAGTTCCATCTGTAGCCCTGAACACCAACAAGCTTTATACCTACATGACAGCGACAGTAATGAAACACTCTTGCTCATTTTGTTCTGTGACAGGATCTCACTTGGCAGGCCAGGCTGGCCTACAACTCATGGCAATCCTCCGGCTCAGTCTGCCAACAGCTCTATTCAGTATTTCTTAAGAAAAAATACTTACCTGTTGCCTTTTTGTGACAAGAAATCGCCTCTTCGTATTTCCCAGCAGCTAACAAACGATCTGCTCGTCGGCTCTGTTGGTGAGCCTAGAAGACACACATTCTGAATTACTCCAAATTATAAAGTCAGACTTCTGAAAGTCAACCTTTTAACAAGATAAATGATGTCACTATGCTACAAAACCTAGAACCACAGCATCTGACAGGAACTGGCAACCCCTTTCGGCTCATAAACCCACTCCAGTTACTTCCTGGGTTTAAACTGCTAAACGGCCCCTCTTCTTCCCCTGCTCAGAGTAACCCAAAGAGTTACCAGAGGTTATTACTCAAAGCACGCATTTTTAAATATTTAAGTAGTTATTTCAAAGAGACATTTTGTAGGTATTTTCAAAAGTCTCTATAATCTAAAGAATTTGGTCAAGAAATGTATCATAAAAAATTCAAACTTCTCATAGCTGTCCATTTTTCCCTTTAAACACTAAAAGTACTACTTACAGTAAAATTTTTAAAAACACACAGTATATACAGTTGAAGGACTCTGATACTGTATCTAATATTAATACTTTTCATGTACAATTCATCAAAAAAAAAAAGGCAAACTTAGGGGTTCTAAAAAGCAAATGGCTTAGAAATCCCTACTATAAAGGTACATATATTAAAAAGTGATGACCTTCTTACATGGATACTTAAATTCCCCAAAGAAACCAGCCCTGGAGCCATGTATCTGTACTGCTGGCACCCCAAGAGGGGAAGCAGGAAGAGCAAAGTCATCTCCTAGTTCAGTTAGTCTGACCAAAGAACACAGCAAGAAGGTATAGCTCAGTGGTGCTTGCGAGCGTGTGTGTGTGTGCGTGCGTGTATGTCTGGGTACTCCCCCACATTCAAGCTAGACATGTACATAGCTCAGGATAGAGCTCCTGTCTAGTACTTATGTTATGAGGCTGGTGTGTGTGTGTGTGTGTGTGTGTGTGTGTGTGTGTGTGTCTGTCTGTCTGTCTGTCTGTGTACCCCCTCCACACACACACTGGCTAGACATACACATAGCTCAGGACAGAGCTCCTGTCTAGTACTTATGAGGCTATTAGATCACCAACTACAACAAACAATAGCAACAACAAAAAAAGAGCTTGAATGCACATTGTTTCACTTACAGCTTTGTCAACCTGTTTCCTTCTCTTACATAACAAGGCCAGTAACTTATGTTAAAACTACAACATTAAGCCGGGCAGTGGTGGCGCACGCCTTTAACCCAGCACTCAGGAGGCAGAGGCAGGTGGATCTTTGTTGAGTTTGAGGCTAGCCTGGTCTACAGAGTGGGTTCTAGGACAGCCAAGGCTACACAGAGAAACCCTGTCTCAAAAACAAAATAAACAACAACAACAAAAAGATTACAACATTAGATAGGAAGGAAAAAGAAAAAGCAATAGAAGGGGAAGAAGACAATTGCCAGGCACACACTGTTGGCCAAAGTCTTTTGACCAGCATGGTGCTGTCCTCTCTTAACAAGCTTACAGATGATTTAGCAAATCTTCTTGAAAGAGAGAAAGGGGGAGAAGGGGTGTTGGGCAAGGTGGTACACACCTGTGATTACGGCACTCAGGAGTCTGGAAGAGAATTGAGTTCAATGCCATAGTGGGACCTTTTCTCAAACAAAAAGTCAGGCAGCAAGTAAGCACAAGCATGGTGGTTGTGATGGTGAGGGCTTTTTGGTTTGTTTTATATCACAAGCTTGTGTTATCTGGCAAGAGGAAACCTCAGCTGAAAACATGCCCTCATCAGCTTGGCCTGTAGGCAAGCCTGTATTGATTAACTGATGTTGGAGGGCCCAGCACACAATAGGCAGAGCCACCTCTAGGCAAGTGGTCTTGGGTTAAGAAAGTAAGGCTGAGCAAGGCACAGGGAGCCAACCACATAAGGAGCATTCTTCCATGGCCTCCGCTTCAGTTCCTGCCCTGACTTCCCCAGATGATGAACTACAAGCTGGAAAGTCTAATAAGCCCTTTCTTCCCTACATTGCTTTTGGGCATTGTCTTAGTCACCGCTCTACTGCTGTGAAGAGAAACCATGACCAAGGTAACTCTTATAAAAAGAAAGCATCTAAGGGCTTGCTTACAGTTTGACAGGGTAGTCCATGACCATCATGGTGGGAAGCAGACAGGCATGGTGTTGGGAGCAGTAGCTGAGAACTTTATATCCTGATCCACAGGCAGCAGGCAGAGAGAATGGGAGGGGCATGGGCTTCTGAAATATCAAAACCCACCCCCACTCCAACACCTCCTCTACCAAGGCCACCCCCACTCCTATAAGGTCACACCTCCTAATCCTTCCCAAGCAGGTCATCAACTGTGGACTAAGTAAGCAAATACACAAGCCTATGGGGACCATTCTCATTCAAAGCACATTGCTCATCACGGTGAAACCAAAAGTGGCTCACAGCCTTAGTCCCAGCCCTTAGGAGGTGGAAAGGGGGAAAAAAACCAGAAGTTTTGAGGTACAGAACAACTTATAAGAAAAAAAAAAGTGAACAGTACTGATAACCCTTGTTCAAAACAGCATTATTTACAATAACCAAAGTGGGACCAATGGAAACGTTCATAACAGAAGAATAGACAAATCAAGTATAGCGTGTTTGCTCCATGGAATCTACCCAGTCTTAAAAGGCAATTTCACAACAACATGAGTATATCAACCCTACTGAACTATGCCCATAGAAATAGTTATGATGACAAACTTTATGGTTTTCAGCTTGGTTTTGATTTTTTTTTTTAAGTGAAAACACCAATCTGTGAAGGCTTTCCAAGAAATGTACCATAAGTGCTTCATAAAAATCACTCTTGGAACTGAAATTACAGATGCATTGTGTTTATTGAGTTAGCCTCAATACAAAGCAAATGTAAAGATAGGCAGGAGAAGAAAACAGCACTTTTGCTTGTATTTCTCCCACCATCCCTTTCTGTTGTTTCAAAGAGTTTATATTCTTCAAATAGCAACTATGCAAACTTTTCCCTAAATCTGTTATGAATAATAGCTTAAAATAATAGGTTAATTTTAACCATGGAGGCTTAGACTGAACAGCTAAGTACTTTCTAGTAACACAATTAAACATGGTGGGGGGAGGTGTCAGACTTTTGAGATAGAACCCCATGTCTGGCCTTGAAATCCTGATTCTCTTACTTCTCCCACCTCCTACACTCTGGAAGTATAAATTATACCACCACTCTCAGATCAAGGAGCAGAGCTTTTGAGAAAACAGTATAAACAATGTAAGCTGGCAGCGATCTGCAATGAACAAGGTCTTAGGCAGAGATCAGAAATAGGAAAATGAAGGTGTCATATGTGGGCGTCGTCACCTTTCTTAAGCTTAAAGAAAACTTTGAAACCCCACAACACCTCATAACAAGGGTAAGACAGCACAGACCCAATCCTGCCAAGAGCTAAGGGGCTCTAGGATCAAGTTCTGACTCTCACACTAAACCAGCTAAATTGTTCCAATCTGCAGGAGCTATTTCCTCAGTTCCTAGTACAATTTGGAGTTTGAACCCCATCATTGTTTAGGTAAAGAAAGTTCAACCACTTGGGCATCTGTTTAAAATGCAGAATTTCAAGCCAGTTTTGCAGTAACACAAATCTACTGAAGTGAAGCTGTGGCTGCAACTAACATCTTAAGAAAGAATCAAGAGGCTGGAAAGATGGCTTAGCTGTTAAGATCACCGTCTGCTCTTCCAAAGGACCTGAGTTCAATTCCCAGCACCCACATGGCAGCTCACAACAGTCTGTAATTCCAGTTCCAGAATCTCTGGCACCCTCACACATACATGCAGGCAGAACACCAATGCACATTAAAAAAAAAAATTAATCAAGAACAAAGCAGGTGTGGCAGCACAAGCCTTTAATCATATTACTTGGGAGGCAGAGGCAGGTGGACTTCAGAGTTCAAGTCCTGCCTGGTCTGCAAGTTCGGGGCTAGCAGGGCTACAGAGAAACTCTGTCTCAACAAAACAAAAGCAAAAACGAAAGGAGAGGAGAGAAAGGATCTAGGACAGAGTGCAATCTCTAATTTGACAGATGATGACGGCTCACAGCTTGAATCCCAACCCTACGGAGGCTGAAGCAGGATCCCAAGTTTGAGGCCAGTCTGTAGCTCTCAGCTTCATGTTTTCCAGGCATGGCAGCACACACAATTCTAGTACTTGGGGGACGGTCAAAGAGGACGAGGAGTTCAAAGCCATCCTTTGCAACATCATGAGTTTAAGACTAGCCTGAGCTACATGAGACCCTGTTTCTAAAAAGGTCAACGATACTATAAAAACCTACTTTCACAGTTACTGTTATTTTCTAAAGAATCTTTAGAGGATTCCCATTTTAAACTGCTCTGTGTAGACACTGTTCGTGTTACAATTACAGCCATTAAAATAAGCCACAAAAGTGTTCCTTTAGAAATTCAAAGTAAAAACTAGATAATGAAAACAATCTACTCTTGCTGTACACTGCTTTTCCTTGGCAACCATGATTCCCATGGTAGGCACCACATTCTTATCCGCCTGGCTTTCTGGACACCTAAAAAGAACCCTACCCCCCAGATTTCAAACCTCGGATCAGAAAACAAGTACAGAAATAAAGCTTCAAGTGGTTGTAAATACAAGACACTCTGAGGGCAGCCAGGCAGAAACACAGGCCTGAAGAAAGTCAATCAGCTCAAAGCCTATCAAAGGAACCCTACTCCCGAGGTCCAGATCCCACATGCCCTCAACACTGCACCACTGTTCTTTCTGCCCCTTTCTTTGGAGTTCCGATATCTCTTTGAGCTTAAACTAATGAAACGGGTTTCCATCATCTAAAGCCAACAAAAGTCCTAGCAACTATAGTTAGGGTGCTAAGTGAATGGATTTACTGTCAAGGACTTTTTGCTTCTCTGAGCTGCTTTAAAAAATAAAGTCCAAGGCTACCTTCCTTAGCACAGTGGTACTTGCCTTTAATACCAGCATCCAGAAGGCAGAGACAGGCAGACCTCTGTCAGCTGGAGCCAGCCTGGTCTACATAGCAAGTTCCAGAACAGAGAAATCTTGCCTCAAAAACAAAAAACAAAACACCCAAATCCTATCCCCTCCTATATCTTTCAATCTATTAATGTCTATGACCTGAAGGACGTGCTGTATCGAGGATAAGAAACACCATCCTACATGACAGGAAGAAGGGAGAGAGCAGCTTATCCTCCTGACTGGTATGGTCTTCAGCTGCAACCAAAGGAAAAATGCTAACCCTATGCCCCGTCCCAGTAAGTTCACCAGAGTCTCCCACAAACAAGTATCAAGCAATATCTCCAAACACATGCACTGAGTCAACTGTCTAATCAACAGAGCAGTTAAATTTAAGACACTACTGAAGGAGTGGACCTGAGGACCTCATCTCTACTCTGAAGACCAAGTTTCCCCTTGTGCTGTTCGTCTATAATCTTTTCCCTTCCATCAGCTTCTAGCTTGGCTTGTGTGTTTTTTGAAAACTGTCATCATCTGCTTTTAGGCAGTGAGAATCTAGTATAGGACCTTCAAATTACAGGATGTAACCCATTAACAAATTATGAAATCAATTTGGTGAATTCTGATGCTATTTTTAAAATCCAGAGGCTGGAGAGACGGCTAAGCAGTAGCAACTCTTCCAAAGGACCTGAGTTTGATTCCCAGCACTCAGATGGTGGGCTCAGTAAGGTCCCACTTCGAGGGGACCCAATGACCTCTTCTACCCCAAGCGCACTAGGCACATATGCGGTGCACAAACATACATGGAGGCAAAAAAAGTCAAACATATATAAAACTATCCAACAGTAAGTATTACAGCACCTTATATAGAACAGAAAGTTATATTTGGCTTTATTTTAGGTGTAATGTGAGAGGACCTGTGTCTCTGCAGAAGCCCAAGAAGCATCTTTCTAATGTAGCAGCTTGGCAGTACTACTCACAAAACCCATTTATCAGTCTGTAAGGATTTCTCAGAGCAGGTCACAGGTAAGGCAGATTGGTAAATAATGCCCTAATACAAAGCTCAATGATTTATTTTGGATCCCAACTTTCAAACCCCACTATATCAACTTACTCTGCATTTCAATGTCATAATCTATAAAACTGGTAGAATAGCTAGCTCATCTAGCTATTAAGGCAAGATAGTTAAATGAATAACAAAGCCAGCCAGGGAGTGGTAGCACACACCTTAAATCCCAGCACTTGGGAGGCAGAGGCAGGCGGACTGTTGTGAGTTCAAGGCCAGCCTGATCTACAAAGTGAGTCTAGGACAGAGCCAGGGCTACTACACAGATAAACCCTGCCTTGAAAAACCAAAAACAAACTAAAAACAAAAACAAAGCCCTACCACTTACCAATTGTTGGTATAAATTAGCACTCCGTTACTCCCTCCATTCTCCAAGCCCCTAGAATAATTCCAAGTCCAGCCCTGCCTATGGAACAGGATTTATTTTCAGGGCAACAAGAAGGGATCTGAAATAATGCCTTTTTCCTTTAAAGATTTTAATTCCAATAGGGCTAGCATGAGGTGGTGACAAAGACTTCAGCTACATAAAAGACCGTTCGTTGGCCCATGATATCAATCTTTTTTTCTTGGATGAGAAGCTCAAAAGCATTAATCACTTCAGGCAAAATAAGAACTAAATGCTCCAGAGAGAAGCTCAGTTATTCAACAGTCCTGAGGCCAAACAGAGAGAAAACAGGTGTGACCGAAGGACGAACACATAAAAAACAAAACACATAAAAAACAAAACAAGTGTGACTGTGCAGTCACATGAGCATTGCCTGCAGCAGCTTTGCCAAACAAAGCATAAACAACAGTCATGTACAATAAGATCTGACATCACTACCCAAGTTGGCAGCACTAGAAATTATCTCACAGAAGTTTTGACATTGACTTGCTACCAACTGAATGCCAAAATTTTAATGCATGGAAAGAAATACCTAATACACACTATATGATTTTATAAGTTATACTTTTTCCATATTAAAAATTAACAAGCTGGGTGTGGTGGTATAGGCTTGTCATCAAAACACTCAGTAAGCTGAGGCAGGAGGATCACAAGTTTGAAGGCTGAACTACACACCAAAGCTTGGTCTTTTTTTTTCGAGACAGGATTTCTCTGTGTAGCCTTGGCTGTCCTAGACTCACTCAGTAGACCAGGCTGGCCTCAAACTCAGAGATCCACCTGCCTCTGCCTCTCAAGTGCTGGGATTAAAGGTGTGCACCACCACGCCCGGCAAGGCCTGGTCTTATGACCCTGCCTCAAATAAGCAAACACAAAGGAAAAAGACTTGACAGAACAAATTCATTCACTATTGAAAGTCTATTTTTCCTCCAGAGGAAGTATAATTTCTCTTGACCAACTCTGGAAATCTGAGCGCTAGTAAGCTGTACTAGTTACATATTAAAATACAGTAATAATTCAAACTAGTCTCTCCTATATCCTGAGAACTCACTGTGAGGGAATCAGGCTTGCTAGAACCCTAACAAACCATAAGACTCCACAGCAGAGGCAGCAGTGACATACAGTCCAATATATAAACCACACTGAAATGAAAAATGACAAGTGCGTTAATCTGGAGCATTGTTAGAGGCAGGTGGTAATGAGAGGGAACGCATTAAGTCGCTGACCTAAGTAATTAGTTAATTCCCTCAGCCAGAGCTTGTTCACCAGCAAGTCTCACAAACAGTTCTCACTGAAGTCTGAAGACGCTTTGAGGACACAGGATTCTAAATCCATGTACTGTAGTTAAGCCCTTATATCATGATTTGGAGTACACTTTAGTGGCAAACTTCCATATTTTACTAGAGGTTTTAAAGATCCTCATTAAGTCATAGAATTTAGAGTGACCTTTTATACTGAGTAAAGAAGACACTCTGGTGTATTCACTACATTCAAAAAAAAAAAAATGAGAGCATCTTCAGAAAACATTACTGTGGGTTTAGGAGCTAAAGACACTTGCCACCAACCTGGTTACATGAGTTCAATCTCGAGCCCCACATGGTGGAGAGAACGGACACTCCAAAGTTGTCTTGACTTCCACACGTCACACACACCCAGGCACACACAAATGTACACACATACTCCAGGCTTCTACAGCTTTCTAACAGAGGCTCGACACTGCTACTTTGCAACACACTTAAATCACTCAAGTAAACATCACATTGCTATCTTCAATAACCACCTCGGCTAGAAATCGGAACTCTTCAAAATCTCAAATGGCTTAAAAATTCAAACTGCCAAGCCAGGCATGGTGTTAAACACCTTTAAGCCCTGCGGGCTGCGGGGCAGGGATTGTGGTTCCTATGCAGCTGTTTCGAAGGGGCCTCTGTCGGCGCAGCTGTGAGGGCAGCACTCAGGGAGGCACAATCAGGCCAATAGATGTGAGTTCGAGACCAGCCTGGTCTACAAATAGAGTCCAGGACAGCCAACCAAAGCTACAAAGAGAAACCGTGTCTTCAAACAAGCAAAATCAAACATTTGAAGACTGGATACTGGAACTGTGCTAGTCTAATTTACCTACTTAAGAAGAAGAGGGGGGAAAAAAACCCAACTCATTAGGGTATGGAGGCCCACACCTGGAAGCCCAGCATTTAGAAATCTGAAGCAGGATGCTCCAGCTCAAGAACAGTCTCGGCAACACAATGAGCCTGAAGCGAGCATGGCTCCAACAAATGGTAGATGATTATGAGCATTGTTACTCAGGCTGGAGAGTTGGCTCAGTAATTAAGAGCACTCCTATTCTTCCAAAGGACCAGGGTTCAAGTCCCAGCACCCACACGGCAGCTCACAATTGTCTGTAACGCCAAGATCTGACACCCTCATGCTAATGCACATAAAGCTAAAATAAAATAAAATATTAAAAAGAAAAAAAAGAGTACAGTTACCCACCGCTTACCTAATTTTTTCCAAGACAGAAGATGTGGTGCTCCAAGTACCACTGAAATCTGGCTTCAGTGTTTTCATGAGCCACAACACACTAGTGGAGCAGTTAGCTACGGTTATGCTACACCTTACTGCCAAATAAAGTGAAGCTAACTGGAACTGAATCAGTGACCGTTCTGCAAGGACACTTGAACTTTGAAGCACTTTGTAAACAGCCGGCCACGACTAATAATATGCCTGTGGAGTTTCCCTACTGAGCAACCCGAGAGATAGCTCCCTGGCTTTCAAGCACTCACTCAGAAACGGACCCAGGCCTAACTAGGTAACTCTGGCATAGCTTCCTGTGAGCCACGAACCTGGCTTCAAGGAGGGAACAGCAGCTGTGGGTGATCACTCTCAGGTGGTCAAGCTCAAGCCCAAATCTCACTGAGTGACATGTCAAGGCCTTATGGTCTCATTCTAAGTGCAGCTAACTCCTCCAGCGTTCTATCTGTAAAGCGCAGTTCTTTGTGACCTTTATGTTCACTCCTTGAATCCTCACAACAAACTTAAAAAAAAAAAAAAAAAAGGTGAAAATTTTTGCTCAGGGTCCCGAAGTTAATAGGTGACTAAGCCAGAGTTCACATCCAGAAGTCTGGCTCTGGCCAGAAACCCATACTCTCAAAACCACAGGCTCTGGCTTCTCGGCAGAGCACACACCGGGCTCTTCCAAGGCAGCAGGGCTGAGTTCCAAAGGGAGGAATCAATCCTCCGCGGTCCCGCTCCGAACCCCACCACATCACAAACCACCTACAAACTCGGGACTTTAGTCTGCAACGCTGCTGCTAAGACATCAGACGTCCGCTTCTAAATTCCATCAGGGGACCCAAAGATGCCCTGGGACCACTCTGGAAAAGAACTCTGCGGGAGGTTTGGGGTTTGGTGGGATTGTTTGTGGAAGGCTTCTCCGCCCACCCCGCCCCTCGTTTTGTTTTGTTTTTTGATAGAAAGGCAAACATGACTGGTACTTTCAAGAGGTCTAAAGCTATGGGACCGGGCTGCGGGGCGGGGATTGTGGTTCCTATGCAGCTGTTTCGAAGGGGCCTCTGTCGGCGCAGCTGTAAGGGCAGCCTGGGGGTGGTGTGCGGGGTTGAGAGGCGTGACCCCGACACCCCGACTCTGCCCGCGGCCTGCAGGCGGCTACGTGGCGCTGGGACGCGGTCCCAGCGGGACAGATGCGACGAGCCCAGAGGGAGAGGCCTGGGCACCGGGGATCGAGGTCCCCCCGTCAGCTCGCGGTTCCCCTTTCAGTCCGGGTTGCCCCTCAGCCCGCGTTCCCCTTCAGCGTACCCGTCCCTCCATAGCCGCGCGTTCCCCCTCAACCCGCGACCACTCACAAGGTTGAGGGGTCCTTCCATCACTTCCATAGACCCCGGGGTGAGCGGCGGCCCGAGGCGGAGCGGCGGCGCCTGGGCACATGGAGGGGCAGCGAGGGCAAGGAGACGCGGCGGCTGGCGGGGAGGCTCTCAACAGAACCCGGAGCCGGCAGTGAGAGCCCAAGAGCGACGGCCGCGCCACTTCCGCCTCCGACGTCGCACCGCGGGGCCGAGCCTGCGTTGCCGCGCACTGCGTCGTGACGTCACGCGCCGGCGGGGAAGTGGGGGCGCGGCTCCGGTTGGGAGTGAAGACAAGGGGTGGGCGGGTCCAGGGGCGGGGCGCCAGCTAATTGACAGGAGCCCCCTCTCCTCCCAAGAGTCAAAGCTTAGAGTACTTTGACCTCTGCGTCTGCACCAGGAGGCGGATCTGGGGATTAGTAGTTTAATTTGGTCTCCTCGAACACTTGTCCTTTCTTCCTTCCCGTAGGCTTTCTCAGGTCCTCTCTTCTCACCTCCACGCCTCCTTTTCCATTTCTGTTCTCTCTCTAACTTTTGCTTTTTCAAGAAGCAAATTTCGGCCAAGTTAATGTTCTGCTGTAGGTTGCCTTATGGGAGGTTTCTACATTTTTACTTTTTTGAGAAAGAGTCCGCTTGACCATGTGGCAGCTCTCGTAAGTCAGCCTCCCAGCGGCTGTGAGTATAAGCAGGGGAGATTGACAGCTAACTGACCCTAGGCTTAGATTTAAAGTTGCTCACAAATTAATACTATAACGAGAAGGATTACAAGCTGCCAATAACTTCAACAACTATGTACTAAATCACTGTGCCAGGTTCTTTCTGTTCCAGAATCCACTGACAAATAGATATGGTTTATGGGGAAAGGGGTGAAAAGGAGCTGAGAAAGAAAATAAGCGAAATACAGCTGGATGAAAGAAACCGGGCTTATCTGAAGGCTGTACAGTACCAAATTCTGTAAAGAGAAAATTCAAAGAACTGCATGAATGTACCTCTAAGAATTTGTAATATTGGAGGAAGGGGGCAGGTATGCTTTTTATTCAGTGTGGAGGACAGATTGTAGAGAAATTCAGATTAAAGGGCCAAGAGACACTTCTTCACTCACTGACAATAGCATCTTAGACTGGAATGGTTTAGCAGGTAGGATTCAGGCATACATCCTTCAAAATACTTTTGTTTCTTCCCTATACTGCACTGTGTGTGTGTGTGTGTGTGTGTGTGTGTGTGTGTGTGTGTGTGTGACATTTACTTCAGGATAGCGAATTGAAAGAACTTTGTGATGGCTTGGAAAGGAGCCTTGAAGAAGTAATCCGTGAACTTTCCCAGGTACAAGGAATCCCTGGATGTAATTCCCAGTATCTCATAAAAGGGATGATGGTTAGTTCTCAGAAGATGGAGGCAAGAGGATCAGATGTTCAAGGCCATCCTCAGCCACATATCAAGTTTGAAGCCACCCTGAACTTACGTGAGACCCTGTCTCTAAGAGGATGGGGAGGAAGAGATGAC
>OU015751.1:15939898-15955314 GCA_907169655.1 Acomys percivali | reverse complement strand
GTGTGTGTGTGTGTGTGTGTGTGTGTGTGTGTGTGTGTTGTTCAAGCCACTGTGGTTGTAGAGGAATGTTAATTCAGAACATGGCTACTCTGGCAAAAGATCACATCCAAAGACCTTCCAGGTCTGTGTAATCTGGCTGGAATACAAACACCCCTTTAATCCAGGAGACAGAGGCAAGCAAATCTGAGTTCAAGGTCAGCCTGGTATAGAGCAAGTATCAGGTAAAGAAAAGTTTAGGTCCAGGTGTGCTGGTATGCTCCTTTAAACCCAAGCAATAAAGATAAAGACCGTGCCGGGCGTGGTGGTGCACGCCTTTAATCCCAGCACTTGGGAGGCAGAGGCAGGTGGATCGCTGTGAGTTCAAGGCCAGCCTGGTCTAAAAAGCGAGTCCAGGACAGCCAAGGCTACACAGAGAAGCCCTGTCTCAAAAAAACAAAAACAAACAAACAAAAAAGATAAAGACTGTTTGTTAAAGGAAGCACCCAAGTGAGGTCTAATTGAGTGGCAGAAAATCAGAGAAGATTCGACAGAGTAGGATTTTCCCAACTCTCACTGAGAAGAGAGAGAACAGGGAAGCTACTTAAGGGGTAATGCAGAAAGAGAGGAGGCAGTTTTATACCAGGAGAGTTTTACAAAGAACCATCTAAACACAGGTGAAGGCAGAATGAGCCAGAGAAATGAGATGGAGCCAGGAGATTAGAGCAGATTGCTGGAGTTAGTATGAGGCCAAGCAGAGCAACTCAGAGGTCGAGAGAGAAGCCAGATTGAATAAGTCAGCTGGCAGAAGAGTTTAAACCAGAACAGCTGAGTTGAACCAGCCAGACCAGAGCTCAGAAAGAACAAGAAAGGGTGAGCTTATTAAGCAGTAAGTCTTAGAGGCTGAAAACATTCTAGGTCTAGGTTAGATTGTATGGAGGCTAGAAGCTTCCAGAACTAGGCCTAGGTCAGCAGACAGAGGCAGTAAGCCTCCCAGACAACAATTAAAACAGGCGAATAAAATTCCTTTTACCTCTGGTAATTTGTTATGCTGTCCAGATTAGCTTTAACTGTCAACTTGGCACTGTCTGGAGTCACCTAAGTGGAGAACCTCAGTGAAGGAAATTCCTAGATGAGACTGGCCTGTTTGCATGTTCGTGGGGGTTGTTTTGTTAATCAGTGTAGGAGGCCACAACCCACTGTGGATATAAAAAAAGCTAGGTGGGTTTATTACTATACTCAACTTGGGAGCCAAGTAGCAAACCGCATCCTCCGTGGTTCCCCACTGTTTGTCTTCAGCTATGAAATGAGTTCCTTAGTCGGAGGTAACGCTGCATGGAACAGCAATCCGAGCTGTCTCCAAGTTCCTGCCCTGAGTTCTGAGTCTTTTCCCCCTCAGTGATGGACTGCAACCTGGAATTGCAAACCAAATAAATCTCTCTCCCCAATATTGCTTTTGTCGGTGTTTTTTTTTTTTTAATCACAGCCACAGAAAAGAAACAAGAGCGGTGGTATAGTGTTTCAGCTCCTTTCAAGATTATAAAACTGAAAAGCAGAACTTTTAAAAATAAATAATAATCAAGAGTAGTGAACCTGGGGCTGGAGAGATGGCAGAGCAGAAGCAACATATTTAGAAAGTTTCCCAGGGTGGTGCCAAAACCCACAGGAAGGAAGGGAAAAGCACACAGCATAGAACTCTCAATGAGAGACTACTCCACCATGCCTAAGGGAGGGTGGCAGTGAGACAAATGAATATGGCAATATGAAAATAACCTTCCTGCCAGTCACTAGTCAGCCACGAGATCATTACAAATGAGAGAAGAAAGAAAGAAAGAAAGAAAGAAAGAAAGAAAGAAAGAAAGAAAAGAAAGAATGAAGAGGAAAGAGGCTGGTGTAGCTCAGGAGGCAATAGACTCAATGCCTCTGTTGACAAAGTCCTCAGTCACAGTCTCACCTTAAAGGTTCTTAGGATGTGTCACAGTGAAGCTGAAAAGCTGCCCTACAACTAGTTTACTTTCTGCAAGCAAGACACAACACATCGGGCTCTTTGTGAAGTGGCTCCAGACTTATTCTTGCTACCAAATGTAAGGGCCTATTAGAGTAAAAGAAATGGGGGGGGGGGGTTGTGGATTAACATTGTGACTAGGACCATGTGAGAGATTATGGCTATCACAGAGACAGCAGATGGTGCCAGGGCCTAAAGAGAAGCAGCACCGGGACGTAGGAGCAGCTCGGGCACCTCTGACCCAGGCGTGATGGCACACTCTTGGAAATCCTACCAGTAAGGAGGTAGAGGCAAGAGGAGCAAGTGTTCAAGTTCTTCTTTGGCTACATAGCAAGTTAGAGGCCATCAGCCTGGGTATACAAGATCCTACGATAGGAAGAGGGAGACGGAGACGGAGAGGGAGGGGGGAGGGAGGGGGAGGGAGAGAGAGAGAGAGAGAGAGAGAGAGAGAGAGAGAGAAAGAGAGAGAGAACAAGCTAGGCCACACTAAATGAAATTAAACCTCTAGGTGGCAAAAACAACTTACCTTCATACAAAATAAAAATAAAAAGCTAATCTAACTGATGCTAATCTAACTGAAGCAATGACTACTTAATAGCTAAGAGGGCTAGGTCACCTATCCTGCTACTCCCTGATGCAAAAGCTCTGCTCAGTCATTACTTCTACAATTCACCACAAACGAAAGAAAATGCAGTCTTCAGACTGAAATGGGTTATGTAGTTCTAGCTGGTTTTCTGAAACTACACGTGTTCATGTGCAGACCGGAGACTAGCCTCAGCCGCCGCCGCCGTCTCCCTTCAGACTGATTCAAGTGCTTCTTGGAAACTTAAAAGTAACTTCCCGAACCTTTCCTACTGTCTTCATTTCCTGCCATGAATGGCTTCACCATGTAGTGTGCCTTGTAGGTTCCTAAACACTTACTTATATGCCCACTTGTTCAATCCCAGTACGCTTAGCTTAGTGACTTGGCCTGATGTCATAAAATTAAATAGCCTAGCTAGGTCTTGAGTTTAGGTCTGGCTAGCTATTGCTGTAGGGCTGGTTCTCTTTCCACTGGCGTTGGCTAAATACTGGGATTAGCATATGATGCTGGCAATAGTGAAAATAGACTGTTAGGATAACCCAGTGCAGTTACTTAGGTTATTTTTGGCTTTTGCAAATGCTATGAGAGTTGCTATTGTTAGTCACTGTGTTCTCCCCAGGGTATATGCCAGGAACTATTTACAAACCAGACTGGGCAGGACCCAGCATGCAGGGGGAGCGGGGGAGGCAGGGGTCAGTGGGGAAGCCAGCAGGCTGCAGCTCCTTGGACTCTGAGCCAAGTGGTCCAGTTGTTCCAGCAAGAGCCAGGATGGACAAAGCCAAGTTAAACAGCAGCCAGGCATTGTGTTCCACAAAGTTCAACAGAGGGGAAGCCACTGAAAGTAGAATTTCATACTTGTATTCAGTAAGCTGAAAGCCGGGAAAGTCGGGCGAATAAAGATAGCTAAGTCTGAGTCCATCAGTTTGGACCTAGCTTAATGTTTCTCAAACAGAGAAGTGGAAACAGTCACTCAGAAATCATAGGTGTCTTTGGACCTCCTGGCTAGTGGAGGACCATAGGGCTTACTGGTTCCCATCTGTAAATAATTCACCTGTTGATTTGACATTGAATCATGCACACAGGGAGTCCTTTCAGTAACACCTCTTTCTTGCTGGGATGGAGGAAGGTCATGGTACGGTAGCTCCCCAGAGCTCACTCTCCATCTCTCAAGAACAAAAAGCAGTTGAGGAAGACACTGAGCCACATTTAGCTCAGGCATGCACTTATACATGCACCCATGTGAACACATACATAGACCACATGCACAAACACACACACACACACACACACACACACACACACACACACACACACTCCTCTCTGTAGCCATTATACATTTGTTCATTTGTTTTCTTGATACCAAGTCTTACTAAGTAGCCCTGATGTCCCTAACCTTAGGACCATCATAGTCCTTTAGCCCCCTGAATACTGGGATTAGAGGACATGTCAGCCTTTATGAGGACCACAATTACAGTCCAACCTCCCAGCTCTACCTCTTGCTTTGGTCTTTGAGTAAATGTTGATGGATCAGGACTATCTCAAGCCGACTGGTCACCTACTGGGTGAGCATGAAGAGAACCACAAGATATTGAAAGATGATAACCCTTAAGAGATGAGAAAATGGGCTGGAGAGATGGCTCAGAGGTTAAGAGCACTGACTGTTCATCCAGAAGTCCTGAGTTCAATTCCCAGTAACCACATGGTGGCTCATAACCATCTATAATGAGATCTGGTGCCCTCTTCTAGCATGCAGGTGTACATGCAGGCTGGACATTGTATACATAATAAATAAATTTTTTTTAAAAAGACAGATGAGAAAATACTTAGAAACAGAATGGCCAGGAAGTGGTAGTGGTAATCATAAAGAAGTACCACAATTGTTCTGCAATTGAACATGTCAGACTTCATCTGACCTGACAGTTTTCACCCTGCACTTTCACATTCACTAAACCCTCCTCTCTCTCTTCTTTCATATAAATATAAATATATATATATATATTTGAGCTAGCCTAACCTTTTGTAACCCAGGCTAACTGCACACTCATTGAATAACAGAGGATGTTTTTGAACTCCTGATCCCCCTACCTCTATCTCTTAGGCATCATAGGCCGGCATCAACACCTCTGGCTTATATGCCTCACTTCTGAGATGGTCAAATAAAATACTCCCTCCACTCTCCAGGGAATGAAAAAAATCCTTCAAGGACTTGTCTTCAGGCCCATGAGTCCAGAACTTGGTTGACATGTGGTTCAAAAAAAACATAGAGAGCAGCAGGGTGGGGCAGGGAGAGGGGTGACTGGCATTGTGGCCTCTACCATGCTGAGCTTCTGTCATCTGCTGCTGACGTTTGTTCCAGGGGCATCAGTGGGAAGTATGATGCAACCTCAGGCATTAGGACATCAGGGTTGTGGCCAAGGATGTTCAGACATACATGGAGCCTCGCCAGAACTGGCTCTGGGAGCCATGAGTTTTTCCATGCTCAGTTCTCTCTCACTTCTTCCTCAGTCTGCTGGGATCTCTCTTTTTCTCTTCCAATCCACAGTGTGGGAAAGGAAGTAAAGTAATTGGAGTGAGAGGCTCACTGCAGTTTTAAAAATCACAATATTAATGTGATTTTTTTCCCCCAGAACTCTTTTGAGTTTCTCATGATCTCAGAGCAAATATCCCATTCAGTGATATTATAATTATTGAATTAATTTTATAGGAAAAGAATTTTGTAAATGTATAAATAATTAGGAGTATTTTGACAACTCTTACCATGCTTATTACCAAGTTATTTGTTTTTTCTTTTCTTTTTTTGTTTTTCGAGACAGGATTTCTCTGTGTAGCCTTGGCTCTCCGAGACTCACTTTGTAGACCAGGCTGGCCTGGAACTCACAGCGATCCACCTGCCTCTGCCTCCCGAGTGATGGGATTAAAGGTGTGCACCACCACGCCTGGCATTCATTACCAAGTTATGTATGTGCCCCTCCTAATGATATCAGTGCACAAATGTGAGCAAGCCACAAAACAATCCTTGATTCCCTGGCAGGCACCTATCACAACCCACGACCGGCACATTGCATTTATTTTTTAATTAATTTGATTTACAATATAATGAATGCCTATGAACCATTCATAATTGGCATTTTAGGACAGAAGCCCCAGCTCTAGAAAGAACTGGCCTCATCTCCTGACCCAATAACCAATTAAGGAGATGAATATGATGAAAAGGCAAGGGAAGGAGATTTCATTAAGGTGGCCACATGGAGAACAGTTAACGGGGTCCAGGGACCCCGAGTCCATCTTTAGGGATTGACATGAGCATTAGGTTTAAACAAAGGACAAATTGAGGTAAAGGGCAAGAGGCCTGCGTAATTAACTAGTCTAAGCCAACGTGTTATCTCCCTGATGGTCGACTCTGCTTTCCTCTGCTCGGTGGCCTAAAGAAATATTTACTGCTTGAGGGAACAAGCTGTGACCCCTCCATAAGAGATCCCAGGCCAGGATCACTTCTGAGCCAGGGCCCAGCCTCCCCACCGAGGGGGCAACCTGTCCTGCTAGGCTGTGCTGTTCCTGGATTCCAAGGGACATGCAGGCACCTTTAGGACAATCTCTTATCTCTCTTGCCTTCAGCCTTTAAGGGAGAGGGGACATTAATATAGCCAGCGTAGAGTCAAGCAGAAGGCAGAGCGAAAATTAAGACAGAGGTACCTGGTATCTGGTTTTTATCCTGATTTTAGCTTTTTGTGGGGGGGGGCAGGAAGGAGGCCTAAGAGAAGAGTAGTCATTCATTCAGATCTGTGCAACAGAGTTTCATTTTTAAAAAGGGAGTGTTGGTTATTAGTGAGAATGATAAAAGATACACAAAGGAACACCTCCCAAAGCTGCAAAAGCCTTGCCTTCCACAGCACCAAAGGAAAGTTAAGGTAGACACCCCTTACTCCTGAGCTACCTAGCCTGGCTTGAATTACTTCAATTCTTGTTTTCTTCCCCCACCCTGACCCCGAGACTGAGTTTCTCTGTGTAGCCTTGGCTGTCCTGGACTTACTTTGTAGACCAGACTGGCCTGGAATTCACAGATATCCAATTGCCTCCCTGGGTGCTGGGATTACAGGCGTGCACCATTGCGCCCAGCTCAATTCTGGTTATTCATCTCTGAGTAATACCAGAGCCTCTTGCTCCTTTAAAAAAAAATTAAAAATACTTATTTTGTGTGTATGAATGTTTTGCCTGCATGTATTTATGGGCACCACATAAATGACTGGTGGATGAGAGCATTGGACCACCTGAAACTGAAGATATGGAGACCACCACATGGGTGCTGGGAAATTGAACCTAGGTTCTCTGCAAAAACAACAAGTGCTCTAAGCCACTGAGCCACACCCTGGCCCCATATCTTCCTTCTTGAAATTGTGCTCCCTTACCAAATTAAAAGTACAGGGCTGTGCACTGAACTCCAATAGACCGGATTAAGAGTTGGGTATGGAGAGAGTTGCACTCCTTTGCATACTGTGTCACTGAACCAGAATGGTTGTCTCTCTCTCCTAGGAATCAGAAGAAATAGCACTCATATTTTCCAAATAGATTAGTTTCTTTCTATTTTCAAAATTAGTGTACAAAATAGTGGGTTTCTGGTGCCTCCCTTTTTTTTATGTATAGCATGTATTTTGTTTGTATCATTCTCCTATTTCTTTGTCCGCAACTCATGATGGTCCCCTTCCTCCCTTCAAATATCCGCTCCTACATTCATATCATGTCTTCTGCATATCATGTAGACAGACAGACAAGCAAGTAGGCACTTAGATTGATTGTAGGGGAATTATAATTTAGAACATGCTGCTCTGGGAGAGATCACATCCAGAGACCTTCTATATTTGTGTGATCCCACTGGAATACAAACACAGTGGCTGGCGGTGGCACACACCTTTAATCCCAGGAGACAGAGGCAAATAGATCTCTGAGTTCAAGGCCAGCCTGGTATAGAGCAAACTTCAGGTAAAGAAAAGCTTAGATCTAGGTGTGGTGGTACACACCTTTAATCACAAACAATGAGGGTAAAGTTAGTTTGTAGAAGGGAAGCACCCATGTTGGAAAGTGAAATCTCATTGAGTGATAGACAAAGTGACAGTGTCAAGTCAAAAAAGATTTGACAGGGTAGGATATGCCCAACTCTCACGAGAAGAGAAAGGAAAGGGAAGTTACTTAAGGGAGCAGCGCAGATAATGAGGAAGAGAAGAGGCAGGTTAACAGAGAAAGTTGTAGAGACACAGGTGATGACAGATCAAGCCAGAGAATGAGAAGGAGCCAGAAGATTAGACTATTTTGCCAAAGCTAGTATGAGGCCAAGATGAGCAATTCAGTCAGAAGCTGAGAGACGCCAGATTGAGTCAGCCAGCTGGGACAGTTTGAGCCAGAACAGCTGAGTTGAACCAGCCAGCCAGAGTTCAGAAAGAACTAGAAAGAGTGAGTTTTTTCAGTAGTAAGTCTTAGAGGCTGAAAACATTGTAGGTATAGATTAGGTTGTGTGGAGGCTAGAAGCTTCCAGGACTAGGCCCTAGGGTAGCAGACAGAGGCAGGAATCCTCCGAGATGACAATTGTATCAGACGAATAAACACTACTTTTAAGATAGATAGATAGATAATAGACAGACAGATCGATGATTGATAGATAGATAGATAGTCACACATTCGAATCTGGATGGATATTTTATAAGAGAGATATTCGTTTTTCAGAGTCTAAGTAGGTTCCTTTCAGTTGGTCAGACAGTGAAATTTCTTCTTCCTTAATCATTAAAGATAACCTTAGGTAAGATGTTAACCAAGACTCGTTTCTTTATTGCTCTGTCTCTGTCCTGGCTTCAGAGGACTTGAACTTTGCAATGACGAGTCCGGTATCTGTCCTTTGCTTCCATTCTTTTTAGATTTTCTCTGCCTATAAAACCTCCTCTGCTTGGGTCACTAGAATATATATTCTATAAAACAGAACAGCAAAGCAAATCACTACCTTTAAGTAATTGCAATTTTGATCAATCTCTTAGTGTTGTATTATTTCAGAAGGTAGGCCTTAATCCACAATTCCTAAACTCAATGGTAGCATACAGGAAGCTCCACTAGCTTGCCTCTAGGGACCTAGTAACCTCTGATGTCATCACCTGCCGCTGCCAAGGCCAGGTACATGTTGGAAAAAAAGGATCCACCAGCCACCCACCACCATCGTGCCCCACCCCAATCTCTCACTGTCTCCTTCTTTCTCTGCCCTCATGGCTCTGTCCTTGTCTGCCTGCCTGTCCACATGTTCAATTATCCTCTACTCCCTCTCCAGGCCCTAATTTCTCTCTCCCCTCTCCCTCCCCCAAATAAACTTCCTTATAGCATATATGTTGCAGCATGACCTTTATCATATAACAATCAATATATCCCAAAAGCTGACTTTTTCTCTAACTTACTTAGTAGCAAATCCTGTCCTGAACTGTCATGAAACAGTTAGTTCATTCATAAACTCCTCTTGCCCCGGTGTATATGCTCACAGGATTCCCTGGAGAGTTATCAATGTGTTTGATTATGACATTCTGCTCTGTGCACATTCTACCACAGAGTACAAGTGAGGGAGGTCAGAGATGTTACTAGAGATTCTTGGGAGTCCTCCCAGAGTCACCCCATGTTGGCGGGGGGGGGGGGCAGGCAGCCAGGATTTTCTTGGGAGTCATAGTCTCACTGACAAAGTGAATTAAGAAAAGACTCAAAAGAGAGCTCAAGGGAAATTGTATTACAGTTTAAAGAAAAATCCCAGGAAGCAAAGGCTAGGTCTCTGCAGCTGCCCAAAGGAGGAAGATAGAGAGAAGAGAAAAGGACGTGTGGTCTGAGTTAAGCTGGCATGGGAGTGGAGGTGCAGCACCATGGTGGACAAGCAACCACAGAGCTTTAGAGAAAGAGGGCAGGCATGCTTAGAACAGAAAGAAAGAAGAAAAGGTCTCCTTTTGTAATTCAGAAAAGCAGGGAAGCTGCTGCATAGCTGCAGCTATCAGCAAAGCAAACGGCAGACAGCAGGGATTCTGGGATGGAAAAGAACGCTATCTCATTAAAAGGGATAATTATTCCTCCTATCTTTCTTAGCATAGATTAAAATGGACTCGCCTCCCCGACGGGGAGTCCCGCTTTCCTTGCAAGTGGTACCTCAGCTGGGTGATTAGCCCAGCAGAATGGTAGGTTTCAGTTTAGTAAGTTTTCTGTTGCACAATAAAATCCATGACCAAAAGCAACTTGGGGCGGAGGAGGGTTTGATCTGGCTTTCACATCCCCATCATAACCCATCAGCGCCGGATGTTAGGCCAGGAACTCAAAGCAAGAACCTGTAGGCAGGAACTGAAGAATACCTGGCAGTGGGAATGTTTACTGGCTTGCTCCGGGTGGATTCCTGACTACCTGCCCAGGAGTGCTACCACCCACAGTGAGCTGAAGTTTCCCACAGCAATCAAGACAGTCGTGTCCCCCCACCCCCACCCCCTGTTTCCCTGTTTCCATTTGACACTTGCTTGTATCAAGTTGAGAAAACAAAATACAAAAAAACCATCCAGCTCAATCTCTCTGCCCAGGCCAGAGACTCTTTCCATTCTCTTAACCAGAAGGAAACAACTTGCCATTAATGGGTTTTCAATGCTTCCGGAACAGAAAGACAGGGAAAACTAAGGTGCAAACGAGCTCAGTGAAACTACAGACTAGACGGCTTTGTCGGCAGAAAGGTTTTATCAGGTGGATGGAATAGGGTATCCTGTCTCTTGTGGGCAGAGAGAACAGCAACATGCCGGGAACACAAGCAGATTTTATATGATAGGCAGCAAGGTGAGCATCTTTGAGCTGATACAGGCTCTTCAGGTTAACTGTGAACTTGCTGCCCTTGCCTAGGGTAACTGGCTTTTGGGACAGATGGAGAGGTATTAATTTTCCTGATTTCCTCATCTTACATGATTCCCGAGGAACGATGAATTTAGGTTTCTATTTACCCAGTAACAATCTCTGTGTTTATCTGGTTTTCTGTTTAGGACAATGTCACCAGCCATTTTGGAGGCTTGCATTGGACCTAGCAGTAGCTTTATTCTTTCCCAGATACACCCCCTAGAAACCTCATAAACAACTGTATAAACTTACAGAAAAAAAAAAAAAAGTTAACCTCCCTTGCAGCCCTAGAGACCTGGCTTTTAATTTTATAGGTATAGTCACATTTTAAGTACATCAGAAAACACCCAATGACCGAATTTCTACAAAGGGTAAGGCTCCATAGATGCCCTTTGGGATGTAAAGACACTATAGCATGGCTGTCCTTAGAGAAGCCCATTGGCTGTGTCTTCTTTCTCTGAGAACCTTTTTCCATATAAAATGTTCTATTAATCCCTATGTTTAAATAATTGTCTTCTTAGTAGATTCCAACTCTGCAGGACAAAGTGCTGCACAGCTGTAATCCCAACACTCAGGGAGGCAGAAGCAGGTGGATCTCTGTGAGTTCGAGGCCAGCTTTGTCTACAAAGCAAGTCCAGGATAGCCAAGGCTACACAGAGAAACCCTGTCTTGAAAAAAATGGAAAGAAACAAAAACCAAAAAATAAAAATAAAATAAATCCCAACTCTGCTTCCTACTGGCTTCTCCTGAAATTCTTTTCTGAGACCAAGAATCCCGGCTTTACACAAGTATAGACTTCTGAGAGTAACTTGGGCTGCTGCTGGTTGAAAGATGGGGTTACATGCTGCTAACGCAGGTACCACATTAGCTTTTTAGAATCTAGAAGGGCCTGGGGCTCCAGCTCAGTGGTAGAGTGTTTGCATAGTAACCCAGGCCTTTCTTCAGTACTGGTTGAAGAAAACTTTAGGAATGTCTGTGCTACATTTAACACAGTTTTGAGGAAAACTGGGGGAACTCGAGTTTTAAAAAGTTGTGTATGAGTATTTTGCTTGCCTGATTGATACACATGTGCCACATGAGGGCCTGGTATCCCTGGAAGCCAGAGAAGAGCATCAAATCACCTGGGACTTGAATTACAGGAGGCTGTGAGTGGCCTTGTAGGTGCTGGGACCCAAATCTGGATCTTCTGCAAAATCAGCACATGTTCTTAAGTGCTGAGACATCCCTCTAGCCTGTCCCACCTTCTGAAGTACAGATGGTAGCTTCAATATCTCCGGGTGTGGTGTGTGTGTGTGTGTGTGTGTGTGTGTGCGTGTGTGTGCGCGCGCGTGCGAGCGCGAGTGTGTGTGCGTGTGCGCGCGCGATATGATCCATGTCACCTCCTTTTTGGTACTTTCTTTCTTCTTTTGGTGTTACTAGGGCCTCATACATGCTAGGCAGTCACTCCATTATATTCCCAGCCCTCTTTTTAACTTTTCTTCATATTCTTCTTTAAAATATCTTTTTAGATTGATTTTTTTTACCTTATTTATATGAGTGTTTTGCCTCCATGTATGCATGTACACTCAGGGCATGGCACCAACTTCCAACCCAATGCATAGATGGTGGATTCAGAAGCCTAAGCAGCGGCCTCAATTTATTCCCGGGCCATTAGGCATTCTATCAATCCTAAAGTGTGCACTCCTTCTCTTGCCCTCACCTGTGCATTCAGGATCTCACTCTATCTCTGCCTCTCTTCCTCTCCTCTCTCTTTGTAGTTCTGGACATTTGCCCTGAGATAGGAGTTAACTCCCTGCAGAAAGTAAGGGCGTGGTCCATGTTTGATCATTAAGGTAGTCATGTACCATGTGACTAGTCCCCTGATTGGATGAACAGCATAGGATCATCTTTCTCATTGGGCTGAGGGAGAATGCAGAAGGCATGACAACTCCTCATTGGTTCAGCTGACAATGTGCTAACAATGGCCAGTGGCAATAAAGAGCACCTCAATTCCCACCACTAGGACCCATAAAGGACCACTAGGCAGGGCAACACAGAGCATACTCACATTCCTTTCATTCCTGCTGCGGCCTTATGTGCAGATCACACAGCACAATCATGTCCGTGCTCTCACAGAAGGCTGGACCTCCACTAGACCCAGAACCACATGGTTTTGTAGTTACGGTAAGTCTCTGTTATCTAAGACTCCTACTATGTGCCCAAAAACCATGCTTAGTGTTGATCTCCATTTATGTTATATACATATGCATCTACGATAAAGTTTATAAAAAGCACAGTAAGAGATTGGCAACAATAATGTATAAGAAAATAGCATAATTGCCAGGACAGAGTAAGCAAGTCACCCATAGTTTCTGTCTCACATATATGTCTCTCAGCTACATTGGGCTAGAAGGCTGAGGATGATGCTCCAACATTATAAAGAGTTTTGTGTCACTGTTCAGGGAACAAATTGTCTCTGTCATTTTTTTTCCACCTTCACATTTTAGAAGCTGCTAACCTGTACTTCCAGTTCACTCAAGTAATTAGGATTTCATTCCTTCTCAAGTCTCTGATGGAGTTGAAGACCAGATAGTTTAGTCTTACAACTAACCTTAGCTGTTTAGGGGTTAAGATGTTTTTAGGTCTAGACAGAGGTTTTGAGTTGACAGAGATGAGATGTGATAGATACTGATTCTCATTCAGAATTTTAAACTCACCAAGATAGGAAAGATGTTTTCTACAAGGTGGCCAAATGCAATGAGCCAAGACACCTTGAATGTAACATTCATATGATACCTGATTGTTTCGTGGTTCTTCTTGCTGTATATAATTTTTCTACTTACGTGCCAAAAAAAAATCTTAAAAAAATAAAATAGCATAATTATAAGAAGATATTGTGATAAAAAGTTATATATGATTTCTCTTCCTTTGAATGATATCACACTCACCTTCCTTTTGTGATGATGCTAGATAATGTAACGCCAATGCAAGATGAAGGAAAGGAATGCTATGGCCACTGTAACGTGGCATTAGGCTACTACAGAAGCTCCACTGGGACATAACACTCTGGCAGCAGATCTGAGCAGATTGCTCATTGGTGGGTTGGAAACTGAGAGTGAAAATCTTGCATAAGGGGGTACTTGGACAAGGGGTGTACTGGGACGGCTCCGAGATTTCATCATGTTTCTCAGAAAGGCAAGTAAAATACAACATATCAATTACTTATTTCTGGAATTCTCCACTCGGTATTTTCAGACTGTGGTTAACCATTGGCAAAGACCCCTGGAACTTTGGGAAATGTAGCTCTGGGTAAGGGGAACTCTTGTGCCTGTTTTCCCCACTCTCTAATTTTAGACCAGCAGCTGTCCAAATGCAAGGATTTGTCTTTCTCATTCTCTACCAAGCATGGTAGCTAGTACCTTACACAGAAAATCTACAATTTGGTTTTTCCCCCCTCTCTGTATTAGCTATTTTTCTTATGCTGCAACAGAATGCTTGGCACTGCCTATCATGACAGGGGGCAGGGGGCATACCGGATGACCACATTGTGCCCAGTCAGCAAAGCAGGACAGGTGAATTCTCCTGCTCTGCTTGTTAGCTTGCTTTCTTCTTTTCTCTTTCTTAAAATCAGTCCAGGTCTCCAGACCATTGATTGGGTGGTACCATCTGCATTCACATTGTATCTTCTCCTCCAGCTAAACCTCTCCAGAAAGGTCCTTACAAATGCACCCAGGAGTCTATTTCCTAGGTGAGTCACACTCGGTCAATGACAAGAAAGATGGATCGCCACACTCAATTTATACTCGGGGATAGAGTACTTCTGTGAGCGGATATGGGAGGGTTTTCTGAGTAATTCTACAGCCGATACCAACTGGTTGTCCTATAACTTAGTTCAGTTGTGACAACCGTGAGACCCCTCAGGTAAAGGGCTTAGTCCTCTAAGCCTGCTACACTGGCGACAGCAGGTACACACACCAGGCTGCGGCCCATGTTGTGGACTGACTGGAAATGGACTCTGGTTTGCTCATTTGTTAGGCACACAGGACTCAGGTAAACATGCTCGTTGTTGCGTTATAAAACACTGCTGACAGAACCAATGGGGGTGGGGGAGCAATAAACGAGGCCAAGGTGTGTGGGAGGTCACAGAGCTGCTGCCCGGTCACCCTCATGTGTTCAGTGACCTGGAAGGTCATTAAATCCCACCCAGGCAACTATGGAGCTTAGCGCTAGAGAAGCTCAGTGGTGAGCTCCCAGCAAGACCAAAGAAGCCGATGGAGAGGGAGGAGAAACAAAGACGCCTAATGCAAGTCTTTGCTGAGAGGGTTAGACATTGCTACAAGGCCCATGGCTGGAGTCATGTAGCCCGGGACCCATGGCACAGTAGAGGAAGTCACTTAGCCCCCAGGCACTGGCCAGCACCAGCCAATTCTAAGTGGAGTCCTGGAACAGGATGTTCCTGGTCTAGGAAAGACTGCGTGGGGGTGGGGCAGGGTGGGGCTCTGAGCCAATCATCCTCTAAGTGACCATATAGGGCGTGGTGCTGGCTGGTCATTCAGCCCCAGCCTATCATCTTATGCCCCCCTGTGATTGCTCCTTAGTTCGCCCAATCAAATTAGAAGATAGCACACCCTTTTAGAAGTTCCCTATACAAAGACCTGGTAGCTTTTGATGGGGTGGCCGCCATTTTCTATGGTTGGCCGACGCAAGCACGCACAGGAAAATAGACGCTCTTTGTTCTTACATACTGTTTGAGTCTGGGGTCTTCCTTCAGTGATTTTCAGACCCTTACAATGCTTCCTTCAGACCTCTGTGGACACATGATGCACATACATACATGCAGGCAAAATACTCATACATATAAAATACATTAAAAAGCATTTTTTAAAAACCAAAAATAAGACATGAAGTTTGGAGACTGGTCTCGGAAAGAGGGAGAGAGAGAGAGAGAGAGAGAGAGAGAGAGAGAGAGAGAGAGAGAGAGAGAGAGAGAGAGAGAGA
>OU015751.1:15927014-15939888 GCA_907169655.1 Acomys percivali | reverse complement strand
AGAGAGAGAGAGAGAGAGAGAGAGAGAGAGAGAGAGAGAGAGAGAGAAACACAGCTTAAAAGTTTTGAGTGACTTTCCATTTTGGAAGCCACAGAGACCCAAATGTCCTCTGTGGTCTCTAATTTCAGTGTATTCAATAGCTTGCCTCCAATGGGAGCCTAATGGCCCTGTTTACACAGAGATTTACTTTGAGAAACTCTGTTCTCTTAAAGGTTTACAACACTTCCTCTCTGGCAGATGAGCTGCCTTTGACTTTCACTTAGCTGGTGAATTGAAGGACACCAGCATTCCTATTGCACTTTCTCTGTGTGTTCTCTTATTCTCGTGTTTGCTTGTCAGAATGGTAGTGTATACACATCCTGTATACCATGCAGCCTTGATCACTCTTGGTGGCCTTGCTTGTAACCATGAAAATAGAGGAAAACCGCTCTAATCACTTGGGAATTGCCTTTTCTTCCTTGACCAGCTGTGCCAGTATGCCCACAGCTGTCTCCTCCTCCCTCTCGGGCATCCGTACCATGCTCAGATCCCAGCTGCTCTCTCATAGTCTTTGTGTATTTTTAATCTAGTCCCCATTCTGCCCCCTCATTGAAAGAGCTGCCTGAAACCAGACTCTAAAATCTGTGACTCTGTACTCCCCGCACTGAGATTCTGATAGTAAAGATATAGCACACCTTGCCACAGGGAGAAATGAGCTCAGCCTTGTCTCATCAGTGGTGACCACTTACTCAAGCCAGCGGGGTTTGTTTTCTACTTCACTTCAGGGACTTGACTCCCACAATGACCCCCTCCTTTCCTCTCATCTGCTCACAGTGCAAAGGCCACCTTAAGAGAGAGGACACCACTGAACACTTTCCCATCACCCGGTCTGCCTCGCTAGCTCCCAGTAACACAACTACTTTCTAGTACTTCGAAACAAACTCAGGGAGTAGAGAGTTTGCTCAGCAGTCAAGAGCTCTTGGTTTTCTTCTAGCGGACCTAAGTTTGGTTCTCAGAACCAGAACCAGCAGAAATCAGATGTCTTCTTCCAGCCTCAATAGGCCTTGCACACACATGGTGTACATACTCATACACATAAATAAAATTTAAAACAATGTTATATACATATGTGTGTGTATAGATGTATGTATATGTATATATATGTATACACACACACACACACATATAGACAGAGAGAGAGATGGGAAGAGAGAGAGTTTGCTTTTTTTGGGGGGGGACAGGTTTCACTATGTTGATCAGGCTAACCTTGAACTGATTGATAATTCTCCTGAAATTACAGGCCTACATCACCTGCCTGGCTCCAGTAGCTTATTCAAAGTTACATGGATACTTGAAAGATATCTCAAATGGAGCAAATTCTAAACAAGGGTCTTGATACTCACTGAAGCAAGCAAGCAAGCATCAGAGAAAACCCAAATGTCCCCATTTAGTAATATAGGAACTAGTACCAACAATTGCACAAGTGTTAATGTCAAAACAGATGATGATGGCCTGTCACCAGACACTGAGTGTGATGGCACCTTGACCTTGGCCTACCCAACCTCCAGAACTGTGAGAAAGAAATTTCTATTCCTTTTCAATAAAAGCAAAACTAAGTCCATTATCATTCTCTTCTTTGTTGACTTCCTGTCCCACACTCATTCCAGACCATTACTGACCCTGCTATCCCTTCTCTCCAATTTATTCTTGGAGCTACATGTGATGTCAATTTTGTCAACTCCAACACAACCTAGAATCTCCTGGGAAGAGTCTTGGTGATAGATTGTCTACTTTGGATCTGTGAGGGATTGTCTTAATTAAGCTGATCAATGTGAGAAGACCCAGCCTACCATGGGCAGCACCATCCCCTATGCAGGAGGTCCTGAACCATACTAGAGTGGAGAAATCAAGTGGACTGCAAGCAGTCAAGTGAGCATCAGTGTATTAGCTTCTCTCTGCTCTTGTTTATAGATGTGCTGTGACCAGTTCTCTCAAGCTTCCACCACTGTGACTTCTATGCTGTGATAGAATATAATCTGGAATGTTTAGATAAAATAGATCCTTCTCCCTTAAGTGGCTTTTTGTTGCGGTGGGTATTCCATTACGGCAACAGAAATGAAATTAAGACATCACTTTTTTTCCTCCTTCAGGGACCATGCTCTTCCCCCCTCCCATCCCCCACCTCCAAGTACCTGAAACCTCTTAACTAACTCCATTGCCTCTCACCATTTGCTTTTCACAGCTATATAACTACCATAGTTAAAATGATGAGCTTTCCTTTCCTTTGCTAAACATCTCTTCTTTCTTTTGGACTAGGGATTGGGCCCAGGGCTTTGTGAATGGTAGGCACATACTCTACCACTGAGCTGCATCCTAGCCTTACTCCGCCCCCCCCCCCCCCCCCCCCCCCCCCCCCGTTTATTTTGAAAAAGCATCTCATTAAATTACCTAAACTGGTCTATAGCCCTATGTTTACCCAGGCAGGCCTATGAACTTGTGATCTTTTTGTCTTGGTCTCCCAGGTAGTTGAGATTACAGGACTAAAGTATGCTTAGCTTTAAAAACCCTCTTTAGCAAGCCCCTTCCACACTAGTGAAAAAGTCAAGATCTTTACTCTGTCCTGTAAGCCACCACATGGTGTGACAGCTGTCTACCTTTCACCATACTCATTGCTAAATGGACTCTGGGCCGACCAGTCTCTCTGCTCTGTTCAGTGTCCAGGCTTGCTGAACCACTGCTGTGACGAAGGACAGGACAGTCCTTTCCTTTTGATCACATGGGCCTCAACTTGAAGAACAGCTCCTGTGTGAGGCCTTCCTAGTTAGTTTAGAGATCCTCTATAGGGTGACATGCTGCTCCCTGTGGGTGACACTGCTTCCAGTGGGTGTTAGCAAGGTGTTTTTGACATGGTTGATTGAGTTGCTCCTGGCATTTAGTGACAGATTGTGAGAGAAGGTGGTAAGGGTCTGGATGTCAGGCGACCTATGGTAGTCTCAACAAATCCTAGTGAAGGACTGTCCTTCCACATTGTCTAACTTTGAGAAGTTGTACTGGACGGCCACACAGGGAAAAGCCTGTGCCAAGAACCCTCCCATAGAGCCACAGACACCTAGTGGCAAGCATTCTTTGCTGAGTTTAATATCCACTGACATTTCAGGAGATGATACAATGGTCACGTAAATTGATGAAAGGTCATTTTTGTTTTGTTTTGTTTTGTTTTGTTAGAAAGCATTGTCCAGTGTTGTTCACTATTGAGGTAACCCTGTCATCAAGGGTCCTGCGTCCTGCTGGCATTTGAGCTGCTTGTGGCATGCCTATAATCAGTGGTGAGTGTGGCTATTACATTCATAGTGAGTCAATGTATGGAAGAAAAACATCAAACGGCTTCATTCTGTCTTCAGGTATAGTCATGCCTGTCATGTGCCTATTGACATACATCTTCTATGACTATGTCTCCTATTTCCCCCTTTTATTTTAGTGTCCTAAATATGCCTATGAGTAAGAAGCATCAAGGAAGGCGTCATGAGGGTTGATATGTGGGGGAAGGGCTAGAGAGGTGCCAGTCAGAGAGCACAAGCTTTCATTTAGACAGGACAGGTTCAGGATACTGTACACATGGCGACTATAGTCTGTAACAAGATAAAGTCTTCGTTCATACCAAGGATGCCTTTATTTCTGAACCCAGTCCCATCCCCTCACTTAGGGATATGTAGAGACAGTATTTTACTATGTAACCTCTGCTAGTTTGGGATTTGAGATCTTTCCTGCCTCAATCCTTCAAAGTTCTGGGGTCCTAAGTAACAAACCCTCTTATAGATCTGGGTGCACAGGAAGGAACATAGTTAATGATATTCTTTGGTCACCTCTCAGTTGTCACTGGGCCCCAGAGTAACCAATCCTTGAATATTTGTACTGGTGTAGTGCTGCATACCGGTAATCCTAACATTTTGAAGACTGAGGCAGGAGGATCAAGGGTTCAAGATCAGCTGGGCTACATCCTGAGTTTGAGTCCATCCCCTCCAACCTCTCTGGCTACATTGCAAGACTCTGTCTCAAAAAAAGAGAAATAAATGCTTAAATAGGCGATGAAATAAAAACCCCTATGGATTTCAAAATATTTTATATATCTTATTATATTTTATATTTATTTATTAAATAATGTGTCTATTTATAGTAAAATTATTAAATTTTATTATATTTCATATAGTAAAATAGGCAAGTTGCCGGGCTTGCTACTATGTGTCAGTAATCTTGGCACCCAGGAAGATGAGGCCGGAGGATTGTTCTGAGTTCAAGGCTAGGCTAAAAAAACCCAACAAAACTCCACCAAACAACAAAGCAACAAAATCTGCTAAGAGACTTTTAATGTTCTCACCACAGAAATGATAAGCATGTGAGGTTGTATGTTTGTTAAGTACCTGGGTTTAGTCATACCACAGTTATTACATATTTCAATGTAATATGTTCTACAGCATAAATACATATCACAGAGGGCCAGTGTGGTCTTAGCTATGCCTGAGCCATCACCACAGAGGCCCCATGTTAGATGGGAGATGGGAGGACCATTAGTCCATGACCAGCTTGGTCTGTATAGTAAAACCCTTTCTGAAAAAAAGTAAAACAAAAATTAAGCAGGCAGCAGAGTGGTGGAGGCACATGCCTTTAACCTCAGCACTCGGGGAGGCAGAGGCAGATAGAGCTTTATAAGTTCAAGGCCAGCCTGGTCTGCAGATGGAGTTCTAGGACAGCCAACGCTACACAGAGAAGTCCTGTCTTGAAAAACCAAAACATAACAAAAAAACTAAGCAGGCAAAAGTCCCGTAGATAGAAAAGAAATAAATGTAGCATCATTGATCTTGGGTGTTCTAGGCCTCAGCCTTTTTATTTGTTTAATTTTAAACATTTTTATTTAAGGGCTAGTGAGATGGCTCAGTGGGTAAATGATGGTTGATGTAGGGCCCAGGAACCTTAGTTCAATCCCTGAGATTGGAAGGGTAAGGGAAAGAAAGTAACCAACCAACCAATTAATATAAACATAGTTTTAAAAAATGTAATTATTTAGTGCATGTGAGTGTGGGCCCCAGGCTCCAGTTCTTGCTGGTCTCCTTGCTGAGATGCATCTGTCAGGTTTTACCTGATGGTTTGCACATGCCCAGCTGCTTCTCTGGCTTCTAAGCTTCTGGGATGTTTTCCTGTCCCCACCTTCCATTTTGCCCTAGCACTGTTGAGAGTACAGATGTCATGTGCCACAACACCCGGCTAATAGTGAGGGATTTTATTTTTATTTTTTTACTTTTTACTTTTTTATTATTTAATTAATATATTCAGATTACAACTCAATTGTCATCCCATCACTTGTATCCTCCCATTCCTCCCTCCTTCCCACTTTCACTCTATTCCCTAGGGGGACCTTCTCCCCCACTATATGGTCATAGGCTATCAAGTCTCATCTTGGTAGCCTGCTTGTTCTTTGAGTACCACCAGGCCTCCTCACCAAGGGGAGGTGGTGAAATATGGGACACCAGAGCTCATGTCAGAGTCAGGACATTCTCCACAGTTACTTGGAGAGCGGGGACTGACTCTGACATAGTGAGGGCTTTTAAATGCTCAATGAACAAAAGTTGATTATAAACGAAATCTTTAGTAAATCCAAGGTGTTTCTGGCTATGCTTGCCTGCATCACATGACAAAACTGAGGCAGCGTTGACTCTGCACACAGAGGGTGTGAGTATGTGCTGCAGGCATGTGGTCACTCCACACATTACCTAACACACTTCAGCTCAGAGCTAAACCTACTGTAGCTTATGAACTACAGCGCTTTCACTGCACATCCAAAGTTTCTGCTCACTCACACAAAGCAAAGGCTCTACACAGTCCCCTACCATCAGTCCTTAGCATGGAAATATTATGTTAGAATGTTAGATTTTTTTTTTTTTTGAAATTGCTGTTTAAGACCAAGGAAGTGGCCCAGTGGCTAAAGCACTTGCCACGCAAGCCCGAGAGATCCCTAGAATCCACATAAACCCTGAGTGGGTGTGATAGCTCACCTGTAATTCCCATATCAGGTAGACAGGAAACGGGGGTGTGGGAACCCTTGGAACAAGCTGCATAGCTGGGCCATATAGGTGAACACTAGGTTCAATTAGAGGCCCTGCCTCAACTCACTGAATAAAGTGGAGAGCAGTCAAAGAAGACTCCTCACATCAGTCTTGGCCTTACACACACAGCCACAAACACACACACACACACACAGCCACACACACACACACACTCACTGGCAATACATGTGCAGCTACACACAGACATTCACAAACCCATGTAATATATACATGCATATGCAAAAAATGTTCAGAGGCTAGGCAAATGCCACTCAAGCGTGAGGGCCTGTGTTTAGGTCCCTATTATCCATATATAAAGCCAGGCAAGGCAGCATGCACCAGTAACTTTCATGCTGCAGAAGCAGAGACAGGAAGAATCTCTGGGGCTTCCTGATCAACCAGTAAACTCCAGGTTCAGCAAGAGACCACGTCTCAAAATATAAGGCAGAAGGGCCTCTTCTTCCAGAGAGCCTAGGTTCAATTCCCAGGCCCTCTACGGGAGTTCAGAGCTGTTTGTTTGTAACTCTAGTCAGGGGATCTGATGCCCTCTTCTGGCTTCTGTGGGCACCAGTCACACATGTTGTGCACAGACAAACACGTAGGCAAAACACTCATACCATAAAATGTAGTGGAAGTTTTGATGCCTTTAAAAACTCAGTTATGTTATACAAACACATTTTTGTTTTAATTCCAGGTGTGGGCTATGGGACTGATTCAGACTTGTCCACAGCAGCAAACTATGTGCCTTGTACAGGCTCTGAGAGGGAGCTTTTTGCCAGCTGCAGATAGTTTAATTCCTAGGATGCTGGAGAGGGAGGGAAAGCCTAGGTGAGAGCCTAGAAAGTGTTGGGGAGCATTGAGAAAGAAAGAAGGCTGCTGCTCCTGGCTGCTGTTGTCGCCCTTTGAAAAGAAGAAGTTGGAGATATCCTGAAATGAAGACTGGACTTGCCCCAAGGAACTCAAGGACCCTAGCCAGCAGGAAGCAGCTAAAGAGAACTCTGCTTACTCTCCCCACTAACATTTTTTTCTTTCCTGCCTGGCCGGGGGAGTGGGTGGTGGTGTGGGTGGTGGTGGAGGGATTGGAAAGGAGGAAAGAGGCATAAGAAACCCCAATATAATAAAATAGATGTTAAAAAGTAGACACCTACATTAAAAAAAAAAATGAGATGGAGCACGATTGAGAAGGATGCTTTCCATCTTAATTAGATTTTCTATTGCTATGGTAAAAAAAACAAAAAACAAAAAACAAAACAAAAAAACCACCATGATTAAAAGCGAATTTGGGAGGAAAGTGTTGAGTTTAGCTTGTAAGTCTTTCATGAAGGGAAGTCAGGGCAGGAACCTGGAGGCCAGAACTGAAGGAGAGACCACGGAGGGAGGGGTGCTACTCACTGGGTTACTCCCTCAGGCTTGCTCAGCCTGCTTGACCATCTGCCTGAAGATGGGGTGGGGGGGGCATTTTTCAGCTGAGGTTCCCTCTTCTCAGATGACTAAGTTGACCCAGAAAAACAACAACAACAAAAACAACCAGGACACCTTATCCCCATGTATGAACATATGAACTCATAACGCACATAAATATATATACTATATTCAAAATAATATTTTAAATGGAAAACTACTTTAAAAGTTGCTGTTCCAGCTGCTAATTGTTATAAAAAGCTTCCTTAGCAGCGGCTGGAGAGATGGCTCAGTGTTGAGGACCAGAGTTCAGCTCCCAGCCCCCCCACAGTGCAAAAACTGCAACCAGCACATTTACCCTAAGTTAGGCGTCTGTTTCTTTCACCTTTGTGCATCTTGTGACTCAGCTCTTATATTAAATATTACGGAAATATTAATCTAAAAGCATCTGCCTTTGATTAACCATCCACTCCAGATCATTCAATTATGCTTATTTTGCACACGCCGAAATGAAGTATGCCATTCAAGACTCTAACTGAGACATGCCTGGGAAATCACACTTTTTCACCTTACTCACTTCTGCCCACACCACGAGGGCTTCCAATAGCAGTGCTGCCAGTCCTGTCCGTGCTGGACATTCATGCGGACCCTGGAGAAACCCACATGCCCGTGCACTAGTCTTCCTCCTTGGAAGAGAAATTAAAAACTACTAAATACACAGCTTCCTCTCCCTGCTCCAAGTCTGCTTTCAACCACATCCTGTCTGAACATCAAGATGCAACCTCAGATTTGAGTTTGTTATTGGTAAGGACTTCCAGACACTAGGAAATAACTCCTTCCTGCCACAACTCCCACCCCTCCAGAGGGGCGGGGGGGGGGGGGGGAGAAGGAGAGGGAGGAGGAGGAATAAAGAGGGAGGAGGAGGAAGCGGGGGCGAGGGGAGGAGGGGGAGGGAAGGGAGAAGGGGAGAAGGAGGATGAGGAAAGAATTAGACCCAAAATTTCAAAGTTTTTACAAAAAAGTTTCAAGTACCCCAAATCCTCAAGTAATATCTTTATCAATATGCAATGGGACCCCTCTACTGCAAAGGAAAAGGAAACTTCAGTACAACCATAGGCTACCGGAAGGCTCTGGTTACGTTCCAGAATAAAAGATGGCTAGACATAGCTGTCAGTTCTGCGGCAATAAAAACTACTAGAGCCGGGCGTGGTGCCACACGCCTTTAATCCCAGCACTTGGGATGCAGAGGCAGGCAGATCGCTGTGAGTTCGAGGCCAGCCTGCTCTACAAAGCGAGTCCAGGACAGCCAATGCTACACAGAGAAACCCTGTCTTGAAAAACCAAACCAAACAAACAAAAACAAAAAACCAAACCAAACCAAAAAAAAACCCCAACTACTTGAGACAGTAAAACTTGCTTCTGGAATTGTGGGTGACAGTTAGCCATTTTTGTTATAGTCTTCTGTGTGTTATAACCCATTGACACCCTCACTGTCACTGCAGGCTGCTGCTGCTGCCCCCTAAGACTAAGAGTCAAGGTTCTAAAGCAGGAATGAGCTACCGTCCCCATCAGCCCACTGTGGGTGGTGCCGTCCCTGGGGAAGGTGGGCCTAGGCTGTGGAAGAAAGGTAGCTGAACTTGCCTGTAAGCAGCAGTCCTCTGTGGTCTTCGCTTCAAGTTCTGCAGAGTGAGCTGTGATAGGAAATAAACCCTTTGCTCCCCAAGCTGCTTTATCACAACGACAGGAAAGCAATGGAACACTCATGCCTCCATGAAAAGCTCCAGGCGCTTGCTTAGTGGCTTCTGAGGGAGGGAGAACCACTTTTTCCCAGGGATGAGCCCCCCCCCCAATATGCTATTCATTTCCAAGTCCTCAGTCCTAAATATATGTAGGTAGACGCGACACTAACTGAGCTCATGTGTGTGCATCTGTGTGTGAACATATATATGTACATACATACATACATACATACATACATACATATATTATAGGAAAAGAGATCATGAGTTCTAGAGGGAGTGAGGGGCATAGAAGGAGCTGCAGGGGGCAGTGAAATTATGAAAAAAAGATGTTCATATATGAAATTCTCCAAAAAAAAAAAAAAAAAAAAAAGGAAAAAACAAACAAAAATAAACCCCACTTAATTTCTAAGTAGAAGGAATACTCAGCCGTAAGAAAACCAACTTGACAGCCGAGGAAGTCGCTCCATGCTGAACAAAGGAGATTCTTTTTTTTTTTCTCCCTTGGCCACTTTGATGGACATCAGCCCTAGTGCGGATTTTCCATGAGGCTTCCGGTTATACAGGACCAACACAAAGCATGCTCTTACAGGGGGGATACAGTTTATTAAAGATCGTGTGCCGAGGAGGAAGTCATTTCCTAGTCTGGGAGCTAAAGGCCTGCCGCCCTCCCACCAGAAGTTCGGAACCAACAGACCTGACATCCTGAGACAGCGAACCGGAAACACTGAACGCCTCAAAGCCCGCTCCCAAGCAGTTCCCCAACATGTCCTCTAGGTGGCGCCAGTGACCACCATTTTTGGAGAGTTCTGTTCTCCCGCCAACTGGCAAGGGAAACATCGGGGTTCTAAGAACAATTGCACGCATTTCGTTAGTCTTGAGATGGTCTGTTAAACTATGCACAGAGAGATGTAAAAAACATTCGTCTTAGGCCAGACCCTGATCTCTTTCTCACCCCTCCCCCCGGCCCGCCTCCTTCCTTCTCTTCCCCCTCCTTCCCACTCTGCCTTCTGTCCTCTCCAGGGTCCTCTATGTCCGAAGATAACCTTGAATTTGCGATGAGGCTGAGGATGACCTTGAACTCCTGATTCTCCAGGATCCTCCTCCTCCTAAGGGCTGGAACGACAGGTGTGCACCACTGCGCGTGCTCTTATGCGATGCTGGGGTCAAATCCAAGGAAGGCTTCATTCTTGCTAGGCAAGCACCCTTCATAGCTGAGCCACGTTCACAACTCCAGGAAACTTAAAAAAAAAAAAAAAAAAAAGTTTTTTTTCTTCGGTAAGTGTTGAGGTTAAATCAAAAAGAAAGAAAGAAAGAAAGAAAAAAAACCCACCATTAGAAGCCAATGAAGAGAAACCTTGATATTATTGAAAACTGTCAATTAACAGCGGACATAAAGGAGGGGCACCTAAGGTGAACACCGTGACGCAGGCGGACAGAGTCAGAGTCTGTCACGCTAGGGGAGATTTTGGCTTTTGATCAGAGGATCTATAGACCGCCCTCCCCCCCCACCAAGCTCCATAGCCCCATGTAAGATTCCAGTGACCCAGAAGAAGTTGTCACATTGAAAAATGTCACTTTCAGTAGCTTGAGATTTACGTTCAAGCAAGCGAGTGAAGCAGTCTTCAGCTATCATTGAAGGATAAAGCACGGAACGAATTACTTCCGGAGCAGTGAAATGTTAGTCCTCTCCTCCTGGCCCCACCTCGCTTCTCTGAATCAGGGTCTCACTGCGTATTCTACGCTGGTCTCAAACCTGCAGCGACCCCCCTGCCTCTGCTCTTCATTCTTCTTGCTTTTCTAAGGACAGGGTCTTTGGGCTGCCCTAGGGCAGCGGTTCTCAACCTTCCGAACAACTGCGACCCTTTAACACAGCCCCTCACGTTGTCCTCACCTCAACCATAACATTGTGTCGTTGCTACTTCATAACTGTAATTTTGCTATGAATCATAATGTAAGTATCTGGTATGCAGGACAGGCGACGTAAGACCCCTGTGAAAGGGTTGTCTGGTCCCCAAGCGGGTAGAGACCCATAGGTTGCTGACCGCTGCTCTAGCATCAGCTTTCCGGCTTGCAAGAACCCCAGGTGTGCGGTCTCATCAAGTTCAGGGTCCTTCCTTTTAAAGCTCCTTATCTGGAAGGAGTTTCACACCGAACAAAACACCGCTGTTTGGCGCGCTGCCTTCAACTATGGGCAAAACCTTTTATCCATCATGTATCTAATTTTATACTTTGGTTTGAGACCGGGGGGGGGGGGGGGGTCTTATTTTTTTCAGTCCAAGCTGTCCCAGAACCCTCGGTGCAGCCCTCAGCTTCCGGAACATCCAGGTCTACACTATCCCGTCCTATCTGTGGAGAATCCAAAGTAAGGATGTTACTGGTTTGGTTTAACCAAAGACAAGTTTTTTTTCTTTTTCTTTTTCTTTTTCTTTTTCTTTTTTTTTCCTTTTTTTCTTTTTAGCCATTTTACTGCATAGATACATGCATACGTATTTATGCATAAACATATATGTCACGTACACACAGATGTCCATGTGTACTTATGATATACACCCCTGCATACATATGCACATATATACATATACAACATACGTGTTCAGAGATCCACTTTCCACCTCCAAGCCCGTGTCACAGTTGTGTGTGCCATTTTTCACGACTCGGCACCTTGGCTTTTGGAAATACATGCGAAGGAACACTCATCTTTTTTTTCTTTTCTTTTTTTTTTTTTTTCCAGAGCTGAGGACCGAACCCAGGGCCTTGCGCTTGCTAGGCAAGCGCTCTATCACTGAGCTAAATCCCCAACCCCGGAACACTCATCTTTAAAAGCTTTTGTAGTTGCCTTCACAACCAGGGGAAGAGGGGTTTTTGGATTTGCTTTATGGATGGAGCCTTCCCAGTTTTTGTTTTGTTTTGTTGTTTGTTTTTGTTATTTTTGTATTTTTTTTTTTGTTTTTTTAAGATAAAAATTTTCCGGGTATGCCGGCCTATCCTCTAACTCATTACCCCCCCCCCCCCCCCCCAATCTCGGTTTCCCTACTGCTAGGACTACAGGTGTATGCAAGCAAACCTCGCTCAGACAGCTGCCCCCAAAGAGCTTGCTTGCTTTGCACCCTAGACCAAATAGTGCAGACACCATCTTCCACCCACTTCACAAAACTGCAACATTGTCCATTTCCAGGACGATGTTCTTTCTGCATGAAAGACTTTATATATCTGAAGTGGTTCTCACATGATTTCACAAAAGCTGGATGTGGGCTCAGCAGGACAAGAACTTTAAATATAATGGCAGGCAACACATTCCCAGAATGATGGCACACAGGGGAGCACAGATCAAGAGGAAGGGGTGAGGGACCAGCACTCGGGTCCCCACCAGTGTGTTGCAGGCCCTTTTACAGGCTCAGCCACTCTTTAGTCCGAGGCTGGGGTTTGAGGCTCCCCTTCCACCCTCCTAAGCCATGCCAACCTCAACACCCTCATCTTCCGGTCTCACTGCTGACAAGGCCTTCCATGATCTTATTTACTTCTGTCTCTAATGACTTCACCAGGTCTTGAAGGCATGGGCTCCAGGGCGCGCGCGCGCGCGTGTGTGTGTGTGTGTGTGTGTGCGCGCGCTCTGGTGTGAGGGCAGGGGCTCCAGGGTGTGTGTGTGTGCTCTGG
>OU015751.1:15901635-15913109 GCA_907169655.1 Acomys percivali | reverse complement strand
ACACACACACACACACACACACACACACACACACACAAGCTCAGACCTCAGGAGTGCCGGGGACTGGCTTTAGGACCTCCTCCCTTGTATAAAATGGTATGCTATTTGTGCATAACCCACACATGCTCCCTGTGCGCAAATCCCCTTTAAATTACTTACAATTTCTAACCCAGCAGAAGTGCCATGCAGTTGTCACAGTTTACGGCTTATGGAATATCGACACAGACAAAATGTCTGTGTGTGTTTGCGTAGGTGTAACTGTTTTTCTGAATACTTTCGGTTTATGGTTGGTTGAATCTGTGGGTACGGAACCTGTGGCTACAGAGTGGATTGTATAACAATACTCCATGTTCTTCCTTCTTTCCTTCCTTCCTTCCTTCCTTTCTTTTTTTTAAAAAACAGTCTCATGTAGCCCAGGCTGGCCTCAACTCTAGTTCATTATGTTACCAAGAATAGTTTTGGATTTCTGCTTCTGTCCTCCTGATGCTGGGGTGAAAGCCATGTGACACTCCCCAAGTATGCAGTGCCATCTAATTCAGCTTCCTGTGGCCCAGGTGAGCCCTCTACAGAGTGAGCTGAGCTCCCAGCCCTGCCCCACTGCTTAATGATATGTGTGTTGGATGAGCTTGGGATCAAGCCCAGGACCTTGGATATGCAACACATTCTCTTGTTTTGTTCTGTTTTTGTTTCCTTGGGGCAGTCCCACTCCATATGTAGCCCAGGCTGGCCTGGAATTTATGGCAATCCTCTTGTCTCAGTCTTTCAGTGTGGGGATTACAGGTTCGGGCTAGCATGCGTGGCTTTGCCGCCTGCTCTGACAAAGGACTTAAGTTAAAATTAGTCCTTTCTTTTCAACTACTTTTTTTGTTTTGTTTTGTTTTGTTTTTGTGTTTCGAGACAGGGTTTCTCTGTGTAGCCCTGGCTGACCTGGAACTCGCTCTGTAGGCCAGGCTGGCCTCGAACTCACAGACACTCTCCTGCCTCTGCCTCCCAAATTCTGGGATTAAGGGCATGTGCAACCATGCCTGGCTTAAATAACACTTTTTTTTCCTCATTCATAAGGAATAACTCAAATAATAATTTATTTTAGAAAATTGATCATTTCTCTGAATTATGAGGCAATTTTAGAGTATTCATTTTAAAATCTTTTTCCTTGGCTAACTAGTTTCAGAGTTCCAGATCACGAGTTTGTTCTCAGTGCTTACTTTTCCATCCCCTTAGGAGAGTCACTAGCAACTCTGGTAACAAGTGTAGGCAACAGACTTTATAGGCAAAATGGCAAAAAACAAAAACAAAACTTAAAACAAAAAAACAAAACAAAAAAACTATCTAACTAAACAACAACAAACAGTGCATCAACATGTAGCCCAGGCTAGCCTGGAACTCGTGATCCAGTCATCTCACAATTACAAGTCGCCTTCCCTTAGAGTTTAACAAGAGGTACCAAAGCAGGCACGCTATCAAATGAATGTGAAGAGCGGAACACAAGCCTGCCGGGAACTTAGGGAAAGGGAGAGAAGCCAGGAGCAGGAATAGATGGAAAGTAATCATGGATTTCTGCCAGAAAAACTAGCGATGGTAAAAATATTCAGCCCCGTGCAGACGGTTCACCTCGTACTTTGTGCCATACCCATTTCCATGATGGCTAGTGGAAAAGTCCAGAAAAGACCTCTTGGCGATCGCTTTACATCAGGACTTCCAAGTGGGCAAAGGCGCGATGTGCGAGTTTTCTTTCCCAGCAGCAGGTAATGGACACCACGGAAACACGGAAACACCGAGGAGACACGGTCTTCCGTGATCAGCTGCTTTCTCCCGCACTCTGCTGCTTGGGGAGCCAGAGGCCCTCTGGAGGAAGGACAGTGCCAATGTGGTCTTCAAAGATGGGGCCTTCCTCTTTCAAAGGAGACAGAGATGAAAGGAAAGGAAAGGCAAGCGTGGGAGGACCCTAAAGACCCACAGTAGGAGGCCGGGGGCCGCAGATCTGCCACAGCTTCAATGGGGCAACTATGAACATAAGACATTGCATGGCCCCTCACAGAAGTCGAAGGAGACCTTCGATACACATGTTACATTTATCACATAGATCATTATGACAGCTTTGCTCATCGGAAAAGCAACTGAAATGGGTAAACCATAGCAGGGGTCAAGAAGTCAGGAAATCTTACTTCCGGCTTGACATCCTGCATTGTGGGTGACTTAAACTCTCCCTCCTCATTGATTGAGGCTATTACGTCGTGGTTTCCTTGCAGGTGAGAAGGACCGCAGTGCATGAAAGGTCTTTAAGTTCTCGAATTAAGTCTTTGGCTGTAAGGCCAAGATTCTATAGGGTCACATAAAAATCTGGGAGATTGGAGGGCAGCAAGACACCCTGCCCCAGCCCCCCACCCCTGCACTTCCCCCTCCCGCGGCTGCTTCTAATTTATCAGGGAATTCATAACCTAATAAATGACAACGCTAGTGTTTCACCATCATCACCGGAAGGCATTATTCACAGAGAAATAAATCATTAACTTATCGCTGAGGCGGAGGCTAAAATATAGTTGTTTTTGTATGACGCGGGGGGGGGGGGGGGGGGGGGCAGGGGGGAGTAATTTACCAACCCGTGTTAACCCAACCACTTAAATGATTTCATCTTTTAGCATTTTAAATAAAAACAGAGTTGGGAAAGCAAAAAAAATGTTATTTCCACAAAGCACTAGAAAAGGTCCAAAGCGTACACTATTTGACTTGAAATTGAATTTCATAATAAAATACATTCTTATGCAAACCAGGCCTAGTTGGGAGTCTGTGATGCAGCATTTGTCTTACACTTACACGGCAGGAACAATTGAACATTCAGAGGGAGGCCCAGGGGTTCATAGAGCCCCTCTCTCCCCTCTAGAGCCTGTGGGTCAGGCTGTGTGGGAAATTTTACAAGGCAGCCACTCTCTTCAGATTCTGGAGAGAGAGACCACAGCAGGAGGGCCCTTGGGCAATCTTTGGGTGAGTCTGGTCATGGACTTTTCAAAAAAACAGAACTGGTTTTGGACTATGAACTTGTTAATCTCTCTCTTTCTCTCTCTTTTTTTAAATATTGTTGTGCCTCCCCCGCCCCCGTTCCCCAAATAAGTACTGAGCTCAAAACATGTTTAAGGCAAATGGCAAGACAGATTTGACTCAAGTAAGACACGCTGTAGGCGAACTTCCTGTCAGAAGATCATTTACGGAAGTCTCAAGGACTCTATCAGGAAGAGAAAGACCCCATCCCCAAATGCAGGCTTTGTGTTTGCTCACCCCACAGAGCTTACTGTGGAAGAAGCAGCTTTCTCTGTGGTAGTGTATGGAGGGGAGGCCATAGGCCCCAACGGAGCAAACTCAAGGCAGGACGCACTATCCTCTGGCCACTTGGCATTGGGCCTGGCTTCTAAGGAGGGTGTTACAGGTAAGAAGTAACTGTTAAGCCCTGAAGACATTGTGAGGTCCTCCGGGAGCCCAGGACTGCAGGATGCCTGCTCCAGAGTGCAGCTTGGGTGATAGTGAGAGCTCTTAGGATCCCTCTTACAAGGTGAACCCTCTGCTGAGGAGGAGTTGTACACTTGTGGTGGGACAGTGGCTGTCAGTGAGACCATGACAGCCTCCACAAGCCTGGGTCTCACCTAAGGACACATGGTACCAGAGAGCGTGTGGCTTATCTGGCAGGCATTGAGTTGCCACAGTTCTAGAGGCCAGAAGTCCAAGATAAATGCATTTCCTGGTGATGGAACTTCTTCCTCACAAGAGAATGGCATCTCTTCCCGCCTCCTTCCTTCTTTCGCTCTGTGCCCCAACTCTTCTTTCTACAGGAACTCACGCATCCCAGGGTCTGCTCTCAAATGCGATACGTGGCTGAGGATGAGCCTTGAACTTCTGATCCACCTGTTTCTACCTCCCAAATGCTGGAATTACAGATGAGCGCCACCGCATATGCCATTTATAGAGTGCTGGGGATTGAATCAGATCCCCAGGCCCAGCAGGCAAGCATTCTACCAACCGAGCTACACCCTACTTCCTTTGTCCTCTTATAAGGACACTAATCTCATTATGGGGACTCCGCCCCCATGACGTCATCTGAACTTGATTGATTCCTAAAGGCCTTCCCCCCAGGCTCATCACACTAAACGTTAGGATTTTTCTTGACAAGGTCTCACCACGTAGTCCAGGCTGGCTTTAAACTCCTAACCCTCTTAGCCCTTCATGCCCACTGTAATGCTTGCAGCTCCCACTGAGCACCTGTACTAGTGACTCTCGCCTCACTGCCTCTCACTGCTGAGACACTGCTCATCAAAAGCAACTTAAGGAATTCAGGGTTTATTTCGGCTCGCAGTGTGATGGTTGAAACCTTCATGGTGGGGAAACACAATGGCAGGGGATGAGACAGATGAACAAGGTGTGTGTATGGTCAGAATGTGGGTGCTCGGCTCACTTTCTCCTTCTCATTCCATCCTGGACCTTAGCTTATGGATTAGCTCTTTGAGTGCATTTCTTTTTCTATTTCAGCTAATTCAGTGTAGAAAACCTTTCACAGATATGTCCTGTGGCTGGTCCCTTAGGTGATTCCACACAGCATCAAGTTGACTTTTTTTTTTTTTTTTTTTTTTTTTGAGACACGGTTTCTCTATGTAGCCTTGGTTGTCCTGGACTCACTTTGTAGACCAGGCTGGCCTTGAACTCACAGTGATCCACTTGCCTCTGCATCCCAAATGCTGCATCAAGTTGATATCTTAACCATCACGGCTTCTGCCATGATGACCAGGAGGGCCAGCGTTTACCCAGGCGTTGCTCGCTTCCTCCATCCTTCTGAGTGAGGAACTCTCTATCTGGTGTCCGGTGCAGAAATGAATCTAGCCGATTGGCTAAAAGAGATCTAGATAGAATTAAGATGACCTAGGCATAGAAGGAAGTTGTGTTTCAAAGATGACTGTGCAGGGTTAGCGAGATGGCTCAGTGGCCAAGGGCATCTGCTGCTCTTGAAAAGTACCTGAGCTCAGTTCCCAGCACCCACGTGATGGCTCACAACCATCTGTAATTCCAGTTCTGAACATTTGGAGTCACCTTCCGGACTCCTTGAGCTCCTTCACTCACACAGTGCACACAAACTCATACACACACACACACACACACACACACACACACACTTAAAAACCCAACCACTCAAACACATGAAGTTCAACATTGTAGCATGATTTCATAAAATTATTGAAACTTTAGAGTTACTATTTATTTATTTATTTATTTATTTTTTTACTATGATCATAGTTACTCATTGAGGGGTCAGGCTGATAATTCAGTAAGTGTTTAGTAAAATTTTGGAAAGGGCTAGCTCAATCTTGTTGTAACAACAAACATCTGCAACGGTCCTAGAGCTGTCTTATACTTGTTTGTTTTTTGAGACAGAGTCTTGCTACGAAATACTGGCTGGCCTAGAAATTGCTGTGTAGACCAGGCTGGCTGTGAGCTCATAGAGATCTACTTGTCTCTGCCTCCAGAGTACTGGGATTAAAGGCATATACCGCCACACCTGGCAAGTCCACAATTTCATTAGAAAAGACAGCTATGGGACACTTGAAGATTTCAACCAGATATAGAAAAGGAATTGTGGGGATTTTTGATTCCAAAGTCCCCCAACCAGGACTGTGGGTGTTGTTGGGAGTGTTGCAGCTCTTTTTTTGTTTTATTTTGTGTTTTGGTTTTTCTAGACAGGATCTCTCTGTGTAGCCTTGACTGTCCTGGACTCACTTTGTAGACCAGGCTGGCCTTGAACTCACAGAGATCCACCTGCCTCTGCCTCCGGAGTGCTGGGATTAAAGGCGTGCACCGCCACCACCTGGCTTGCAGCTCCTTTTTGACCATGAGGACTAAAGTCAGATTCTGATGAGGCAAGAAGCAAAGACGATCTTAGAGACTTGAGCGGCACTAGGAATGCTGCAGAATTGGACTACCAACATCTGGCCATCTTGCTGCTTGACATAAATAAATAAATAAATAAATAAATAAATAAATAAATAAATAAATAAGTAAATAAAGCAAGCAAGCAAGCAAGCAAGCAAGCAAGCCAGCCACATTTTAGTGCAATCTCTGTCCCTGGCAGTAATTGATACTGTCTAAGGGTATGGTGTATGGTTACTTTTCTAGTTCTGTGATAAAACACCATGGTTCACAGTTCCTGAGGGATAAGGGTCTGTGCCCGGCATGGCACAGAGGCCTGGCAGAGGGGCAGGCATGGCAGTTGGAGCAGCAAGCTGCGAGAGCTCACGTCTTAAACGTCAAGCAGGAAGCAGAGAATGCAGCAGGAGTAGTGTGAAGTTTCTGAGACCCGGAAGACCACTTCCGGTGACGGTGCCGGTCTTCCTCCAAAAAACCCGTGTCACCTAAATGCCTACCCAAACAGGACTAGGGACCCAGCATTCGAACGCCTGAGATTGTGGGGGACATCTGTCATTTAAACCGCCGCATATGGTCATATTCAAATCGTGCTAAACACCTTCCACACCCTGCTGTGACCTAAGATTTCCGCCCCCTCACCCCACCCCACCCCCGCTCGCCCTCACCTCCCTCCCTCCCTCCCTCCCTCCCTCCCTCCCTCTCTCTCTCTCTCTCTCTCTCTCTCATCCTTGGGAGTGAACTTTGCCATCCTTGCATCCCTGGTGTCTGAACAACTCTGGCAAAAGCTGGGACTGTGTAAACCCTGCGAGCACAAAGGTGTGGACTTGTCTCAGATACACTCTGAAGTGCCTCGCTGCTGCCAACGTGCTTTGAGTAATATTTAGGAGACGAAATAGACAGACTGGTGATGACTCATTGGATGCAGGGAGAGGAGAAAGGGGGAAAGTGGTCCAGGACGACGAGTCCCTGGGGTCTGAACCAGGCAGTTACAAAGGAGTTGAACACCGTTCCCCAGCTAGGAAATCCTAAGTGAGCAACGCATTAGGGAAGACAATGGGCCTCATTGTTCTCTTTGAGATAAGGAAAACAAGACCCAGGGAAACACAATCTTGCATAAGATCAAACCACTCAGTGGAAGAGCAAGGATTTACACTTAGGCGGCTTTGTAACTGCCTTGACAAGCATTGGTATCTAGCTGCAGATCAGCTGAGGCAGCACTCCCAGCGACAGTAGCGTCTTGTCTAGTTCTTCTTTTCTTTGTTCATTTCTTTCTTGCCTTCCTCCCTCTCTCCATCTTTCTTTTCCCTCCCCCTCTCTTCCTCCTTCCCTTCAAACGTAGGGTATTGCACGTAATAGGCAAATTCTCTACCACTGAGTTCTAGCCACCCCCCCCCAATTCTTCTTCTTCTTCTCCTTCTTCTTCTCCTTCTCCTTCTCCTTCTCCTTCTCCTCCTCCTCCTCCTCCTCCTCCTCCTCCTCCTCCTCCTCCTCCTTCTTCTTCTTCTTCTTCTTCTTCTTCTTCTTCTTCTTCTTCCTCCCCCTCCTTCCCCTCCCCCTCCTCCTTCTTTTAGATCTGTAGGCACACTGTGTTTCAGCACCTGTGGTCACACTGTGAGCTTCAGCCAGACATGACAGCTTCTGAGAAAATCTAGGCACATCAGTATTACTAGCGGTTAGATCTTTTAGAGATTATTTTAAACAAGCTTTTGTTTTTTATTTATGTGTATGTGTGAGTATATGCTATGAATGTGTGGGTTCCCGAAGAAGCCAAAAGACAGTCTGGGATCCTTTAGAGCTAGAGTTACATGCAGTTATAAACTATCTGATGTGGGTGCTGGGAACCTCATTTGAGTCCTCTGGAAGGGGCAGTAAGTGCTTGTAAGTGCTGAGCCACCTCTCCAGCCCCACTGAAGATTTTAAAGAAATTATTATTATTATTGTATGTATAAGTATGATGCACATACCGTGAAGTGCATGTGATGGTCTGAGGTCAACTTTCAAGAATCAGTTTTTTTCTTCCACCATGGGACCCAAAGAGAAAATCCAGGCCATATGGCTTGGCAGCAGGAAATTGCTTTTACTCACTGCACCACCTTGCAAGCCACCAGCCCTTCAAAACATCATTTTTTGTTTATTTTTTTAAATGGGAAGTGTATTTAGAAAAATTGAAATGTTCAAGCAAAGGAGGCTATGTTTCCTGTCTGAAATATACCACATACATGTAAATACACTTATGAGTGTACTCACTGTATTGTTTTTAATTTTGCCCATCAAATTTTTTTCTTAAAAAAAATGAGACATTACTTTGGTTCATTGTTGTTGTTATTGTTGTTGTTGTTGTTGTTGTTATTATTATTATTATTGTGTGAGAGAGAATAGGCTTATACAAATGTCACAACCAACGTACATGTTGAGGTCAGAGGACAGCTTGTGGGAGTCAGTTCAGTCTTTCTACCTTGCTGAAGCAGTGTCTCAGTTCTGCCACCCTGCCTACCCCAGGCTAGCTGGCCCATGAGTTTCTGGATGATTCTCTTGTCTCTGCTTCCCATCTCATCACGGGAATGGTGGAATTACAGATGCATACCACATCTGGCTTCCGTTGTAGATCCTGGGTATCAAACTCAGGCCATTAGGCTTGTGTGGCAAGTGCTTCTACCTGCTGAGCCATCTCAATGGCCCTTATTTTTTCTTTATTAACTTTATGGGGAGTGCTTCACATTTTAGAATCTGTATTTGTAAGTGGTTTAAAGGTTTCCCACACTCAAGTCAACTCAAAGAACTATCACAGCAGTATCCATCCACCTGCCATCCACCCACCCATCCATCCATCCATCCACCTACTTACCCATTAATCAATTCACCCATCTATCTATCATCCATCCATCCATCCATCCATCCATCCATCCATCCATCTATCCACCTATTAATTCATTGACCCACCTATTTACCCATTAATCCGTTCTTCCATCCACCTTTTTACCCATTCATCCATCTACCTTTTTACCCACCTATGCATCCACCTAGACATCCACCCATCTCTCCATCCATGCATCCATCCATCTAGCCACCCATGCATCCATCTATTTATCCACCTACTCATCTATTCATCTACCTACTTATATATTCACCCATCCATCCATCTAGCTACTCATCCGTTCATCCATTTATCCATATTTTTTTGCCATCTGTAAATGAGGAAGATTATTTAATATTCCTTAATTAAAAATATTGAGGGATTAATACATTCCAAGCATGCAGAGATGTCTAGAATACAGCAGACCATTGTAAATTAATCCCACTATAATTTTTTAAAACTTTAATTTTACTTTATGTGTACAGTCATTTTGGCTGCAAACATATTTGTGCATCATATGTATGCAGCAGCCAGAAGACAGGGTCATATTCTTGAGGACTGGAGTTACAGATGTCTGTGAGCTACTATGTGGGTGCTGGGAATTGAATCCAGGTCCTCTAGAGGAACAACCAGTGTTCTTAACCACTGAGCCATTTTCCCAGCCCCTTAATGCTACTATTGATGATGATTTGGGGTCAACCTTTCAAGAACTCTATTGCAAGCATATAAGGACCTAAAATTTGCCATGTTTAAAAACCGACTTAAGCTGGGCACGGTGGTGCATGCCTGTAATTCCAGCCCTTGGGAGGCAGAGGCAAACAATCTCTGAGTTTGAGGCCAGTCTGGTCTAGGAAGCAGGTAGACCATGTAATTTAGGAAAAAATTTTTAAAATGACTAGTATTAGGATCACAAGAAAAAATTGCTTTTCTCTCAGCCATATTTAAGTCCAAATTTCCTATCAAGCTTAAGTCAATCCTAAATTGTAATTGAATAAAATTCGCTTTGGATGTATATGTAATAGTACACTTTAACAGGGTAGGAATCACATATTTGCTTAAACAATGGAAAACTTTACAAAATCTTGTATTTAAGATATTACTTTTTAATATCCTTGCATTAAAATGAAAATGATTACTTTTTAATATTGCTGGAAACAACCCTATCCCCAACTGTAAAGATATATTTCTTGTGTGATTTTATTATATGCTTAATAATAGTACCTGTGAGCTCAGATTTCTTTTGAATAAAATTGATTGGAAACTATATCCACCCTAAAGCATCCTTAATGTCATTACGGGCGGGTTGGAGTAAATTAAGCGGTATTTAGGCACCAAAGTCTTTAATTCCATCGAGTTTGAGTAGGAGGCAGACATATGAGGTCCAATTAAAAAAGTCGCTAATGTTTTTACATCTGAGTAGGAGTAAATTAAACAAAATCACTCCTGAGCTGCTAATATCATTTTAATTGAATGTCATTCGGTTTCTAAGAGCTGTTACCACACCACAGATAATGAAGGTGCTTTCTGCAGTGTCTGAGACAGGAGTGGGGGCGGGTACCGAGACAGAGGAGAGAGGAAGGCCACAGGCTAGGTCGTGATGGGGCTGGTTAGTACAGAGCCAAGTCAGCCATGGCTATGTGTGATGGAAAAGATAGCTCAGTGGTTTTTCTTGCAAAGGACCTGAGTTCTGTTCCACTCATGCCAGGTGGCTCACAGCCGTTGGTAACTCCAGCTATATGTGATTCACGCTTTCTTTTGGCTTCTGCAGCAGGTCTCTGTAGCCAGGCACAACGCCCTCCTCTCCCGTCCCACCCCTCCCCCGCCCCCGACACACACGTACTCTCACACACAAGTTCACATAATCAAAAATAAAATAAATCTTTAAAACTGTTGAGGTCCTGATGGGCTTACTTAGGAAGAAAGCAGAGAGTCACAAAACAAAAGCCATGAACGTGGAGAAGGAACCTACCTGTGTGGGAGGGCAGGGGATAGAGAACTGGGGTGCGTGGGAAATCAAAGAAGGGGGGGTGAGTGGGAATAAATGGACTACATGATACGCATGAATGGAGTTGCCGAAGAACAAATTGGAGAGGAGGGGGGACGCAACTGTTGGATCACAGAGTCTGGGTAGGAGCCCTTGGGGCAGGTAGCGTCTCTATTCCGGGTGGTGGGGACCGGTGTGGGAAGCACGCGTCGTTCCTGAGGAGGACACGTGGGGACACCCACCTATTTCACCACAATGAATTATTCATGGGATTGAGTTCACTGGAAAATGTGATACTGAGACCACAGTTAGGAAGACCCAAGAGAAGAGTGGGACTTGAGACCTTCAAAGACACGCCGACATCGAGTACTGTTTCTTCTGTACATCCACTCATGGGAGCCATACATGGCTTTAACGTGTGGAGGAAGAAGACTTGAAGACAATGTCGGAGCCTGGAGCATAAGCCTCGGGGAGTCATTGCTGTTACTTTGCCATGTACGCAAAACTTACAACATTCTGACTAGGGAAACAGAGTAATGAAGGAAAACTGACCTTCTGGGTTTTGTTTTGTTTTGTTGTTTGAAAACGGGGTCTAGATATTTAGCTCAGGTTTGCTTTGAACTCGTGATTCCTCTGCCTCATCTCCTGAGGGCTATGATGACAAGTCTACACCACATGTCACATTTGAAATAATAATAATAATAATAATAATAATAATAATAATAATAATAATAA